>OY744523.1:136087995-136155495 GCA_963556195.1 Sepiola atlantica | reverse complement strand
AAACCGATGCGAATGATAGAATTGCATGGAGAAAATAACTTCTACCAACATGCAATCCAACTGTGATGTGGAAAAGACAAACTAATCAACGACAACGAAGAAGAAGAAGAAAAAGAAGAAGAAGAAGAAGAAGAAGAAGAAGAAGAAGAAGAAGAAAAAGAAGATTAAGATCAAATTACATAAATACAAGTTAATATTCAAAAGTAAGCGAAGTACTAGATGGGTGATCATTTGGGAATATCAAGCGCTGTATAGCACTTAAATAAAAAGCGTCCAATACACGCCAGCATGTAAAACGGACGTTAAACCAAATGTGATGATGAAAATGATTTGATCCTGCATCAAATAACCTGCGCATGGTTGATATGCAGTAAAACAAAGCCAACAAACGAACCAACTACCGGAAACAGGTAAAATGAAGAACTATCCCATATTACACATTTTATGAAAGGATTCAGCTTTTGCTCTCTAAAAGAAGTACCAGAACTACTCTCTGCCACACGCTTAACAACTCCGCTAAAATGCTTCCAGAAAGTAAGTGAAATCAAAATTGTCTCCTAATCACTATTGATTAATCGATTCTGACGTGTCATCTTTCTGATTTCCAATAACGCCCCCCCCCCCTCCGTCACTGTGAGGCTTGGATGCAAAGACACAATTTTGTCAGTTCTAATGCTGTTTTCCATCTCTTAAATTTTCTTATTCCTGACAGCATTGGCTGTCGACCAGACAAGGACCGCAGTGTATCTTCCTCAATGTGATTCTGGAGAATTACTTTTCATATTGAAGGAGACATTACGGCTGTTGGGGCCTTAAAGGGCCGAAACAAAATAAGACAACAAGTAGGTAGAGTTAACAAGAGTACACATTTACAGAAATTTACAGAAGTAATGTGTTGTCAGGAAGCCTGTCTCTTAGAAGCATCACCACTATTCAGAGTGTCGGAAAGAGTCTATGTTGTGACGCAATAGGGTAGATCATAATTACAACTGCACGTGTATGAACAGCCATTCTCCTTTTGATTATGATGTAATTTGACTAACACGAGTAAATTTCTATGCATGTATGAACAGACAATTTCCTCTTACCTTACTCGATTACCTTTTCTTGGCCTTTTGGCTAAGATTTATTTATTTTATTATATATAAAAAAAAATTTTTTTTTAAACCTAAGGAAAATTTTAAGATTGCAACTTATTTTATAATAGCCTAAGTAGGACGGCCCCTAGAGTAAATGTGGTATTGTGGTGACTGAGATGATTCTAGTTAAGAGTAGGATAGACAATTTTATTACCTTAGACAAAGGATGACCAACGACATCTCCCCACACTTTTGATGGCCTTGTGCCTAATTTGTTTTGAATATTAACATGTATTTTCTGCAAATAAATTTTTCAAAGTGTAGTATCTGTTCCAATGGATACTGCATCCCATAGACTGGTATTGTCTTGGCCTTCGGGGCTTGATTTATGCCGGTCTATAGGTCTGTCCTGTGCAGTTCTAGGAGGTCCACCCTCCCAGGCTTCGCCTCCCCTCTTTGGGGAGGAGTAAGTTTATTGCTTACTGCCTGAGGCGCCCCTACCGGGGAATGCCGACGGGGCTGCCCAGGCAATTTTTAAACCACACTTTCCCGACCCGACCTTGGGTCACATCTTACTTGTGGGAGTAAGATAAAAACTGGCCTTGTGCCTAACTCCTGGAGAGGAGTAAATCAATACTCGATTACCTTTTGTAACTCATGTTTCATTAATAGCGATTATGAAGCAATATTTATATGATACGGTTGTGTAAAAAATACTGTTAAAAACAGTATTTTAAGAAGAATTAAATTGATATAATTTTCTGCATGCCCACCACTTATTTAATTACGAAGATGAAGAAAAATAGTTGATTTCAAATAGTAATAATATTGTACACACTCGTATAATGATAATAGGGTTTAGTGGAAGTACCACCCTCCGATTGCTAGTGATATGAAGGATAACGTTTTATAATTTTCTAATATGTATATCCTTTTCAGATTAAACATAATGGTGATGGGATGACCTTTGAATTAGTTTCTTTTTTATATATAGTAAATATATCTTTCAAAATAAAGTTTAATTTTTATTTCATTATTATATTAGGGAAAGGGAAAACCACACGAAATCATGGCGAAGAGGACATGACAACCGGGGGTATTTTTACCCCACCTAATAGATCGGTATGGTCCTGGCCTTTGGGTCTAGATTTACGCCGGTCTATTGGGCGTTGTCTGGTCCTGTGCAGTTCTAGGAGGTGCACCCTCCCAGGCTTCGCCTCACCTCTTTGGGGAGGGGTAAGTTTATTGCTTACTGTCTGAGGCGCCCTTACCGGGGAATGCCGACGGGGCTGCCCAGGCAATTTTTAAATGGCCAGAGTGCTCACCTCTCGAGCGCTGGCTTATCTAATCCCACTTTCCCGACCTTGTGTCACATCTTGCTTTGTGGGAGGTAGATAAATATAGGACATGACAACCGGATGTAGACCAGACGGATTGACAGACTTTTCTGGCCCCATAACCTTTTTTTTTCTCCCTCTTTTTCACCTTGGGATTTCTGGGCGGATTTGAAACCCGATTTTTTCTTTTAAACAGTCTTAAGAGGATGCATTGAAACACAAATTGATTAGTATCGCCTGCCACCAATGTTTATTTAATTATATATATATATATATATATATATATATATATATATATATATATATATATATATATATAATGAAAAAGTCCACACTTGAAACGTTGATGAAATAAGAAGAATATTTTGAAAAACCTGAACAACGCTTTTTTTTAAATAAATTAATTTAAAGTAATTTAATTTAATAATAATATTTTTCTTCTATTTTATATTTTTATGATCCCGAGCAACGCCGGGTAGCCCGGCTAGTATATATATATATATATATATTTGAAAATTTGAGAAATCAGTCAACAGACGCGTGAATTTATATCAATAAATGAAATTTATGAATCATTTTTTATATATATTTTATAAATCCGAATTTTCGATTTAATAAATCTTAATCATGGCAGACAGTATATATATATATATATATATATATATATATATATATATATATATATATATTATTTCATATATATTTTTTTCATCGTGAAAGTCAACGGCAACGCCGAAGATTGACGATTCTCTCCGATGTTATTGGAGTGTTTTTTATATATGTGTCCGGTGCAAGCAGTTGATGCGCTGTTAAGCATGGGTTAGAATAATATGAGTGTCACTACAGCATTGAAAGCGTCGTTAAGAGATATATTTGAAAATTTGAGATACCAGTCAACAAACGCGTGAATTTATATCAATAAATGAAATTGTAGTGTCTTGCATTTGGAGACAACAACGTGTTTCATAATTACCTCACTTACATTGTATAATTGTCTCCCTTTGTATATTTCTCTTCTGTATATAAACGAAAGCTGACGTGTATCTCCCTCTTTAGAAGAAGGTCTCGGAAGCGTAAACATCAAACCATGTCTCTCTTTCTTATTCATTCTACGTTCTCGCTTCGCATTGTATGTGTAAGTATCTATTAGTCGCCAGCCGAATATTAATAGATTCACATAACAATTGACAAGCGAGAACATTATAGAAATTTATTAATCATTTTTTTTAATATATATATTTTATAAATTCGAATTTTCGGTTTAACAAACCTTAATCATGGCAGATAGAATATATATATATATTTTTTTATTTTTATTAAAGTGTATTTACCTACAGACAACGTTGTTTCGGGCTTACGTTCTCATCAGATGGGCAAACAGGTTCGAACGCAGTTCGTAGATTCAGAAGAGAATCACGATCCTACGCCCGTATCCATTAGGCCAACGGAAATCACCACAGACATTACTGAAATTAAGATACATTTAGAGCCCGAGGCAGGGTTCAAACGTTCCGCGATCAAAGAGTGCTTAAACACGCGGGCGTATAAGCTTTGCTTCCGTAGCTTAACGACCTTAGATGTTTATAATTTCAGACAGTGCTCAACAATTAAGATTTATTTATCTTAAAGGGGGCCATTACTATAAATATTTTTTTAATCAATTATTAAAGTTTATTTACCTATACACAACGTTGTTTCGGACTTACGTCCTCATTAGTTCAGGAAGTTGCGGTTTTAGGCGGTCAGCCGGGTTCGAACGCAGTTCGTAGATTCAGAAGAGAATCATGATCCTACGCTTAAACACGCGGGCGTGTAAGCTTTGTTTATAGATATATATATATATATATATATATATATATATATATATATATATAATAATTTAAATCGTACAATAAATTCGGCACAAAATTGTAAGTTGCTCGTTTATTTATTTTTTCGTCATTCTCAGTTTTTATTCACTATTATTATACTTCTTTTCCAATTTGTGCGCTTATGATTTTCTGTTGACTGATTACATCTCTCTCTCTCTCTCTCTCTCTCTCTCTATATATATATATATATATATATATATATATATATATATATCTGATCATGAAGCAAACGTGGACACGACACTCTCTCTCTCTTTCTCTCTCTTTCTCTATATCTATCTATCTATCTCTCTCTCTCTCTCTCTCTCTCTCTCTCTCTCTCTCTATATATATATATATATATATATATATATATATATATATATATATATATATATATATTAATTAAGTGCAAGTGGCTTAGAGCAACTAATGCAGTAGAACAGCTTTCTCTAACTCCGAACAAGTTATCCTTTATCCTTCTCTTTCATAGGAGTTTGGGTTTTATTGCTGATGCAGCAGAGGGCGGGGTCTGAGTTGAGAACAGCCAGTATTAATTAGCATCATTACTGTACCGTCAGTGTGAAGAAATAAAATTAATTTCTTCGAAAGAGGATAAATTAAGATGCCAAACCACCTGAGTGTAGATTAATAAGTAAACCCTGAATCAAAATGAACTTCAAAAGTTAAAAGCGATCAACGGAAACAATAGTTAATTTGAGCCTTACTGCGTGGAATTTGAGCTCACTCTGTTCCACACTTAAGACACGAGTACCAAGTTATTTCGTTTTTGATGGAGGGATAGTGAATTGAATTCTCCACATACGGTCAGATGGGTGACAATTTGGGAATACCAGGTGTTGTCTATGGGAGGATGGCGAAACCTCCCTACAAAAAAAACTCAGCCCTGGAGATGCTTTTAGAAAGTGCTTCCGTATAACCTGCTAATCCACTTATGGTTTTATACAATGGAACAACCGCCCCCTGGGTGAAAATTCTGTTCTCAATCATGTGGCGAAGCTTTCCGGAGAGAGTATGCAATTCGTTTTGTTTTTTCGTTTTTAACATTAATTGATCCTAATTGAGGTGCAGGCAATTCAAGATAAACTAGAAAAAAAGTGAGTTTGCAAAGCCAGTTAAATATAAAAATAAAAATCCAAAATTCAAAATTCCAAATCCAATATTAGCCTCTTTCTGCTCGCTATATATATCTTTGTCTGTCTTTTTTTCCTTCCCTACAGATTAAATAGTATTACTGCCTGATATTCCCTTTTGTTTATACACAAGGTCGATTTTTAATATGGAGAAGATTCCCCCCCCCCCTCCAAAAAGGGTACTATGAATTAGGACAAAATAAAAATTGCCTCAGTCTGGAAGGATTTCTCCTTCTCTGCCCGAGAACAGAACAGGTGAAGTGAAGTATGAGAACAGATACTACACTTTGATATTAGTCAAATAATGGGTAACTTGATCAGTTATTTGTAAATTACAACTAATCAGAACAATTAGAATGGAAAGTCTTTTTAAGCATAATCCCAAAACTGAGGAATATTTTAGTATGAATTTTGTGTGATTAAAATATATATAAAAAAAACCATAAGAAAACAACGTTTATTCACTCAGCTTTAGTATAATAATAATATATACTAGGAAGGTTCGAAGAACGAAGTTCAACCAATAATTTAAGCAAAGGAAAGACGGAAGAAGTAGTAAAATTACTGTTAGCAATAGATTGGTTGTCACAAGAAGAAAAAGAAAATAAGATGGCGCCTGCAGAAGTAAAAAGAAATAAAAGATTGTAATCAGAGCAACGATTGCATTTAAATTACAAAAAAAAGACATCTTCGTCTCTTTTGTCGTTTACATAAAAACACATCTATGATCTTAGTAGCTTTAAAGAAAACAGGTGAAATTAGGTGCACACATATGCATGCATTTATCTACTTAAACATATGTTTGGAAGTTCACATGGTGTAATGCATGCTTTGCTAAAGAAAGGGGCTTCATTTCAGAGATAAAATTAAATTAAATAAATTCCCATGTCTTAGTAATGTGTACTCTGCCTATTCCTTTTTTATCAACATGTTTCTATTTGCATACATCATCATCATCATCATCATCATCATCATCATCATCATCATCATCATCATCATCATCATCATCATCATTATTCGGTCTAACGTCGTTTTTACATGCTGGCATGTTTAGACCGCTTTAAAGAAATTGACTTACAAATAAACCTATCTCTGACCAGGTCTTTATTAATCCCTCTTTCTCTCAAGTCCATCCTTATCACTTCTTTCAGGTTTGGGGTGAAATTCAGTTCTAGTAACCAAAGTTTTCAAATTCTAATTTCCAAAATATATTTGTCTTTGCGATTGTTTGGGGTATCCAACTATTATATAAGACACGATTCTTGTAGTGACTTATGTCTCTCTACTTTTAAAATTAGCCCGGATGTAATAGAAAAAAAATGGTTGCAAAAGTTTGTTTTTTAAGTACTCGAACACCTTTCATGAGCGCACAAAAGACATGTCTGAAGTAAATCTGAAGACAATTTAAAATGTCGTATAAACATGGCTTCATGTGTCCATACAGGTTCGATGATACGCAAGCTGATTGAGGCCATATGATTGCTGTGAGTTTGATTTTGATGCCCTTGTACCAAACTATACTTACTTGAATAAGTAAGGTTCGTTCATCTCTTAGGTTCATTCATTTGAGCAACAAATCAACTTCACTGCTGCAACTTCCTTATGAGTCCTTATAAAAGTATTCAAGTTATTTATCTTCCTCCCACAAGGTAAGATGTGACACAAGGTCGGGAAAGTGGGATTTGAAAAGGCAGCGCCCAAGAAGCTGAGCATTCTGGCCTACAAAAAATGCTTGGGCAGCCCCGTCGGCATTCTCCGGTAGGGGCGCCTCAGGCAGTAAGCAATAAACTTACTCCTCCCAAAAGAGGGGAGGCAAAGCCTGGGAGAGTGGACCTCCAAGAACTGCATAGGACAAACTCACAGACCGAAGGCCAAGACAATACCAGTCTATGGGGTGCAGTATCCATCGGAACAGATACTACACTTTGATCTTGGCCAAACAATATTCAATCTCGTTGGAGATGATCTTTCCTCTTCCCTACAGTCCCTGTTGCATAGAAAAGACGTTGCTAGTAGAATAGACTGTATCGGTATTTTCATGGCAGGTACTCAACTGATCTCTAGTCCCCCCCCCCTGTAAAACATTCACAACAATAACTCGTCTAGCTACCACCACTGCAAAGACCTTTCCTTTCTTCTTGTCTGTATCTAAAACCAGAAGGGATTTCCATGAACAGAGTTTCTTTTCAAGACCTTTTCATCTGTGAAACACATTACCACAAGACTGCATCCCTGGTAACTACGAGATAGTCGTCTTCAAGTCCAATGTCAACAAATACTTATCGAGCCGTTCTCTTAAATAATCAAATTTTACTTTTCCACAGATCGGTGCCAATCCTCTCATGGCGTTGTTTATCATTCAACTGACAATCCCTTCAATAATTTAATTTATATTAATTAAACCTAAACTTAAATCCAACAGATACTTTCTCTTTCAAGTGAGGTAAGAAGCTTCATGGAGGTTATCGTTCGCCACGGAAATATTCTTATTTGTGTCCTCAACCACCAGGAGACAGACACTTAGATTTACCCCTCGTAGCTATTGTGACCCTTTACCAAACTAAGCAGAACATTTATGTATATGCAGACTATAGATTTCTTCTTCTTCTTCGTCGTCGTCGTCGTCGTCGTCGTCATCATCAGCATCATCATCATCATCACCATCATCACCATCATCATCATCATCAGTTTAACGTCCAGTTTACATACTGGCATACATTGAAAAGCTTTAAGAAATTGACTTCCAAACTAACCTATCCCTCGCCACGGCTTTATTTATCCCCCTTTCTCTCAAGTCCATTCTTATCACTTGCCCCCATGTTTTCCATGTCTTTCCCTTGTGAACTGGACCTGCTGCCTTAATTGTTCTACACCTACTGACCCAAGTACTCTCACCCATTCTTTCGACGTGGTCATGCCATCGAAGTCTCCTCTGAGGTCATCAGATCTAAACCTGTCTTTAAGACTTGTGAACTGGACTTGCTACCTTAACCGTTCTACATCTACTGACCCAAGAACTCTCATCCATTCTTTCAACGTGGCCATACCATCGGCGTCTCCTGTTCTGCACACATTCAGATGTCAATTTACATCAAGAGAAAAGGACACCGAGATGTTATGTCTAGATCAAACCAATATCAAACAATGCTAAAGATGTTTGAATGCTGAGCTGCTATTTCCAGTTTACAAATAAGAAAGCAAACATCTTGTCAGAAGGAAACAAAAAAAAAAAGACATTTGAAACCTTATCTATTTTCCTTTGTGACGGGAAATTCCTTTCTTCCAAGTCTGTTTTGTTAACCAAATAAATGAATTTTTACTTGAAAGAATTACGCTTTAAATACTTTCTATTACAGAACTGTTCAACTATGAAAAAGATGAAAAGTTAATGATTGCTGTACGAGCAGTTCTGTATAAAGCAGCAGATAATGCGAGTCTTGCAAAGAGCTAGCAGTAACATTACAAAACAACAACAAACGAATCGGTAATATCTGGTGTGGTATTAGCCCTGGGCGGGCTATGCCGACTTCCTCCAAAAGAATGTTACAAGCAATATCAAATTCATAAGCAGTCCCCGGCCGCATGTATATTCCGGTCATGAGAAGATGACATACAGCACCTAGCATTCCTCAAGAAATTTATCTGGCATCATGTACTCTATCACCATTTACTCTATCGCTATTGTTTTATAGATGGAGCTCAGTCGAGCACCTATCCTTCACAAAGCGGCCAAAGCGTTTTCATAACAATAACCAAGATAAAGAAAACCAGCCTGAAAATAATAATGAAAACTCCACATTCCAAAAATATAAATAATCTTTTGGTCCTTACTTTTGATGAATAGTAATACATTTGTGTGTTTTTTTGTTGTTTTTACTATTGCCCCCACCATGTTGATATTTATAACCACTTATAATAAAAGTGAATGCGTGTCTGGCACCTTTCACGGTATAAAAAAGATGAGAGAAGGGGAGGACGAATAAGAAGATGAAAAGAATAAAGAGTAAAACAAGGGAGTAGGGAGAGAAGAGGGGTAATAAACGCTGTAAAACGAGAGCGCTAATGTCAGTCAACAATCACATATGCAAATTCAATTTTATGAGCAAAGTAGGGGAGGCTTAATCTTCATAATAACGGATAATAATAAAACAGAAAGGAACGAATAATCACGTATGCAATTCTAACAATAGTTTCAAACGAAAATTTAAAAAAATATGCTATCAAGAAAGTAATTACATACTGTTTTAAGGTGAAATTAACTTTTAACAGTTTCGTATAGTATTGTTTTTGTTACAGAATACTACTACTACTACTACTACTACTACTACTACTAATAATAATAATAATAATAATAATAATGATTGACATTTCGTTAAAGAAAGAAAATTCAAATTTCTTTCATTTAATTAATTTGGCGATTTTCATTTTTAATCTAATTAATTCATTTTTGCTTCTATTTCTTATTGATTAGTTTTGTCTTCTTTTTTATCGCTTAGTTACGTTGCAATGATCTCAAGTAGTCAATAGAAGTTAAATTGCGAAGGAATAGTGAGCGAGCGAAGCCAGCTAGTACAACAATAAATATTTAAGTGAATAATTTCTAATATGTATCAGTCAGTGTACTCACTGTGCTTGCATTCTTTAGCTGCATTGTTCATTTACACCAATATCACTCCTGTATTTAAATATGATTATTGTTGATGTATCATGCATACTTAAAATCGATCAAGTGACGATTTTGACGTTTATTTTTAACTTAATGAACACTCACGCATAGTGCGTTGGATTTAGTTTTTTTTTTTATACCTTTGGTGCAATTTTTTTAATCAAATATTCACATATTGGAAATGCAACCATTAAGTTTGTAGGACAGGCTTCGAATTCGAGGTAATAAACTGGATGGTAAGGAGTAGAATCAAACTGCTGCTAGCTGTGAGATGTATTTATTACTGGTGTGAGCAACTAACTCTCACAGCAAGATGCTACGAACAATTAGAGAGTTATCGTTATACAGCAGTTGATTGGAAGAACTAGATTAAGAAAGTATGCATACTGAAAATGGAGGGGAAATAATATTGGTGGGGTGAATACGATAGTAGAAATTGAGAAAACATTCAACAAAAAGAAAAAGAAACTGCTGGGGTGGGTTTCTCAGGTATATGTCGAGGCCATGTGCCGACGATGGCATGCGACGACGAATAGAAAATCGGACGATCCCCACCATCGTTTTCTCAGCCAGTTCATTTGTGATTAAGCCACCACTTGGAAACGAATACGGTAGACATTAATCTAATGTAAAATCAATTCTTTTTTATTTTTAGTAATAATTACTCCTCAATACAAAAAAACTCTGACCGAGTTGTTGAACATTGTTCTTTTCCCTTTTGTTCTGCTTTGAATAATCTTTCGCACTCACAGAGCCAACCGATTGCTGTTAACCCAGTGATCATTCGCTGATATAAACAGTTTCAACGTGGGAGTTGGACGAGACGCCAAGATCGACGAAGTCATCATCATCATCATCGTCGTCATCCCGGCCTAGAGGAATTTCGATCGACATATTTTTTTTATTGCCACTACGACGATCGGCCGAAGTGTGTTCACGGTCTGGCAAGATCGTGCGCACGAGTGGGGTTCACAACATCGCACTGTGACCAGGATATCATACACCTGTGTGTGCGGTTGCCGACGATCCCCACGGTGCAGAGCTTAGTGTGGGGTTTATACCTCTATCCTTTATTAAAGTGTATAGCAAACATATTGAACGATAGAGCTAATTATTCTTTTGATTCCTGAAGATTGTATTGTACAGAGTGACGAGAAAAAAGAGTTTCCTCCATTTCAGAGAGAACCACATCGATAATATTGTAGATTCTATGTAGTTATGAGCTTCTTTTTTTTACTAATGGGGCACTGCATATCAAGGGGGCTACTTGAGAATAAGGGTTAAAGAGATCATCAATTGGACGATGACCGCCATCACTAAAGGACCAGAAACAATGGGTGAGATGGGCAGAAGATTACTTAAGAGCAATTGATTATCCAAGAGGACGGCTCATCAAGTATTTATTTACATTAGACTTGAAGACGACCATGCTGTTATCGGTTGGGAAGCACACTCGTGTTATCTTGTTCCACAGATGGGATGTTCAAGAAAAGAAACTTTGTTCATTGAAGTTTTGTTTAGTTTTTGGTAAAGAGAGAGAGAGAAAGGAAAGTTCTTTGCTGTGGTTGTAGCTAGATGAGTTCTTGCTTGAATGTCTTACAGGGGGGTGGGGGACAGGGATTAGAGCGAATGAGAATCTACCATGACATAACAATATAGTAGATTGAGACTAGCATCATCTCTTCTGTGTTAAAGAGGCTGTAGGGACGAGAAAAAGATCATCTCCTACTAGATTGTGAAGTCGATTTTGTACCGAGACGGGAAAGCGTACTCTGAGTACACCTCCCCAAATATGACAGCAGCAATCCATCTAGTACTTAATTATCAGCAAAGAAGGTGGGCTCCCTCTACCATGCTAGTAAACTTCTCACACCTGACATTATCCTATATCTTTACAAAGCCACCATCCGCCCATGCATGGAGTATTGTTGCCGCATATGGGCTGGTGCATCATCCACTAGTCTCTCCCTCTTAGACAAGGTCCAAAAAAGAGTCGCCAACTTAATAGGTCCCTCACTATCCACCAAGCTCCAGCCCCTATCCCACCGGCGCAATGTTGCTTCCTTGTGCCTGTTTTACAAGTACTTCAATGGACTGTGCTCTGATGAACTTGCTGCTCTGGTGCCCCACGGCACAAATTCACTAGACCAACCCAACAATCTGCCAAATCCCATCCGTTCACTGTGGAGGTCCCCAGATGCCGAAGAGCTTTCTACTCCAAAAACTTCTTTCCTCGTGCTGCTGGACTCTGGAACTCCCTCCCTGCTCCCTGTTTTCCTGACGGTACTGACATGCAGAAATTTAAAACTAATGTAAACAGACATCTCACTGCACAGCTCCCAAATTAGGTTGACCCCCCCCCTAAAAATAATAAAACTCTCACCCTTTTTCTCAGTAGTCCCTTATGTCTACAGTGGCGGCCTGCCTTGTTTGGGGTGAACTATGTTAAAAAAAAAAATAGAAAAAAGTCTAAACACAAAAAGAACATAGAAAAGCATCAGGCTAGATTCATTGAGAAGAAAAGAAATATCCAAACAATATTTTTTTTTATCACAGTATCTCAATAGATACTGTGATAAAAAAAAATATTTGTACAATGATTGAATATATTGATAAATACGGTCTGTCATCCCATTGTTATATTAATTAAAAAAATAATTGTTTTCACTGTTAAAAAAGTATTCAAGCCGAAAATACTCGGTTTGATTTTCGACCATTTTGGATAGCCTCAAAATAAATACTTTTAGGAGATTAAAATAAGTTTTGCTTCAAACTAATTCCATCAATCATGCAGTATAGTTAACAAGGGAGGCATGATACATATATATATATATATATATATATATATATATATATATATATATATATATATAACAAATAACTTTTACCAAAGACAAGAAAATTTAATTTTCCACCAACTGCGTAGTTTTGAAACTTAAAAAATTTTTTTTTTATTTCGATATGAGATTTTGTCGATATTTGCCTATTTAACAAGTAACAATCCGACATGCCTGCCATCATTTCTTGCTTTTAGCTACCATGTCTTATAGTTAACAGCCAAGAAATAAAAAATTAACTGTCACCAAACGCATTAAAATTTAATTTTCTACAGATCTGTATATTTTTAATTACTGAAACTGTTTTAAAGCTTTTGTTATTATAAAATAAGTTGCAGTATATCGAAGTTTATAGGACAATGTGTTCAACCATTTTCTATCTAAGGGCATACGAGGCTCGAAAATAAATTCTGAGATAAAAAGAACCGTAAAATTATGCAGGTCGGTAGAAATTAAATTTCCTTGCGTTTGGTAAAAGTTATTTGTTGTATATCTTACTTCTTGTTTTTTCTTCGATTTCTCGGATGTTATCTATACTGCATGATCACCTTAATTCCAAACAATTCAGAGTTAGATTAATGGAAACAAATTTGCAATTTTACCCTTTTCAAAATATTCACCCTGTTTATAAAGTGAGCTTTGTACATATATATATACGCGTGTTTCACAATAACTGCACTTCATCAGCGTGGCTGACTGTTGCGAGACTCGAACCTACGACCACAGAGGCTGCAGTCAGCTTCTTCTTGCTTGAAATATAGGATATTTTATGTATTAAATGTTTAGCTGTTATGTTTTTTTTACAATAATGACAGCTTTGCTATCGGCAGTCATAGAGTAAAAAATATCCTATATGCCCGAGAGAGTTATTTCCCTAACACTATGTCGCCCCCTTTTTTATATATTTATTTATAAAATACTTATCCGTACAAAACTTCTGTAGCTTAACAGTAAAAGCACCAAACTGCAGCCTCTTTGGTTGTGGGTTCGAATATCACCATAGTCATCCATGCTAATAAACCACAGTTACGGCGAAACACTTGTCTCTGGATAACTATATTTTACAAATAAATAAATATATATACCTCTAAACAAGGAGGGGACATAGTGTATGAGAAATAACTCTCTCAGGCATATAGGATATGTTTCACCGTATGATAGCCGATAGTAAAGTTTTCATTATCGCAATATATATATATATATATATATATATATATATATATATATATATATATATATATATATATATGACCACGAAAAGAAGAAACGCAAAAATCGAAAAGAAAACTTCGAAGGAGCCTTTTGTTCAAAATCTCTGCGCCAAACGGCCAAACAGAGAAAAATTACTTGAACCTTTCCGTTATCACCAAAACTATTTATACATGTCGAAGATTCGGACATTTTATTTTTATGAACTTCAAAGCTGCTCCAACAATTTGTAAGTCGGCCTCTTTCTTTCTCTCAGGTTATATTTTTTGCATTATATAGATATCTTTGCTTGATCTACTTAAGCATTTGTTAAAATCCCATCCAATACTATTTTTGTTTTGTTTTTATATCCTGTCTCTATTTATATATTTTATAAAAACAAATTTATATATTTTAATATTTAACTTGTGCTGGCTTTCCGTTCCTTCACGAAGTGTTTGCCGTCTGTCTCTTCATTATTACAGATGTTGCGAGAAAGGGTTACTCATTCCCCTCTCGTTCTGTGTGCATACATATTCGAACCCAAGGACAAAAAATATTTTCTTTTCGTTCCCAATGAGACGCGACCGTAAGAATATATATATATATATATATATATATATATATATATATATATATATATATATATATCTCACTATGTTCACCGTTAAATTATTTAATTCCGGGTTCAGCAAAACCCACTTGATTCAAAATAACAATTCACTTTGATTGATAATTTCAAAGAATGTAAACAAACATCTTATTACAGCTAATTATTCGATACATGAAACACATTTTCAAGACGTTATATATTTTTTTGCAGCATCACAAAACAATTACGATTAAAATATAAATGTTTGCAATTAAACATGAATGGATGATCTTAAGGTGCAATCATTCAATCTGAGTGTTTGGTGATGAAAATGTTATTTCAAACTTAATCTGACAGACCAATGAAAATGCTATTTTAAATATAAGCATGACAGACTAATGAAAATGATATTTTAAATTAAAGCATGACAGACCAACGAAAATGATATTTCAAACATAAGTGTGATGGAAAAACGAAAATTCTATTTCAAAATTCAGTGTGACAGATCAACGAAAATGCTATTTTACATTAGATATTACAGGCCGATACAAATTCTATTTCAAACATAAGCATAAAAGACGAACGAAAATGATATTTCAAACTTAAGACCAAATAAAAAGCTATTTTAAAATTATGCTTAGCAGATTAATGAAAATGCAATTTCGTAATTAAGTATGACCAACTGATGAAAATGATATTTTAAACGAAAGTGTGACGGAGAAACGAAAATTCTGTTTTAAAACTGACCATGGCAGACTGATGAAAATGCTATCTCAAACTTAAGCCTAAAAGACCAACGAAAATGCTATTTTAAATTGAAGCATGACAGACCAACGAAACTGCTATTTTAAATTCAAGCGTGACAGACCAACGAAAATGCTATTTTAAATTATGTATTACAGACAGATAAAAAATGATATGTCCAACATAAGTGTGATAGACCAATAAAAATGCTATTTTAAATTTAAGCGTGAACGACCAACGAAAATGCTATTTTAAATTCAAGCGTGACAGAACAATGAAAATGGTATTTTAAACTTCAGAATGAGAGACTGACCGATAGACAACGCCTCTTATAGTGATGCGTAAACAGATCTAAAATGAGATGCGTCCATTCAGTTTCCGTATTTAGTGATAAAAAATGCTATTTCAAACTGACCGAACTACGACTGACAGACAAGGCATCTCGTAGAGCTGCGTGGACGCATATATAAAAAAAATAATGAAGAGGAGTATTGAGAAAAGGTTAATTAAATGAAACTCAATAATCGCGGGCAGAAAGAAGTACATAAACTGTAAAATCTTTCTTTTATGCCTTAATTATTGATTCTGGATTTAATTAACATCTGAGGAATGTTTAAAAATGTGAATTAGAAAATTAAGATAAATGAATAAAAGCATGAGGACATAGAAGAAAGAAACAAAGAAAAACTAAGCAGCTATAATGAGTGTGTGATATCCAATTTACTAAATTCAGTCAAAGAAAATTCTGTTATTTGTAGAAGAAAAAGGTTAATGTTAAACACACATTTTGAAGATTAAATTCATGGCTTCCACCAGAAAAGAAATCATGACAAGAATTTTATTTTCATATTCAAAAATTCATAAAAAATATTCAATGAAAAATAATTCCCAAAGGCATAGGAAGGTTTGGTGTGCAATATTGATTACATATACATTTGTGCACCATTTTTATGTCCTCTTATGAAGAGTAAAATAAAGATATGATCATACTTAAACTTATGTCTAGAATCCTTATTCCAATTTTGATTAATAATGATTTTTATTCTAGAAAATGTCTAAAATTTAAGCTTAAACCCCTTAAGATTAAACTTAAAACATTTTCTAGAATTCAAATAATTAATGAATTTTGATCAAAATTGGAATAAGGAAATTCAGAAAAAAGATGAAATTCAAGGAGTCTTGCTTAATTGGTGTTTAATGACTATGGATCAAATTCAATACGAATCTGAAATATTTGAATTTTTCAATGGGAAATTGTTCCCATGTTATGCTCCCTAAAATCTCTTTAATTTTTCACAAAGAAATCAAATTTAAAAATATTTATTAATTGATGTCTAATACCTATTGTTAACATTTTACACAAATCGGAGGTATCTGAATTTTCATTTTTTTTTGCCTTCTTTGCATAGAATTAAATTTAAACTAAGTATAACCCACATTACGACCCTTTATGTCTAGCAGCTGTGTTCCAAGATTCATAATGATCGGTTAATTACTTTAAGTTTGAATCCTGTACATACAAATATATAAACATATACACATACCTAGCTTTATATAGGTCTATATAAATAGAGATTGCTATATGTATAAAAAGGCAGTGGTGAATGTTAGAGAGTATGTTGATTTAAGTTTGGAGATATAGTCAACATTTGACTTCATGTCTACAAACAAAGATCTCCTCCTCTCTCTTTATATATATATATATATATATATATATATATATATATAATATGTAAAATTAAGTCAGACGGATTCTTGCAATTTGGCAGATATAACTTTGAATCTGACAAATCGATATTTTATTCTGGTCATCGATTTTTTTTCCTTTTATATCCTTGAACCATGTTCTTTACACTAACAAATTTAGTTTGCATCAATTTCTTTAAAAATACTTATTCTGTCTAAAAATATTTTTAAAATAGAGGAATTATTTCGTTTATGATCTAAACAGCTCCAGCCGCTAACGAAATTAATAAAAGGAATTTCTACATTTATCTACCTGCGTCTGATTTCAGATAAACAACTATATTTTGTAAATAAATATTAACCTATTAATTTTTAAAAGTTACTTAACATAACAATAGTACATAAACTAATTTGCTTTAAAACACCTACTTACAAAGTTGCTTCAATTATATTCTACAAGTGGTCGATTATTCATCTTGGCTGATGTATTTTCAATGCTACAAGGATCCTCTTATTATTCATGGAGAATAGATTTTTGCAACTAATTCATTCTCCCCCAAATTCTTCATAAACTGATACATATGGTTCGATTCGGCACCTACATAGTGACAATTACATAAACATTGTTTTCGTTGCGACATACGATATTTCATTGATTACAAGTAAACAATATTTTATGCTTGGCAAGTCTCACTGTCGCCATCTTGCATTCTTACTTAAAAAAGAAAAAAATGCTTGTCATTCACTGATATAAACTTTTCCACTTTCAAGCTTGTAAGTACAGAGATGTCGCACCGACCATGTCTATGACTCGGGACTTCTACCAAACTGGATGTTTGATCCTTGAACACTTTATCCCATGTAACAGAAACCAACACAGTTTCTTTCTGTCAGTTGGTGAATGTTCGTTGACAAAGTGTCCGGTGACGAAAGATTTAAAGATGGACGAGGGATTTCGTGGAGACTGCGTTAAAAATTTTGATAACCTTTTTACACACACACTCTTACTTTCCATTACTTTACATTGTTTCTTAAATTTTTCAAATTTTGAATTTTGGCTATTTCCCTGCCAACTTATCCATCTATGTAATTCCTCTGATGATAAGATTTTAATTATTGAAAAGCCTGGCTTAAGGAAAGAAAAATAAATATGTTTTTATCGGGTATACCTTGTATTGAACAATTGAAGATGAAATAGATTTGTCATCCGCACATCTTTATCTCTCTTTCTTCATTTATCTTTATAATTGCTCTATCTCGTATATTGAGCTTAAACCATTTCACTATAGGTTCAATTCTCTAAAATTTAACTTTTAGTTTCATATTTTATATAGATACACACATCTATACAAATATATACACATATATACAAATATATATACACACATATATACAACTATATACATATATACGCACATATATACAGATATATATACACACATATATACAAATACAAATATATACATATATATATATATATATATATAAATATGTACACAAATATATACATACATATAAAGATATACATATATACAAATATATATATACAAATATATATATTCTTTTACGAAGATGCTGTCACTTTTCTACTGTTCCACTTATTACATTCTGTGAAAACTGTTTTAAACGTTGCCATTCTGTACGTTCAATTGAGAGCGAAATAGAGAGAGAGGTACAGAAATATACACAAATCTTCTGGGTATTTTTGTATATATGCACAAATTATGTCTGTATGCAAACAGATCGGCGGCAGATAAACACGGGGGCTGATTATTTCAAAATAATAATATTTTTCCATAAATCATGTTTAACTTTAATATAGTGACTTACGAAATTGTTTATGCCCACACGACTGGCAATTACAAAGACACATATGACTGAAATGGGGAATATTTACACCTACAACGATTCTTTAATATTAACAAATACTAACCAATACTAACAACAAAAAGGCCACGCATTACCCTGGAAATACATGGAATAAATGAAAGGAATACTAATAATCTCTCTATATATAAAATGTCTGTGTGATGTTTGTGTGTCCTCTATAGAAAGAAAAGTTAGAGCATCTATATAAAATCTAAAAGTGTATCATGTAAAATTTTCCGTGGAACACAATGAAAGTTTTTCTGAATCTCTAAGAGCACCTCTAAGGGGACTATAATATTTTCTGATGAAGATAATGGAAGTGGTCCCAAATATCCAAGTGCCCTCCTAACCTAAGGGAGCTTTGGGGGGCAAACCTCCTTTAAAACTTCAGCTATATCCTATTTTGATGAAATTTATATCATATGTTTTAAATTCTCCGGGGAAGACAATGGAAGTGGTCCCGAATCGTTACGTTATCCTCTATGTGCCAAATACGAAACGAGAAGAAGGGGAAGGCAGTAAAAACAAAGAATGTAATATGGTGTTAAGAGCATAGTGAAAAAGTATAGTGATCCTAATTCAATCCCGAGCAACGTCGGATTTTCCTGTTAGTAATATATAAAATAAGGTCACCATTATTAATTTTTGTATTTATTCTTCTCTTGAGGTATTTTCAGTGTGTTGACATGTAATTGCATGAGGCATGGGGCATAAAGTACAATTTTACCAGTATTATTTTACCTTCGATTTTATAATTATGTGGGGCAGTAAGACGTCACTTCCGGGTTTTGAATTACTCATACATAAAGGAAACTTCCAGCTATAATCATAGTTTATAGCATAAAAACTGCAGAATTATGGTTCACGTGTGATCTTGAACCAAAGATAAACAATATTCTTCGCATATGTTACTAATATACCAATACGCTTTTTTAATAAGAAATTACTTACCTTTGTACGATTTCAGCGTTCCGAATTATTTGTTCGTATTAAAACTTTAGGTGCTTATGCATTATGGCACTGAACCAAATTTCCTTCCTTATTTCTAGAAGAGTTAATCTAAAGGGGAGATAATTCGAATTTTTTTTACGTGGACTCATAAGAAAATGATTATATTCGATTTTTTTTTCTCACGGGAAACCTTAACACAGATGGAGAAGCAAGAGAATTCGTAAGAAGATACATAACAAAACAGTATATTTGTAATAAAATACATTAAGAAACAGTATTAAAATGGAAATAAGTTAGATTTATTTAAGTAACTTTAACATCACATAAAATATAAAATTATAAAGTAAATATTTGAAAAAATGTTTTACTCTGGGTACAATTCAACTATCTGGGAGAGAATACTTCCCATATAAAGTACATATTTCTCCCAAAAAAAGTGTTACACTATGTACAATTCAGCTATCTGTGAGAAAATATTCCCAGACTTGAAGATTTAAGGCATTGACATCCATTTTCGGAAAATTAAGAAAAGAATTAAGACACAGTTTGAATTATCTCCCCTTTCGATACACTCTTCTAAAAATAAGGAAAGAAATTTGGTTCGTTGCTATAATTCATAAGCACCACACTTTAATATTAGAAAATAAATATGACTTTACTTCAGAAATTACAGTTTTGTTTTTTATTTTCCCCGATGGAGGTTGACATCAATATCGTGGGGTACACATTCGCGCCTCAAGTAAACGTTTTACTTTCTTTTATTAATTGATTGAATCTTGATACTTGTAGAAAGTACAATCTTCGAATATAAATAATAATGTCGAATTGGTCTTTGATAATGAACATGAAGAGGATTTCTTTGTGGGGATGGAGGCCCTTCCTTTTGTTTTATTTTATTTTCATTAAATTTATTTTTTTTTACATTTAATCAGCACTCAAAATCAGGATTACAAAAATTATGATGCTTTTGAAATATTTCAAAACATTTAGTTGAGAGAAAAATATAAGTTCAGAAAATCAAAGAATACAAATTCAAACGTGTCACTTGATAAAAACAGATGAATTAATTCCTCAGTAATGGTTGTTTCCATTTTCAAAATAACCACTCCTAAAACAAAACACAAAGGAATGGCCATTGGAATTATAAAATCGATAATTTACCCGAATCAATTTAAAAAAGATAAAATTAAAAAAACAAGGAAATAATTATTCGATAAATTATGAAACAAAGAAAATGAATTGCTCAGATTTATTACCTTTCAAAATATGAAGAAATTAACTTCTATCTTTAATCAATAAATGAATGTATTGGAAACATTGATGGAATAACTCGGAAGTATGTTCTATATACGTAAATAACGAAAAAAGTTCCCATAAGCAGAGATCTGGAAAGACTGGCTTTCCAAGTTATAGGCCATTAAAACAAATACTGATCAACATTCTTTATTGTTAACATTTAACATCTACAATGTTATTTCTATTTTTTAAGATAAATAAACCTGTGACATGATCACAGGTAAAATTAGCCTTACCCTAGTGTTACCACATCCATCCAAAAGAAAAAAGAAATTAAACATCGCCTAGATGAAGCTGTATCTCATTGACGCCATATTGGACTGACATGGCACATGCATCACTATGTAACGTATACCTCCTCTCTAAGGGGAGATCTAATGTCTCACAAGTCACAATCAATTAAAATACCTTGCTAGCCGTTCGTTTCGGCATGTGTCCCTGAATGTGATCGGACTGAAAAAAAAGTCACCTGCAAACAAGTTAGTTCATACCCAACAACCTAGAAAAGGACCAAGAAGCAATTGAAGACAATAAAACGTTTATTCACCTGGGATCGTCTGTTCTCAATCACGGACCAGTGGAACAAGAAAGAAAAAAAGAAAGAGAAAGATAGAAAGAGAAAAAGAAAGAAGAGAGAGAGAGAAAGAGAACAAGAAAGAAGAGAGAGAGAAAGAGAAAAAGAAAGGAGAGAAAAAGAAAGAGAAAAAGAAAGGAGAGAAAAAGAGAGAAAGAGAGAGAGAGAGAAAGAGAGAGAGAAAAAGAGAGAAAGAGAGAGAGAGAGAGAACACAGGCAAGAGATTTATATTTCTCACTTGAGACTTGTATCAAAAGAATAAGCATAAAAAGAGTCAAGTTTTTGTTAGTTAGCCTTTGAGCCGCATGCTGATTGGATAGATTGGTGGTGGAAAAGCTCTTTAGTTTCGGTATACGTTTTTTTTCTTTTAATTTTACTTCAATAAATTATAGAGAAGAACACTATATAGAAATTAATAATTGAGAAAAAAATGGCAGATGATTATGAATAATAATGTAAATAATAAACACAACTAATTACTTACAATATAAGCATACAACATGCAATATGAGTATAGGTAAATAATCATACTAGAAACATTAGGTTTATAAACTCTAGAAAAAAACTTTCATGAAAACATAACCTAGTGTAAATTAAGAGATATTCTCAAGTAAATTCTATCTTGAGGTTGATATTTCAGATAAAAGAAACTTTTTTAAAAATTAAAGGATATGCACAGGGTCTTGAATCTAAGAGGGGACCTGAAATTTCACCAACAAGACTAAAGAATTTACTAGAAGCTGCTTTTGACGGCAAGAGAATCTCCAGCAGGCAGAGGTTGAGGATCAAGGTGTAGTATCTGTTCCAGCCAGCATGACGTCCCAGCCGGCTTTTTATACTCCATTACTTCAGCTGATTCTTGCTCTTCTACAATTCCAGCCAACCTGCCGAATCCCAGAACCTCTCACCTCAACAATTAGGCTTGAGCTACAACCAAGCTCCTATTCAAACCTACCCGCCCTCCGGGCAGCAATTAATTGTTGGGGGGGGGGGTATAGTTAACTAATATATTTGTAACACTAACCCTAAGTCCGACTGGCACGTAATCGCCTAAAAGAGTGGACCCCTCCCACAAGAAAAAAAAAATAACGCATAGAATAAGGTACAATTTATGTTAAGTATATATATAAACTGATCCATCACTCTAAATTCTAAAATATGTTTTCTTTCTTTCCATTTTCCACGGTGTCTACACGTAATCGCCTTAAAAAAACCCAGAATATATTTATTTTGGAGTGTGTTAATTTGCAAATTTACCCATATTTTATTTTTTAAATCGTATATTTTTTAACTGTACGTGCCTTTTTTTATTTTGATTGTAAGCAATTGAGTTTAGTGGTGTTATTTTTTCGCGTGAAAATTAATAAAATAGCTTCTTTAAAATTATCTAAATAATTAAATACCTTATTTTTCATGTATAAATAAAAAGATATTAAAAGTGTTGGTATTATTGCAGATTCACACTCTCAGCTACCCCCCCCCCCCCAAATATGATTCTACTTTTTTAGACGATTACGTGTCGATATCCAGAAAATCCTGGCGGCAGTAGAAAACAACAAAAAGATATTTTAGAATGTAGAGTTGGGCATCAGTGTCACATATAAATCTAACTTGAAATGATCTTCTATATCCGGGCCCTTCATAGGGTTTTATGGCAGTTAACCTTTTTTTTTTTGCTATTGGAGATAAATTCTGTGCACTATTTTCGGGGGCAGGGTTCGACTCTGCTAGACGATTACGTGTGGTTTTACGACCTTGCCAGTCGGACTTAGAGTTAGTGTTAAAAATATACTGGTTAACTGACCTAATACGTTAGAATGAAGCTAAAAAGTAGAATCACACTGTTTAAACTTAGCTGAGGATGTAAATCTACAAATTTATCAAAGTTTGTTGTTAAAATTATGAAAGTCTCTGGGTAAAAACATTGTTTTAACTATACCCATCCCCAATTAATTGGTGTTTTGATGTAAATAGTTTGGATAAATGGAAAAACACGTTCACGTTTATTCATTTAGAAGACAGAAAAAAAAAGTTTTAAAAATATGAATCTATTTTTTTAATTATTTTAAAGGGTGGGGAAGTTTTCTTTTTTCTTTATTTCTTTATTATATTAATCGGGTATCTTTTACAATACTCAGCAGAGTAAAAACGCTCAAAAAACAAATATACAACAAATAAAAGTAACTTTAAGCGATAAAAGTTATTTTCTAACTTACCTGTGACATTTGTTTGTATTTTTAAACCGTTCCAACCGCTATTTATTAGAAATCAATAGTTTTGTCACACAAACACTTGAGAAAAAAAATGGCGATTGGGGGGGGGGTCGTAAGGACATAAGGCCGATACCGCCATTTTGTTTTGTGTAAAAAAAAAACAAGAATTTTTTTTTTACATCTAATAAAACCCCATTTATACTACGTAAAAATACAAACAAATGTCATAGGTAAGTAGTAAAATATCTATTCTCGACGTAGCTCACCTTAAATTGTTGCATATTTATTTTTTTTACCCCGTTCTTGTTCGTTTTTTGGACCCCGTTCGCGACTCTGCTGAGTATTGTAAAATATACCCTATTAATCATATTCAATAGTCGTTGTCGTCGTTGTCGTTGTCGTTGTTGTCGTTGTCGTCGTTGTCGTTGTCGTTGTCGTTGTCGTCGTTGTCGTTGTCGTCGTTGTCGTTGTCGTTGTCGTTGTCGTCGTTGTCGTTGTCGTTGTCGTTGTCGTTGTCGTTGTCGTTGTCGTCGTTGTCGTTGTCGTTGTCGTTGTCGTCGTTGTCGTTGTCGTTGTCGTCGTCGAAAACAAATTTAGTTTTAACAATAAAGTATATATCTAAAGAAAAACTGTGTTAGTTATTGCGTTCAATGCGTAGTGTAATTTTTTAAAATACATTATTCCAGGTAATCTAAGTTGTTGATTTGTGTAAACACACGCATGCTTACAATGTGACCGGAAGTTATTCGAATTTAAAAATAATCATTTTGAACGTTAAATGTTTTTCATAAAATCATTGAAATTAATATTACTACTACTAATAATAATAATAACATTACTATTAACAAAACTTTTGAATATATATCTAAGAAAACTGTAAAATGAAAACAGAAATGAGTTGTTCAGAATATTAATTTATTATATGTTTTTAAAATTATTATGCTAACGAAGCATCGGGATGAATGTGTTTACGCAGTGTTCTGTTGGCTATATATAATGTATTTGAAATAATTAAATGTATAATTGAATTAAATAAACACAACGTGTTTTGAAATAAACATCGTTAGGATAAATGAAAAATATTTCGCATTTATTCATTTAGATTAACCTTGTGATAAACTGTCCTTTTCAAGATAAATTGTATCATCAATTATAACCTTGTAATAAACTATTCTTGCAATAAAAAACTGTCCTTCTCAGGACAAATTTTATTACAAGAACCTTATGATAAACTATGCTTTTCAGGACAAGACTTATGATCAGCTACAACATATGATAAGTTGTCGTTTTTAGGAAAATTTCAACAACTTGGTTAACTAGAGTTAACTGTTGTCCCGATTATCTGAACCAAGTTGTGGTACCAGCTACTCGAACCAAGTCATTAAGATGACTATTTGTACCATTTCTCTTGGTTTTCTTTTACCAAGAATAAAACTTGTCCGATATTAATTAAACTTATTCTTGTGTTGGCTATCTTTTGGATTTTGAGGACCCTGCAGAATATGAAATGTGGAATGGGAGCATTCTATTCCAGTGAAGTAAATAAATGTTCCAGTTTGAAATTCCCTGACGGTTACGACTATGACAAATATCACCTGAATAACAACATCCAAGACGAGGATAATAGTCTGAAACATGTAAATGGAATGAATAAAAACAAGAGAAATCATGGAGAGTAGAAAAGGGACCTAGGGTTTACTTTCGGCAGCCTCGTAACTCTCGCTTCCCCCTATTTTGTCCTGTAGTCTTCATATTCCATGAGCGATATTTCTGACAGAGAGGGAAGAATTGCTGTTTTCTGGGTCAGTTGTTGTTTCGAGGTCGTGGTTTCTGGAGATTTTAAATCCTCTCATACTATTCATCATCATGCAACTGTTTATCTATCTTATTAAACCTTGAGTGAATTTTGGTCTTGATAAGTAGTGAGTCGTTAGAAAACAAGAAAAATAAATATTGTTAAGCGACAGACAATTTTCATTGATTTACTTTTGATGCAATCCATTCACACTGACTGATCAAATGTAATACGTGCGGTGATGATGGCAAGATTTATTTGCTGGAGATTAAAAAAAACAAAGATGAGTAAATGCAATTGAGTAAATGCAATTGAGTAAATGCAAGTGAGTGAATGCAATTGAGTAAATGCAATTGAGTAAATGCAAGTGAGTAAATGCAATTGAGTAAATGCAATTGAGTAAATGCAATTGAGTAAATGCAAGTGAGTGAATGCAATTGAGTAAATGCAAGTGAGTAAATGCAAGTGGGATTTGATCGGTTTTGGTCAACTATGGGAAGAAGGCACACTTCTGATTTAGCACAAGTTTTATGCATAAAACCAGACCAACTGGGGTAGAGTTGCTCAAGAAACATCTAGAATGCCAGATAAGTGTTGGATATGGGCCGCTCGTCCCATGCTTTAACCAAACTCGATTGTCGTCTGTCGACGGTTATGGGTTGTTGCCTACTTGTCCGCCATCTTCAATTCAAAGGTTTTTTTGTTGTCGATCAGGCTTGAAATAGAAACTGTTCGAAAACAAACCACAGGACAGCACGAATAATTTCACAGTTTATTGGCTTCTCCGGTAAAATAAATCTCTATTAACTGTGGTCGGTTTCAAGTACCCCAGGGTGGACGTTCGCCAACGGCTTAAACACCAGGTTTTGGCTGACAGACGTCCAACGCGGACGAAATCCCCAACTCAAAAGATTGAGTTCACCGGAAAATGGAAGTCACCTAACTCGTGACGTCACCCTCTGCTTTCACGGTGGCCGGTGGACAACTCGCATTCCTATTCCTTCATAGTATTCAACATAAAATCAAAGTAGACACATATTATCAAAAGAAGTACATTAGTTTTAAACCTAGATTTTCCCAGAAAAAGAGAAAAAAGAAATTCTTATTTTATTCCTAGAGGAATTATTAAATAACTGAATACTACTATTCGCAGTCATTTCACACACAAAAAAATGGAAATTTGAAGCTAAATATAAAATTTAAAAAAAACGGATTCTAACATATGGTTATTTTTTTCTGGCTTTTTGCTTTATTATTTCCTGTGCCATGGCGAGTCTGTTTGTTGTGGTTGATGTTGAGTGCTAAACAAGATCAACACAGCACGACCCTCTAATGTACGTCTAGTGTCGTTCTTTCTTTTGTTGGAGCACGCATGCACTAATGTTGTGCATAAATAGTGGGACGGGAAGGTAAATAATGGAAGAAAGGAAAGCGAGAAAAGAGAGAGAAGGAAAGGGGGTAGGGATAAAGAACAAGGGAGAAGAACGAAGAAAAAGAGGAAAAGAATAAAAAGATAAAATAGAAAAGAAAGAGAAGAAAGAGGAAGAAAATAGGAAATTAAAAAAGAAAGAAAGGGAAAGAGAGAAAATAGAAAAGAAATAGACTTCATTAAAAAGTCGATGAGAGAAAATAAAAATAAATGAGAAAGAGATAAATAAAGAAAAGAAAAAGGAAAGATAAAAAAAGAAATAAAAGAGAAAATGGAAGTATGTGTGTGTGAGAGAGAGAGAGAGAGAGTGTGTTTCATTTTACTTCAGTCGAAGTTCTCAGATGTCAAGGGGCCCTTTCCTGAGGCTAACACTTGATATCTATATAAGATGCACAGATATTCCATTAAAGTTCTTCTTTACCTGTCAAACGTTGAGTTAGTAAAGAAGTTAAAAACATTATTTTTTCTCTCCCCAATCGACCAGTTAACTATGTTATAGTATATCTTTCTTGTTGTCTCTTGGTCGTACCGGATTCCAGGACAAGAATTCATCTAGTCTGGTGGAGTATCTAGCTGAATGATGTTACTTGAGGTAACATGACTTGAGGCACCATTCCTCGTATGAGCCAGTGTATAGCTGTGTCGAGAGGATCTTATTTGGGCTTTGAATACTATGTTATTTTTAATTTTTGGTCGGGGTTTACTTGTAGGGTAAACTATCTTCATGTCAGGTTGTCCTGACAAACCCTTGCATAGAGAGACCGAAGATACTCAAGGACAGTGTCAAGTAGGTAATTCAAACTCCCCTGTAAACGAAAAAGAAAGGAAATAAATAAAGAAGAGAATTGGGAAAAAAATTCAAAGAGACAGTCCCTATTTACTTGCGAGAGAAAAGTTAGACACAAGTTCAGTTCTTAATGTGGGCGAAAAATGTTGCTCCTCAAAAAAGGTCACTCTGGATTGGGACAAAATATGAAAATTGCCTCAGTCTAAAACAACGTCTAAAAAATTGCCTAAAATTGCCTAAATTGCCTAAAATTGCCCAAAATTGCCTCAGTCTAAAACAACGTAGCTCAACTTGGGTTCCCTGAAACCCTAAAGTTCCACAAAAGTTCATAAGGGTTCCGCAAGAACAGATGGAATAAGTTAATGCACTTTTGACTTTTTTATTTAATTTCATATACGTAATATTACTAAACACGCTCAATATATTCTTGGTTATTGTAATATTGTAATATAAATAATATATATATACATTATATATATATATATATATATATATATATATATATATATATATATATATATATATAGTATAAATTTTTATTCATACAAACATTATTGGTTACATATGTGCATACAAGTTTCGGTTGTACGCTTCACAGAAAGTCAATCTCTTGTCTTCTTTTGTCTGAAGAGGTTGACTCTCTGTGAAGAGTACAACCGAAACATGTATGCACATATGTAACCAATAATGTTTGTATAAATAAAAATGTATACTAAAGAACAGGTCTATTTATTATTCAGCACTTTTTATAAACACTGGAGTTTCAACGGATTTACATCTAATATAATATATACATGTATTACATATATATATACAGTACCGTCCAAAATTAAGGAACAAAAATAAATTCTTCCTCATCGCAAATAAATTATATGTTAATATTTGTGAAAATTCCATACATATGTAAATTATGTAGTTGGACTTTTACCGAGATTTTCAGATGAATTAAAATAATATTATTAAAGTAATCCACCATTTTACATATTTCAAGTGTCCAAAATTAAGGAACATTAAGGAAAAATAATTGTTTGAATTTTAAAACAGTAGGTTTTTTGTTGTATAAAAGGATGGAAATAAATATTCTAAACTTTAATTATCATCACTGCTTGCAAGTCACACAATATCAATCATGTCAAAAAGAAATAAAACTGATTTAAGCGGCAAAGCAAAAATCGTCAAATTAAGAAAGGAAAAGTTGACAATAGAAGAAATCGGAAAACGTGTGAAACGTTCAAAAAGTGTTGTAAGCCGAGTTCTTAAACTCTATAAAGAAACCGGAAGGTTAAGTAACACAAAGAAACCTGGTAGACCAAGAAAGACAACAGCAAAAGAGGACAGAGTTATACAACGTCTAGTGTTAAAAGACCGTTTCCTTACAGCTTGCAAAATTTCTAAACAAATGGAAGGTGTCATGAATGTTTCACGACAAACTGTGTTCAGAAGGTTGCACGAAATAGGTCTTTTTGCAAGATCTCCTCGAAAAAGCCGCTAATAAGTAAAAAAAATAACAAAGCAGCTAGATTGGCGTTCGCAAAAAAAGCATGTTATATGGTCAGAAGAAAATTGGAAAAAAGTTTATTTCAATGACGAATCGAAATTTAATGTATTTGGCAGTGATGGAAAACAATTTGTAAGAAAAAGAAAAGGTGAAAGTTTCGATCCTAGCTGCATCAAAAAACTGTTAAATTTGGTGGAGGTAGTGTGATGGTTTTCGGCATGATACCATGGCAAGGTACATCATCACTTGTACGCTTAAATACTAGAGTAAATGCCACTGTATACTAGAATGTTTTAGAACAGTATGTTTTGTCAGTGTTACACAATTCTGGTATCGAAAAGCCTGTTTTTATGCAGGATAATGCTCCCTGTCATAAGGCAAAGCTGGTCATGAATTATCTAGCTGATCAAGAAGTAGAGGTAATGAACTGGTCTGCTCAGAATCCTAACATGAACACTATAGAAAACTTATGGAAGACTCTAGAACAGAATGTTATGGCAAAGAATCCGGAAAACATCGAAGACTTGCGGCTGAAACTGAAAGATGAATGGGCCAAGATAACTGTGGCCCAATGTAAAGATTTAGGGAAATCCTGCAGTCATAGATGCGCAGCATTTTATGAAAACAAAGGTGGAAGTACCAAATATTAAATCTCTTTTGCCTTTTTAATGTGATTTGGTTAAAAATTATGTTTTGTTCCTTAATTTTGGACACTTGAAATCTGTAAGATGATGGATAGCTTTAAAAATGTTATTTTAATTCATCTGAAAATCTCGGTTAAAGTCCAAATACATAATGTGTATATTCAGTGAAATCTTCACAAAAATTAATATATAATTTTGTTTAGATTCAGAAGATTTAATTTTAGTTCCTTAATTTTGGACGGTACTATATATATATATATATATATATATATATATATATATATATATATATATATATATATATAAGAGAGAGAGTGAGAGAGATGGATAGATAGATAGATACTTTACAAGTTAATTATAATCAAATATTACAACAAAGAATAATTTAAGAAAAAAGTCCTTAAACCCATGGATTTTCAAAGAAATAAATCTTATCCTCAGAAGGAAATAACCAATAAATTATTAAGTATTGGTAAATATCATTAATTTGAAATTTGTTTACAGTCCATAATGAGTTCTGTAAGAAGCAAATAATTAATGCATGAATGAGCAGAATCTCTTTGTAGTGATCGATCTCCAATTACATTATGAGGCGCTAAAAATCGTCCATTGAGAAGCTATATTACAATGATATATTTGAAAATAAATGTATATATATATATATATATATATATATATATATATATATATATATATATATATATATATATATTAAAATAAACGTAGTTTCAGTATCTGATTATAATAAACCTGTAAAGTATCTACTTATCTATCTATCTATCTATTTTTAATATAAAAAGCTCTAAAAGTATGGGTTTTGTTCATTTTGTTAATATTTGAACTTAACATATATATATATATATATATATATATATATATATATATATATATATATATATATATATCCAACGTCACATTACTACGCATAACAAAAGACTACAGTCGGTCGATATACGGAAAATATTAACATCTAGCACCAAAATAACTGCATAAACAGACTTAAAATACTAGAAGCAATATTCATTTAAACTAAACAGCCTAATATTAACAAAATAGCTTTCAACACAGGTACTAACATATTAAAAGTATTCCATAATTAAATGAAAATAAAGTAAAAAATAAAGATAGAAATAAATAATAGTAATAATAAGAATAAATAATAATAAATAAATAAACAATAGTAATAATAAGAATTGATAAAATAAATAAATAAACAATAAAACCAAATACATAAACAGATAAAATCAAATCAACTCAACCACACATCCTCTCTTTTCTTTCATTCGCCCTTAACGATACCTATAAAACATTAACTCAAGTCTTCTCATTTAAAAAACACTACTGGTGAAGACGACTAAGAAGGTTGAAAGCGCCCGAAAAAAAAATGGCCGTATTAAGAAAAATCGGTGAATTACTCTACAGACTCCCACCTGAAACCAGAAGGTTAGCTCGACGGTTTGAGAACCTCACAAAGAAGATTTACAAACGAGACAGTTCTGTGACGTTCAACAACGCTTGCTTGGATAATAACTTGCTGCATATATATATATATATATATATATATATATATATATATATATATATATATATATATATATATATATATATAAAAATATATATATATAATTCCATGAAAAATGACAGTATACTGAAATCATATGCCCTTAATAGGGTTAAGATATTTTTATTTAAGCCTTTAAAATAACGTATTTAATTAGTTAGCTAATTACTTAAAATTAAAATAAAAAAGAGACGTATAGTTAAAAAATATATAAGATTAATAAAAAAAATATAGGTAAATTTGCAGATTAACACCCTCCGCTACCCCCCCCCAAAAAAAAACAAACAAAAAAACATGAGATTCTGCTTTTTAGGCGATTATGTCTGAACACCGTGGAAAACAAAAGAAGGAAAAAATATTTTAGAATTTAGAGTGGGGAATCAGTTTCATATATTTAACGTAAAATGTTAACATATCATGCTATTACAAATATAACGATCATATTTAGCGATGTCTGTATGGCGCCAGTGTTAACCCGCTTTCACTAGTCAGTGCCCACTCGACAGACGGGACATGTACGCGACTGATCTTTGAAGAGAACACATTCCGAAAATTCTAATGATTGATGGAAACAGAATTACAATGTAAATAAAGTAACTTATTTATTTCCGTAGATACCTAATACTTTTGTTAATGTTCAACAATCTGCTTGTGTTATGTTAGACCCCCAACATTCATGTATGTTTTTGTACAAGGGTTCCTTGAGACATGTAATTTATTGTAAGGGTTACACAAGGGTACAAAGGTTTAACAACTCTTGTTTCTCCTCCTCCTGATCGAGAACATTTTCTCGGATATTTTTATTTAACTTTTTGGGATGGCCTCCTCCGAGGAGCTGGTAACATAATTTCATGCCTAACCTTGTTGAAGTGGGAATCGAGTAAATATTTAAATTGTAAGCCTTATTCAATCAGCAGCAGTAATCGAATATCTTTTGTAAAAAAAAAAATAGCAATTGGATTAAAATCTTAATACAACATTTTTATTTCAGCCAATCGAAAGTGCAGGAATATATACTTTCTCACCATTTAAAAAAATAGACGTTGGAAGATTGGTGTCATGTGATACTTAAGCCAAGCCTAAGAAATATTTGACACAGAGTGTGAATCCTTGTTGCCTTACTGCTGGCAACAAATTCAAACTGACCAACTACTGCTAATCTCGTTACAAAAACGCAGAGAGGTAAATAACTTGATATTTTTGACACGAGATTCGAAAAGATTCCAGGGATTCCAGAAGCTTCCGGAAGATTTTGAATGATTCCGGCAGATTCTAACAATTATCAAAAGATTCTAAAAAGTTGGGTTAAACATATTCTCAGCTTTCTTGGAAATATATTGAAATCTTTAGACTAAGTCACAGACCAAACAACAACAAAAAAGGTAAATTTAATTTATATTTGACCTTCTCCAAAAATCGAGGGAGGAGGGGGCAATAAGAAAATTAAAATTAAACCATCCTAATGACACAATTAATGTTTTTGACCTCTTAAATCGTGTATCTGAACTTTTTACAAAAACATTCCAAATGATTCCAAAAGATTCTAAAAGTTTCCAAAAGATTTCATGCAAAGTCAAACGAGATTCTACAAGTTATTCCACGAAAAATGACAGTATACTGAAATCATATGCCCTTAATAGGGGTAAGATGAAAATTCATATACACTAAATGTACAAAAGCAAGGAAATTCCCAAATTTTTACACTTTTATTGTCATTAAGGGTATGACTACATATCAACCAAACCATTTCATTATCACATCACTACAGTATAAATCTCTATGCATGAGTGGATGAAGTGTGTGAGGTGCGCTGAAGAAAAATTCCTACCAGTAAAATACATAGCCCTGTTGTGCTCGCATACCCTTAATGACAATAAAAGTGTAAAAATTTGGGAATTTCCTTGCTTTTGTACATTTATTGTATATGAATTTTCATCTTAACCCTATTAAGGGCATATGATTTCAGTATACTGGCATTTTTCATGGAATGTCACTACTTTTGTAAAGGCTATGCCTTAATACAATGCCTTCTCATAACTGATATAGTTGGTAGTTTGACTAATCACGGTATATGGTAAACTGAAATTAAAATACCATCAACTAGACACTAGAATCTCTATCTTTGCCAAAAATTAGCTGAATCCATCAAATGGTAGATAAGATATAGAATAAAGTGTATGAATACTGGTCATTTTAAAGGTTTTTGCGATATTTCTGGAAAACTAAGGTATATAGTAAACTGAAATTAAAATGCCATCAACTAGACCCTAGAACGTCTATCCCTGCCCAAAATCAGCTGAATCCATCAAATAGTTGATGAGATACAGGGTGGCACATACGTACGTAAACACAGATACCATGATTTCATGATTGAACTTTCTGGATCTCTACACACTTATAGAACCTATCAAATAAAAATGTTGTGCAAAGTTTTAACGAATTTGGTTTATTGGTTTTTGAGTTATGATTGATCAAAGAAATGAGATTTCCAGTATAGGCCATTCGTGCAGTCTATTAAGGGATAGAGCGCCCTCGCGCCTCCCTTGATTTCAGGGTCAGCACGAGACTGTTTCGTACCAGCGACTGTATTTCTTCAAGTTCGTTGTCTATCATCAATAAAATTTAACTTATTTTTGTGTGGATAGACTTTCTCATTCCTTCTGATATTGCCTTTCCCTCTAGAAAACTAATGAAACTGAAAAGAAAAACAGAAACCTTCCCTCCACCTCCTGAGAATATACTAAGAGAATCCGGATAGTAAGTAAATAAATAAATACATTTAATAAATAAATACATTTAAAAAAGAAATGCATGAACATCTGTATTCAATTCGATGGAGATTTTATTTATTATTTCACATTCATATTTTTAATCATCTTATCTTTCTGCCTTTACCAAAAAGCTGATTAATTTTTTAAACATAAACTCCAAAAAAGAGCAGACTGCTCACCGTTTAAAACAACAACTCTTTCTGCTTATTCTTTTCATTATTTAGTTTATTTACTTACTTGAGTATATTTCTTCTCGTTTATTTTTAACATTCCTTTCCCATCGCCGAACCTTACCATTTTATCTACCGATTCCACCTCAAATGTCGGTCGTGCACTAAAAGAAAATGAGAACGAAAATATCGTGGGAGGATTCTCTTTAGAAAGAAATTACAGAACTGTTGGATTGATGGGAACCAAGATGGCTGCACGGTCAATATTTTTGGTATGGGGAAAGATCTTTTTAGTATTTATATGTAATTTTGTAGTAAAAAGTAACCAATATTTTTAATAAATACACTTTATTAGCATTTTAATTTACTAATTATCTTTGAAAAATATTATATTAAAATAAAAATTGATATTTTTTCTTTCAAGAGACTTTTATTTAATACACCAGCTGTATCTACCTGGTAGTTATTTACGTGCAAATGGTTTTACTTTATTTTAAAATTATGTCAGTTTTTTTTCCTCCAAAATATTATTATCTTTCTTCTAATCAAAGGTAAGTAACTCTATATGTACAAACGCATAATTAGGTCCCCTTTTTTAAAGATGGCAACAATTTGAAAAAAAGTATTTTCTGGGAGGAATTAAATCGAATTACGTTTTATTGTTCTTAACAACATGCTGCAACGATCCACAAGAAAAACTTATGAACCAGATCCATAAGAATCAAATATTGGTTTTGTAGGAAGAAAGCTATCGATGACAAAGAAATGATAAATAGATTGACTTTAATGTATTTAGTAGAAGAGAAGATGTAAACAAATGTAAAATTTTGTTTTTGTTACTGTTGCCAGTAAAGTTTTAATTTTTGTAAAATATTATTTTCATATGTAATAATAATTTTCTTTTGTCTCAGGTTCACTTTACAAATTTAAAACATTTTCATTGGCAAAATGGTTTCTTAAAGACAGAACAAATGTTCTGTCTTTAAGAAAATAGGATGGTGGTAGCCATCTCCTTCCAGCCGCAGGGGGACAAAGCATTATCTCGGCCCACGATCAGTAAGACATGCTGTAAGAGTCACTCAATTTTGCAAGACTCATTCTTTAACTGGGACCCATATGAAGTAATAAGAGAGTAGAAAGCAGGCCTTGGGTTTTCTTTCAGCAGTCTCGTAATTCTCGCTTCTCTTATTTTGTCTTTTAGTCCTCACATTCAATGAACGATGTTTCTGACAAAGGAGGAAGAATTGCTGTTTTCTGGGTCGGAATCTATCCATCTAACACCTCTCGTTGGCTAGCTTTTGATATTTAAGAGGTATTTCTTTTAGCTCCTTACATCAAGTGGATTCGTGCCTTGTCTGGAGCGATTTCCATAAAAAAATCAAATGCAACACCAGAAGTCTTCACTACCACTGGAGTACAAATAAATTTGTTCACAAAATAGGAATCTGTATTGTAAAAATCTGTTGATATAAATATCCTTACATGTACGTGCATTGATATGTGTACATACATAGACGTGTGCGTTGTTTAGAAAAGGAAGCACCAGCAACACGGAATGTATGCAATAGTATTAAAATAGCAGCAACCTCACTCAACACATTGGGGATGGATTTGAGAGAGGACAGATTACCGGTGCTGTTTTCGTGGACTTGTCTTCTGCCTATGATTCAGTCAACCACAGACGACTTCTATGTAAGATCCCAGAGATCACAAAAGACACCGACCTAACGGAGCTAAAGGAAGCCATGCTGCAGAACCACATATTCTTCATCAAATTAGGTGGAAAACGCAGCAGATGGTGCATTCAGAAGAATGGCCTCCCACAAGACAGCATGCTTACCCCAGTTCAGTATAACATCTATACAAACGATCAACCATGAAATGATGTTATCCGTCATGTTGCATATGCAGATGACTTTTTCATCAACGCCCAAGAAACAGACTTCATTAATATTGAGGAAAGCTCAACGATTCCTTCTTAAGATTAACAATCTATTATGAAAAGAACCATCTATGTGCCAACCCAGCAAAAACACAAGTATGCTCTTCCTACCGGAGAAACAAGGAAGTTAAGCGCCAACTGAATGTGTCTTGGTATGGAATACCACTGTCACACTCTGAGCACCCTGTCTACCTCAGAGTCATACTCGACAGATGCCTTACATTCAAAACCACATCATGAAAACAAACACAAAAGGTAGCATCCACAACATCCTGTACAAACTCACCAACGCCAGATGGGGTGCATGTCCCAAGACACTACATGTCACAGCCCTTGCCCTCAGCTTCTCTACTGCAGATCAACCCATGCTAAAACTGAACCCTGCTCTTAACGAGAGCTGCAGATGTATCACTGAGTGCCTGAATCCCACTAACACAAACGAATTCTACATCCTGGCAGATATGTGGAAGGAAATGCTGTCCAACTACCCACACAGCTCGACTATGCTCATACCCCTGCTAAAACCCTCCCACCAATATATATCAACTGGACAAAATGGAATTGCCTGAACTGACTTCGCTCAAGTGTCAGCTGTTCCAGGGAGGCCCTAAGCAGAGGGAACTATCTTAGTAACCCACCCACATGCGACTGTGGCACAGAACCCCAGACCATGGAGAACCTCTTTCGGTTCCCTCTGTTGGGCAGACCCTGCACAGCAAAGAACCTAGCACTTTACAACATAAAGGGACAGCAATGTACCAAGTACTGGCTGGACGTTATATAAGCTAAATAGCTTTGTGTATTGACATGAGAAGAAGAAGAAGAAGAAGAAGAAGCAAGAGTTGAGTGTGATGTTAATATGTATACTGATATGTGAGTGTACGTGCATGTATATGTGTATGTGTAAGCTGTAGTTTACTGCTAGAATCGGCAGCAGCTATTGATTTGGATTTAAATAGGAATATATTTCTTTTTTTCAATTCCAATAATTAAGTCATTAATTGTTTATATTTTTCCTTCATAGTATTTAAAGCTTGTATTTGATTTTATTATACCTCAACAACATTCCAAAATGAATATTCTAACAACTTCATTAACTTAAAACGTTATTGGCTGAGTAACTTTACCAATAACTGAAGATAATCTCTAATCTTAAAGTTTATGAAGTTTTTGTCCTTAAAAACTGATTTTTGAAGTAAATAGCGAAGTTTTGTTTTTTAATAACAAATAAGTTATAAAAAGATTTTAAATAAAATTATGTATTTGTTAAATCTTATTTCATTTGTTGCTTACAGAAAAAAAGGACAAAAACTTCATAAACTTTAAATTGCTTCCGTTTAGAAACTGATTTTTGAAGTCTTACTCCGCCCTCGTGGGGAGGCAAAACGAAAGATTACAAGTCAGCCGATTTTTTAAAAGGCGTATATATTTCGTTTATTTATTAAAATAACTTGCGTAATCTTCCGTTTTGCCTCTTCTGGCTAGGAGCAAAGTGTAGTATGGAAAAATCCTTCTAAACTGAGGTAAGATCCAGAGTGCCCCTTTTTGGGAAGCTTGATTTTTCCCTACAAAACGAAAGATTACTTAAGTACGGTGATAAATATTTCATACACCCCCCCCCCCCATTTCTGCCCTCGTGGGGAGGCAAGCAAATAGTGACACAAAAACATGTTTTAAAAGAAAACATGTTAATATTTTATTTGTTTTATTTATGGACTCTCTGCCTTAAAATAAATATTAACATGTTAAAAGAAAAAAAAATTCCGAAATATACTGCATTTAGTAAAATAAATAAAAGATTTATTTACAAGTGTTTTGTAAATAGAGACCACGTGTATTGCGAGGTCAACCGGTGACTTCCAAAATATGTCCCGCGTCTTGTGTTAATGATCTGGGGTCCCTATTGTTGTCTTGGTCTTATGTTTACAAATAAATCTGGTTTGCATAAATAAATGCATGTTAGGTTAGATTAAGTTATTCTGTAAGACATTTTTATTATATATATATATATATATATATATATATATATATATATATATATATATATATATATATATATATGTTTCATTTTAATTCAGTCAACGTTCTCAGAAATCAAGGGACCCCTTCCTGAGGCTAATACTTGATCTCTATATGAAATACCTAGATATTCGAATGTTGCATCAAAGTTTTCATTTACCTCTTAAGCGTTGAGTTTGTGAAGAAGTTAAGAACTTTAATTTTCCTCTCCCCAATTAACCAGTTGATTATGCTAGAGTATAAATTTCTTTTGGTCTGTTGGTTTTACCGGATTCCAGGACAAGAATTCATCGAGTCCGGTGGAGTATCCAGCTAAGTGCTGTTACCTGAGGTAACATCACTAAGAAAAGGTGCACCATTCCTCGTATAGGCGTGTAGCCAAACCGAGGAGGTATTATTTTGGCTTCGAATACTATGTTATTTTGAATATTTGTTCAGGATTTACTTGTAGGGTAAATTATCCTCATGTCAGGTTTTCCTGACAAACCCTTGTGCAGAGAGACCGAAGACACTCAAGGATGTGTCTAGTAGGTAATTCAAACTCCCCAGTAGGTAATTTAAACTCCTCAGTAGGTAATGTGTGTGTGTATTAAAAAATGGTTGACATGACAACCTATATATTAAGACGAGATACCTTTTTCGTTTGCCATTCATGAAAGTTTTAAAATAACCAATTCGTGAAACCTTTGGTATCAAGTCAAGATATTTTGAGATTGTCCGATATCGGATATTTTGATTTTTTGTAATTAAAGTTTCAGTGAAACTCTGACAATTTTGGTTTAAGTTTCTTGAGTTGAGATTTGCTTTGGTTGGCATGATGGATACTGTGCTCACTATTTATGCTTACATCAGTGTAAGAGTTAGCAACAGCAGTCCTAGCTCAAAAGTAGCATTTCCCCACTGTGCTAATAGGAAAGGAGTCAGGGTTAATCTTTGATGTTTGCGGCAGCTCCACAAGTGAAGGAGTAGCAGAAAGACTGAAGGTTTATTTCTAGATCTGCTCACCGCATCTCACTTTTTAAATCGGCCTTGTTTCATTGTTTGTGTTCTTGAGGAGGTAATTAAAGATTCAATTTTGCAATAAAGACTGACCTAAAAATGTTTTTAAGCACATTTTGGATAAAAATTGATTTTTGTTCTTAAATTATATTTTCAGTCCTGAAACGTATGCAAGATAGGTCCATATTAAAAAAAAAACTTTTCAGAGTTCGTCATTTTGTTTTTCTGAATAAAAAACTTCGATCATGATTGTAATTTTCTTGTATCAAATTAAATTATACGTATTTATTTTGTTTGTTTGTTTTGTTTTTTAAAATTAAACATAATGGATTTTACACAATAATGAGTTGATTTAAAATAGTATTGGTCGTGGAATTTTTAAAGATTCTCCTAAAATTAATATTGACCACAATTATTATCATAATCATTACAAGTTGTTGATTTCTTTCAAAAAGAATAAATAAATGTAATAATGAAACTTATTACTAAAAAATATATGTTATTGTTTTAATCATTTTATTATCTGCAATTTTTGCCTTGTGATTTTTTTTCCACAGTAAACTTTTGTCAGATGAGTTTCTATTCTGTTCACATTAATATCTCCCACACTCCGCAGTTCAAAGGTCATATTGATGACCAATACCTTTATGACATCCCTCTTTATTCTTTCGTAAGAATAACAATAAATAAATTGGAGAATAGTACAGGTAAATACTTTTTTTTGTTTCGGCATTGGACGTTACTGTAGTCTTCATATAAAGGGCAGTTGTCTGTGTGCATGCGTGCATGTCCAGCTAAAACTATAAAACTACAAAACAAACATCCACAAAGTTGGTATTTTCTTGATCGACATTGCCCTTGTGAATATTATCCAACATTTAGAAATATAAATTCATTTTTTGACCCTGAACTTGTGCAGATTTCGTCAAGGGTGTCTGTTCTCCAGCCACTAACTAAAGGGAAGTAACTCTGATTTTTTTTTCACAGAGTTAATTCCCTTATGCCGACTCATTCTTCGAGTTGTCTGTGTGTATGTGTGTGTAAGTATGTTCAGAGAGAGGAATGGGCTGGGCGAGAAGAAAGAGGGTGGTGTGGGGAGAGAGAGGGGGAACTTGAAAGAGATAGATAAAAGTTTTAATAGAAATATGTTACACTTTGGCCTCGGGCAACGCCGGAGTGCACTGCTAGCAATAAAGAAAAACACAAAGTTTCTTTGCATGTCACAATAAATGTGTTGTCGAAAAGGCAATATCAAAAGAGTGACAAACGCTATCCATACATAAATACATTGATACTATCTACGACTTGCAAGAACAACTGAAAGGAAAATGTAAATAAGAGTTCAATTGATTTGTGTGTGAGTGATTTCATGTAAATATGTGTATAAGCTGTTGCTATGTTTAGTAGGCAATGACTGTTTTTCATGTCATCTGCCAAGATGCCTGTGGCCTAGTAGCCAAGGCTAGAGTTAGTTTTCTCACATGGAATCTTAGTAGTTGAAAAACACCGTGTTGTGACTGACACGGGTTCGTGTGGCAGGTTGAGTCTCTCACTGCTGACTGTGCTTAGTACACGGTAGTTCGTGTGATAGTAAAAGATAGTAAATGTCCTCTTCTCCTCAATTCAACTAATGAAACACAAAATATTGAACAGGATTAAATATAAAACTGTTAAAATCGAATAGAACTAAAAAAAAATTTTTTTAAGAACACGGAAAAGTATTTGCCTTATCTGACAAACGGAATATACTTTTTTTCTTTTTATAGTTTTTGGTTAGACAGATAATCTGGTCAACAATGCATGGGAAAATTCTACTCTTATTTATATATAAAATAATAAATTTGTATTTGTTTTGTTAAATATGTTTTAAAAGTTACCTCCAAATTAAAAAAAAGTTACACTGAGGTTAACGCTATAAAAGGTAAATTTGTCAATTTACTCCAGGTGGCTCACGTTGTTCACTAATCCGGATCAACTTAGCTCTACGTTAGGACAAGAGAAAGAACAAGGCCACTTTTTTGGAGTAGGTCGTGCTTTCTTGTTACAGATGTATTTTGATCATTTCCATTAACATGAGGCATCTTGGAATAATGGTAACTGTTATCATTCCCCTTTGTCTAAAGGACAGCATAAGAACAACACAAATGGCTTCACTCACTTTTAACTTACCCCCCCCCCCTACGACGTATTTTAGTGTCAAAATTGAATTATTGTGTCCACATGTCGCACAAACCATTATTGCCATCCAAAGATTGAGAAAAAGAAAAGAAAAGAAAAGTTAAACAAAACATCGAAAGCAAGACATATTTGTTTGACACACAATACATGAATATTTGAAGAATTTGAATGCAGTCATCAAATAACGCAGAATGACCTACAAAAGAATGCATTCACGTAACGGATAAATGTCTAACTGTGCTGTAATCATCACAAGTGAAGTTGGTAAATAATAATAATTATTATTATTATTATTATTATTATTGTAAGGAGATGAAGAAGAAGAAGAAGAAGAAGAAGAAGGAGGAGGAGGAGGAGGATAAGGAGAGAAAAAGAGAAGAATGAGGGGAAGAAGAAGAAAGAAGGAAAAGAAACAGTGGAAAAGAAGAAATAAGAAAAAGGAGAAGAAGAAAAAAAAAGAAGAAGAAGAAGGACGCTCGAGAGATCTTGATAGACGGCACCAGAACTACCAAGCCCCACCCACATCTCTTCGCATTGATATACCTCAGTTGATTCAGTATAGTTTTCCTTTCAAACGACACAAGATCAGTTAAAATGAGTACATTTTTTGTGAATATCGAATAAAAATTAAAAATAAAATTATATTCCCACTTCTCATGAAGAAAACTACTGTAATGCCAATAATAGTTGGAGCACTAGGAACGGGTTAAAAAAAAACAGAAAAAAAACAAGGAGAAATTGGAATCAAAGGGAGGATTGCCCCTGTACTGATAAAAAATAGCTGAAATAGTAAAAACAAAATCTTTGAGTGTTAAAGCAACTCATGTATATATATATATATATATATATATATATATATATATATATATATATATATATATATACTAGTGTACACCCTCTATCAAAAAGTAACGAAAAAATAATGCTTCGCCAGTGTTTGCACTCACTATTTTTCTAGATATATTAGTGAAATATCCATATAAAATCATAGTAATTTAATTTTTCATATATAAATTATTATTATCATTTCTAGTGACCTAAAGTAAAGAAACATACACAATTAACTTTTATTATAGAATGAACGATTTCTTTCTGAATTCATGCCAGGCGGCGGGGTAAGTCTGAAGTGGTTGTCTGACTTGCTATTTACTTTCTAGCTTCATCTCGCCAGTTGAAAAAGTTTCATTAGCGGGGTTGGAAAAGCCAGGTGTACTACTTGCTAATTTTTGCGTGACGATATAGAAGGTCATACATTTATTGATAATGTATATATTTTGGTTATGTAGTCAAACCCAAGTGTAGAGCTCAATAGATATTAGAAGTCTACACGGTACTAATAATTTATTCCAGCACAGTAATTATAAACTGAGATATTTTCCGACAAAAAAAACAAGACCTTATAAAGAAGTGAACAGTAAGTTCGTTTATTTCATTAAATCTGAAGATTCATTTCTTGATAAAATTCGAGCTTTGTTTTTATAAATGTCTCGTGTGTATTAACAATGAGGAAACGGCTGTCATTTTTAAGATAAAACCAATTTTGCTTTTTGTAATGTCTTGTCTTTTTGTCAGAAAATATCTCAATTTATATTTACTTATATATATACTAGTCAAATACCCGTTCCAGCATGGGTATAAGCAATAAATATAGCATTAGTTTTAAATTTTAATGTTTTTTTCTTTCTTTGGGGGGGGGGGGGGTATGGTACGGTTTCGATGCCCCCCCCCCATATGGTATAGTTAAAAAAATAAAGAATGTAGCTACGTTACATACTATGTTTCCTAGAATACGTATTCTGTAATTCGTAATGATAAGTTAAATAGTTTAGGATTTTACTAAGCATATGTATTTATTATTGACGTTCGCTGGGCGCACATTTTTAAATGTACTAATAAATATAACTCAAAATTTGATGTAAAGCAATTCTTTTCTCTATTAATTTTAAGAGTTTTTTTTTTTTAAGTTTACAAAAAAAATGTGTGCCCATGTTACTCACCATGTGACCGAGAATATATATTCCAAAATTAAAAAGGATCAGTTCATAAAAATAAATAAATAAAAACTTTATATATATGCACCCCCTAAATGTCAACATTTACAAAAAGAATAATGTTTATAATCTTTAGAAGATTATCCTGTGCATATATATATATATATATATATATATATAGTCATCCACATACATACATATTGTTTCGCTGTATCACATCTCTTCAGTGCGGCTAGACCAGTTAGTGCTTGAAGCTGGGATTGAAACTCAACCGCTATCATATGACACTGAATGTAAGTGATATCTCCATGTAAACATTGTCAAGTGCCGGAGCTCGAATATCCTTACAAATAAGGAAGACTGTTTCGCTGTATCACAGCTCTTCAGTGCGGCCTCAAGCCGGGATTGAAACTCAACCGTCGAGCTGACAGTCGGCGCTTCTACCCCTGTGCTATCATATGACACTGACTGAATGTAAGTGATATCTCAATGTAAACATTGTCAAGTGCTGGAGCTCGAATTAGTTTTACCCAATGAGCTATGCCTTAAAGGTAATGGCAGTTGGCGATATCCTTACAAATAAGCTCTACCCAAGAAGGGAGAGAGAGAGAGAGAGAGAGAGAGAAAGAGAGAGAGAGAGAGAGAGAGATAGTGATTAGTTAAATTCCAATGACCAAAATTCAGTCGTTAATCATAATATTTATTTTGCAATAGCAGAATTGTCGATGGTTCTACAATTGTATTGTAACGTGCAAGATGATACAATCAGAATCAATAACACGCTGCTCATCAGTAACCTCAAGAAAAAATATTTATAAGAATGCTTGATCATAAAAAATGTACTTATATTTATATAAATACACATACCTAACTTTATAAATCTCTCTCTCTCTCTCTCTCTCTCTCTCTCTCTCTCTATATATATATATATATATATATATATATATATATATATATATATATATATATACAAATAAGAACACATTGATATACACGATACACATTTCATTAAAGTTGAAATGATAATATTGATAAATGTCGGAAAACTTAAAGAAGTTTAACAAAATGAATATGTTTTTGACTGGGATAAATTTTTATTTAGTCTCGTCTAAGAACTTTGAAAAATATTGAATCAGTTTTATTGATTGTGCGATAAAACGTTTTGTAAATATTTGAATAATTTGTGTGCGTGTAAGCCATCAAGATATTAACATCAAAACGTCGACATTTCTTTAATGCTTTCATCATGAACCAATCTGGGCTTTTCTTTAGAAAACACTATATTTCCGATCGTTGAAGACACTGTTTACACTTCATCGCTTTTTCTCTTGAAGTCTTTTATTTCATGATCAATTGTGTGGACACTTTTGCGCCCTCGTCAGTGATAGAATCGCCAACAAACCCTAGACATGCAGCAGCGCAGCAGAGAGCCGCAAACGATCAAAATATGCCGATTTTCTCAACATGCTTGTGTTTCAACCAATCGCTGTGGAGACGAGTGGAGTGATAGGCCCCACCACGTGCTACTTCCTTGGCAGCCTTGGTCTTTTAATGACGCGCCACGCCTCTGACAATTATGAATTCACTTGGCTTTACGAGCGCCTCTCCATCGCCATTATTTGTGGAAACGCCTTGAGCCTGCTCTCAGCCTGCCAAGCCAGCCGGACATTCGATGAAACTTCCTGATACGTGCACGTTGCTTTTCGAAACTGGACATTTTATTAATTAATTATTATTTTCCTCCCCATTTTTTATTAGAAGTTTTTATTCGTCAAACTACAAAAAAAAAATTCCAGAGTCCAAGAACATGAGCTAGCGATAATCTGCAACCTGACGTGCGCTAACTCTCCATTTCGTGTAGCCGAGTTTGTGTTGTGATACGCCAAGTGATATTCTGGTAATACGAGAGTACCCATAGAGTTTAAATTACTTACTAAACACCATAGTCGAGCGTCTTCGGTCTCTCCGTACAAAGGTTTGTCAGGACAACCTGACATTAGGATACTTTATCCTACAAGTAAACCCTGAACAAATATTCAAAATAACATAGTATTCGAAGCCCAAATAAGATCCCATCGACACGGCTATACACTAGCTCATATGAGGAATGGTGCACCTTTTCTTAGTGATGTTTCCCCAAGTAACAGCACTTAGTGGGATACTCCACCAGACCAGATGAATGTTTGTCCTGGAATCCGGTAAGACCAAGAGACCAAAAGAAAGATATACTATAACGTAGTTAACTGGTCATTTGAGGAGAGGAAAATTAATGTTCTTCACTTCTTTACGTTTGCGAGATAGAGTAGAATGTTGATTGAATACTCGAATATCTATGTATCTCATATCGAAGTGTTAGCTCCAGAAAGGGGGCCCCTTGATTTCTGAGAACTTACTGAAGTAAAATGAAAAAATAAATATTTAAATGACGGCGAGAAATGTTACATTCATGAACAAATCAATCAAGCATTGAAAAAATTAGTTTAGGGCATGTCAACCTGTATTAGGTCGTTTTATGTCTTACATTGCTTCCTCTTCATAAGAAATTCACAGTAAAAACTCGTCTTTTATTAACATGGAAAAAGAATGTCCTTTCTCTCTCCATGTGCCTGGTGATACCAGATCAGGCTGCCCTGTGGCTCCCTGAGACGAAATTCACCTACATTGACGTTTTTTTTTTTTTTTTTTTTTTTTGTAAAACTTAATTATGTTCTACAAAACCAAAAACAAAAACAACAGCCCCTCTCCCTTTCTCCCTCCCCTTTTTTATTTTATTTTTAGAACTTGAAGCATACATCTTTTACTATAATGACCAGATTCGGCATTAAATAACCCAAAAAGGGTTGATATGCCGTAAAACAAAACTACCAAACCAAAAACGATGATTAAACATTTGAAGATATAAAGAACTTGAAGCATAAAAACTTTTACTATAATGACCAGATTCGGCATTAAATAACCCAAAAAGGGTTGATATGCCGTAAAACAAAACTACCAAACCAAAAACGATGATTAAACATTTGAAGATATAAAGAACTTGAAGCATAAAAACTTTTACTATAATGACCAGATTCGGCATTAAATAACCCAAAAAGGGTTGATATGCCGTAAAACAAAACTACCAAACCAAATACCTCTCCATGTGCCTAGCATAAGGCAGAATTTCTATGGACAGAGCTTCTTTGCAACCTTAGAAAATGACTGAAGAGTAATGAATCGGATTTAAGCCTAAGGTTTTTTCACCATATATATATATATATATATATATATATAGTGTGTAGATTTCAATTTTGCGTTGAGAATCCGAATAAAAGAGCTCAATGTAATTTAAACAGAGCAAAACAGAATTATTAAAAGGAAAAAACTATACACACATTAAGGTTGTATACATTATAAATTATTTCGACCCCTTAATTAGGTCTCCTCAGACGTATAAACAACCACGTCAAAAAACAAAAAAAATCATTTTTTGTTTTTTTGTTTATACGTCTGAGGAGTCCTAATTAAGAGGTCGAAATAATTTATAATGTATACAACCTTAATGTGTGTATAGTTTTTCCTTTTAATAATTATATATATATATATATATATATATATATGAAAGAGAGACAGACAGAGAGACTGACAGATAGACAGAAAAAGAGATAGAGATATAGTCAGAGATAGAGAGAGAGAGATTTAATCGATTCAGGACAGTTTCCAAATCAAGTTCCAAATCCAATTTATTACAGTTGTTTACAGCTGTTTCACAGCAACATTTATTTTAAGTCATACAATGAACCATATACGTAAGAAATGCGGATCCCCTTCGAAACAAAATTATCTATTTTCACATCAGAAATATCATAAGTGCAATAAAAACACACACACATTCACTTTACATGTCCTAAAACGTTTCAAATTCGACAAAAAAACATAAACAAATCACAAGAAAAGTCTTCTTCATAAATTACCATCAATTAAAAACTCAATTCTACATCAAAATACATAATACCTCTTGATCGAAGATCAGAAAGCACATATGGCCGCCATATTAACTAAAAGAGATTTAAACATCAGGGAGAAAAACTCTTAAAGCAAGAAATCAAAATAAACGTCAAATAATTTAAAAATCTACTCGTAGGTCAAACACATCTGAAAATCAATATATATATATATAGTTTTGTTATTCTTTTAATGGCGATAGAAACAGCGTTGCTTTTAGTATTTTTCAACTCCCTAAGCGGTATAGAGTATGCAGAATATTGCATCAAGTTGCCCTTAATAGGATGTGTCATTATTTTTTTTTATATATCATTCACACACTACCGTGTGTGAATGATATTCTCATGGACAATATTAACCCAATCGTGACCAATTCTCGGGCTTGTCATTAATTCAGTTTTCTGTCCAAACTTGATGCGTTTTTTTGCACTAGAATTGACTCGCTCCAAGCTTTTTTTGAACATAAAGAAATGAAAATTTGGTCTAGTAGAAAAAGAGTTGTGTAAAAATATGTGTTGTCATCAATGTGATGGAAAACGCACCACATTGACTTTGAATCACCATAACTTTTTAATTTAAAATAATCTTTTTATACCAAAAATGTAGCAAACAGCACAAGAAATCTAAAAATATAAATATATTGAAATGAGTTTAAGAATATGAAAGCGTTGAGCAGCTTAAACTGACAAAAATGCCTATTGAGTAACGCTCCTTATGCACTTTAACACGACATAACTTTTTAAATTATTGATATAATTTAATGATGGAGAAATAGAAAGATAGAACTCGATGAGCTGATTCGAAATATGTTAGTATTCATACGATTAGGGCCATAGGAAGCGAGCTATCGGACTTTTAGTAGAAAAAAGAATGATAATTGACTTTTATAGTGAACTCATTTTATTTTTTAAATGCGACCACTTTACGCCAATAGCCAATGGCCACTTTCATTTAAATACATTAAAAATAATTACGTTTCTAAATTTTTGAGATATGGTTTGATGATATGTATAATTTGAACTATTCAAACTACTGTTCTCATCTTGTGTGTTATCATCACAACGTTTCGGCCGCTGTAACCTCTGGCCTTCTTCTGGTGTCTCTTTTTGAACCCGGGAATATTTTTGTCGAACTTGGGAATCTGGATTAAATTTCGAATGGAACCTTTTATTTAATCCACGGGATAGCATACTCTTGTTCTGCAGCCATGACTAGGAGGAGTCTTCAGTGATCTGCAATTCTTCGTATCGCCCGCATCGAAGATCAAACCGTCAACCTTCAGATGACTATCACTTAGAACTGAATTTTACTTAGTACTATATCCACTGCGCCAATTAGACCCCTTTTTTGTCAGAATGAAGTATGGGTCCTAGTACGTGCCTCCTTCCACGCATTACCTTTTACTTCATGAGGGTGGGTGGTTCATTCTCGGTTATTTCTGAACCCAACCAGAATTCCCTCTCAGAGGAGCTGTTTTTCTCTACCTCCCAGCCTGATGCAACATCTTGGTGCAGTGGGAAGTAATTAAATCCTTTCTAGCATTTAGAAAACTCATTTTAAGAGTAGCACACGAGGCCAAACATCTGTGGAGCACGAGTCTGAACTGACAAAGAATATTTATTTGACCCTACATGGTCGGCGCGGTGTATAAACGCAAGATATTCATCCAACGTAAAAACTGAATATTAACAAATAAACTTCCATAAGCATTTTTAAAATAAACCAATAATAATGTGAGCTGAATTCGGATTAATTAAAGAGAATTTGCATGTTCACATTTTTTTATTTTCACCTTAGCTTTTAGCTTTTTTGTTTCATTTCCCTTCAGTCGAAGTTCTCAGAAATCTAGGGGCCCCTTCCTTAATCTCTATATAAGATATATATTCTATTGAAGTTCTTTATTTCTCAAACGTTGAGTGAGTAAAGAACATTGATTCTCCTCTCCCCAATTGACCAGTAAACTATTTTATAGTATATCTTTCTGGTGGTCTCTTGGTCTTACCGGATTCCAGGACAAGAATTCATTTGGTCTGGTGGAGTATCCAGCTTAGTGTTGTTACTAGAGGCAACACCACTTCGAGAAGGTGCACCATTCCTTGTATGAGCCAGTGTAGCCATACAGAGGGGATCTTATTTGGGCTTCAAATACTATGTTATTTTGAATATTTGTTCAGGGTTTACTTGTAAGCTGAAGTATACTCATGCCAGGTTGTCCTGACAAACCCCGTAGACACTCGAGGACAGTGTCTTGGAGGCATTCAGGTTCCCCCCTCGTCAGGATGCCAAATATTATGTTCCTTTAAGTATGCTGGTCGTTTTGAAAAGGCCTGTGTCGAGGTTGAAAGTTCCTTTCGTTAATTAGTACTGGAAATGCTGAAGCTAAATGTCTCTTTCATGGATAATTAGAGGATAAACAAGCAAAGGGGAATAACTCGCACACATTTAAGAATATTATTAATTATATTGCAAACATGAGGAAACTAAAGACGATTGGATAGAATACAAGTAAAATTACGAAATAAATCTTAATTCAAACCTGCAAAAGGCAGTTTTATTTTGTCAAATCTTAATACGATTTCAGATCAATTCGGCTGAACTAGACTTCCCCGACCCACGTTCCACCTCCGTGAGAGTGAGCTTTTAGTCAGGACGCAAAATATTATGTTCCTTCTATTTATCTTCCTCCCACAAAGTAAGATGTGACACAAGGTCGGGAAAATGGAATTGAAAAACCAGCGCTCGAGAAGTTGAGCACTCTGGCCATTTAAAAATTGCCTGGGCATCCTCGTCGGCATTCCCCGGTAGGGGCGCCTCAGGCGATTAGCAATAAACTAACCCCTTCTCAAAGGGTGAGAAGGCAAAGCCTGGGAGGGTGCACCTCCTAGAACTGCACAGGACAGACCAACCAATAGACCGGCGTAAATCAAGACCCGAAGGCCCGGACAATACCGGTTTATTAGGCGGGGTAAAAACCCCTGGTTATGTTGGTTGTTTAAAAAAAGGACGGTGTTGAGGTTGAAAATTCCTCACGTTAACTAGTACCAGAAAAGGGTAGTGCGGAAGCTAAATGTCCGTTTTTCGTGGATTGCTACATAAAATAACTCGTACACATTTACATTGTAGCTCTTATTTCATGTAAATAAATATTCCCAATTTCCTGTAAATAAACCATTTTTATTTTTGTAAACAGCCATTACGTTTATTCTTTAATAATAACTTTTGATCTAATATTACAAAAATAAATAAAAATTTCAATAATCAAACTAAATATTATATACCTGTAGATATCTTTCATGCGTATACATCATTAAATGTGTTTTTCAAAATAAATCATCTCTACTGGAACTTATTTTTATTACTGATAATTTTTTAATATTACGATTGATTAAGTTTTAAAGAATGCAGAGCACAAATTTTAAGAAGTACTTAAAATGTTTCTTTGATGGTGTGACAATAAAGAGGAACACTCCCCGTCAGGAAAAAGAATGAGGTGCTTCGCCTGTCGTGTCTGCAGATAGAAAAAGGGCTTTTCTTCATAGGTGCAGGTTTTTATGGTGGTCTCTGATTTGCATATGTGGATATAAGATGATATAAATGAAGAGGACAGCTGGGAAGGAAGGCGAAGCGATTGGATTGGAGAGAGAAAGGCAGAGAGAAAGTGGGTTGCACGAAATTCGGTTGGAAATTGAATTGACATCAAAACTTTTTGAGAGAAAGGCAGAGAGAAAGTGGGTTGCACGAAATTCGGTTGGAAATTGAATTACAGTCAAGACTTTTTTTAAATTTTTTTATTTTTCTGGCACAGTTAGTTAACAGATGGTTAAGAATTAAATAAATTATAAGTACTAGTTTATACCTTCTCTTTGCTCGCTGTTGGTACAGTACCTGAATATGTCACTATTCATCTTCTAGTTTTTCTGCTTTATAGTTAGCATGAAGAATAATATATGCGAAATTTTTTGGAAAAAAATATGCCACTTATACTCTAGCATGAGATTAAGTTATTTATAGATTGATTTTATTTGCAAAAAAAAACAACAAATAATTCGCTTTGAATTTTATGTCTACTGTTTAGCAGATTAAGAAAAAGTCACTCAGTTTCAAAAAATATTTATGTAATTTTTTTAATGTTATGTTAATTTCTTTAAATTTATAAAACACATATCCAGTCATACAGAATTTCTTGAGACTTACATGAGATTCGAACTCGGATATTGATATCATAAAAACTACTGCCTTAGTAATGTGTACTCTGCTTATTCCTTTTTAGTGAATTAATCACATGTTTTTATTTGTGTAAAAACAGACAAACCCCCAAAACAACATAATTTTTTAATAGTATATAGATTAAATCTATCAAATCGTCATTTATTTACCTTTTTAGAACCAGCATTTAATGTGTAATGTTAAATCTATATATGGCTTATAATTGTGTGTTGAAAAAACTGTAAGAAAGAATATCTTCATGTTACATGATTAGAAATCTAGACAGCCTTCCAGCTGGATCTGGTCAAATACATTACAAGCAAATAAATAAAATATTATAAAATGTTATGGACGCTCTCAGGTGAAAGTAATCACTTGTGAACGAGGTGATCACCATAAAACACTAACAGAACAAATGCTATATCAACAGAAAAGACAAGATGAAAACAAATAATATCTTGTCCGGTGGCCAAAGCTGTCGGTGGCGCCAAGGGTGGCAGTTGCACCATAGCTACCGAAACTATGTTAGCACCCCTGGTTAGTGGCTGATGAGGACAGGATATAGCACGTGCAATCGTACATTGTATGGGAAAAAATCTGTGAAATAATGAGCATCAAAATTTCTTTTTTGTATGTGAATTTGTTAGTGTCTAGTCAAGATTTACCTCCCTTTGCATATCGGAAGTAAGGAGACTACGGGCATGTGCATTGAGAGACCGGAAATAAATGACGCCATTGAAAACAAATCAGTTTAACTCCGTCGTGAATTGAAACTACATTTCTATCGCTTTGCCTTTGTTCTTAGTTTCTTTTTACCTTTTGTTTCAGTCTTGCAAATTTGAAACAGCAAAATAAAAATCTTCAACACAATGTGGCCTTGTGAAGAACTGTGCAAGAGGCTCTTTCGAGATAGATCAAACTAAGGCCAGCATTAAACATTCGAGAACCAAGTCACTCTTTCTGACCGAAAGGTGTATCAGGTCCTCTAAAAGCAATAAACACCAATTATATATTCTACCTGTGAGTTTTTGGGCTCTCATTGCTATGTGCTATGCCAGACAATCACACAATCAGATTTAGTAATGGGGGATGAGTCATCCTTGATGATAAGTGCCTGCAAACAGATATACAAATATCTGCAATCTCACAAAATATATGTATGGAGTACTGTTGTCATATTTGAGCTGGTGAATCTCTGTCCCATTTGAGGGTTCTTGATAAGGCGCAGAAACGTATCTGTAATTTGATTGGCCTCCACCCTTTCTTCTCTGCACCCTCTCTCTCACAGACGTGATGTTGCTAGTTTAAGTCTTTTCTATAAATACTATTACGGCATGTGTTCTTCAGAATTGTCTGATCTATTTTCTGTTTCCTTTGTTTCAGATCGTTTGACTCGTTGGTCTAGTAGTCTCCATCAATTTTCTGTTTTGCTACCTCATTGTTATACAGCTTCCTATTTCAGTAGCTTCTTTCCAAGAACTTCAGGCTTATGGAACTCTCTTCCTGCTGACTGTTTTCCTCCTACCTATAGCCTTGGTCTTTTCAAAACTAAGGCCAATAGGCATTTCCTGTCTTTGCGATAATAATCTTTCTTACATCAAGTAGCTTCATGTCTTGTCTGGAGCATTTCCATAAAAAATATATATATAATATGAATAAAGAGATCAAATTCTCTTTAATATTTCATAAGAAAACCTCTAAAATAGTCCTGTAAGTTCTTTTACCATTAGTTTTTAAATTCATCCCGGTAAGACTGAAATGAAGACGTTACAATACATCGATAGTTCCTATTGCTGTATATGCAAGTAAAAGATGGGCTGTATTGGTAGAGGAAGGTCAATGTTTATGAAATGAAATGTTTAAGTATAGAAGCTTATCCTAAGCATGAACTGTAAGACAAACTCCTATAATGTTTTATAACATCAAAACGGTCGTCAAACCAAAGGAAAACAAAGCCCTTTTATAAACAACAATGATAGGTATTTATTTAAGTGACCTACACCGTTGGGTGTAGGTTGCCAAAAGTTAAGACAGCGTCAGAGTGAAGAAATGAATTAAGTACGAAAATTTGTGGGCTGTCGAAAGTCCACGAGCAATTTATCTTCAAGTCAAGATAGCCGGGTATCTAGTTGACAGAGAAGCAGGAGAGAGGACGTCTTTCTTCGGTGGTGCCAGGAAACTTTCCGCATGCTGTCTGCAATTCCCAAAGGGACTGTAATTAATCCTTCAAGGGTTGGTTTAAATTAGTAGGCCCTAGAAACTGATTGTTTATCGTGTGACCTAACTCCCTTACGGGGCTGCTTTCTGCATGAAGGAAGAGATGTAAATGTTTATGACTGATACATAAGAACTATCCTTGGAGTAACTTTGCGAGATAGGCAAAGAAATGCAGATATCAGAAAGAACTTCAATATTAACAGATCCATCAACAACGTTATTTGACAACAAAAAAAGAGATTAATGTGGTTTGGACATGTTTTTCCGGCAATGTAAAGAAATCATATAATGATTTAATGGAAGAAAAATCAAGAAGACGACTACCAAAGAGATGGGCCGACAAGATAAGGGTTGAGACTGACATGCCGCTCCTGATAGTTGAAAGATTGGCTCAAGACCGTGATAAATGGTGGAATTTGTTCTCAATCATGTGGAGAATCTCTGTAGAGTATGTATATAAGTCAATCAAGTCAAGTTATTCAGTTTATTTTTTAAAAAACTTTCTACACTACTGCTATTTTAAACTTAATTAAGTAATTTACTCTAAAATAAATTCCTCTATTAGAAAAGAATATTTAGTAGATTTAAGTTTTTAAATCTTCTTTGCAGATAAATTTCCAATACGAAGAAAGATATAAAAAAAAACTTTATTCAATGTTTTGAAATTCCATTAATTATTTTGAAAGTCTTAATTAACCTCTGACCTTATTCTTTGCTCTAAAAAAGTAATTAAAACTGACGTTTCGGAACCATTTTTGTTAATTGAGAGATTTCATTGCTTTCAGTCATTTTTCTTTGTAGGCCTTCTAATTTTAATATTATATCCTAATTCCCATGTCTAGCTACAGGTGCTCAGGCTTAAGTACAGCATTGTATACTAGCTATAACTACCCGGCGTTGCCCGGGATGCAGTGAACTCCGGTTAGTTTTCAATTTTCATTTGTTTGCACATTTTTAAACTTAAGGTAGACAACTCCTATTATAATCTTTAATTAAAATTAGTTGATTTTTACTTTTAGGTGATTATTTAAAAATGTTTCATATTAGAAGTCGTCTGGGCCAGACTAAGTAATCTTTCATTAGCTACTACACCGAAATGTAGGGGAGAGCGCCGCATTTTTTCATGATTATTCCACTTTCCCTTGATCTTTTACCTCATAATTCTAAGTGTTTAGCAAAGGGGGCATCAAGTACCATTTTTTGAGTCTTTCTTATCACTTGCCTGAGGATTGAACCCCGGTCTTCCGGCCCATTAGTGAAACTAACCATTATGTCAAATGGGCCGGTAAATGATAGCTAAGTACGTTACTATATTGCACATAACATTGTAGAATAATAACAAATGAAAACCGTGTTAGTGCTCCTGGGCAATGCCCGATTCCCATGCTAGTTTATATTAAAATATCTAGTTGATTCATGTTTTTCATTTTAAATTCTCAATCACAGACTTTAAAACTCAAAATACTATGACAGCCTCTAGACTTTCAAAAGGTCTCTTCTATTTTAGACACAGTTGCTTACGCCCCACGGAAGAGCTAAATTTTCCTGCCACTGGGTGATATTGCTTTGGTTTAGGAACCCAGGCATAAACCAATGCTCATTCAACCTCGAAACATGCCACTCAAAAACCTGTTCAATCTAAAGAGTGTTTGCCAATAATCTAATGAAGCATTTCAAGGATCTTGGCTGTAGATCTTGTTTTCAAGCAGAATTTGATGCGGACGTGTCGTTAGAATTTGTCAAGCACCTTAAAGAGGGCCGAACCGTTCTGACACTATGTTACTAAATTGTATGTAATAATTGAGAATTGGGGGGGGGGGAGCATGAAGCCAATTAGCAGATTCACTGAAAAGGTTAGATACACATGTACGTTTCCATTTTAATTAAGTAGTAGAATCGTCAAGTGGATACAAATGTTTAATAAATGAAGAAACACAGGAAACTTTATTCATATGGAAGAAATATCTGTTTGGAAGGGTCTTGCTGAAAACAGAAAAAGTCACTTTTTCTTTTCTTATTTTGTTTTTGCTGAGGATGAAGCATCCTACTGGATGCCAGATATTCACCCGCTATTTCAGAGACTCCAACTGAGATATATTTTTAAGATTCTAACCGTCCCTTTGAGCGCAATTGTTTGTATCGCTTTTGCACTTAGTTCACCGGGTATATTCATCAGGTAGTTTTGAAATTCTTTTTCATGAGCTCGGTTGCTTCTATAATTACTGGAATGATGGAGATCTTCCTAAGATTCTAGTTTCTTTTCATGTCGTACATAAGACCTTGGTATTTAGTTATCTTCTCCCTCTCAGCTCTGTTTAAGCCAGCATCATTAGGGACACTGACTTCAACTAGGGTTGCTACTTTCTCCCTCTTGTCCCATAACACTATGTCAGGTTAAACAGTTCCGTTTTCTAGGCATGAAGCTGTAGGAATTGCATAGTCATAGTGGATGGTGTATGACTTATGTCCAATTGTTCTTTATGATATATGTTCCCAGGACTTGCTGCTACACTGGCTATTCAATTTCTTACAGATGATCCAGTGGAGATATTTACACACTCTATTGTGTCGCATTGTATAGTAGCCGTCCCCCAGTAAATCCTTACAACTTGATGTCAGGTGGTTCACACTCTCTACTTCTGTGTGGCAGAACCTACACTTGTTGTTGCTGAGATCACTCATCTTCTTGAAAGCATTGGTCATCAAGCCTTGATCTTAACCAGCATTATCATCCTCTCCTGGTCATAGTGGAGTAATCCTCTTTTGAGCCAGTCTACAGAGCCTTCCTTCTCTATATATTCCTCGGATAGTCTATCCAGAAAATATTTGGAAAGTTGTTGGTTGGCCCATTCTTCCAGTTTTCTGCAATGGAAGGTCTTGGTGTATTTCTGGCGGCTCTTTTGGGCTATTTCCGCAGCAGGCTTGTTTGGCGTTTCTGTCTCATTTGTAAGACTGTAAATGTTTTGCCAGTTTTGTGATGCACGTTGTTCTATTGGCTCTTGTTTCTTGATGTTGATGTACCATCATAAGTCACTGTATACACAAAGGGCGTGTGACGGTGGCTAAGTGGTTAACAACGCGTAATGAGGACCTAGGCATGTCGGGTTCGAATCCAGTTCGTTCCACAGAAACGCTTTCATCAGAACCCACACCTGACCTTGTGTCTAACCTACTGGAGTAAAGGTAAATAAAATACACAAAGTTGTAGATTGAGTGTTTGCATGGATCTAGCAGTCTATTTGTGTACATATTTTTATGACAAAAGGGTTCTTTGGGAACAGGCCCTCTTTAGCCTTGGTTGTCAAGTGATGGTGTCACGATAAAAACACCTGTTTCTGATCAGCCTTTTGACCAGTTTAAGGGGTAGACTTTTTGTCAGCCCGCCTTGTAACCTCTTCCTTCCCTATTGAACTCTTGAATAGCTTATTCTTTTGCTAGCTTCTTTGGAGTTTAGGAGACTGAATGCTGGTGGTGAGCCTCTTTGAGGTTGGGCTTGGTTTGTCTTGAAGTGATTCTACCTTCCTCTCCCTTTTTATTATCATGCAACAATATCATTAATAACAATTAAAGAGATAATCAGCTAGCTTCTTACATCAAGTGCCTTCATGCCTTGTCTGGAACGACTTCCATAAAGAAACTTTGCGTGTGAGTCAGTATCGTCTACTGATGCCTGTGTCAGTAAAATAAACTGTTATGGAATCTAAATTTCTTTTGCATTTGATATGTAAGTGTGGATATGGCACACAGAGTAATGCATGTGTGGGGGGGGGGAGTGAGGAGATCTGTTAACAGGTTGAAAGATATATAAAGACTGACTGATTGTTTCACTCAAAACTTTCTATTTATTTGTTTTGGACTGGATCCTGGCAGAGTTGCACCTTGTCTTATTGGTTTTATTTTGTATGTGTTGGAAGAAATCCCGGCTCTCCGATTGGTTGAAAAATATTTTAATAAATATTTAAACTGCAGTGTAAAGTATAGCAAATATTCGAAAAGCGGTGTCAACCGAATATCTGTGTCTTGTTAGAAGATCGTCCTGGATTTATAGTGTGTTGCCTTTCTCATAGAAACCATTCAAACTGAATTTGAATGTGTCAGTTTTGAAGATGGGGATGCACAGAAAATATTTCCATTTTGATTTCTATTTTTGTGATACAGTGTGATGATGTATGGAAGTGAAATCTGGCCAGTAAGGGTTGAGGACATGCGTTGCATGGAGAGAAATGATACGATGGATGTGTAGTGTGAGTCTTAAAGACAGGTATAATTCTGATGACCTCAGAGGAAGGTTAAATCTGAACAGTATAAGGAGATGTGTGCAGAATAGGAGACTTCGATGGTATGGCCACGTTGAAAGGATGGATAGGAGTTATTGGGTTAGTAGATGTAGTACAGTTGAGGTAGCAGGTTCAGTTTATACGGGAAGGTCAAGGAAAACATTGGAGAAATTGATAAAAATTGACCTGAGAGAAAGAGGGATAAATAAAGATGTGATCAGAGATAGGTTATTTGGGAAGTCAATTTCTTAAAGCCGTCCAACGCGAGCCAACATGTAAAACTGACGTTAAACTGATGATGATGATGAGTATGGTGGTGAGTATGGTGGTGGTGTTGCTGCTGCTGCTGTTGCTGCTGCTGCTGCTGCTGCTGCTGCTGATGATGATGATGATGATGATGATGATGATGATGATGATGATAGTTTTTTTTAATCCCTTCACCAATGGATTAAATAAAAAATGAACTTCTAAGTTTCCAAAAGACTATGGCAAAAACCATCTGAAGGAGGCCAGAGAGTATAACGGCCGAAACGTTTTGAAAAAACAGCAACAGCAAAAATAAGAACAGTCTGAAAGATGAGGATAATGTAAATAACATCTAAGAAATATGGTCAAATTCGATGCAAATAATTATTTGGTTTTGTTACTTACTTAAATTCGATAAGGTTTATTGTGGATGTGGTTTTTTTCAATCTCCCCAGCTTTGGGTAAAATAGCAACATATCTTCAAAAAATTGTATACAATGAATCATTTATAATAGGCATTATGCTTTAGTTGTAAATAACTCTCCTCCCACAAATGGTTGATATGCCATAAAACAGACATACTAAACTATTTCTTTAATTTATACTAGAGCACCTGTGACCTGTTGTCTATATTTATAAAAGTTGGTATATATATATATATATATATATATATATATATATATATATTGGTACAGAAAAATTAGTACAACATTCGTACCGTCGGTTTCAAGCACGGAAGGACTTAGCCATCCGGTTCTCTTCAGCTTCTGTTGTCATCTGTTTCGGAAATGTGAAGTCACGTGTCACTCTCGTTTGGACGCGTTATTTGCTTAGAGGGTTGTGTATGTTTGTTTAAATTTAGTGTAAGGAAGGTTTAATAAGGTTTGAAAAAAAGGGATATGGGTGAAAAGTAACAGTTGAGATGTAAACCGTAAGAGATTTAAAGAGATATAAAAAAATAAAAAATAAAAAAATATTTCTATGTATGTGGTAATCTCCTAAACTAATGAACTGATCATTATGCATCTTGGAATATATATTCTTGTAAAATATGGGGAGTAACATGGGCACATTATTTATTTTTGTAAATGTACGCATCTAGAAAGTGCATGCATATAAAGCGATTTTCTTCATTTTTGTTTTTTTTATTCACCGATCATTATGAATATTGGAATATATATTCTCGGCAACCCGGTGAGTAACATGGACACATTATTTTTATTTTTTGTAAACTTTACCATTTAAGAGGTGCACCCATCTAAACTCGTACCCACCTTAAAAAAAACTGTTAGATAGAAACAATTTATAGAGAAAAGAATTGTTCTATATTAAATTTTAGGTTATATTAAGTAATACATTTTTAAAAGGATCGAGGCACACGTGAGCATCAATAATATGTATGTACTTGGTAAACCCCTAAACAATTAAACTTATCATTATGAATTAACGAATATGTATTCTAGGCAGCAAGGTATGAAACGTGGGTACATTATTATTTTTTTTTAAAACAATACCATTTAGCAGGTGCCACTGAAACTGTACCATACCTCCCAAAGAAGGAAAAAAACATTCAAACTTTAAACTAATGCTATATTTATTGCATATGCCCGTCTTAAGACGGGTATTTACCAAGTTATATATATTATGGAATATATAATTTCTTACCTTTGACATTGGTTGATAATCATGGTTTTACAAGAAAGTATTCTATAGCACACATGTCTGTCCTTTCGGACTTGAATGTGTCAATTGGACCGTAAAATTATGTCAGAATGTAGAAACTTTCCCAAACCACATCATGCGCTTCATTACTGATCATAAACTATCTGATCAAATCAGTATCGCAGAGTTGCAAAAACTCACTGGCATCTGCTCAATGTATTCTGTCATCAAATGTAAAGTCTTGAGATTGTTTGGCCACATTAAGCGTTCCAGTGTTAGACTATGCAAAATATGCGTTGAAGGTATTATATAAGGAAGCCGGTCGAAAGGTAGACAAAAGAAAAGATGGATGGACAACGTTTGTTAATGGACGAACATGAACATGAAACAAGTGAACAACTTGGTCCAAGATCGTAAGACTTGGAGGACACTTAGCCATGTTAGTGTGTATGCTGCAGCTAGCGGAGAAAACATTTGATAATAATTTATTTGAAAATGGATAACATCATAAATGATGAATGGTAGGTTTTAGTAACTTTTGTGATGTCATCTATTTTCAATTATATATATATATATATATATATATTTCTTTGTTGATGACAATTATTCGTTTTTATCCACTTTCCCCTCTCTTTCTCACCCTCTCTCTCTACCTCTCTATGTATCTTCCCATATCTATCATCTCACACATCTCACTCTCCCACCTTTTTCTCGCCCTTTCTCTCTACCTCTTTATATCTCTTCCCCTATCTCTCATTTCACACATCTCCCTCTCCAATCTCTTTCTCCACTCTCTTCTCTCTTTTAATGATTCACATAATTCGCTTCCTCCCAACACTTCTTTGATCAACCATCCTTTATTTATCCAGTTAACTTTTTTGAAGTCCATTAACCAAGTTTTGAACTCACGACCCCTAGGTAGGATTCACTACTAGAATATCTCTTAACCAATGCTTATATCCAACTGGCCAAAAAATCCAATGCATTTCATTAAAGACCAATCGCTACAGAAACTGCAGTGATATTACTGCAGATTTATACAATATGATTTAAAAACAATTAAAAGAATGATATAGTGTTAAATGATATCAAAACATAAAAATACCTGCTCTGCATCATAAACATTTTTATATCTTTCACACGCACGAATTATTCAGATAATTGAAAATATGTTTACTACTTGCACAAGGCGATAAAATGAACACAATGTTTTCAAATAAAATAGTACTTGTTTGCATTACTAATCTTGTTGAATGTTGTTTGTGAAAACTATAATATTTATTTATGGTTTTTCTATCGTTCTATTGTTCTGTGCAATTTCTAAAGATTTGTTACCAAGTTTTGATGCTACTTTGCAAAAGACACAATTGATTTAATTCAGTTGTTCTGAAGAACGAGCCCTACCTCTCAAAGTAAATAATAAACAAAACAAATGCAAAATAATCTGCCGTCGATTCAGAATCATCGAATTTACATCAACTAGCCAAAAAGCTGCCAGAGATATAGCTGAAATGCTATCATCAAAACACATAAACAGTAGTCATTGTACATTTCATTTGTAATAGCTTTTTTTAGGGGTAAAAAAAAAATGTCAGCAATGAGTTTCATACTCCCTTTCATATATAACTAACTGTATCTACCCGGCGTTGCCCGGAAGTCTTTTGTATTTTTTATTTTCATTTTGTTTCACCCATTGACACTATTTTTGCCTTTCATCATCATCATCATCATCATCATCATCATCATCATCATCATCATCATCATCATCATCATCATCATCATCATCATCATCATCAGCAGCAGCAGCAGCAGCAGCAGCAGCATAATCAGCAGCAGCAGCATCAACACTACCACAATCATCATCATCATCATCATCATCATCATCATCACCATCATCATCATCATCATCATCATCATCGATTTAACGTCCGTTTTACATTTTCTTTTATAGAAATCGCTCCAGACAAGGCATGAAGCCACTTGAGGTAAGGAGCTAACAAGAACGAAAGATGATTATCACAAAGACAGGAGATGCGAATTGGCCTTAGTCTTGAAAAGACCAAATCTATAGGTAGAAGGAAAACAGTCATCAGGAAGAGAGTTCCACGTGCGGACATGTATTAGATGGCTTTTAGAAATTGACTTCCAAACTAACTTATCTCTGACCAGGTCTTCATTTACCTTTTCTTCTCTCAAATCCATCCTTATCACTTCCTCATATGTTTTCATTAGCCTTCTCCTGCCAACTGGTCCTGCTACTTAACTGTTGTACATGTTCTAACCCAAAAACTCTCACACATTCATTCAATGTGACGATACCAACGAAGTCTTCTGTTCTGCACACATCTCCTTATACTGTCCAGATTTAATCTCCCTATGAGGTCATCAGATCTAAGCATGTCTTTAAGACTCACATTACACATTCATCATATCATTCTCATATCCTTTCTCGCCATACAACGCATGTCCTCAACTCTCACTGGCCAGGTTTCATATCCATGCATCATCACACTTCGAACACATGCCTGATGGACTCTTCCCTTTGTCAACAATGGTAACGCTCTGCTAGTTAACAATGGCAGAAGTTCTCTGAATTTTACTCCATCAACTCCAAACTCTTGCAATCACACTAGCACCAGCTTCTTCCTTTGTTCCACTGGTATCACCAAGTTAACAAAACTTCTGAACAACCGCAATAAGCCCGTCATCCAAATATACTTCACACCTGAGTTCTCATCTGTCTTCATGGTCTTACACTTCTTGTACACAAAGTGGTTATAATCACTCAACGTACCTGTAATCCCACTGCACTTCTTGTATACCCACTGTTTACAAGTATCACAAAATATTCAGTTTTTTAAAGATAGTTCAATGAAGAAATATTGTCATAAAAATAGGTTTTCTGAAAAAGAAAACTATAGAACATCTTACGAAATATTGAAATTTAAATCAAATAAATTGTTTCGAGTTTTTTATTTTTTGTATTTTAACGGCGAAATATGCATGATACGAACTAACATTTTTAAAACAGCTGCTAAATGCCAGTTAATCTTCCTTATTTTTTAAAATCATATTTTTGTGTAGTTTAATTGAAATATTTATGGTATTGTTTGGTCATTGCATTGAATCACATGTTTAAAATTATGACATACTTTTAAAAAGTCAATTTCAAAATTACATTTGAATGTGAATTGTCACTGACAGGCGATAAATTGTCAGACAATTTTATTATACAGGTTCTGAAACTTTAAGTCCAACCATTATATTCCCGGTGAAAAGTTACATGAGATTCACTACCCTAAACACGATTTGGTGCAGCCAATTCATTTCTCTAGAAAACAATCAAATATGCTAATTTCATATAATATATATATGTATATACTCGGTGGCTTTTTCAACTGCTATCGCTTCATAAAGTTAGCTACTTTAAACCAACATTTTAAATAATAAACATTTTATTCATGAATTTCTTGTAAACACAAAACAAAAATATTCGCATTTATTCATATGAACAGATGCATATTAACATTTTTCTAATTGAGATACAAAATGAAAAGAATAGAAATCAATTCGCCTGAGTGATGGAGTGTGTGTGTGCGGGGGGGGGCCTCTTTTAAAACCAATAAAAAAAATGACGTAGCTAGGAAAAGAGAGGGAAGGGGAGGTGGTGTGAGCAATTACAACTTTTCTTTTTTATTATTTTTAAAAGAGGCCTCCCCACCCACACAAAGTGAGGGAGATAGAAAGAGAGAGAGAGAGGGGGGGGGAGAGAGAGAAAGCAGTCGCCTCCCCCTTCTCTATGAACTCTTATGCCTCATCCGTATATCTTTCTAGCTAGTTTCATCTAAATTATCTCACTTAATAATTATTTCTTTTAATAATCAATATTTTAAGAAAAGATTTTGTAATTTATCCTTTGTTAATTAAATAAATTTAAATTAATTACTGTTAATATCGAAGAAACTATTGCAGATATATAGGAAAATAACACAATAAAATTAGAAATGAATAATACCAAACTTCAATTTATTATAGACTGTTTAAAATGTACTTATGCAAATTAGACAGAATATCTATGGATTTTTCATCTGTACTATATATACAGCATTTTAAAATGATGTTGTATTGTTGATTTAAATAACAGTAACCTGTTTTTATGGTAATGTAGGAGTGATAAATAAATAAAATGTTCGCATTTATTTATTTAGATATGCACATAGGTGTGTATTTTGTGTATGTATATGATCTATTTGCATATGTGTACCTACCCGCATGTGTATTTCTGTATGTGTGTGTGTGTGTGTATATGTGTGTGTACGTTTGATGACGATTATTTACATAAGTCTGTTCTGTCTGGCCCCTTCATATAGTAATGAGGTGAAGGAGACATGTGGCTATAACAAAATTCGAAAAATCATTGAATGACTAAGCTGACCTTATTTGAGAATCGTCAGAATGACGATTCTCAAATTAGGTCAGCTTAGTCATTCAATGATTTTTGAAGATAGAACATTAAGAAGAGAAATAAAAATATTTAAAATAGTCCGGACATTTTGACGGTTGGCCTTGTAATTCTAAAATGTTCATTTAATAAGTGACGTGACACTAATTATTGAAAGAATTGCTCTTCATGAATAGTGACATGAAGAAGTTCAGCTAGCTTCCAGCTAGAACTGAAATATGTCTGTAAATGTGTAACCAAAAATGTTTATAGAAATAAAAAAAAAATTATACCACAAAAAATACGGCTCTATTTATTATTAAGCACTTTTATATAAATACAGTCAGGATTCATTGGATTATACCGCATGGACATAAACTTAATGGGAGTCTATCTATCTATCTATCTATCTATCTATCTATCTATCTATCTATCTATCTATCTATCTATCTATCTATCTATCTATCTCTCTCTCTCTCTATATATATATATATATATATATATATATATAGTCTAAAGAAGCTTTAAGTCATTTTAACAAAAAAAAAAAAAAAAGTAAAAAAAGTAAAATGCAGTTTAAATTCCCAAAGAAACTAGCTAAATCCAAGATATTGCAGACTTAACATTCGTTGGAAAATTTATAAATAAATAAAAAAAATATGAGTAAATAAAATTTAAAAAAAAAATGGGGGGGTTAAGTATCTAATAGTGAAACAAAAACAGAAGACCTTAAGCGTCTAATATTAACACGGGGATCATCAGCTGTCTACCATGTAACTGTTTCGGAGATTTAAAAACAGGACAGTTATAATATTCATGGCTCTCCAATGGTACAGATTAAACTACCATTTCCCCTATAATCAAGTGTCGAAATAATTCAGCTTGATATTTTACTAATATATACAAAAATAAATAAATGATAATAAAATAATAATAATATTAAGACTACCGTATTATATGGTAATTTGCATACCAAATAACATTAATTATAATAAAAAAATTAAAAAAACAATATAATAATAATAATACTATCTAAACACTAAACCCAAGAACCATTCTGCAATATGGTAGCTAGCAATAAAATTATATAAGAATTAAAGTTGCATTTAAAAAATAAATAAATAAATAAATAAAAAATAAAGCTTAGTACCTTTGGTACCAGAAAGGTAAGTAGATAAGAGGAAGGAAACCTAGCCATACAGATCTAAATACCCAATATATATATATATATATAATGTTTCTAATATATATATATATATATATATATATATATAAATTAAGAAAGTTCATTTTATAAAGCATCTTTTGAAAGTTGATATAAATATAGAGGCAAAAATGCCTTCAAAAACCATGTATTAGATGCGAGTAATTAAATCAAAAGAAAAATAAAATTTTTCGAAACATTTAACAAAATATTTCAAAATACCTTCCGTTTTTTTTTTCTTCATCTTGATTTTTTTTTTAGCTAATATTTCGCTTGACAAAAACAAGCTTCGACAGAGCCAACACAAATAAAGGTATAACCTTTTTTTTTCCATAATTTACTTCCTGGTGTTGGTGAAGTGTCACGTCCGGTGTTGTGGACTATTGTTGAAAATGTCTGTTTTAAATAGTATAGAACTTGATTGCGCATGGTCGCTGCGAGTTATACATTAGGAAAATTCATCTTTTGAAAGTTAATATAAATATAGAGGCAAAAATGCCTTCAAAAACCATGTATTAGATGCGAGTAATTAAATCAAAAGAAAAAGAAAAATATTTCGAAATATTAAATCAAAAGAATATTTATTTTTCTTTATAAAATATAGTTATATATAACTCGCAGCGACCATGCATCTGAGAACAGATATTACACTTTGATATGAGCCAAAAAAGCCAAGTAGCCATAAAAATAATGTTTTTTTAATAGCTAGGCCTTTTTTAAATGAATGAAAAAAAAATGATTTAATCTATATTTCAATGGGGAAGAGTAGTGTGGTATCAGTTCTGTTATCATAAAACCGCTCTCCCATGAATTATCTCCAATTTTATAAGGGTGTGTGGTTATCCTCCCAAGTATTATATTCTCCTTTGGTGGAGGGAGTAATATAATATCTGTTCTGGTGCCATTAGACCATTTTCCCAGCGACTACCTTTTTTCGGGGAGGGGGGGGGGAGGGAGTAGTTTAGTATCTCTTCTGTTTTCATGATACCATACTTACAGCCATTACCTTCCCTTTTTTATGTGGGCTATCCTCCCAGGTATTACTTCATTTCATGCGACCGGAGGGAGCACACACACACACACACACACACACACACACACACACACACACACACACACACACACATATATATATATATATATTATTAAAAATAACCGACAACTCATGTCTGGATATTTTTGTATGGATCCTTTCCATTTTCCGGATTAAAGTCCTAATCTCGGATGAGAATTGGCTGATGAATCTGTCGTAATTTTCTTTTAGGTCCAAAGTACTTTCTGACCTATCTGATTGACATTATTCCACTGAAGATGGACTCAGATGGGTCAGAAAGTACTTTGGACCTAAAAGAAAATTACGACAGATTCATCAGCCAATTCTCATTCGAGATTAGGCCTTTAATCCGGAAAATGGAAGGGATCCATACAAAAATATCCAGACATGAG
>OY744523.1:136035495-136085495 GCA_963556195.1 Sepiola atlantica | reverse complement strand
GCAAGGTTCGAACCCCTGCTACAGAATCAACCTAGTCTCTGCAAGTAAGTGTCATAAGCAATGTACCACAAGACATTACCACATCAAGAACGGAATTTAAGTTCTATTTATGCGAAGGGATGCACATATTGAAAGACTGACTAGCGTATTCAACGAACGTTGTGGGAGGTTACGGTGGTTAAGTAGATATCGACATGGACTGAAGACCTGGGTGTTCCAAGTTCGAATCCAGTCGGTTCCACAGTACCACTTTCACTTAGGGATGTTAGCAACCTTCCCGTGGTCCTTCCCGTAAGTACCCGATGCCTTTCAGCAAAGATTTCTAACTAGAAAAACATCGGGGAAACTAATGGCAACACCAGAATCACTGATTCACATGAAAAAAAGAAGAACGAACGTTGTCAGAATACGCCTTATAGCTACGTGTCAGTCTATTTTTAACTTCCCCGAACAGGGCTCAACTTCAATCTTATTAAAGGGGCTTGTACCAATATTAATTGTAAGAAAATAATATTAAATTATTTTTTACCGACATACGCCAGCGTTTCAAGCTTTCGCCCTCATCAGTGTTAGGAATGATAATCTCAGACGGTCGCAATGTTCGAACTCCTGCTACAGAATCAACCTAGACTCTGCAAACAAGCGTCATAACCAAAATTATTCATTTTTATTTATACACACACAAAAGTAATTTGTGTACGCGTTTCATAGTTTTACTAATTGCCAGCACGGCTCGACTTTGACAAAGGCTCGAAAACATCCAAAGGGTGTAGGCGACAGAATGCATTAATTTAAATAAGGAACTATCCCTAGCACTGCTTAGGTAGCGATATGTAATTGAATGAGCATTCATTCGCTCAATAGCAAGAAAATGAAAAACAATAACAACAACAAAAACTATATATATATATATATATATATATATATATATATATATATATATATATATATATATATATATATATATAGTATTCTATATAATCTATAACATTATGTAAGTTGTCTAATATATAAAATTAAGTCGGTCGGATTTTCCAAGTTAGGCCTAAATAGCATTGCATCTGAAAAACCTATATTTAATTCTAACTAGCCAGTCTTTTGTGTGTAGTTTTGTCTGTGTTATTTACATAAAAAGAAATACCAATCGACTTCATCGATTACATATTCTATCCGTCCCGATAATTCTTTCCGTAGCATGCATTACGCGAGATTCATCGTTTCTACAATTGATTGGCATGTACTTATTCATTTCTTTTATTATTATGACTATGTTTTAAGAATTAAACTCCAACATTATATATATATATATATATATATATATATATATATATATATATATATATATATATATATATATATATATATATATACACGTGTGTGTTTGCGTGTTTTCCACAATTTTAACATTTATTTTGGTCTTTTGATTCGTGAGAAATTGGAGTTAGAAAGGCATTTTTCAAACTTTAAACGTTCGTTGTCACGCGTAAATAATATAGTTTCTTTCTTACGGTGTTGACAATAACTAATTAACGACATCGATAATTTCTGCTGACCTAATTCAGTCAATACATATTTTCAATTTGCTTCTAATACAAAAAAGTGTTTATATGTCTGTGCGTATGTGGGTTTGCCTGTGTTTGCTTATGTGTGCGCGTACGTTAGCGGTTACCAGAAGCAATCGTCTTACTTCCGCCGCTGATTTCGGAGAGAGATTGGGTTGAAGAGAGGGGATACATAATACAGTTTCTTGCTTATCGTGTTGACACTAGCTATTACAGAGAAAGATGATAGCATCGACAGTTCTCTGCTTACCTCATTCAGTAAATAAATATTTTCAGAGAGAAAGGTGGAGAGAGGGGGGAGACAGAAAGAGAGAGATAGGGGTAGGCAGACAGAGGGGGGAAATACTCGTTTAGAACTTGTCACATGTTATATTAAACTTATGTGTTCATCGAATGAGCCGCTTGACATTACAATTTAGAAATAATTGCATTGCTAAAACATTTTTTATCGTAACTGAATACGTATTGATTTCGTTTATTGTTTCCACTTTCCGTTTACCATAGTTCCTATTGACTTGCTTCCCCACGAGGGCAAAGTTAGACACAAGATAGGATTTTAATGTAGGGAAAATCCAGCTCCCCAAAAAGGGGAAATATCTGGATTGGAACAATATAAAAATTACCTCAATCTAAACGGATTTCTCCTTCACTGGCCGAGAACAGATACTGCACTGTGTTCTTAGCACAAGGGCCAAGGAGCAGCCAAGTATTTCCGTGCCGACTGAAACAAAACTAAACCCGTTTTCGACGACAATAAATAAACTCGACTGAATTTGAAATCTTTGGTTTCTCCTTGTAAAACATTTGCGACCACAACGAAAAAAAAAAGACTGTCCTTTCCCCCTTCCATATGCCGAGCGCCAGGCAAGATATCCATGGACAGAACTTCTTTGCAAGGGCTTTCCGTCTGTGGAACATATAACCGTGAAACTGTTTCCCTGCTTGGTCGTCTTCGAATCCATTGTCAACAAATTCTGGTCATAAACCACTCCAGAAGTAACCGAACGCAGTCATTGATCAATGTTACTACTTCCATAGTGTTCCCCATCTTTCGGCTAGCAATGATTTCCATTTCATTAATCCTTATCTTCGAGTGGCTCTTGGTCTTGATAAGTGGCGACACAATAGTAAAAAAAAAAATTTAAAATGTGTAATGGACCGCCCCATAAGTAATCAAACGCAGTTCATAACTTTAATCAATATTAGTACTCCCATAGTGTTCCTCATCTTTCGGCTGGCAATCATTTCCGTCCCATTAACTCTTATTCTCAAGTGACTGTTGGCCTTGATAAGTAGTGACACAATTGTAAAAAACAACTTCTAGCACTGTTTATCGAAACTGGTAGAGACAGATCATTTTTACATGTTTCACTTATTTACATCTAATAATTGGTTTAAGCATATTTACATAATTTCGAAGTTTGTTAAAATAATAAAAAAAAATAAAAACTTTCATTATGGTGTCCGCTCGACCTGGGGGAAAGAGATCTATATACTTGATGATAATATGTTCATTATCGATTTTTACATTACCATAAAATTAGAATTATATACATAAACTATTGCGTTTTTCTGACAGTGGTAAAATAAATCAATTACTTTTTTGCTCTAAATCGAATGCAAGAATTGAAAATGTTAATGCGAAACAAGAAAGAAAAAAACTCCCGATCATCTTCATATGTAATTTTCCAAATACGTCCGATAGATTGAAAATAATATTGCCTGTGAAACAAAATGCAAGTGTAAATACTCCCGGTCAACGCCCGGTGGGACAGTCTGTTATATATAAAGTAAACATGTTCTTGGTGTTTTGTGATCAATACGACAAGATCCATTAAAAAAGCTGTTTAATCAGTAATATAAGGTAAAAAACATGTTATTTTCAGTTGATTTCATCGATTTATGTATTTAATCCTGATCAATATTTTTTTTTATTTGTCATAACTATAAGAAACCTGAGGAGTTATTGCCTATACAGATAGAAGTCCTAATTTCACTACTTAAATCACCGGATTTCAAGCGTTTTCATTGACCAATGTCGATTAATTTTCTATAGTTTTGATCAATCGCTGATCCCCCTGTTTTTTTCCTCGGCAATTAATATGGCCGACATTATTGATAATTCAATCAAATGTTCATGCAAACATTATAAAAATTGAAATAAATTATTATTTGTAAAATTCTTAGGGGGATAGGAAAAGAAAAATAGAAAGGAAAAGATATTGAGAGATTTTTTATTTAATTCATCTTTTATTTTTTTTCGTTTCTTAGAATAAACTTCTTCTCTTCTTTATTTTTTAAAATGGAAATCGCTCCAGACAAGGCATGAAGCCACTTGATGTAAGGAACTATGAATTACTATAACAAGAACACAAGTCAGTTGTTAGAATGTAACGCCCGCCTGACAAGGTAAGCCATGATCAGACTGAAATATTTCATGGTGGCTACTGTTCAAAGTGTAGTATATGTTCCGATGGATACTGCACCCCATAGACTGGTATTGTCTTGGTCTTCGGAGCTTGATTTACGCCGGTCTATGGGTCTGTCCTGTGCAGTTCTAGGAGGTCCACCCTCCCATGTTTTGCCCTCTCACCCTTTGAGAAGTGGTTAGTTTATTGCTAATCGCCTGAGGCGCCCCTACTGGGGAATGCCGACGGGGCTGCCCAGGCATTTTTTGTAGGCCAGAGTGCTCGACTTCTCGGGCGCTGGTTTTTCAAATCCCACTTTCCCGACCTTGTGTCACATCTTATCGCTGTGGGAGGTAGATAAATATCTACTGTTATCAAAAAGCATCAGACCCATACATCAAATTTTCAAAAATCTGAAGGTCATAAAATGAAGTCCTTCATTCAATATGGGCCAGGTAGCTAGTCACTACGATGAACACAACCGAAGTTATCGCCAAAAATGTGACTTTCACCTTTTCGTGACCTTGTCTATGGCCTTTGACCTAGATATCCCAATAGTAAATCAGTTCTAAGTTATTTTTAGAAAGTTTGGTGACGATTGGTCAAGCGATGTGAACGCTAGGCTGTATACACACACACACACACACACACACACACACATATACAAACAAACAACAAACAAATAAATTCGACCGAAAACATAACCTCCTTGGAGGAAGTCAAATATCTGATCAGATCTTGTGGGTGGCAATGCGAACAAAACGTGATTTGTAAAATATTAAAAATAAAAATCGCTTAATTAATTATTTCTTTAAAATAGTTTGTTTAAAATAAAAACCGTAAAATAATTATTCCACGGTCTTTCTCAAAACCTTCGGTTCGGTTTTGATAATATTAGCAGTCATTTCCAACCTAATGTGTTTGTAATATAAACTATAGCAAACAGTTTTATCGATTGAAATATAATTTACTGAAAATAGTACGTGTAAAATAAAAAACATTTAAATTATTAAATAACGCATTTCGATACGAGATTGCTTTGCCTATCTGTAAGTTTAATAAATAATTTGAATATTATGATTTTATAACCTGTAAGTATCTGATTTGTTTACTTTATTTTTTTCCAAATTATTTATTTGAAGGATAATCAATGAAGTAAGCATGCACATCTGCCTCTTATTATTTGTAGTCTGAAGAAACAAAACACGAAAGTATTTATACTATTTAAATGTCAACATTTCACAAGACGTCCGTTCGATTTTTATTATTTCGTGTAAAATAAAAACATTAAAAAAATTGAATAACGTATTTCGATAAGATACCCATCTGTATAGTTAATTTAACTTTAATAAATAACATATATATTTCTCTTTTATATCTTGTAAGCATCTTATTTATTTACTTTATATTTTTTCGAACCAAGATTATTTGATGCACGAACGGTGATGTAAACATGTATCTCTTTTTTAAGATGGCGTCGGTATGAAAATAATTTCGACTCGGTCAAAGTATTTTCTGGAAGGAAGTAAATCGAATTACATTGTATTGCTTTTAACAACATGGTGCAACGATCCATCAAAAGAACTGACGAACAAGAATCGAATATTGGTTTTATAGGAAGAGGGCTATCGATGGCAAAACTTGAGAAAGAGACTGACTTTACTTTATGTATTAGATTATTTTTTAAATTTGTTTACAATTTGGATTTATTCACATTTATAGATTATGCCTTTTCATTTTGGATTTACCGATTCTGTAATTGGCCGATCTATTTGTTTGGATCTTTCTACAACTCCAGAAAGTACTTGATGCAATCCTAATATGGTGCACTGCTGCCGCCCAATCTTGCCTTGAAAGAGTAAAAAATCGACTTTGCAATCTAGTGGGTGAAGAACTTCTATTCTCTACAGTCCCTTTCTCACAGAAGAGACGTTGGTAGCCTTTCCTTACTCTAGCGTTATTTCCATGGAAATTGCTCGACTGAGCTCGAATCTCTGGGGCCTCCATGTTAGACATTCACAGCAAGAATGTGTCTTTCTACTACAACTGAAAATAACTGCCCCTTTTTCCTCCATGTGCTTAACGTCAGGCGGAATTTCCTTGAACAGAATTCCTTTCCGAGAACTTCCAGTCCGTGGAACATATTACCATGGGACTGCTTCTCTGCAGATTACAACATAGTTATCTTCAAATCCAATGTAAACAAATACTTGTCATAGATTTTGTTCATGTTATTTATCATTTTCAATCTTCTCATAATATTCTTCATCATTGGACTGCCAATCGATTCTCCTTGTTAATCCTTATCTCCGAGTGGCGTTGGGCCTTGACAAGTGTCTTGCTTTGGCATGTTATTAGTTTTGTTTGGTGATATAACCCCTCAACACAATGAGAGGGGTGTGTAAAACGAAAGTGCTAGTAAATATAGATGACAACTGGTGTTATATAAAAATATATGCATGGAAGCAACCAAGGGAGGACTTGTACTAGGTTCAATGAGAAAAGATATACTTCTGTGTTCCCTCGGGTCTACCTACACCTTTATAATCGATTCTCACCAACAATTAGGAAGACAAAGAACCTGACAAAGTCGTAGACTTCAAACACGCTGGCACGCTAGGAAGTAAATGTAGTATCTGTTCCGATGGATACTGCACCCCATAAACTGGTATCGTCTTGGCCTTCGGGGCTTGATTTACGCCGGTCTATGGGTTTGTCCTGTGCAGTTCTAGGAGATCCACCCTCCCAGGCTTCGCCTCCCCTCTTTGGAGAGGAGTAAGTTTATTGCTTACTGCCTGAGGCGCCCCTACCGGGGAATGCCGACGGGGCTGCCCAGGCAATTTTTAATGGCCAGAGTGCTCACTTTCTCGGGCGCTGGCTTTTCAAACCCCACTTACTCGACCCAAGCTGTGGTCACATCTTACTTGTGGGAGTAAGATAAAACTGGCCTTGTGCCTAACTCCTGCAGAGGAGTAAATAAATATACCCTAAGAGGAAGGTAAAAGTAAGGAACTGACTCTGCTGCAAGAGTTAATCGGATCTCCTACAATAAAACACTCGCTGAGCCACTCCTATAATGAGGATAACACACTCCTCAATGTAGAAGCGGAGAATATCCCTACACGACCACAACAAAATCGTATACTCCTTTCTATTTAAATGATTATGTTATGAATCAAAAGGTAGTATCTGTTCTGTCTCAGGAAACAATCCTCCAGGGCATTACCTTCTCTCTTTGGAGGCATTGAAGGACTAATTGCCTTGTGTCGCCCCAATTCAAAGGAAAGGAGTGGTAGGCGTTTACTACCTGTTGCTTGAAGCTCCCCCATGCCCGAGAGAATGCCGACGAGACTGACCAAGTTATTTTTGAATCCTTACTAGAGTTCCCATTTTCGGGGAGCTGGATTCTCAATATAAACTTACCATGTATCCAACCTTGCAGATGTTGAAGGCAGGTAAGCAAATATGTCAATGAAGTTCTACTGTTCCCTTTAATAAACATACACCCTGCTGCTACTGCCATCATTTCTTTCTTTATTTATGTCTTTTATTTATTTACATCTTCCTCTTACTCACCTTATCTCACACTGCCGCTATTACTATTACCCCCCTTTTCGTTTTGATTTACATCATTTATTTATTTACATAATTTTCTTAATTTTCTTCTCTTACGCTGCCACTACCCCTCACCTTTTTTCTTTGTTTACGTTATTTATTTATTTATGCCAACTAATTACTCTCCTTCTTTTACTCTGCTACTACAACTACTTTCATTTTCTTCTGTATTTACGTCATCTATTTATTTATGTCATCCCAGTGTTCAGTTCGAAATTCTGTATAGGTTCCCGAGTTCGACATAAAGATTCCTAGGTTCGAAAAAATAACCAAAATGAGAATAGTAGTTCGAATAATGCAAACAACACAAATTATGAATACTCATCTAAAAAAAGTCTGAAATATAATTTCAAAGTATTCATATCTCTATATAATGTAAGATTATATATATCACCATCACCATCACCATCAAGGGTTTTAATCGCTCCTGGAGGAGGAACCATCTCCCTGGTTTCCGTCCACCTTATTGGGGACAGTCATTCAAGTATTTTGCCATAGTCGTCACGCTAGGCACTGAGGGTTGGCGATGCTATTCGCGAGAGCTAGGTCTCTACATACAGCGCCTGGTATTCCCAAATGGGTCACCCATTTTAGTACTGGCCAGGCTCAATGTTGCTTAACTTCGGTGATCTAGCGGGGACCAGTCTGTCAACATGATTATGTCGTATATATATCTTTTCAATATAACTTGACACACACACACTATCTATCTATCTATCTATCTATCTATCTATCTATCTATCTATCTCTCTCTCTCTCTATATATATATATATATATATAGTGTGTGTGTCAAGTTGTATGGAAAAAATCAATAAAGTGCTCGATCGCAGTAGAGTGAGAGTGAATACAAATAATTTATTTCAAAACTATATATTACATATTTCAGAACCGTATCGCCGTTTTATCCAGTTGAGTTGACTTTTTACATTTTAAAATGTCTATACCCAAGGGATTTGTCAGCGTACTGAAATGAGATCAATATATATATATGTTTTTAAGCAATTCATGAATAATGTTTTCTCTTATGGATTTGCCATTTACAACTGATTATACAACTGATTATATATATATATATATATATATATATATATATATATATATATATATATATATATATATATATATATATATATATGTTGGGGTGTGTGGGGGTGTATTTAGGCAGCATTTTTCATTTAAGCAAACACCGTTAAGCATAAATGAATTCTTTGGCTTGAGTATACAATTTTTCTAATAATCTTTTTAGGACCAAAATCAAAATATATATAAATATAATGTGGTTGTTGTCCTCGTTAGAAAGCATTGTTTATATAGGAAATATTAGTTATTAAAAATAACAAGCAATTTGAACGCCATACAATGCATTTAAGTTTTATTAACTTTTTTTTTTTTCAATTGAATTTTTGAAGATATACTTCTTCATCAGAATTAAATAAAGATATATAAAAATACCTTTCATTTTTTTTTTTTTCCTTTTAGATCTCATCTTGTTTTTTTTTGGTGTTATCAGTTCGATGTAAATGAACGAATGAGAGTCTTTTTTTTCCGGACGGCACGTGGCGGTGCAATTTGAATAATGTGGTTGTTGTCCTCGTTAGAAAGCATTGTTTATATAGGAAATATTAGTTATTAAAAATAACAAGCAATTTGAACGCCATACAATGCATTTAAGTTTCTTTATTTAATTCTGATGAAGAAGTATATCTTCGAAAATTCAATTTGAAAAAAAAAAAAAGTTAATAAAACTTAAATGCATTGTATGGCGTTCAAATTGCTTGTTATTTTTAATAACTAATATTTCCTATATAAACAATGCTTTCTAACGAGGACAACAACCACATTATTCAAATTGCACCGCCACGTGCCGTCCGGAAAAAAAAGACTCTCATTCGTTCATTTACATCGAACTGATAACACCAAAAAAAAAACAAGATGAGATCTAAAAGGAAAAAAAAAAAAAATGAAAGGTATTTTTATATATCTTTATTTAATTCTGATGAAGAAGTATATCTTCGAAAATTCAATTGAAAAAAAAAAAAGTTAATAAAACTTAAATGCATTGTATGGCGTTCAAATTGCTTGTTATTTTTAATAACTAATATTTCATATATAAATATATATTTCTATGTATAGGATTCACTCTAAAGCTAATGAATTGGTCATTATGAATTATGGAACATTTATTTGAGGCAACACGGTGAGTAATATCGGTACATTATTTTTTTTGTAACTTTACCATTTACGGAGTGTGGCCCCCAAACTAGCACCCCTCCAAAATAATTGGAAAAGGCAATATCCATCTCTGTTCCTGCAAAATGTTGATCATAAGAAGTGCTGTTAGTTGTCCAAGCCTCTAACAAACATTTCATTAGGTGAATGAAATAAATAATTACCTTTTGTTCGCCATAGATTTGTCAGAAGCAGATAAAAATAAATTACGTCTAATTACGTAAGCAGACAACAATATATTACGTTTAGTTACTTAAGCTGTCAAAAATAATGTATTTATTTACTCCTCTCCAGGAGTTAGGCACAAGTCTAGTGTTTATCTTAATCCCACAAGTAAGACGTGACCCAAGGTCGGGTCGGGAAAGTGGGGCTTGAAAAGCCAGCGCCAAAGAGGTGAGCACTCTGGCCATTAAAAATTGCCTGGGCAGCCCCGTCGGCATTCCCCGGTAGGAGCGCCTCAGGCAGTAAGCAATAAACTTACTCTTTCCCAAAGAGGAGAGACGAAGCCTGGGAGGGTGGACCTCCTAGAACTGCACAGGACAGACCCATAGACCGGCGTAAATCAAGCCCCGAAGGCCAAGACAATGGTGCAGTATCCATCGGAACAGATACTACACTTTGATCTTAGCCAAAAGGCCAAGAAAAAAAAAACTTCGTCACTCACGGGAAGTATAAAGTACACATGTATGTCTTATATATCTCTAAGTATGAAAATATGTACCTCAAAATGCTATATATATATATTACGTATACACGTACTTGGACGGGTATTCTTCTAGTCTCTATTTTTATATAGTTAGCTATGTTTCTATGTTTCTATGTTTCTATGTATAGGATTCACTCCAAAACAAATAAATCGATCGTTATGAATTTTGGAACACAGCTGCGAGGCGTAAGGGGCCCAAATGTGGACTATATGTAGTTTAATTTAGTTTGAGGCAAAAAGGGTAAAAGGAGGGTGGAAGCCCTTCGTTAAAATGTAGGTATCTCCAATTTTTGTGAAATTTAAAAAAATACGCATTGGACATCAATTAATAAGTATTCTTCAAATTTCAGTTTGTGAGGAGTATTTTAAAGTGGTTTTAGAATAAGGATTATAGACGTGAGGTTTAGTATCATTATATCATGACTTCGTAAAATAACATAAAAGTCGTGTGTTGAGTGCTGGGATTTTATTTTACCCGTCCTCGAACGGGTATTGTTCTAGTTCTACATAGGAATAACCTTTTCTTTTTGCCATGCTATTTACAATTGAATCTTAATCTTTATTTGCAGGATGGAGAGCTTATATCGAAACGATTGTGTACCCCGTCGCTACATAAAACTATTTAAATAAATGAAAGAAGTGTTTTATAGGTTTTATGATAAACGAAGAAAGAAAAAGTAGGCCAGGTTTTTAAGCAATTCATGAATAATGTTTCTCTTATGGATTTGGCATTTACAACTGATAGCCATTATTATAAAAGCGAGTCTGGTGATATTTAATAGGAAACGAGAGAAATAAGAGATAATTATGCGAACGAAAATGAACTATCTTTCTAGTTCAGTCCCTTCCTATCTATCTATCTATCTATCTATCTATCTATCTATCTATCTATTTATCTATCTATCTATTTGTCTATTTAGATCTATCTATTTCTCTCTCCCACTCTCAGTTTGTTCTCTATTTCAGGCAGTTCTTCTATCTATCTATCTATCTATCTATCTATCTATCTATCTATCTATCTATCTATATAACTTTCGATCTAGCTCAGTCTGTTTATCTCTCTCCTTCCTCCCTCTCTCTCTCTTTCTCAGTCTGTTCTTCTCTATTCAGTCTATTTATCTCTTTCTCTCTCTCTCTCTCTCTCTCTCTCTCTCTATATATATATATATATATATATATATATATATATATATATATATATATATATATATATTGTGTGTATTTAGGCAGCATATTTTCATTTAGGCAAACATTATTAAATAACACGGAGTGGTTTTGTTTGATGCGACTTTTTTTATTTTTTCAATTTTCCGAATTGTCCATCTAATGTTTCGGTCAAATTGAGTAAAGATACTAAAACTAATACCGCCTGAAGATGATTTGACGATTCAAATCGAAAGTACTTGCAAAAAAGAAAAACGAATGGAACAAGAAAGCCATGGATCATATTTATATCAATTTGACCGAAACATTAGATGGACAATTCGGAAAATTGAAAAAAAAAAAAAGTCGCATCAAACAAAACCACTCCGTGTTATTTAATAATGTTTGCCTAAATATATATATATATATATATATATATATATATATATATATATATATATATATATATATATATATATATATGTGTACTATCTATTCTGTTGTAATGATATCATCCTCCCAGGCATTAACCCCTTCTTTGGGGGAGGGGAGTCATTGTATGTAGTTCGTTCATCATGATATCATCCTTTCATTTGCGTACTTATTTATTTTTAAGTTTCTAATAAATTAATATTTTCTAATCTTTTAACAATTAAATACATAGGTTTATTATTTTTTATTTAAATTGTTGTTGTTGTTGTTGCTGTTGCTGTTGCTGTTGCTGTTGCTGTTGCTGTTGTTGTTGTTGCTGTTGTTGTTCCTATTTACTTCCTCTACCGCGAGAAGAGTTAGGCACAATGTCAATATTTAACGTGGGAAGAATCTAGCTTCTCCAAAATTGGCACTCTGAATTGGAACAAAAATTTCGATTGCCTCGATCTAGAAGGATTTCTCCTTCACTGACAGAGAACATAAAAACTAAGTGCAGATTCAATACAGATACTACATTCTGCTCCTAGCCAAAAGGCCAAGGAGTTAACATCATGATGATGATGATGATGATGATGATGATGATGATGATGATGATGATGATGATAAATTAAAAGATTTGTCATAGAAAAGAAATCAACCTTCTCTAATCTTTCTAAATTACAAAAATAAGTATTTTTCTTTAATATTCTTTATGTATTTTTCTGTTTTTTTATAATAAAGGTGAAAAGTACAAAAGTACTCATTTCGAATTACTACGTAATATAAAATCGTTTTCTTTGACCAATCGACGTTCTACCCTTATGTTTTACATTTTATTATATAACCAGTTTTAATGGAGAATTAATTTTCATTTTTATACTGAAAAAAAAAAAAATTATAGACGTTGAATATCTTAAAGACAATATCAATTAACCTTTTTGTTTGTTTTTCCTAAAAACAAAAGTTGACGATGTTCATACACAGTATATTTCCCTCACATTGGAATATATCAAATATGACAATCATAATGTTTTTAAATTTCTTCTAAATTACCAAAATGTCAAATGAAAATTACTTATTTGGTTTCTGTAATTTTGCTAGTTTTAAATAAAACTGAACCCATATGCTTACTCAAATTGTATATACATATTATAAAAATTGATGTTTATATGGGGTATTCCTGATGCTATTCTGCCTTTATAGTATATTTAACGCCGTCATAACAGCATAAATGGTGTCAAACTGGTAAGTACTTATACACACACTCCATTAAGAAACAAATCTTTTATATAAAGGGCAGTTGTCTGTTTCTGCGTGTGTGTGTCGACTTAAAAACAAAAACTACACAAGACACACGCACAAAGCTGGTATATTCTTTTTCAGCATTGCCTTGGACAGAATAATGAAAGCATTTCTTTGTAATATTTATTCATTTGAGGGTCAACGGGAACAAAATTAATCAAGGAAAGGTTGACATTTTGAGCGATTTTTTTCCCATCGACCCTTGGCGTGAAATAGTACTTGTAATAGAGGGAGGGAGGAAGGAGAGATCGATTTCGCAAATATCCATATAATATTACCTGCGATTATAATTGATTAATTAAATTTGCTAATGAAGAAAATCCTCTACATTTTGATACTTTACTATTAATTACTGAGCTTATTTTTAGCTACGGTAATGAAACATATCCTGCGTATGTAATAATATCTATTTCTTACTAAAAGTATATATGGATTAATCTCACGCAGGGTAACTCATGAATTGTTCTTAGTTCATTAACTTAAACTTTTCAATAAATATACTTAGATGTCTACACTGGATCGCAATATACAGCCATGCTGAATAGTCGTAAACGACGAAACACGTATCCGTAGATAATTATATATATATTTTAGTAAATATTAACTTTTTTTAACCTACGGAAACTGGAGTTTCAACCTTTTGCTATCATCAGAGTAGGAAGTGATAATTTCAGACGGTCGGAGGGCACAAACCCAGTCGCAAAATCAGCCTAGACTCTGCAAGCTAGCGTTCTAACCCCACAGTTATATATATATATATATATATATATATATATATACTAGAAAAATACCGGGCACCACAGTACCGGTAAAATTTATTCTCCAAACATATATATCCCGTTACAAAGATTAAAGTCAAGATATTATGATTGTAAACCTTATGTCTAGAATCTTAATTCCAAATTTGATCAAAATTCATAATCTAATTTTTGCTTTAGAAAATATCTCAAATTTAAGGCTTAAGCTTAAGGGTCTTAAGAAGAAATTGAAATTTAGTGAATGTTTCTTGATTGGTGTCTAATGACTATGGATCAAATTTAATGCAAATCTGAAATATTTGAATTAAAATGGGAGTTTGTACCCATATTATGCCCCCTAAAACCATTTAAAATACTCAAAGGAAACTGAAACTTAGGGAATATTTGTTAATTAATGTCTGATACCTATTTTTTTATATTAAAAAAAATCAGAGATATCTTAATTTTCACACCCTTTGCATGAACTTAAATTAAGCTAAATATAGCCTATACCTAACTTTATATATATTTGCATGAACTTGAATTAAGCTAAATATAGCCTATACCTAACTTTATATATATTTGCATGAACTTGAATTAAGCTAAATATAGCCTATACCTAACTTTATATATATTTGCATGAACTTGAATTAAGCTAAATATAGCCTATACCTAACTTTATATATATTTGCATGAACTTGAATTAAGCTAAATATAGCCTATACCTAACTTTATATATATTTGCATGAACTTGAATTAAGCTAAATATAGCCTATACCTAACTTTATATATATTTGCATGAACTTAAATTAAGCTAAATATAGCCTATACCTAACTTTATATATATTTGCATGAACTTAAATTAAGCTAAATATAGCCTATACCTAACTTTATATATATTTGCATGAACTTAAATTAAGCTAAATATAGCCTATACCTAACTTTATATATATTTGCATGAACTTAAATTAAGCTAAATATAGCCTATACCTAACTTTATATATATTTGCATGAACTTAAATTAAGCTAAATATAGCCTATACCTAACTTTATATATATTTGCATGAACTTAAATTAAGCTAAATATAGCCTATACCTAACTTTATATATATTTGCATGAACTTAAATTAAGCTAAATATAGCCTATACCTAACTTTATATATATTTGCATGAACTTAAATTAAGCTAAATATAGCCTATACCTAACTTTATATATATTTGCATGAACTTAAATTAAGCTAAATATAGCCTATACCTAACTTTATATATATTTGCATGAACTTAAATTAAGCTAAATATAGCCTATACCTAACTTTATATATATTTGCATGAACTTAAATTAAGCTAAATATAGCCTATACCTAACTTTATATATATTTTCTCCACTAAAACAGTAACAAAAATTGTCACTTTGAGGATTTTCATAAATTTCACTTTAAATAGACATTATTTGATATAACATTTTTTTTTAAATATAACTTTTAGTTTATACCCCCCCCCAAAAAAAAAACACACACACACACCATTCAAAGCTACTTTCTATTGACAAATTATTAAAAGAAATAAAAAAAAAACTTTAAAAATAATTTTTTTTCAGATTTCAAAATTAAAAATTCCGACATCTTTCAAAAGCCTTGGATCGTTTTATCTTCGCTCATTACCTTTTTCAACAAGGGAAAAAAACACATAAATAAACAAAAATAATTAGCAAAACATATTCCAACCCACCAAAAAATATCTTAGCCTCCGCCCTTGAGGCTAGCATTCACAAATATCTGGGGGCTTAGAACTAACATCAATGAAGTAGAAACCTTTTTCATTGTAAACTCCCCGGATATCCTAGCACTAAGTGAAACACACCTACAATTCACAATCTCCTCACACCATCTTGACATGACTGAATACCTCCCACTCTACCGTAAAGACTCTGACAAACATATGCACGGGCTAGGAGTTTATGTTTAGAACACCCTCCCCGAGACTAGAGATCATAGGCTAGAATCAGATGATCAAATCTACATTGGCTTGAGCTTAACCTTACAGCACATCATTAGTTATTTATAATTCATATATCGTTCTCCTTCGACCCAGGACTGTGCCCTGCTTAACTTTGTCTCTGAAAGTATAGACACAGCACTTTCACTTGACTCGAGTGCCCAAATACATGTATTTGGAGATTTTAATGTACATCACCATGACTGGCTTGGATTCTCCAGCTAGATAGACACAGCTTGTAACTCCACATAGAGTTTCTCCATAGCACACTCCCTCTCACAGACTCACTTTCCTGACCCGCTTCCCTGATCATGTGGACCACCAAGCCTCAATTCTAGACCTGTTCTTGACCTCATTTACCTAGGCTAGCGTGACAAATGCCCATAGGTTGTCCTCAATGGCCGTTCATCCAAACAACATGACATAAATGCAGGTGTACCTCAGGGATCGATCCTTTGACCTCTATTGCTCCTGATTTTCATAAACGACCTCCCTGATGACATTGTGTCTGAGATGGGTATATTTGCTGACGACACCGTGATCTACTCTCAGCATGTGGGTAAAACGAATGCACACATATCCGAGGCAATGGCTGAATCCCTAGAAAGTGACTTCCAGTCTGTAGTGGAATGGGATCATAAATGGATGGTAACATTTAATGCTGCTAAGACAAAGTTCCTTTCCTTCAACAACTACAAGAAACCTCTTCAACCACCGATTACCATGGCAAATAACACTCTACTTGAAAGTCCAACATTCAAACTCCTCAGCCTAACATTCACAGGTAACATAATTTGAACAAATACGTAGAAAATATTGCCAAGGCTGCTGCAAAGAAAGTGGGCTTCATCTGCCGTCCTAGAAAACTTCTCACACCTGACAGTATCCTATATCTCTACAAAGCTACCATCCGCCCATGCATGAAGTATTGTTATCACATCTGAGCTGATGCACCATCCACCAGCCTCTCCCTCTTAGACAAGGTTAAAAAAAGAGTATCTAATCTAATAGGTCCCTCACTATCCACCAAGGGTCAGCCCCTGTCCCATCGCTGCAATGTTGCATCCTTGTGCTAGTTTTACAAATACTTCAATGGAATGTGCTCCGATGAACTTGTTTCTCTGGTGCCCCCTCGACATAAATACACTCGACCAACCCGAGAATCAGCTAAATCCCATCCATTTACTGTGAAAGTCCCTATATGTAAGACAACCTTCTACTCCAATAGATTATTTCCTCGAGCTGCCGGCCTTTGGAACTCTCTCCCTGTTCCCTGTTTCCCCGACTGTACCTACATGCAGAAATTTAAAACAAATGTGAACAAGCATCTCACGGCACAGCTCCCAATTTGGGATGACTTCCTAAACTTTCACCCTAATTCTCAGTATCTCCTTACGTCTACAGTGGCAACTTGCCTTGTTTGGGGTGAACTAAGTTTTTTAAAATACCACGATGGTAATTTTTCGGCTATTGCTCAATGTCTTTATAAGTATAAATAATAATTTTTGCCCACGAGAGTAAAGGAAATTGTTTTTGTTTTAATTAATTTTTTTTTAATGGAAATCGCTCCAGACAAAGCATGAAGCCACTTGATGTAAGGAGTTAACAAAAAATGAAAGATGATCATCGCAAAGATAGGAGATGCCTATTGACCTTAATCTTGAAAATACCAAAGATATAGGTAGGATGAAACAGTCAGCAGGAAGAGGGTTCCACAAGCCTGCAGTTCTTGGAAAGAAGCGATTTGAATAGGAAGCTGTATTACAATGAGGTATGAAAACAGCAAATTGATGGAGATCACTAGACCAATGAGTTAAACGAGCTGGAACAAAGGAAGTGGGAATAGATCACACAATTGAAGAACACATGCCATAATAAAATATGTCTATGTGAATGAATTTCCATTTAAAGTTTATTGAAGGGCATATCTAGTTGTCCATTATGTAAGCGAAAAGAAATGTATATCGAAAGGCATGTTTTGTTTGGCATTACGTAGGCGAAAAAGCAAATCATTGTATCGTCTGTCATGATTTGTTTAAATGGTTTTATATTCAGAACAAAGACAATGAGATATGCTAGAATTGTAATAAAGTAATAATTCGATATTCAATCTGATTGAAAGCTGTAAAAGATGAATAAACATCGATTTCGTTTTTTTTTTAATTGATTATTTCAGCAACAAAAAAGTCTCTATTGTAACCTGAATCAGAGTCAGAAAAAATATTTGAAATAATTTGTTGCAAAGAACATGATAGAAGGCAGAAAATCAAGATTGGCTAGGCCGAATAAAATATCGATTTGATAGATTCATTGCTCTTTGCGTCTAACATGGAAACTCCATGTGACTTAATTTTATAGATTCGATTATCTCTTTATTTTATTTCTGGCTTAGGAGTAAAACAAGTTCTATTCAATCATCGTCATGATTTTATTACCTTGTTTTGTTATTATTTTATTTTGTAATAACATTATATTTTCTATATCTTTCTTAGTTGTAATGATATTATCTCATTTCTGTCTAAGGACTAAATCATGCTGCCTTAAATCCTTTTTTCTCAAAATGCAGTCAAGTGAAACGACCAATCGAAAACAATTGAATATTACTAATCAAATTTTAAAAGGACCACATATAATAATGTTTCAGGTTAAATCAAATCTCGTGTTGTGATTGGCCTGCAAACAATCCAATAAAATTGTGTAATACACTGCTGTTATATATTAGCTGGGTTAATATAATTTTAGAGCAAAGTGTAGATTAAGCTATTCAGTATGATTGACAAGGTTTGATCCCAGGATCAGTTTATGATCTAATACACTAAGGCGAATGTCTGATTGGTCGGTTTAGTGATATTCCTGGCTATTCAGAATGAAATATCCAGTTTTTATAGCAAGGGAGATAAATCTGTTTTAAGAAAACATAATTATCTCTCTTGACGGTAATTTGTCAGTCATTGTCCAATGTCCTAATAAGTATAAAGAATAATCTTTGCTCAAAGGAATAAAAGAAATTGTTAATTTTTGGGGGGACAAAAAATTAAAATTGCCTCGGTCTAGAAAGACATCTCGTTCACTGACCGAGGACAGAACAGATACTACAGTTTGGTCCTAATCTGAAGGCTGAGAGAATAGTCGTTGCTCACAGATTGGATGGATAGAAGGGATACTCATACCCCCTTTGTGAGGATGATCCAGCGAGAGGCAACTCATAGATAAGGAAATGGATCCATACTTAAGTTAACAGGAACGAATAGTCTTAAGATGCATCCGTTCAATCTGAACTTTAGTGATGAAAATGAAATTTCAAACTGAAGCAAGTTTGTTAGACGAGTTGGACTTCTGCATGGAGCTTACAAAAATTGTGCCTCAGAATTGTCTAATCTGCATGAAGTTCTCCATACGAACAAAGTTGGGGAAGGTTTGTCCCAGAACACACAAAGGAATAACACAGAAGCAATGTTTCCACTTTATTCCGCACTCTGTCTCTTCCACATGCAGATGCAGAGACGACCAGAGGACGATGGATCCTGACGTCGACTCCTCCTGGATTTTCACCAGAGCCCTGTTAGCTGGGCCGCGGCCCTAATACCACTGGAGGCAAGATCTGTCCGCCATGAGTGTCCCTGCCAGGAACTAGATTTCCAGACCATCTTGCCACTGCTCCTACCATGGTGAGAAAGGGTTGGACTTTCGTGGTGCTGAAGCATGACAGATCCATAGAGAGACGGACCAACAGACACAGCCTCTTATAGTGAAGCATGGACGCATCTGAAACTACTGAAATATTATCCCCTTCAAATTAAAAAAAAAGGAATATCGATAATAATTATTCATGTTAAATCAGATCTCGTGTTGTGAGTGGCCAAAAAACAATTCAATAAAATTGCCAGATATGCTGCAATTTTTGCCCGATTAAATTTCCGACAAACTCAGCTCCGTTATTAACTCCCGTTATGCAAGCATTGCTATATCTGTAGTTTATATATACACATGTTTATTATTTGACAAACCCAAAATGGATCATATTAAGATTGCAAAGATTTAAAAGGATAAATGATAAGTCCCTATTTTCTTGCCTCCCCACGAAGGCAGAGTTGGACACATGGTCGGTTTTTAATGTGGGAAAATCTTGCTCCCCAAAAAACAGGAACTCATAATTGGGACAAAAATTAAAATTGCCTCGGTCTGGAAGGATTTTTCCTTCACCAACCGAGGACAGAAAGATGAAGTGTAGCATCAAAACAGATACTACACGTTGCTCTTAGCCAAAAGGCCAAGAATTCATATAAATCCTGCCTCTGACATCTTTGTTAGCAATGTTGTCAAAAGCTGAACTTTAAAATACAGTGAAACCCTGATATTCGCGGTTTCACCATTCGCGGTTTCACAAATTTGCGGATTTGCAGCATAAGCATTGACTTAATATTTTCTTCATAAATTCGGTAGAACTTACAAATATGATAATCATTTAAGTCCAACTAAGACTAATATGACAAAAAAACGCAATTATGATGTTAAACTATTTGTGAGACATTTATCAAAGGAAATAACACAGTTGGATCTAAATAAATTATCATATTGGGAGGACATTTGGAAATTGGGATTTAACCTAGACAAATGTAAAGTACTACATGTAGGATCCAGGAATGTTGGAGTTGAATATGTACTAAACAACAGAAAAATCAAAGAAGTAGATGGAGAGTTAAATTTGAGAGTGAGGTTTGATAATACATTTAAGGCAAATAATCATATTTTGACCATTGTATCAAGGGCAAATAGAATGATTGAGTGGATGGTTAGGAATATTATTTTGAGGGAGACAAATGTTGTGTTAAGGATATATAAAGCTCTAATAAGACCTCATATAGAATACTGCACCCAGGCCTGGGCTCCAGCGACTAGACATAGACATTGGAATATAATATTGAAACTGGAAGGCATACAAAGAAGGCTGACAAAACTAATAAGTAAAGTAAAGGAGTGCAGTTGGACAAATTGGGATTGACTACTTTGCTGGAGAGAAGAATGAGAGGTGATATAATTGAGACTTTCAAGATAATTAATGGCATTTCTAACTATGGTGGGCATTTTTTAGTATAATCCTAGATCTGGAAGGCTATTGTCAAGGCAGTTTTCAAAAACTAGATCTGTTAACCAGTTAAGTCTTTTTGTTCACAGAGTAATATGTTTTTGGAATAAGTTGTCAGATCGGATTAAGAACAGCAATAGCGTGGATCAGTTTAAGATGAGGTTTGATGAATTCAGAGAAAGTGGTAGGAGGGAGAAATTGAGGGACCACTTTTGGGAGTTATCAAATGAAATATTTAACAGAATTTGATCTGGATATCTGGTAAGTCGGTAACGTCGGTGCTGCTAAGAATTGACTCATAGTTTGGGGACAACAATAAAAATAGCATGTAATCTAAATGGGTTTACTTTCAGCAGCTTTGAAACTATCGCTTCCCCCTGTTTTGTCTATTAATCTTCACATTCCATGAGCGATGTGTAGGGATGAAAAGAATCCCCAATTACACTAGTCACATGACGTGGGCAACTTATGGACCTTGATTGACCCCAAAACGGTTAGAGAGTAATTGGGAGTTAGTATAAGACGTCTTGGGCTTAATGCCAGCAAAATTAAGAATATCTGTATCATCCAGATACATATAGCCGACCTAAAGGTAGAAAACTACCACTAGCTTTAAGAACTCTGTTTATAAATGTTATGTATAATGTTATGTTTACGGTTTCCTATATTTTGTCAAATGTATAACTTTGTACTTGGCATTTATTTCCTCATGTTATTATTACTTCTAATATTTCTGTTTGGGGCATCTACAAAGTACAGATCTATTAGATAAATAACCTTTTTTCCCCAACACTATGTTGTAGTCTTTTCTTATATTCAAGTGGTGAACACCAGTTCTCTTTACCCACTGACAATAATTATACAAGTTTTCAGCACTAGTTTCTGAATTATTTAAAAATTAAATACAATAATCATTGCATAGACTAGGGGTCAAAATTATTAAATTCTCTCATGAATTTGTAATAAATAAAAAATGTTGATATATTGAAATATATTTGAAAATCAGCCAAAAACCTACAGCCATTCACATCTATTTGATTAACTGTTGAATTCTTATTGGAAGATTTTTAAGTTTACTTTAGGTGCGATAAACCTAACATGGATTTCAAAATATCAAATTTTCATTATCCAAGATTTGGGAAATTTGCGATATATATATACACTAGAAAAATGTGACTCATGAGGTCACCCATTGAGCTTTGTGTTAGACTGTTTAAATCAAGAATAAGTGAGTTTGAAAATTTAGTTGAATATAAAAAAATAAACAGACAAAATCCAAAATTATTTTCTTTCTGATCACTATATCTCTCATATCTCTCTTTTTGGTCCCCCGATTTATAAAATCGGGGGACTTATGTTTTGAGGCATGTCCGTCCGTCCGGATTTTTCTCCGCAACCATCCATTGAATTTTTCTGAAATTTTGCATGAATTTGTAACTTTGGTCAAGTTAGAAAGTGACATTCTCCGATTTTTGAAAAAAAATCTGATTAGCCAGGGGGTCAAAAGGCCCCGAAATAGCAAAAAATGACATTTTTTGCCCCATAACTTTTCATCCATCCATCCATTCAATTTCTCTGAAACTTGAGCAACATGTGGAGGCAATTGTTCCTTATAGAAAATAAGTATCGCTGATCTTGGAGAAAATCTGGTTCGTGCCCCCAAGGGGTCAAAAGCCCCCAAAATGGCAAAAAATGACCCTTTTCTCCCATAACGTTTGATCCATCCATTCAATTTTTCTTGAACTTGGCCAAAATGTAGAGGCAATGGTTCTGGATGTAAAATGAGCATCCTTGACCTCAGAAAAATTCTGGTTCGCGCCCCCAGGAGATCAAAGGGGGGTCAAAAATGCCCCAAATTGCCCAAATTTATTGCATTTTACACTCGCCACATCGAGTCACATACAAAGGGGGACCACACACGCGCGGCTTGTTCTCTTTCATTCTCTAAGAACGCATTTATTACTGCCAACGGCTGGGAACCGATGGAATCCATAAATAAACAAATGTGACGGTTTGGAAAATCAGTGAAGCCAAAATATTGTCTGCTAAACATTGGACCTATTAGAACTGATATTGTCTTGCATATGCACAATGCAAATTACTGTTTGAAAAATCAGTCTTACTAAAATATTGCCTGTGTAAACACGATCGACCTAGTTGCTATGACAACAGACTTGTTTAAACTGCTACTGTCAGAATGTTTATGAAGTTTAAGTTTCAAACAAAGAAATCTAGGGCACATTTTGTTATGTATATTCTAAGAACATCATAGGGAAGAAGATTTTGGGTATTTTTGTATTATCTGTAATCTGAAAACGCAACTGTGTAAAGTTTCCTTATAAATCATTGGTAAGTAGTGATTAATATAAAGTGAGAAAACACATGGTGTAATACGAAAAAGTCACTCTAAGTAGATTTCTACCATATATTTTTACAGTGTTATGGGTTGAACGATGAGGACTTAGTAATTTATGAGGAGATTAGTCAGCTCTACTCTTGTGTTGAAATTAGTAATCAAAGAGAAAACGGCAGAACGAATTTAATATAAAAATTTATAAATGTAAATGAAACTAAATTTTTTTAAAAAGGTGTACCAATAATTGGTCTAAAACGCGTATAAAAGAAGCTTTTATATGCAGTTTTTCGTTAGAAATCTATACCTGTAAACAGTGCAGGAGCAAATCTCACTCAACTTTATAAAAAACGGGAACACATTATGCTTCATCAGTGTTAGCACTATTAGTGAAATATCCATAAAAAATCATAGAATTGCATCAGTAATTTAATTTTTCATATATAAATTATTATTATCATTTCTGATGACCTAAAGAAAAATACACCTACCGTTAACTTTTTATTTGGAGTAGAGGATTTCTTTCGGAATTCCAGTCAGATGGTGGGGGTTGTCTGATTTACTATTTGTTTTCCAATATATGTCTTTCTAATTTATGATGGCCTAAAGGAAAAAAAAACACCAACCTTTGACTTTGTTTTTTTTCTTCGTTTAATTTCACTCTGTTGATTATCGGTAGGTAGGCGGGTAAACATTACAAAAATTATGCCGGACTTTTAAACATCAAAGACGTTAACAAAAGTGGAATAGTTTTAAAAAAGAAAAAAACAGAAACAACCTAGAAATCGGTAAAGAAAGCAGAAAAAAGCAAATAAAGAAAACGCCTCATTATGGATATAGATTTGCGTTCTCCCTTCTCTTTTCGTTGAGAAGACTTTTGTGCGACGAGAAAGATATATATTTACTAATAAATGTACATTGCTCTTTATTATAGAGTGAAGGATTATTCTTTATGTTGCATATATATTCTTTAATAAAGCTTATTTGGACTTACACGAGTTATTTTCGGTGCTGTTTTACATTATGACCCGCTAAAAGTGCCTCGGCGTTGGTACTTTTCGCTGTTTTACGTAAAACGACGGACAACGTCGAATGAAAAATCCGTTGACTTACCTGCGTCCAAAAAATCAAAAACAATGCAGGATATACAAGCGAAAAAAAAACAGGCAAAAAATAACAGCAAAAAAATTTGTATGTAATAAATATTAAGTTTTTTACAAACAAATAAGTGATTCAAACAAATGTTTAAGTTAAAAAGTTTTAACGAAGAAATAACAGTGATTTAAATAAGTGTTTAAATTAAAAAGTTAATCAAGTAAGTGTTTTTTTTAAATTTTACGAAAATTATTTGTTTTGTTTTTTGTTTATACTGATTATTATTGTTGCTTTCGTTGGGATTTGGGGTTAGGGTTTGAGCAGGGTTAGGAATTAGGGTTAGGGCAGGGTTAGGGTTTTGGCAGGGTTAGGAATTAGGGGTTGGGAAGGGTTAGGAATTAGGGTTAGGGGTTAGGGTTTTAGCAGGCTCGTTTGCAGACGTCAAAAATTCAATTATCAAGTTTTGATGTCGTCTGCTTATTCATTTCAATCAGTTATTCATTTTCTTGCAGTTTCATTGACTAACCGCTTCGGACCTTTCCGGCGTTTTATGTAAAACGGCGGAAAGCACCGGCGTCGAGGGATTTTTAGCGCGGGTCCCAATCTAACAAAGTACCAATTTTAACTTCCAATTTATATGAATGTTTTTCTTTTGTTCTGTGCACACTACAAGATCTACTTAGGTCTTCAAAGTAAGGAATGAAAACTATGCATACATAGATGTGCTTACCGCATCAAATTCTAACTCTGATAATAGCTGACATGTTATTACTTCTGTGTTGCTCTCCACTGAGAAGATCAGAAAATGGAAGAATTTCTCTTCTCTATATAATCAGGGAATCGGTGTATATTTTAAGAGATGCAATGAAAAACACATGTGTACACTCATATGATGTAATCATATGTTCTGTCACTTTGTTTATCTACAATATCTACTGCTTAGCTACCTATGTATCTATCTCTATATAATGTTTGGTTGTCTGTCAAGTTCTTAATCAACTTCTTATCCAGTTATCATCATGTCTCTCTCTCCCTCCCCCCTCTCTCTCTCACTCTCACTCTCACTCTCTCTCTCTCTCTTTCTCTCTCTCTCTCTCTCTCTCTCTATATATATATATATATATATATATATCATTTACATTCCTTTAAATTTACACGAAAGTTGGATTAATAACTCAATAGTGTGTACACTCAAAATATGATATAGTAATTTGATGAATTATCTGAATTTCTTTAGAAAAGAAATCTTTGTTTCAAATAATTGTTTCTGCCCATCCTAAAACCACACATTTTCTCTTGATAATATATTCAAGATGTTTAGACCAGGCTTCATCAGTGAATTTTTTTCACCAAATCAAACATAAAAAAAAAATTGTAAAACAAATTTGTACTGTTGGACTGCTTGAAAATAATTCCAAATTCCTACTAGACACTGTCCTCGAGTGTCTAAGGTCACTCTACACAGGACAACCTGGCATAAGTATAATTTCCCGTACAAATTAACCCTTACTAAATATTAAAAATGACATAGTATTCGAAGCCCAAATAAGATCCACTCGGTATGATTACCCCACACTGGCTTATACGAGAAATGGTGCCCATTCTCCAAGTAATGTTGCCTCTAGTAACAACATTAAACTAGATAATCCATCAGACCAGATTAATTCTTATCCTAGAATCCGCTAAGACCAAGAGACTACAAAAAATACAATATAACTATAACATAGTTAAGTGGTCAATTGATCAATTCACTTCTTGACTAACTCATCTTTTTAGAGGTAAAGGAGAACTTTAATGGAGCACACGGATATCTATGTATCTCATATAGAGATCAAGTGTTAGTCCCAAGAAGGGCCCCCTTGATTTCTGAGAAGTTACATTGAAGTAAAATGAAAAATGAATTTTAAAAATAAGTCTCATGAAGAGAATTATTTTGGTTTTGTATGTTTTTTTGTTTAGTTTGATCAAATAAATTCATAAGAAAATGTGTCTTCTGAGAAAGAGCAAAAACAATTGTTCGAAATAAAGATGTTTCTTAAACAAATTAGAAACATTTATCAAATATATATATATATATATATATATAGAGAGAGAGAGAGAGATATGTGTGTGTGTGTGTGTGTGTGTGTGTGTGTGTAAGTAGATTTTGTGTTCAACAAAATGGTAGGATAAATTTCAAAGGAATCATTATTTTAATCAATGAAACGGGAGGGTGGAAAACAAAAGAAAATTGCTAAAATTTTCCTTAAGGCCTTATTGTCTAACCCTCTACGAGGAAACGTCAGAATGATAAATTAAAAACTAAGAAAATCGAATGAGATATGAGGAAGAAATTGTTTTAGTGGGAGAAAACGATTGAGAGAGGGGAAAAAAACAAAAAAAAAGTAAATCTCTCAACGTTATGGTGGATTTGAATCATTAAAGGTCTCCAACTGATGTTTCAAAATCTTTTGTCTACACAGGCTAGGTCAAGAAATGTTAATAACTAACTCCTCAATAATATGGAGATGGTAGTTCGACCTAGCAGTGTGTAAAACAGAAAACCACCCATCGGAATAGTTGTCTGAACAACTATTTGTAAAAACCAGGTGATTACCGATGGCAAATTCATGTACTTGAAAGTTACCGAATGATCGTAAAACCGTGTGTAACCGAATATCACGTGGCATGTGTTGGGATATTCTCATTTCTAATCTTTGGGATGTCTTGCCAACGTAGTCAGCTCCACACTGACAAAGGAATTTATAAACAACAGAATTCTTTTGAATGGCTGGCCAAACATCCTTACGAAAAGAAGAGAAAAAGGTCGTGTAAACTACTCTCAGCATGGTTTCTGGAAAACAACGTTGAGTAGAAGAAGAAATCCTTTTGACAATGTCAAAGATGTCAGAACTTAATCAAGGAAGTTTCAAATAAATAGGGTAACGTGACAGGCCAATAAATTTACCACCATTAAATATAGCAACTTTGCGTGCAATGGTGCTTTTTATGATATTGATGGGATATCCATTGGCAAGAAAAATATTGGTAATTTCACCAAGTTCCGCATCGAGTCAGGTTGGTGAACAAATCATAAGTGCTCGATGAGTAAGAGTACCAATAAGATTTATTTTTCTTGAGTTAGGGGCGAAGGAAAAACCAATTTAAATAAAGACCTGTTGTTTCTCTATACACAGATGTTTCAAACGTTAAATCAGCTTTAGACACTAAAACATCAAGGAATGGCAGGGAACCACAATCCTCGACCTCCATAGTGAATTGCAACGATGGATGCAAATCACAAAGAAGACGAAGAAACTCTTCAGCATCACTCCGTCAGGGAAAGCAAGCAAAAGTGTCGTCAACATAACGTGTGTAAAAAGCCGGCTTGGTCATTTTGGAAAATAATTGGTTTTCCAAAAATCTAACGAAAATGTTGGCTAACGATGGACCAAGAGAGCTACCCATGGATATACTATCAATTTGCCGATATATTATATTGTTAAAACTGATGGAAACTGATTTATTAGCAAGCTCCATCTATTCAAAAATAAATTCGTTCATGAAATTGTGGAGATTTTAAGATATATATGTATACTATAAATCTTTATTTAAATATTAAAGTGTTGTTTATCTATAGACGATATCGTTTCGGGTTTTTACCCTCATCAGTGCAGGAGTGGCTGTTGCAGACGGTCGCATGGGTTCGAACGCCGTTAGTAGATTCAGACGGGTATCACGAGACAAACTTCTAAATGATGCATGCGATATATTTTCTTATTTATCACTACTATATTGTAATCAAAACAGGTTATTCTAATTTAAATAATTAATTTGAATTACTCTATTTATAGTCAAGCAAAGTTGCAAATACAAGCTTTTGTTTACCTAATCAGCAAAATTATATTTTTAAACAGTTCAAAATAAATAATTATTTGCTGTTATCCGATTAAAATTGGATTGTCCTATGTGCCTATATATATGGAATAGTTTTGTCGATATTACCAGTAATTACTTAAAGTGATAATAACAAAAAATCACAAAAAATCGAAACCATGTTCATTACTTTTCAAAGAACGTGCCCCCCCCCCATGCAAGGGGAATAATTTGTTTCAACAAATTATTTATTTCAAATTCTCCTCCGCCACCACCACAACAATCGACAAGTTGTTGTTTTTTTTAACTTATTTCATAAACCTCATTTTTAAAGCGTAGTTTTTCCTAAAATAGCAGCATTAATTATAACTAAACGCTTTAAAAACTATTTTTTTAAAAATTATTTCAGCATTTCATTTTTAAATTTTCCGTGAAAAATAAATAACAACAAACTTATTGTTTAATGTTTTGTTTACAAACCGCTGTTTCACTATTCTGTCCAAATTACGAAAAAAATAAAAGATTCATAGTATAAATGTAGATTTACATCCTCAGTTAAATCACCCCGCCTACCACAAAACCAAAAAATAGATTCTTCTATTTTAGGCAATTACATATCAACACCATTAAAAACTTCGCATAAAGATGAAAAAACGTTTATTTTAGAATTTAAAGTAGGGATCAGTTTCGTATACACATTTTATTTAAAATAATCCCCTCACTTCCGAACCATTCTAGCGTGTTAGGGCATTAACTAAAATCTTTTACTTTTGTGGCTATGGGAGCTAAATCCGTTGCGTTTTTTTTTTTTGGGGGGGGGGGCCTATTTTACCTGTGGTTTTGTGACCTTGCCAATGAAATTCTACTTTTTAGGCGATTATGTGTGAATACCCTGAAAAAATTGATGATGATGATGATGATGATGATGATGATGATGATGATGATGATGATGATGATGATGATGATGATGAGGACTAACTTTTGTCATGAAAAAGAAAAAAAGACCTCCTCTAATCTTTCTAAATTACAAAAAATATTCTTTTTTTACTATTTATTAATTCTTTTTTCTGTCTTTAATAATAAAGGCGAAAAGCACAAAGTAACCATTTCGAATTTCTCAGTAATATGAAATTGTTTTATTTGACCAATCGATGTTCCAGTCTTTCATTTATTCATTTCATTAGATAATCAGTTTTTAATAGGGAATTCATTTTCATTTTTATGTTGAAACAAAATAAAATTCCTCGACTTTGAATATCTTAAAGACCATATAAATTAACCTTTTTTTCTAATAAACAAAATTTGACTATGTTCATGCACAATAAATTTCTAAACATTAGAATATATCAAATAACACTAGGACAATCATATTTTTGTTGTTTTCCTCCAAATTACCAAAATGTCAAATGGAAATTATTTCTTTTTTTTCTGTAAAGAAAACTATTGTTACAATAATTGCTGTCTGGAGGGGGGGTGTCTTTGCTAGTTTTACATGTAGCCAAGTGAAGATATTTGCACACTCCATTGTGTCACAGAACCTTACAACTGGATGTCAGGTGGCTCACACTCTTTACTTCCGTGTGCCAGAACCTGCACTTGTTATTGTCGCTGAGACCACTCATCTTTTTAAATGCATTGGTCATCATTTATATCTGTATAGTTATGCTTGTGTTTGTATATGTGTTTCTATTTGTTGGTCGATTCATGACGAACGGATGTATGTTTGCTTGTTAACCTTGACTTGATACTCTTTAGGTCTGACCCCTAGCTGATTCGAAAATGAAATAAATCAATTAATTAATAAAACACTTGACGGTTAGAAATATTTTCAGATGATTTGAATCAAGATCACATGTCCTTTCTTTAGCTATGGCTGAAACATGTTTTGCAAATGTGTAGCAAAATAATGTCTGTATAATTAAAATCTTTATAGCATTACACCGCCGTAATTATTATTGAGTACTCTTATATAAACACAGTAAGGATTCTTAGGATTTTTCTTTGTGAATGTACACTTAACCTGGATTATATATATATATATATATATATATATATATATATATATATATATATATATATACCAGAAAAATTAGTACAACATTAGTACCGTCGGTTTCAAGCTCAGAAGGACTTAACCATCCGACTCTCTTCAGCTTATGTTGCCACCTGTTTCAGAAATGTTAATTACGCTCTTAATTTTGATTTTCAATTAATCGAACACTCTGCTGGGATTTTTCTTACCATATATATATATATATATATATATATATATATATATATATATATATATATATATATATTAATTATTATTTCATGTATCCACATAAAATGTTATAAGGAGATATGATCTTTTATGTATTGATTTTCCGTATTTACTTCAGCAGTTCTCAATACGTGGGTAGAGCTTAATCCTGCCAAATCGTAGATTTTGTTGTTCCAGAAGACAACAAGGTGAAGGTCAAGGAGACAGAAAAACGAAGCAAATACCGAGAGCTTATCAGAGAACTGAAAGGGATATAGAACATGAAGAAAGTCAATATAACACCAATAATTGTCGGAGCACTAGGAACAGTCTCGAAAAAACTGAAAAAAGACTGGGAAAAATTGGAAGGCTGAGATCATACAATGGACGGCAATCGTAAAAACAGCTGAAATCCTAAGTAAAAATTTTGAATGCAGAAACCAACCCACATAAACTGCAAACGCTAACCAGTCACATTGAAGTTGCAATAGAAAGTAAACGTATTTATGCATTTTAGCCTGACGATTCCCTACGGGGATGAAACGCAGAAGGCTCTGTTTAGCTTAATTGTCATGAAAATATTTCTATAGCTTACTATATATATATATATATATATATATATATATATATATATAGGTCTAAAAAAATAAGACTAACACGTAGCTTTCATAGGTATAGATTTTAACAATTGAAGTTGTAATGCTTTTGCTTCTATTTTCCCATGTGCTTTTAGCTACATCAGTAGCTCTGTTTTTTTTTCAGAAGAGAGGGAAATCACTTCATTATAACTCCAGAAAATGAATAGGAAAGCCAACATTCACTGATAACTCATTTATTTACAAGGTTTGTGTTTTGGCAAAAACTGAGTGAGAAATATAGCAACGTTCCAATGTAAAAGACAAAGTATTTTTCAATTTGTAGAAATTATTGGAGTAAATATTGTTATCTTTTATATATATATATATATATATATATATATATATATATATATATATATATATCATCCCTTTTCTCTCCCCCTCTCCCTCGCTCTCTCTCTCTCTCTCTCTATATATATATATATATATATATATATATATATATATATATTTATGCAAACATTGTTAAAAATAACAGAATTCGTCTGTTTAATTATACCTTTTTTATTTTTTTCAATTTTTCCGATGGTCTTATTTGTATCAAAATATAAAGAAATTAATAACTGTTTCATACGTTTTACATGTTTCACAAACGTTTTCGATTCTTCGTCGAATTATCCTCAAGTGTCAAAAGCAAATGAACAAAAAAACTGGAGAAAGAAGAGAATGTTAAAAAGACGCCGGAGAAACGCGCATAGAACGTTTTCGCATTCCTCCAGGAAGTCGTTGACGATTTTAACACATGAGGATGATTCGATAATAATTGAAAACGTTCGTGAAACCTGTGAAACCTGTGTAACCTCTGGAACATTAATTAATTGGTTTGATTTTAATAAAAAAAGTCCATCAAAAAAATTGAAAAAATAAAAAAGTATAATTAAACAGACGAATTCTGTTATTTTTAACAATGTTTGTATAAATGAGAAATACACACACAATATATATATATATATATATATATATATATATATATATATATATATATATATATATATATATATATATGTGTGTGTGTGTGTGTGTGTGTGTATGTATTTATATACATATATATATGTATTTATATACATATTTTATATATACAGGGTGGGCAAAAATAAGGGTCCTATTTTAAAAAATTCATAACTTTTTTATTTATTGATTTTTTAAATTTGTTTTTTTAGAATAAGTAAAGGACCCCTTCCGAAGCAAGCATGAGCCATATTAGCCCTAAGGAACGTACCCTCATTTAGAAAACATTATTTTTGCTTAAAAAACTCAAAACAGTGTAAAAAACAATACTTTAGTTTTTGTAAGTTTTAAGAAGTGTTTTTCGGCTAAAATTTGTTTTGTTTATTTAAAAAAATCTCGGAAGGGTCAGTCTACACACACATAAAGTTTGGTGAGTTTAACTTTTATTTTGTGGAAGTTATTCAAATTCAAGTTATTCAAATTTAAAGATAGGACCCTTATTTTGGCCCACCCTGTATATATATATATATATATATATATATATATATATATATATATATAATATTAAATTATAGTTTAATATTTTATCTACATACGACATCGTTTCGAGCTTTCGACTCTCATCAGTGATATATATATATATATATATATATATATATATATATATATATATATTGTAGCCCATAGAAAACCCTCTAGATGTGCACTGTAAGTGTAGTATTGACACAGCATGACGTCGCTAGCTATAAATGCATCGTCCCTTTCATTAAGTTGAACGCTCTTATGACGTCAAACCGCCGCATAAAGTGTTAAAATTATCACCGTTTATTTGGCTATCCAGCGGTGGCCGAATGGTTCTAGGTGTCGGAATTTGAGGTGTAAATATATATATATTACTGTTGTTAACAAAAAACAAATAATCAGAGTCTGATTAACTTACTTGTAAAAAAAAGAAGCCAAAAATGTCAGAGGAAGAAGGTTTAACTTTAGTGACTCATGGAGGTTGAAGGATATATGTGTAAGTAGTTTATATAGGAAATAAAACCAATAGCTTTAAATATTAGGGGGAAAATTAGTGTTTTATATAGACATTAAAAAACAATTAATTTAAAATTAAATTGGAGTGATCATGAGGAGCTGGTGGAGATGGACACGAACGTTTTAAAGCGACAATAATAACAATGTGAGTTAAGTAGTAAGAGCCGTAAATATAAGCGTTAACTTTTAGAACTTTGATTAAAAAATCATTGATAAAAAAATGCATCGGCCACAATAAAATCTGTTTATTGTCATCTGATATACCGTGAACTAAATAGCTATACATTTTATTTTAAAATAATGTTTGAAGTATTAAATCAATAATCGTTTGAAATCAGTTTCTTTCCATTTTTAAATATACATTATTTAATCTGTTATACAATACGTTGTTCATATCTTAATGATTGTTTATCTTATAAGCTTGTCATTTTCAAGATTCCCATTCTAGCACACAAAGATTAACATTTTCAAATATCAACTTGTTACCCAAATAGAATTTAATACGGTAACGAACATATACTATATTGCCCCTTCCCAAAGAAGGAGGTAATGCCTGGGAGGATAGTATCTAGAAAATAGAACAGATACTAGACTACCCACCCACTCACCTAAAAAATGGCGGATGTAATATCTGGGAGGATGGTATCATGACAACAGAACAGATACTACACTACATCCCCTACCCCCACCCTCACCCCCAAAAATGGAGATGATAATGACTGGGGGGATGGTCTCATGACAACAGAACAGATACTACTCTACCCGCAAAAAACGAAAGACGGTAAGGCCTAGAAGGATGGTATCATGAACACAGAACAGATACTTATCTACCGCTCTGAATTGAGTATTAAAAGGTAGTAATAGTATAGTTTTGGCTTCAGACAGACAAATACCAAATAGAACAGATACTAGACTACCCACCCACTCACCTAAAAAATGGCGGATGTAATATCTGGGAGGATGGTATCATGACAACAGAACAGATACTACACTACATCCCCTACCCCCACCCTCACCCCCAAAAATGGAGATGATAATGACTGGGGGGATGGTCTCATGACAACAGAACAGATACTACTCTACCCGCAAAAAACGAAAGACGGTAAGGCCTAGAAGGATGGTATCATGAACACAGAACAGATACTTATCTACCGCTCTGAATTGAGTATTAAAAGGTAGTAATAGTATAGTTTTGGCTTCAGACAGACAAATACCAAATCTCTCTTTGTAATAGATTTAGTGGGGAAGCAATATCTAGGAGGTTGTAAAATTTCAAATTAGAAACTGAAGATTTGTTGGTTACATATTAGTAGGTTGTAAATCCGAAGATAAACAAAATCTTAAAATTGAATGTACATTGCCGATGTCAATAACCGAGTTCGAATCTTATGTAAATATTACGTAAACATATGTATTTACACAAAAATTCAAAACATTTATCTTCATACTAGCTATAAAATCGTAGAAACTAAGTAAACATGGAAATTGACACACCCAGGTACTGTACCAAAATCACCCAAGGAGCGGCTATAAACTAGCACACTTTATTTACTTGTAATGAAGAGAAATAACAAAAAACATTCTTAACCTTGTGTAAGATAATGAAGAGTGCCAAAAATGAATCGTGGACGAGTCCATTGTGGGTGGGACGTCGAGAAAGAAAGACAGCGACTTGATAACTGTTAAAAAGGAGAAGGTTCCGCTGTGCAAGCGAGACTTGAAAGGCGACGGTTTCAGAAACGCGAAGAGCCGAAGCGCTTGGTGATCCGAGTATCAAAGTACCGGAAGAATGGGAGTTTACCGATGTTTATGGCACCAATGAAGCTTTATTGGCTATGGTACTCAAGCCCATCTTGCTGTTAGGCTTTCATGTCCGCTGACTAAAAATGTGACTGATAAGCAAGTTGGTACGGTGAAGGAATCCCCTAACTTGTATTTCATCAAACAGACAATTGGAAGTGCTTGTGGAACAATTGCTTCAGTTCACGCTCGGATAGACAATGCAGAGCAAATTGCTTTCCAATCAGATGTATATATGAACGAGTTTCTAGCGGAAACCAAGTCTGTGACCTCAGCAAGAAAAAGACTTTCATGAGACAAAAGTATGTCAAAAGATTTTTATATGTGTGTGCGTAGCCGGCGTAAACCATCTTGTGATGGGAAATAAAGAAAACCAAAGTTTTTCCATATACGTTCTGTTCTTTGTCATTCTTGTTGGATCTTACTGGGTACCCCGAAACAACGGGTCATGCAACACTTGTAGATATATGTAAATAAACTTTAATATATGTACGATTTGGGTTATTTTTACTATTATTCTCATCTCGGTTGCTATTTCTATGATGTTTCAGCCGATGTAACCTCCACTTTTTTTCAGGTGTATCTTTTCGAACTCTGGAATCTTTTTTTCGAACTCGGGAATCGATACAGAATTTCGAACTGAACCCTTTATTTAATTCACGGGGGTTGTTTGTTCTCGTTCTTTTCATCATAACGCGGTAGAAGTGTTAAATAACTTTTATTTTATTCTTGGGTAGTATCGCTTGTAGTGAAGATTGAACCTTCAACCATCTTTAACATCCAGAAGATTGCTATTTAGAACTGATTGTCACTCACTGCCTTTATCCGTTGCATAAGGATGAATTACCAAAACCTTTCTTAAAATATTATGTTCATTAATTTTCAAAGGAGGTATTTTAAATGAAAACTATTAGTTTTTAAAATTACAATAGATTTATATTAAAGATATGTAATATAAGTTATGCATTTAAAAAAGTACTTAGAGTAAGATTAATAGCTGCCAGATGGTGAGTACTTTTTATGCTTGTCTTAAATAAAGTAAAGTAAGAATTTCACCTATCTTTTGACAAGTATAGTTCTGGGAATTAAAGCGTCATGTAGAATTCTGCTTCATAGACATGTAATCGCTGATTGGTACGTGCTTCATAAAAAAGTTTTTAGTTTTGTTCGAATTGGCTGATTTTTGTGCTTCATCCATTCGATCGTTTTCCCTTTGCCTAGTAATTTCAGTGTGTGAGTAGGAGTAACGAGCCCCCACACCCAGTAATAAGTCCTCATCCTGCGACTCAGAACACCTTAACAGAAATACGGTAGAAATCTAATTAGGGTCACCTTTTCATATTACACATTCTGTCTGCTCACTTCATATTAATCAGTACTCCTATCAGCAATTATGCAGCTAATAAAAAACTTTCCAACGTCACACTTCCACATTGAAAATAATAAACAAATATCCACAATCTTTATAACATGACGTTCTGTTAATATACATAACAAAATGTCCCCTACAATTATTTGTTTTAAACTTAACTTTAATAAACCGTTATGCACTATTTTTCGCTATCGATTGTTAAGCATGAGTGTTTAGGCTTTTTATTTATTTATGAAAGATCAAGAGTGCATATTCATTATAGTGGCAGAACAAGCCTGTTTGTACTATCGAAAAACGGTTCTCAATGGTCGGAAAGTAGTTCAGTTAAAATAAAAACATGGCCACCCATGTCTTATGCGTAAATGCTTTTCCTTATGTATACTGCGTAGATAAATTATTTACTTAAAAAAATACATTTAATCATATAAATATTATCTTTCTTCCAGTGTTTATTCATATTATTATTTAGACATTTAATTTTTGTTTATTTCCACTTCAATTTAAATTTAATTAAGATATGAATTATTATTTAACTTTTTTAGACACAAAATATTTGCTTACTCTTTTAATTAAACACGAATCTTCCTGAAAATAATACTTAGAAAATGACATCATTTACAAATACTTTTGTTCCTATTAAATATTACCTTTTTTTTCAGTGTTTGTGTATTGACACAATTATTTAAAATCCCTCCTCCAAATAAAAAGATAAATAAATCCTCGCCTCTACGTAACTATGTTGCTACGTGAATGCTCTTTCGTAAAGGTTTAAATGTTTTTTTTAAATTATTTATAAACCCAGTTCTTAGAGCACACTACAATTAATATTTATAGATAATTAGAAATCGAGTAAAAAAAACTTTTATGGGTTTCAAAGGTGGGAGCATGAGTTTCCTAGGTTTTACAATTTTACCGGGCAACACCGATGCAGGGATCCCGCTAGTTGAAAATTAGGATTCCATAAAATTATTGATCCAAGTTAAAGTCCATTATGAAAATGCTAGAAAATTGATTGATAACATTCATAATAAGATTAAGTCATGTTCTGAATTCATTAGAAAAATTGATCCATCCAACAATAAAGATTATATTGGATTAAAATCATTATCTTATTAAATACGATTGGCAGTTGAAGAGAAATCAATGATAAAGTTGAAGCAGTTAGAAACGAGTATTTAAACAGTGATCAATAGGTAAACTTGGGAATAGATATTCTAACCTAATTTTGGAGTGCTGATTTCAGATAAGATATCAATTTTCACTCATCACCTTTAATGTTTTAGATATAAATGGCTACACATACACATAGAAGTAAGCTACCAAAAGATTTTAATGCTTTGAGGGGAAAAAATCACTACTGACCTCTTTTACAGAAGTTTGCATGTTCGATCACGTCGAGGGTAACCAATTATAAAATAGAATATATGTGTTGGGAATATTTTATTATTGCACATGTTATAAAAAAATTCCATGTGTATTATTGTATCGACGATATGACACATGTGGACGGAAAAGAAAGATAAAAAAAACAGTTGGTTATCAATTTTTATTAGACATTACCAACGTTATATTAGTAATATTGGTAACGTTGGCTAGACATTAAAAGTATGTTAAAGGCATGTACATACATGAAAGTGTAAACGACATGAATAATATAGGAAAAAAAACACGAATTCTAAATTAAAGGCTGCATTTGTCTCATCACAATATGGGCATACATAGATTGCTGAGGAGACAAAAAATGTGTGAAATGCATAGAAATGTAAAGTTACTTAAATGTAAGAGAATCTACAAACAAAATTCGTTTGGGTCGTTGCACATGTCTCGGCCGTTTAACTCACTCAAGAAGGAAATCCTAACCGACAAAACCTGTTAGAATTTGAAAGTCATGCTAAGAAGCTGAGCGTCGTCTAATTTGTAGGTCGTGTCAATAAGAGACAGTCTTGTTTATAAATTTACCATTATATGGGGCTATGAAAGTGCCAAATCACGCGACCGTTGCGTCATCTAGTGATGAAACCAATTATCTGTAAGGGAGATAATTCTGATCCCAACAACGTGTATAATTGTATCAAACAAATAGTAGTATTACATTTTGTCATTGCTTTGTATCTATATTATATTTTTCTGTAATATGTTTTTTTTATATATTTTATTAAACACGGAAAAAATGTGACTCGTTGGGTCACTCATTCGGCTCGGGTTAAATTGTTTGAATCAGAATGAAGTGAATTTGCAAAGCCATTTAACTAGTAAAAATAAAAAGACAAAATCTATGAATTAGCCTCTTTCTGACAGCTATATATTCCTCTTTTTTCATCACCTTTCTCTCTCTCTTTTCCTTTAACTAGGAGTTAAATAGTATTATTGTTGTGGCGATATTCCCTTTTTATAATGAACTATGCCGATCTTTTTATTCTTTTCGTTTTTATTACCTTCGAACGTCAATAATCAAAGAGTGAGGCAGAGAGAGAGGGAGAGAGAGAGAGAGAGAGAGAGAGAGAGAGACGAGTGTGATAGTGGTAGACGACATCTAGAATAAAAGCAGGAAGTCAACCACAAGAGAGGGTAAAAGTGATAGATTGAAACGTAATAAGGGATGGACCACTTGATGAGTTATTTGCAAATTATGGCTAATTGAAACAATTAAAATGGAAGATTTTCAAGCATAGCTCAATAAAAAAACTGACCTATATATTATCTTGTATTTTGTGTGATTAACACATATAGAAAAAACCTTCGGGAAACAAACGTTGATTAACTCAGCTTTAGTATAATAATACATAAAGACATTGTATTACAGAAAAGAAAATGAGATAGGTTCACACACAGGAATGATATGTTATTACACATACATTAAATGTTTCAGGATTTTTTAGATGAGGATTGATTATTTGTATTATTTCGATTATTCGGACTACTGTTCTCACCTCTGTCGATATTTTTGCAATCTTTACATTGGTTACAAAGTCTGAAACGCTGTGAAAATAACCAAGATCAGACTAGTAGTTTGAATAATCCAAATGATACAAATTGTCTTTCCTGTTAATGGATGTCCCACACAAACACAGACCCCCCCCCCCCCCGCCTTCTACTCATCATGAGCAGCATGATCACCATATTCGGTTTAAGGTCCGTTTTATATGTTGGCATGTGTTGGACAGCTTTTAGAAATTGACTTACAAACTAACCTATCTCTGCCAGGTCTTTATTTCCCCCTTTTTTTTATCAAATCCATCCTTATCACTTTCTTCCATGTGTTCTTTGACCTAGTCCTACAAATTGATCCGGCTACCTCAAATGCTCTACATCAACTAACCCAAGCACTCTCATCCATTTTTTCAACAGAACCATACAAACGAAGTCTTCTGTTCTACACAAATCTTCTTATACTGTCCAGATTATTTCTGGGGTTATCATATCTAAGCCTGTCATTAAGACATAAATTACACATTCATTATGTAATTTTCATATCATTTCTCCCATGCAACGCATGTCCTCAACCCTCACTGGTTTCACTTCAATACATAATCACACTTCATACACATGCCTGATTAACTCTTCCCTTGGCCGACAGTTGTAACGCTCTGCTTGTTAGTAATAGCAGAAGTTCTCTGAATTTTACTCCATCAACTCCTAACTCTTGCAATCACACTAGCACCAGCTCCTCCCTGTGTTCCAAAATACAAAACAATACCATCATTGGGTTCTTATTCAAATTTTACTCTAAAATAGTTGTTTGGTGTTGTTACAGGACACGCATCAGACATATTCTCTCTTTGACCCCATGGTCAACTTGTTTCATAAAAAAGGCAAGTTATTTCTCGTTGATTTCTTTCACAAATAAACAAACATTTCCCGGATACATTTGTGACCTCTCACCTCCTGACTAGTCTGCCTGTTTACCAGAATCTCTCCTCCCGACTAGTCTGCCAGACGCTTTCTCTCCTCCTGGGTCCCATAGTCAACCTGTTAAATAAGATTTCTTTATGCAAATTGACGTCAGTTCTGTCGTCTATGTTTGTGGGCTAATTTCTAACTACAGCTTTCCGAACACTAAATATCAAACAAAGGAATGTTTCTGCTTTGTCATTTCCCTCTAAAATAATTCTAGATTCTAGATTCTAACACACGTGTGATGTATAAGTATACATACATCAGATGTCCAGGCATATTTTTGATAACATTATGTTATACTGGTTTCTATTATCATGATTTAAAGTTGTATTATAGAGAAACATCTAGAATTTTGTTTTACCAGGAATTAAAAATAACAGCCACAATCAATAAATGGAATCGGAAGGTCGAAGCTTTTATTGAAACAACATTATATTCAGATGGGGAAATGTCAATATTTAAATACAAGTGCAGCTATTCCTATTACATGACAAGAAGTCAGGGGTATTTAGGGGGCAGGGTGGGAGTGAGACACAAGACGGAGATGCATTAGATTTTATGGCGAAAGCAATACCAGTGAAATACCCGATAAAACAAACGTTAAAAATTACATGATTTAGTTATGACATTTTAAAAGTCATACATGCAAACCAGCATGAATGTTTAGAATGCAAATAAAACAGACGTGAAGACATTCGTAGAAAATGGAGAAGTGACTTTTTTTTCTTTTTAGAATCGGTTAAGAATTTCAGATTGATAAATTGAAAAATGCTATTAAAAATAGACAAATCAAAAAAGGACATCAAATTTCTGCCAGAAAAAAAAGAAAAGGAAACATACCAACAACTATTGATGAAATTAAAATCAATCATTATAATCTAACGATTATGCTAATGTGGAAAGGGAGAATGAAGGTTGAATAATTGGTGCGATGGATACCCTCGCAGAGTATGGAATTGGATAAGTTAAAATCTTATCAAATCTATTTGCTTTATGTGGTAATACAATTGGAAAAGATATGAAACCATAAGTTCACCCTCCAGTTATGAGTAAAACAGCAACGTATGTTCAACTAATTGTAAACAATTAATAATTCTTGCCATAGGTATTGTTGATTTGGCATTAAATAACCCCAAAATGATTGTAAACATAATACCTTGAGGATACCAAGTGGAATCGCCATGTGAAACACTTGATTGCAGATAGAAGTAATGAGAAAACAAACTCGTGCCATTGAACATGCTGTTTGTGTAATAAAACAAAAAATTAAAATATAACAAACTTTATGTTTCGGAAGTTTTTTAGCTGAGGATTGATAATTCCCATCATTTGGATCATTCGGACTACTATTTTAATCTTGCTTGTGATTTTCACACCGTTTCGGTCGATGTAACCTCTGAGCATTTTCAGGTGCATATTTTCAAACTTGGGAACATAATAGTCGAACTTAGAAATCTTTATTTCGAAATCAGGACCCTATATGGAATTACAAACTGAAATCCTTTATTTAATCCTTGAGGGTAGATTGCATATGAAGAATTTTCGTCTGGAAAAGATGCACCTGAAGAATGTCGGAGGTTACATCGGCCGAAACGTTGTGAAAACAGAAACCATGATGAGTATAGTAATCCGAATCATCCACAGAATACAAATGATCAATCCTAATCTGAAAAACTTTAGAAACATAATGATAATTAGGTCAACCCGCATTCTGACTCCGAAAAGTTTTGTGATACCTAATTTTTCAAATCACTAACGCCCTCGACAATCCTTGCAAACTTTCTCCGTGCATATCATTCCTTGTCCAGAATAATCTTGCAGTTTCCATGACAAGCTTTTGTTCTCATAACAACCATATTTAAGATGGTATTTTCTTTCTGCCTTATAAGCTGTTATTATGATATATAAGTTTCTAGGATTGGATTGGATTGGTTGGTTTTGCGGCATATCAACCTATGTGGTCATTTAATGCCGGAGTTTTTTTTTTTTTTTCTTTTTTATTGGGGGGGGGAGACTTTTTTAGCCTTTCCTCCCTTTTTTATAAAATCGAACTAAGAAATTAAATGTTGTATTTATACATGGATAAGTATATTTGGGTAACTTTAAATTTCCATACATTTTCTTATATATCCGTAAGCCGGATCTCACCATCGGATGTAGTTTAAGGTCATATCCAGGACCGGGAGTAGGGTAGGAAAAATAAAATAAAAAAGGGGAGGGAGAAAGGGAGAGGGGCTGTTGTTTTTGTTTTTGGTTTTGTAGAACATAATTAAGTTTTACAAAAAAAAAATAAATAAATAAACGTCAATGTAGGTGAATTTCGTCTCAGGGAGCCACAGGGCAGCCTGATCTGGTATCACCAGTTTCTAGATATGATGTTCTGCATCGAATAATCCAAGAACTGTCATACATTCTTTCTATGCCCAGTCCAACGTAAACAAATTCTTTTTGAGCAGTCCTCTCAAATAATCAAATTTTGTCCAGTTCCAACCATCATCTTCATTCCTCAAGGTGTTTGTCTCACCGTTCATCTGATAAACTCATTAACCCTTATCCGTGAATGGCCTTCAGGCCTTGATAAACGGTGACTAATGTATACAAAAAAAAAAAAAATAAAATAAAGATTTAATCTACCTCTGAGGTCATTAGATCTAAGCCTGTTTTTAAGACTCACATTATGCATCCATAATATAATTCTCATATGATTTTTCTCCATCCAACACATATCCTCAATCCTCAATAGCCACATTTCACTTTCATACATCATCACACTGCAGACTCATGCTTGATAGACTTTTCCCTTAGTCGACAGTGATAACGCTCTGCCTGTTAAAAGTTTCTTGAACTTATGTCATCAACTCCAAACTCTTGCAATTACACTAGCATCAGCTTCTCCCTGTGCTTCAATGGTATCATCAAGGTAAAACTTCTGAACAACTTCAATAGCCTCGCTATCCAAATATTCTCTCTCCACATCTGAGTTCTTATCCGTATCCATTATCTTACACTTCTTGCACGCAAACTGAGCTGTCCTTTCAAATAATCAAATTCTGCCCAGTTTCAACCATTATCTCTAATCTTGAAGGTGTTTGTCTAGCCTTCCACACAACAAACTCATTAACTGTTATCCTTGAGCGGAATTTAGGCCTTTGTAAGTGATGACTCTTAATACAACACAAAAAAGAAGATTTAATCTTCCTCTGAGGTCATCAGATCTAAGCCTGTCTTTAAAACACACATCATGCATCCATCGTATCATTCTCATACGATTTCTCTCCATGAAACACATATCCTCAACACTCAATAGCCACAATGCTTGATAGACTCTTCCCTGTGTCGATAGTGGTAACGCTCTGTTAGTTAATAATTACAGAAGTTCCTTGAACTTACTCCATCCACTCAAAACTCTTGCAATTACACCAGCACCAGCTACTCCCTATGCTTCAATGCTATCATCAAAGTATAATTTCTGGACAACCTCAATAATCAAAATATTCTTTCTCCACATCTGAGTTCTCATATGTCTCCATTGACTTACACTTCTTGAACACAAAATGGTTATCATTTCTTTACCTACCTGTAATTTCTGTAATTCCACTGCACTTCTTGTGTACCCAATACTTACAAGCACTCATTCTTTTATATCCTGAATAATCTTCTCAATGCCATGGTTTTGATTCTCATAGTGTGTGATGCCTTCTCGGCAGAGGTTGGTAGTACTTAAAAGAATTATAACACGTAACACTTCTTTTAAGTACTTATATATATATATATATATATATATATATATATATATTTGAAATCTTCATTTTAAACTCCTTATTTTAACCCATTGAACTTCATTACTCTGCAATGACCACTGTATTATACATCTATATATACAAAACCTTTTTGGCTAAGAGGATCCTAAAATTAGGACAGTCAATGCCAACAAAAATGCTGCTAAGGTAAAGAAGTTTGGTCAAATAATATTTAAGCTACCCAGAAGTTCAGATGTTGTTCATAAAAAGGTTGAATATTCCATAGAAATCATATAACTTTGTGTAGTCTGTATGCGTAGAGATTCGTGGAAAATGTGAAGAGGCGAAAAACGGAGTATCCAGGCCAGAGGATCCAAAATGAAGGTTATATACCAAAATCAGATTTAGTCTACAATGTATTATTTCCGCTTTATACGAGTTTCTAGCTATGATGTTTTGCAACAGCCATGCATTTTGCATTATTTGAATTATTCAGACTACTGTTCTCATCCTGGACGTTATTCTCACATGGTTTCGGTCGCATATAATCTCCGATCTTCTTCAGGTGCGTCTTGTAAAACTCGGGAATCTATCTGTCAAACTCAGAAACTTTTACGAACTTTCGAATGAACCCTTTGATTTAATCTGCGAGAGTAACTTGTTCTTGCTCTTTCAGTTCGTACCAAGGATTGAACCTTTAACCTCCAGAAGAGTGTCACTTTATGACTTAGCACTTTTATCCGTTACGCCACAGGCTATTTTTATGGAAGAAACCGTGGTACAATGGATAAAAATGCTAAGTAATAATCAATTCTAAGTGACAGTCTTCTGGCGGTTGATCGTTCAATCCTCAGTGCGGTCAATACTAAGAATAAAATTGTGAATTACTTAAGACATCTACCCGGGAATGGCTGAGGGAACAAGAACAACTTACCCTTGTGGATTAAGTAAACAGTTCCGTTCAAAATTTCGTACAGATTCCTAAGTTCCACATAAAGATTCCCGAGTTTGACAAGACGCGCCTAAAGAAGATCATAGGTTACAAAAATGGAAACGTTGTGAGAAAAACAACCAAAATGAGAACAGTAGTCCGAATGATTTAAATAATCCAAATTATCAATCCTTCACTCTAAAATTCCGAAACATAACAGCCATGCAATAGAAGATTTTCAACATGGAATAACTCTTATCCAGTCGAGCACCTACCATGAAAATAACGAAAGAGTAGAGAAAGACTAGCAACGTCTCTTCTGTGAGAAAGGGGGTGTAGGGAAGAGAAGAGATCATCCTCCACTAGATTTTGAAGTGGATTTTGTACTCTGTCAAGGCAGAAAAGAGTGCTCTGAGTGGCACTTCATCAGAGGTGGCTACAGTACCCAACCCTCAGACGTATCTGACTCTTATATAGGTAAAGGATTCTATCTGGCATCAGGTACTTTCTGGAGTGGTAAAATAATCTAACCATTTTTGCAGCAACCTTAGCAACAGATTGGATATACGTCTTACATTTTAGATCTGGAGTGAAAGTCAGTCCTAAAAACGGGCTCCTTCAAGGAGGGAGCCATTCATTTTGATTGAGGTAAAACAGGGATCCGAACGTTGGTGATGAAAACATTTTATAATATTAAATTTAGGGGATGGGCACCCGAAAGTACTTAGCATTGATTTGGTGAGATGGGATGTAAGTACAGAGACATTAATTGAAATAAATAAATTTTGATAAATTCATAGTCATTACCCATCCACCACCTAAGGCTCACCAGTGCATAAGAGCCCACATGCATTTTTGTTCCAATCCATGAACTCTTTGTAAACATTTCCATTTATATTTTTTTTTGCATGAGGGTGCACATGCATTTTTGTTCCAATCCATGAACTCTTTGTAAACATTTCCATTTAAATTTTTTTTGCATGAGGGCCCACATGCATTTTTGTTCCAATCCATGAACTCTTTGTAAACATTTCCATTTATATTTTTTTAATTTTCATAATTTTTTTATTTTTATGAATAAAATAAAATGTACTAAAACGTTGTACTTTATTTGTTAGGGATTTCAAATGTAAATGTTAACCCCACGATAATGTTGTACCCCTTTTGATCAAAACGGAATATACTTTTTTTTTTTACTTTTATTCACCCCAAACAAAGTACTAAGACGTAAAGGGCTACTGTAATTAGGGGCCAGATACATAGGAGGCATCCTATGTAGGAAATTGTGCAGCAAGATATTTATTCACATTACATTTAAATGTCTGCATGTTGGCACAGTCAAGGAAACAGGATGCAGAAAGTGAATTCCAAAGACAAGCAGTCCAAGGAAAGGAGTTATTAGAGTAGAAAGTTGGAAATGGGAGCCTCTACACTGAAGAGATGTGATTTTGCTGTTAGTTGGGATTTAGCTTTAGGGTGTTCAAGTGCAGTAATTCCCAATGATATTGTATCACGATCAGTTATACCATGATACTTTTTGCTTTACTTTGGTATCTTGAAAGCGAAGATACAGTTTCCATTTAGTTATCAGAGTAGAAAATCTTCCGGCCTTTATAGATTCCTACATTGGGATTTAGCAGCTAGTTGTGTGGGTCGAGGGTATTTTCGTTTAGGGGCTACAAGTGCAGTAAGTTCCTCAGAACACATTCCATAGAAGTACTTATAAAACAAGCACAGGGATGCAACATTGTCAACATTGCGGCGATGAGACATGGGCTGGAGCTTGGTAGACAGTATGGGACCTATTAGGTTAGAAACTATTTTTTGCACCTTGTCAAAGAGGGAGAGACTAGTGGTTGGTGCACCAGCCCAGATGAGGAAACGATACTCCATGCATGGGTGAATGGTGGCTTTATAGATATATAGGATACTGGAAAGTGTGAGAAGTTTTCTAGTCCTATAGAGGGAGCCCAACTTCGTTGCAGCAGACTTTGCAGTATCTTCTATTTATTTATTCTTGTATGAATGTAAGACCGAGGGGGTTGAACGTCGGACTCTCAGCAATCGGTGGTTGGAATGGTTACTTATGATTGTTAAAAGGTAGGAGTTTTGTCTTAGTAGGATTGAATGTAACCATTCATTTTTGACCCCATTCTACTACAGACTAGAGGTCATTTTCTAAGGATCTTCGTAACTTATCAAAGTACCCTGGGTAATGAAGAATCTATCTCCAAACCCCTTAAAGTTTTGCACCACTTTTATGTCCTCTTACGAAGATTAAAATCAGGATATAATGATACAAAACATGATGTCTAGAATCTTTATTCTGATGTCGATCAAAATCTATTATTCTAGAAAATGTTTAAAATTTATAGATAGAACTTAAGGAGTCTTAATAATAAAACATTGAAATTCAGGGAATCTTGCTTAATTGGTGTCTAATTACTATGGATAAATTGTAATGCAAATCTGAAGCAGGGAGTATTGGTTTCTATATCAGTGCTAAGAAAACTCAAAACATGCTCTCTGGGGCACACCAGCCACCTACAAACCTATTTATCAAAAAGATATACCTATTATTGACTTCACCTACTTAGAAAGTGCCTTTAGCAAGGAAGCCAATATGGACTATGAGTTGCAGGATAAGAAAAGCTTCAGCAGCATTTAATCTGGAAAAACAAAAAAATCACCGTCAGATCTAAATTCAGATTTTATAACAGCTACGTTTTGTCCACACTGTTATATGGAAGTGAAACTTGGCATCTCAAAATCAGTGAAGAGAGGAAATTAGACGCGTTTGATTCCAAATGTTTTAGAAAGATTCTAGGGATCAAATGAAGCGATCGAATTACCAACCAAGAAGTCAGAGACCGCACTAATCAACAGGTGGCATCGTCAATAGTCTGCAAATGACGTCTAGGCTGGCTCGGACATGCTCTAAGATTGGCCCCAGAGGGATTTGCAAACCAAGTGCTTCCGGGGGAACCCTGATTGAAAAAGAAGAGGAAGACCAAAAATGAACTGGAAGCAAACAATTGGGAGTGATTTGAACATAACGGGAAGAAAGTGGAAGGATGCTGTGGATCTTGCTTCAGACCGAAAACGATGGATGTTTTTTGTTTTGAATGTGTTTTTGTGATTATTATACATATTTTTTAATTCTAAGGCAGTTTCGCCTATGTAGTAATGTTAATATTACTTAATTAATTATTTATTACCTACATACATCGATGTTTCATGCTAACACAATCTTCAGTGCAGGAAGTTAATTTCTGACGGTCGACGGGCGCGAACTCCGACGCCACTGATTCGCAGTCAAGAGCGTTTTCCCGTTGGCCACCACAAATTAGCTTAGAATTAAGGAGGAATTTAACTTTGTAAATACCGAGTCGGCGGGTATTTTACAATATATATATATATATATATATATATATATATATATATAGCATAATATAAAATGAAGTAATAAAATAAGGTGCAAATCAAATTTTATTAGAATTCAATGTTCAGGCAAAGTACTTTAAAGTCCTTAACTCATGAGTTTTCAAAGAAAATTCTTCTCCTCAGAGGACCATTACCGCAATGACATTACTGCGGATAATACAATTAAACTTTGAAAATATATAAAAATATATATAAAAATACATAAAAGTATATAAAACATCAAATATATCAGCCCAAAACATACTTTTTTGTTAAAGCTATACAGTTCATCCAAGTCATACAATTTAAAACATATTCAGGAAAGATATCCAAGAGGTTGATTGAAAAGTGATCCAGGTGGTGAGTGGTAGTCCAAAAACGAAAACATTATCCAGGCGGGAAATCTGTTTGCAATCGATGCAGTAAATGACAGTGAAAAATATATCCAAGATGTATGCAAATTAATAAAACGATAAAGAAACCAAATCATATGAAAAGTTCAGAAAACTCACTTGGTGTCGAATATTATAATGTTCAAAATTCAGGGTTCTTATGAGGTGATCGGAGTAGTGCAAACCATAACTCCTAGGTTAAATAAATGCTTAGGTAAATCCAATTCGAATAAAATTAAACCGACCTGATGTATTCGGTCATTTTTTCTTCCGGGTCCGATAAAAATTATTCTAATGAATGAAATTATATTCGAAGGTAATCACTCTCCCGGAAGCCAAGTAAACAGAATCTCTTCTCCCCGATAAGAAATCCACACTAAATTCGTTGAATATCTACTTATTCAAACAACGTTATCAGAACGGATGTTGAATGTCTACGTTAACAAGGAAAAACGGCATAATATATTGACAGATGTGTGAAATTGACTATATGTAGAGTGGGTGTTACTTGTCTGGGTCAAATCATAAGTCTATGTCACAGAGACAGGATGTGTAAATTTAGGTCAAAGCCTCAAATCACCTTCCCATCCAAAATTGCTATTTGATTGTCTGCCATAAGCATATAAACCAATTTCAGATATCTAGCCCTAACAAATAATTTAGAGAGTTTATGAAATTAATAATTACGCAGTTGTTAAAATATCTAAAATTTAATAGTTTAATTTAAATTTAATTTTTTAATAGTTTAATTTAAATTGAATTATTTCAAATTAAGAAGTTGTTAAAATTAAGAAGTTGTTAAAATATTTAGAGTTAAAAATTTTAGACTTTTGCGACTTAGAAAATTTAAAGAGATATTTAGCCATTTTCAAAGTCTAAACCTTTTAGGCACGGAGGATTTAACAAACACATTTCCAATATATATATATATATATATATATATATATATATATATATATATGCAGCTTTTGTTATTGATTTTACTGACAATAGAACACCAGTGTGTTTTTTTAGTATTTTATCCGCTACCTAAGCAGTGAAAAATATGCAGAGTACTGCATTCAATCCTCCTTAATTGGAC
>OY744523.1:135772995-136032995 GCA_963556195.1 Sepiola atlantica | reverse complement strand
TATAATAAATCCATTACTTTATTATAAAGCTGGGTGCAAATGTATTATTTCTTGTAAACAAAAAACACCTTTACTAAAGTTATTCAAAATATCAAAACATGTTGACCATACGATATTGTAAATATTTAAAACAAAGCATTAGAAAACTTTAAAAATTGCATGTAAAAAAGAAAAGAAAGGAACACGATTCGATTCATCTTGAAACTGATCTTTATTCAATATAAATTTAAAGAAAATAATAATTCACGATCAAATACTGCAAAAAACTGAATTATGAATTACCATTATTTAAACTTCTAACCCAATCAACCGTAAGTAATTCAGACTTTGAAATTTGTTTAAAAATTATACAAAAAAAAAGTTCAATGTTAACTGTCTGTTTAATAATGGAATCAAAATTCAGGAAATCAACCAATTTTAAAATAATTTCGCGGTTTTTAAAATTTCATTTCATAATTCACAAAGTTAAAATGCCTACTGTATATGTTTGGATTTCCAAAAGAGAAATAATTACTGCAAATATGGATACACGTAATAATGTTTACACCGACTAAATATAGTGTAGTAAGTTTGAATTTTGTTTTAATTATATAAAAAATCAAGTCTGAATTACTTAGTCATTATTTGATAAAAAAGTAGTGTTCCATTTTTTTTTTATTACTTTTTTTCGATGTCTTAAGTGTAGCATAGTTTATCTTTTCTCTACTTTTGTAGATTAAATAAATGAAATAATAACATCATATTTAATCAAAATTTTCACAAAAAATATTAATTAAACAATGCTTTATTCAATGATAATATCGTTAATTCTTCGAGTTATACTGATTTTATTAACAAGAGTGTAGGGGCATTTTCCGTAATATATACGAAATAGTTTTTTAAAAAAATATTTTAAACATATACAGATCTTATTTTCATTTTAAAAAAATCATGGATTTTTTTTATATATATAAAAATATACGTTTAGTAAAGGTGAATTTTGTTTTAAAAAAAATAATACATTTTCACTAAGATTTTAAAAAAATGTTTCACTATATCTCCTGTGCTTGTTTATTAATAAATATTGAAAATTTCATTAAAATTGGTTGATTTCCTGAATTTTGGTGAATTTTTAAGTGAAGGGAGGGTCAAAATGTTTTTACATTTTGGGGATCGGCCTTTGATTTTGCACGTACCTATCTCTTAATAGCAAGATAGGAGTTGGTGATTCCATTATTAAACAGACAGTTAACATTGAACTTTTTTTTGTATAATTTTTAAACAAATTTCAAAGTCTGAATTACTTACGGTTGATTGGGTTAGAAGTTTAAATAATGGTAATTCATAATTCAGTTTTTTGCAGTATTTGATCGTGAATTATTATTTTCTTTAAATTTATATTAGATAAAGATCAGTTTCAAGATGAATCGAATCGGGTTCTTTTCTTTTCTTTTTTTACATGCAATTTTTAAAGTTTTCTAATGTTTTGTTTTAAATATTTACAATATCGTATGGTCAACATGTTTTGATATTTTGAATAACTTTAGTAAAGGTGTTTTTTGTTTACAAGAAATAATACATTTGCACCCAGCTTTATAATAAAGTAATGGATTTATTATATTCCGTATAATTAATTAATAAATCCTGAAAATTTCATTAAAATTGGTTGATTTCCTGAATTTTGATGGATTATTTAGTGAATGGAGAAGTCGAAATGCCTTCTTATTGTTATTACTACGGTCCTTATTTTGACACGGAAGTCAGTGACGTCATTTTCTAGCCAACCGGCCTGTAGTAACTCTCGGTGGCCACGGTTTGGACGTTAAGCTCGTGATTCTAGGCTGAATCTACGAACTGTGTTTGAGCCTATGCGACCGCTTGCAATCGCCACTCCTGCACTGATGAGGGTAGAAAACGCAAAACGACGTCGTCTGTAGGTATAAAACACTGTAATATTTTTATATATATATATGAAAATATTTGTTGTTGTTTATTATCTACGGACGTATACGTTTCATCTTTTTTCAATCAAGACTCTTCAGCGTAGAAGTTTGACTATTCACTACTGGTCACACGATTCGAAACCCTGGATTATAAGTATTTTTCAACTCCAACCCAACGTCTTAAACCTCGCGGCCAATAAACTGTGGTAGATTAAATACATTTATAAGCGGCGATGACGACACAGGCATTCTACTTATATTAAGGAATGATGCATTATAAAGCAAATATTTTCTAAACATATTAATGCGAAAGTTTTTTCTTATTTGTCACTCCTATGTTACCATCAAAACGGGTTAGTGTTATTTAAATTAATATGGGGATGGCAAAATGGCAGAGGATGGCAAAGTGGTGAACGACGCAGACTGAGAACCTGGGTGTGCCGGGTTCGAATCCAGTTCGTTCCACAGAAACACTTTCATCAAAATCCACATTTATCATCCTCTCACACAAGGTCGGGAAAGTGGGGAAAAACCAGCGCTCAAGAATTTGAGCACTCTTTAAAAATTGCCCCGTCGGCATTCCCCGGTAGGAGCGCCTCAGGCGATTAGCAATAAAGAAGAAGGCAAAGCCTGGGAGGGTGCACCTCCTAGAACTGCACAGGACCAGAAACCCCCAATAGACCGGCGTAAATCCAGACCCAAAGGCTCAGACGATATTTAAATACTATTGTGCATATACCGTAGAGACGGAAGGCACAAAGAACACTTTCCATGAATTATTTGCATAAGTATTTTTAAATTAATTAATGTTTTGTGTCATTCATTCGTAATTATATAGTTCTGTTTATTCCATATATATGCAATACTTTTGTTGATATTAACAGTAATTAATTAAAATAATTTAATATAAAAGGGATAAATTTAAATCTTTCATAAAATATTTGCTAGGAGAAGTAATTTAAACCAGAAAGATCGTGGCTTTACGACGTCAACGGGGAGATGCATGGGGCATAAGAAATAGTTCTGAAAGGGGGAAAAGGTTGACTGATTGACCCCCCCCCTCCTCCTCCTCTCCCGTTAGCGACGCCATATACAGGAAGAGGAAGCATGTCTAACTGCCTCCTTCCGTTAGCGACCGACGCCACGTTTGTTTTATTGTTTTTAATAAATAAAAATAAGGAAAACACACACACGCACACAGAGCGAATTGATTTCCTCTTTCTGTGCATGTTTTGGCGATTTCATTAAAAAGGTCGAAATTACCAAAATGTTAATAAGCTTGGTTACAACAAACTCATGAATTTAACACTTTGGTTTGCAGTATTTCGCGTAGCGAACTTTGCGAAACCTGCTAATATATATATATATATATATATATATATATATATATATATATATATATATATATATATATATATATATATAATACTGCTAGTATATATATAATATTAAATTATATTTTTAATATTTTACCTACGTACGACGTCGTTTCGAGCTTTCGGCTCTCATCAGTGCAGAGGAATAAACATCTCAGAATGTCGATTTTTAATCTTACCAACAGTGCTCGACTTTAATTTACTTAAAAGGGCTTCTAATAATATTTAATTATATTTTTAATATTTCACCTACATACGACGTCGTTTCGAGCTTTCGAGCCTCATCAGTGCAAGGAAATAACAATCTCAGACGAGCACAGGGTCTGAACCCTGTTCACAGAGACACCTTGAATCTGTAAGCATTCGTTATATCCCTTAAGCCATGGGAGGTTGTCATGTAATAACGGAGATATTATGTTATATTTACACTGAAAGCAGTGAGTGTAAACATCAAGACAATCTAATAGTACTCAACGACAGTCATATATTTATATATATATATATATATATATATATATATATATATTCATTTTAAATAAATAATATTAAATTATTTTTACCTACATACGCTAGCGTTTCGAGCTTTCGCTCTCATCAGTGCAGGGATGATAATCTCAGACGGTCACGCGGTTCGAACCCCTGCCACTGAGTCAACTTAGATTCCGTAATCGCTGTAACCATTAGGCCACGGGACCATTATCACATTCAAGAAAGACTGACTTAAAGATTCTACGAACGTTGTCGGAATACGCCTTATAGCTACGTGTCAGTCCATTTTTAACTTCCCTGAAAAGAGCTCAACTTTAGTCTTATTAAAGGGGCTTATAATGTTACTTTTAAATAAATAATATTAAATTATTTTTATTTTTTAAATTTATTATTTTTTTTTATATATATACTAGCAAATATATGCTCCCTCCGGTCGTATTGTGCTAGGCTGGGATAATATAAGGATGAACGAACTACATACACTGGCCCCTAAAGGAGGAGGTAATAACGAACATATACTACACTAATCCTCAAAGGAGGAGGTAATGTCTGGTAGGATGGTATCATTACAACAGAACAGGTACTACAATACCCCTTCCAAAATAGAGGAGGTAATACCTGGGAAAATATCACCATAAAAGCAGACGGTAATGCCTGTGAGTATAGTATCATAGCAACAGAAAAGATACTACACTACCACCTCCCCCCCTCCCCCCCAAAAAGAAGGTAGTCTCTGGGAAGATGGTAGCATGACAAAAGAACAGATACTACATTAAGCCTCGCTCACAGTAGGATGTAAGACCTGGGAGGATTACCTGTAAGACCTGGGAGGATTACCTCCATCCTGTAGCAGTTACCTCCTCCTTTCAAAACATAACTACACCGGTTTGCCGGTAGGTGTCGCTTTTTCACCGACAGGTGGCACTGTAACACGACACCAGAGTTATCTGCCCTTCGGACTATAAAAGCCGGGGCCAAACGGAAATTCTCTCTCTTCCTCACCGACCTGCCTCGGCAGGCAGACGCTGACACTAGCGTTCCGTTTCACTCTTCTCTGGTCGGCAGAACGACGCTAATACACTAGCGTTTCGTCTCACGCTTTTCTTCTCAACCAGCATAACAACTACCAACACACGTGGGCAAACAACGGTAAGAGTTCTCAACTCGTTTTCTTTGTCTACGGCTTTCAAAGACTTTTCCTACGCCGGATTCATTTCTTCTATTACCTTTTCAAGAACTGTTTTTCCATCGACACATACATCACACACTTCACCATTCCACGTACACACACGTTCAATAAACGTTATTTGAACTACTTCATTTTTGTTCATTAATTATTACTCTGTCTTTGCATGCAACATTGTTTGATTCAACTGAACACGTTTATAATCGGGGGAACACGACCCTCGATCCGAACAATTGGTGACCTGACGTGCAAGCTTTGTTGTATGTGGCGGGGTAATTAATTTCGTACAAGAACAAAAAAAAAAAAAAAAATATATATATATCATTTCTCGTTTTTTCTTTCGTGGTGAAACGAATTACGCACCCATCTTTTTCCTTTTTTTTTCTACCCACGTGGTAGAAATATACAAACAAACAAAAGAAAAGAGGCCGCGATTTTTTCCTGGCCACGGGAAAACCCCAAACAAAGAAAAACAAAAACATTTCTCGACTCTCTCCGAATATAAAACAAATTACAATGTCATTTTTTTTCTTCTCTCTTTCACCACCCACGTGTCGGAAAAATATATACAAAGGAAAAGACAAACTTTTTTTTTCTTCTTTTTCGACGAACAATAGGACCTTACAAGACGCCATTTTCTTTTGTTTTGAACACGTGGAGATGGAGGAAAACGAAAGAAAACAAACGCTCACGCTGCCCATCTTTTTTGTGACCACATGTTGATAAAAAAAAAAAATTCAAAAATGCTGCCATCTTTTTTCCGGACCACGTGTTGATAAAAAAATTCAAAGAAATGCCGCCATTTTTTCTGACATGTGGAAATGAAAATTCAAAAAAAAAAAAAAAGAAAATACGAATTTTTTTTTCTTTCTTTTCAACAACAAAGGAAAAGAGAAGCCGCCATTCTTTCTCTACGTGGAAACTAACATTCAAACAAACTAAAACGAAAACAAAAAACGTAATTTCTCGTGTGAAACAAATTACGACTCAATTTTTTTTTTCTTTCTTTTTCCCTTCTACCCGCGTGTTGGAAATATATACATAAAAGAAAAGAAAACTACAAAACAGAACACACGATGCCAAACTCGAACATCACCAAGCCCCAAGACTTAATACTGGTTGTAAAAAGTCAGGCTCAACAAGCACCAACATCACCCTTCAAGGGCTACCAACCCTCTTCAACAACTGGACGTTCATTGATCAACAGGAGGACCCATCAACTTGATTCACCAACTCTTCCCGGACATTCATCAAACATTTCCGGACATCACTGACGACACTATGGAAGAAATCACACCAGTTCAAAATGAGTACAACTGCACAAGCACGACTAAATACTCAACAACTGGACGTTCGTTGATCAACTGGGGGACACATCAACTCGAACGACGCGCACCAACACCAGTACAGACCCACTTGTACCTGGACCTGCTAACTCACTTGCAGACATTTGTGCATCTGATTTTGACCATAGTGTACCACCAATCTTAACAACTAGATGTTTGTTCATCAGCTCCACAACACGGACTAATTAACATGAACAACATCAACACCTGCACAGACTCACTTGTGCTCATTCATCAACACCGCACAGACTCACTTGTGCTCATTCATCAAAAATTGCACAGACTCACTTGTGCTCATTCATCAACAACTGCACAGACTCACTTGTGCTCATTCATCAACAACTGCACAGACTCACTTGTGCTCATTCATCAACAATTGCACAGACTCACTTGTGCTCATTCATCAACAACTGCACAGATTCACTTGTGCTCATTCATCAACAACTGCACAGACTCACTTGTGCTCATTCATCAACAACTGCACAGACTCACTTGTGCTCATTCATCAACAACTGCACAGACTCACTTGTGCTCATTCATCAACACTGCACAGATTCACTTGTGCTCATTCATCAACAACTGCACAGATTCACTTGTGCTCACTCATCAACAACCGCGCAGACCCAAGCACCAAACATTCCCGGACAACACTGACAATTCAACGTTCGTTCATCAGCTCCGCATCACGCAGACTAATCAACATGAACAACGCCACCAACAAGTGCAAATTCACTTGCACTCAACATTTTTCGACCGCAAACTAACTTGCGCTCAAACTTGATGTAGACCCAAACAACACGCAGATCCACATGCGTTACAACACTCAATTCCGCAGACGCACTTGCGATCAATCATTCAATACAGATGCAGAAACAGAAATAAGTAGCGTGCACACTACTTTTTTCTAATCATCAACAGCAAAACAGACATACCCACAAAGAATGCTTCTCATCTACAACTGTACATATTGAATAATATTTTCAATATTTTTCAATCTGGGGGGGAGTCCTTGTAGCAGTTACCTCCTCCTTTCAAAACATAACTACACCGGTTTGCCGGTAGGTGTCGCTTTTTCACCGACAGGTGGCACTGTAACACGACACCAGAGTTATCTGCCCTTCGGACTATAAAAGCCGGGGCCAAACGGAAATTCTCTCTCTTCCTCACCGACCTGCCTCGGCAGGCAGACGCTGACACTAGCGTTCCGTTTCACTCTTCTCTGGTCGGCAGAACGACGCTAATACACTAGCGTTTCGTCTCACGCTTTTCTTCTCAACCAGCATAACAACTACCAACACACGTGGGCAAACAACGGTAAGAGTTCTCAACTCGTTTTCTTTGTCTACGGCTTTCAAAGACTTTTCCTACGCCGGATTCATTTCTTCTATTACCTTTTCAAGAACTGTTTTTCCATCGACACATACGCATACATCACACACTTCACCATTCCACGTACACTTTTTCCGACATGTGGAGAAAGAGAAGAAAAAATGAAATTGTAATTTGTTTTATACTCGGGAAGAGCCGAGAAATGTTTGTCTTTCTTTGTTTGGGTATTTCCGCGTGGCCAGGAAAAATGGAGACGGTGGCTTCTTTTTTTTTGTTTGTTTGTATATTTCTACCACGTGGGTAGAAAAAAAAGGAAAAAGATGGATGCGTAATTCGTTTCACCACGAAAGAAAAAACGAGAAATGATATATATATATATATATATATATATATATATATATATATATATATATATATATATATTTGTTCTAGTACGAAATTAATTACTCCGTCAGATACAACAAAGCTTGCACGTCGGGTCACCAATTGTTAGGGACCGAGAGGGTGAAGTTCCCAGGCTATAAACGTGTAAAGTTGAATCAAGCAATGTTGCATGCAAAGACGGAGTAATAATTAATAAACAAAATGAAGTAGTTCAAATAACGTTTATTGAACGTGTGTGTACGTGGAATGGTGAAGTGTGTGATGTATGCGTATGTGTCGATGGAAAAACAGTTCTTGAAAAGGTAATAGAAGAAATGAATCCGGCGTAGGAAAAGTCTTTGAAAGCCGTAGACAAAGAAAACGAGTTGAGAACTCTTACCGTTGTTTGCCCACGTGTTGACGGAAGGAACGTGTGTTGGTAGTTGTTTTGTTGGTTGAGAAGAAAAGCGTGAGACGAAACGCTAGTGTATTAGCGTCGTTCTGCCAAGGCCAATTGACCAGAAGAAAAAAAGTGAAACGGAACGCTAGTGTCAGCGTCGTCCTGTCGAGGCCAAAAGGCGAATGAAACGGAGCGCTGGTGCCAGCGTTGTTCTCCGATGCTGGTCGGTGAAAGAGAGAGAGATTTTCCGTTTGGCTCCGGGTTTTATAGTCCGAAGGGCAGATAACTCTGGTGTCGCTTTACAGCGCCACCTGTTGGTGATAAAGCGACACCTACCGGCAAACCGGTGTAGTTATGTTTTGAAAGGAGGAGGTAACTGCTACAAGGACTCCCCCCCAGATTGAAAAATATTGAAAATATTATTCAATATGTACAGTTGTAGATGAGAAGCATTCTTTGTGGGTATGTCTGTTTTGCTGTTGAAGATTAGAAAAGGTAGTGTGCACGCTACTTATTTCTGTTTCTGCATCTGTATTGAATGATTGATCGCAAGTGCGTCTGCGGAATTGAGTGTTGTAACGCATGTGAATCTGCGTGTTGTTTGGGTCTGCATCAAGTTTGAGCGCAAGTGAGTTTGCGGTTGAAAAATGCTGAGTGCAAGTGAATTTGCACTTGTTGGTGGCGTTGTTCATGTTGATTAGTCTGCGTGATGCGGAGCTGATGAACGAACATTGAATTGTCAGTGAATGTTTGGTGCTTGGGTCTGCGCGGTTGTTGATGAGTGAGCACAAGTGGGTCTGTGCAGTGTTGATGAGCGAGCACAAGTGAGTCTGTGCAGTGTTGATGAGTGAGCACAAGTGAGTCTGTGCAGTTGTTGATGAATGAGCACAAGTGAGTCTGTGCAGTGTTGATGAGTGAGCACAAGTGAGTCTGTGCAGTGTTGATGAGTGAGCACAAGTGAGTCTGTGCAGTGTTGATGCGTAAGCACAAGTGGGTCTGTGCAATTGATTGATGAATGAGCACAAGTGAGTCTGTGCAGTTGTTGATGAGTGAGCACAAGTGGGTCTGTGCGGTGGTTGATGAATGAGCACAAGTGGGTCTGTGCAATTGATTGATGAATGAGCACAAGTGAGTCTGTGCAGTTGTTGATGTTGTTCATGTTAATTAGTCCGTGTTGTGGAGCTGATGAACAAACATCTAGTTGTTGAGATTGGTGGTACACTATGGTCAAAATCAGATGCACAAATGTCTGCAAGTGAGTTAGCAGGTCCAGGTACAAGTGGGTCTGTACTGGTGTTGGTGCGCGTCGTTCGAGTTGATGTGTCCCCAGTTGATCAACGAACGTCCAGTTGTTGAGTATTTAGTCGTGCTTGTGCAGTTGTACTCATTTTGAACTGGTGTGATTTCTTCCATAGTGTCGTCAGTGATGTCCGGAAATGTTTGGTGCTTGATGAATGTCCGGGAAAATGTGGTTGTTCAAGTTGTGTTGAAGATTGTTGGTAGGCCTTGAAGGGTGATGTTGGTGCTTGCTGAGCCTGACTTTTTACAACCAGTATTAAGTCTTGGGGCTTGGTGATGTTGTTCGTGTTTGTTTTGTAGTTTTCTTTTCTTTTATATATATATTTCCAACACGTGGGTAGAAAGGAAAAAGAAAGAAAAAAAATGGAGTCGTAATTTGTTTCACACGAGGAATGACGTTTTTTGTTTTCGTTTTAGTTTGTTTGAATGTTAGTTTCCACGTAGAGAAAGAATGGTGGCTTCTCTTTCCTTTGTTGTTGAAAAGAAAGAAAAAAAAAACATTTTTCGTATTCTTTTTTTGTTTGAATTTCCGAGAGATAAAAATGGCGTTTTTTTTTTTTTTTTTTTATCAACATGTGGTCACGAAAAAGATGGGCAGCGTGAGCGTTTGTTTTCTTTTGTTTTCTTTTTATCCCCACGTGTTCAAAACAAAGGAAGTGGCGTCTTGTAAGGACCTTTTGTTCGTCGAAAAAGAAGAAAAAAAGGATTGGCAAAAGTTTGTCTTTTTCTTTGTATATATTTTTCCGACATGTGGAGAAAGAGAAGAAAAAATGAAATTGTAATTTGTTTTATACTCGGGAAGAGCCGAGAAATGTTTGTCTTTCTTTGTTTGGGTATTTCCGCGTGGCCAGGAAAAATGGAGACGGTGGCTTCTTTTTTTTTGTTTGTTTGTATATTTCTACCACGTGGGTAGAAAAAAAAGGAAAAAGATGGATGCGTAATTCGTTTCACCACGAAAGAAAAAACGAGAAATGATATATATATATATATATATATATATATATATATATATATATATATATATATATATATATATTTGTTCTAGTACGAAATTAATTACTCCGTCAGATACAACAAAGCTTGCACGTCGGGTCACCAATTGTTAGGGACCGAGAGGGTGAAGTTCCCAGGCTATAAACGTGTAAAGTTGAATCAAGCAATGTTGCATGCAAAGACGGAGTAATAATTAATAAACAAAATGAAGTAGTTCAAATAACGTTTATTGAACGTGTGTGTACGTGGAATGGTGAAGTGTGTGATGTATGCGTATGTGTCGATGGAAAAACAGTTCTTGAAAAGGTAATAGAAGAAATGAATCCGGCGTAGGAAAAGTCTTTGAAAGCCGTAGACAAAGAAAACGAGTTGAGAACTCTTACCGTTGTTTGCCCACGTGTTGACGGAAGGAACGTGTGTTGGTAGTTGTTTTGTTGGTTGAGAAGAAAAGCGTGAGACGAAACGCTAGTGTATTAGCGTCGTTCTGCCAAGGCCAATTGACCAGAAGAAAAAAAGTGAAACGGAACGCTAGTGTCAGCGTCGTCCTGTCGAGGCCAAAAGGCGAATGAAACGGAGCGCTGGTGCCAGCGTTGTTCTCCGATGCTGGTCGGTGAAAGAGAGAGAGATTTTCCGTTTGGCTCCGGGTTTTATAGTCCGAAGGGCAGATAACTCTGGTGTCGCTTTACAGCGCCACCTGTTGGTGATAAAGCGACACCTACCGGCAAACCGGTGTAGTTATGTTTTGAAAGGAGGAGGTAACTGCTACAAGGACTCCCCCCCAGATTGAAAAATATTGAAAATATTATTCAATATGTACAGTTGTAGATGAGAAGCATTCTTTGTGGGTATGTCTGTTTTGCTGTTGAAGATTAGAAAAGGTAGTGTGCACGCTACTTATTTCTGTTTCTGCATCTGTATTGAATGATTGATCGCAAGTGCGTCTGCGGAATTGAGTGTTGTAACGCATGTGAATCTGCGTGTTGTTTGGGTCTGCATCAAGTTTGAGCGCAAGTGAGTTTGCGGTTGAAAAATGCTGAGTGCAAGTGAATTTGCACTTGTTGGTGGCGTTGTTCATGTTGATTAGTCTGCGTGATGCGGAGCTGATGAACGAACGTTGAATTGTCAGTGAATGTTTGGTGCTTGGGTCTGCGCGGTTGTTGATGAGTGAGCACAAGTGGGTCTGTGCAGTGTTGATGAGCGAGCACAAGTGAGTCTGTGCAGTGTTGATGAGTGAGCACAAGTGAGTCTGTGCAGTTGTTGATGAATGAGCACAAGTGAGTCTGTGCAGTGTTGATGAGTGAGCACAAGTGAGTCTGTGCAGTGTTGATGAGTGAGCACAAGTGAGTCTGTGCAGTGTTGATGCGTAAGCACAAGTGGGTCTGTGCAATTGATTGATGAATGAGCACAAGTGAGTCTGTGCAGTTGTTGATGAGTGAGCACAAGTGGGTCTGTGCGGTGGTTGATGAATGAGCACAAGTGGGTCTGTGCAATTGATTGATGAATGAGCACAAGTGAGTCTGTGCAGTTGTTAATGTTGTTCATGTTAATTAGTCCGTGTTGTGGAGCTGATGAACAAACATCTAGTTGTTGAGATTGGTGGTACACTATGGTCAAAATCAGATGCACAAATGTCTGCAAGTGAGTTAGCAGGTCCAGGTACAAGTGGGTCTGTACTGGTGTTGGTGCGCGTCGTTCGAGTTGATGTGTCCCCAGTTGATCAACGAACGTCCAGTTGTTGAGTATTTAGTCGTGCTTGTGCAGTTGTACTCATTTTGAACTGGTGTGATTTCTTCCATAGTGTCGTCAGTGATGTCCGGAAATGTTTGGTGCTTGATGAATGTCCGGGAAAATGTGGTTGTTCAAGTTGTGTTGAAGATTGTTGGTAGGCCTTGAAGGGTGATGTTGGTGCTTGCTGAGCCTGACTTTTTACAACCAGTATTAAGTCTTGGGGCTTGGTGATGTTGTTCGTGTTTGTTTTGTAGTTTTCTTTTCTTTTATATATATATTTCCAACACGTGGGTAGAAAGGAAAAAGAAAGAAAAAAAATGGAGTCGTAATTTGTTTCACACGAGGAATGACGTTTTTTGTTTTCGTTTTAGTTTGTTTGAATGTTAGTTTCCACGTAGAGAAAGAATTGTGGCTTCTCTTTCCTTTGTTGTTGAAAAGAAAGAAAAAAAAAACATTTTTCGTATTCTTTTTTTGTTTGAATTTCCGAGAGATAAAAATGGCGTTTTTTTTTTTTTTTTTATCAACATGTGGTCACGAAAAAGATGGGCAGCGTGAGCGTTTGTTTTCTTTTGTTTTCTTTTTATCCCCACGTGTTCAAAACAAAGGAAGTGGCGTCTTGTAAGGACCTTTTGTTCGTCGAAAAAGAAGAAAAAAAGGATTGGCAAAAGTTTGTCTTTTTCTTTGTATATATTTTTCCGACATGTGGAGAAAGAGAAGAAAAAATGAAATTGTAATTTGTTTTATACTCGGGAAGAGCCGAGAAATGTTTGTCTTTCTTTGTTTGGGTATTTCCGCGTGGCCAGGAAAAATGGAGACGGTGGCTTCTTTTTTTTTGTTTGTTTGTATATTTCTACCACGTGGGTAGAAAAAAAAGGAAAAAGATGGATGCGTAATTCGTTTCACCACGAAAGGAAAAACGAGAAATGATATATATATATATATATATATATATATATATATATATATATATATATATATATATATATATATTTGTTCTAGTACGAAATTAATTACTCCGTCAGATACAACAAAGCTTGCACGTCGGGTCACCAATTGTTAGGGACCGAGAGGGTGAAGTTCCCAGGCTATAAACGTGTAAAGTTGAATCAAGCAATGTTGCATGCAAAGACGGAGTAATAATTAATAAACAAAATGAAGTAGTTCAAATAACGTTTATTGAACGTGTGTGTACGTGGAATGGTGAAGTGTGTGATGTATGCGTATGTGTCGATGGAAAAACAGTTCTTGAAAAGGTAATAGAAGAAATGAATCCGGCGTAGGAAAAGTCTTTGAAAGCCGTAGACAAAGAAAACGAGTTGAGAACTCTTACCGTTGTTTGCCCACGTGTTGACGGAAGGAACGTGTGTTGGTAGTTGTTTTGTTGGTTGAGAAGAAAAGCGTGAGACGAAACGCTAGTGTATTAGCGTCGTTCTGCCAAGGCCAATTGACCAGAAGAAAAAAAGTGAAACGGAACGCTAGTGTCAGCGTCGTCCTGTCGAGGCCAAAAGGCGAATGAAACGGAGCGCTGGTGCCAGCGTTGTTCTCCGATGCTGGTCGGTGAAAGAGAGAGAGATTTTCCGTTTGGCTCCGGGTTTTATAGTCCGAAGGGCAGATAACTCTGGTGTCGCTTTACAGCGCCACCTGTTGGTGATAAAGCGACACCTACCGGCAAACCGGTGTAGTTATGTTTTGAAAGGAGGAGGTAACTGCTACAATCTCCTTAAAAAAAGGTGGTAATTCTAGGGAGGACGGTCCTATGACAACAGAACCGATACTACACTAACGTATTCCCATTAAAAGATAATATAATAATTAATTAAATCAGTTTTATTGGGGGGGGGGGCGTCATAAAAACATTTTTTTTTATAGTTTCTTGGCCTTTTTCCCTAAGATCCCACTTCCCATTTGAATCCAATGAATTTCTGTAAATAAATGTATTTATCAAAAAATGTTTTCAACAATTTGGAGATATTTTAAATATGAGTAAATGTGGTATCGTGGTGATGATTCTAGGTAAGAATAAGATAGACATTTTTATAACTTTTGACCAAGGATGATCAACGACCTCAATATTTCCCATATTTTTGATGGCCTTGTGCCTAATTTGTTCGTTGTTTAAATTTTTATATTTTGTGCAAATAAATAATTTAAAGTGTAGTAAAAAACAATAACAATAATACGGCGTCGTTAACAGGAGAGCGAGAGAGAAAAGAGGAGAGAAAGAGAAAGAGAGAAAGAGAAAGAGAGAGAGAGAGAGAGAGAGAGAGAGAGAGAGATGAGATTAGCTTATTTTTTAAAGTAAATCTTATCTCGCGTTTTTTTTTTAATTTTACTCGGATATTTCTTCATTGCGTAAGATGTAACTAGCGTTTTTTTTTTTTTTTTGTAAGTTTCACCTCGATTAGTTGTTTCGGTTAACAGTGAGATTAACCAGTGTGACAACAATAAGAAATCAATTCTCATTGATAAAAATAAATTACCATTCCCCCGGACAATACCAGAAAGCCCTGCTAGTTTAAAATAATAAACTTTTCAAACACGAAACGTTAACATTTTGGTAATTTCGAAACATATTTAAATGTGAATGAAAGAAGAAACAAATTTGCCATTTCACTGGCAATTTAGAAAAATCGAGTTGGTCACGTTAAAGAAAGAACGACCGACTCGATTTTTATGAACCATTTGAAAGACGTTAGAAAAAGTTTGAACGCAAATACTAAATATTTGTCAAGAAAAGGAAACAAAATTGTAAAAATGAAAATAAAAAAAATCATTGAATTAAAAAACAATAACAAATAATAGTTTATTAATGAATTAACTTTAACAAAACCAATATGCAAATTAGCTAACCTTACAAATCTGATTTCACCACTATATAAAACAGATCGTGTGTCTATAAAATGAAATAAGTTTAATTAATTGTGAAAAGACCGTTTTGACTTTACGATTCGTGCGACAAATGAGCCCAACTTTCACATTTATTCATTTAGATAGGTATTTCCTCCAAGACCAACGTGTTTTTCTTATGTATTTATGTATATAAATTTTAAATTTGTATTATAGGATTCACACCTAAACAAATTAACCGATCATTATGGATTTTGAAACACAGCTGCTAGACGTAAGGTTGGGTAATGTGAGCTATATTTAGTTTAATTTAGTTTTATGCAAAGGCGGTAAAAAGGGGGTCTTTTCTGAAAATTCAGATAACTCTGAATTTTGTGAAATTTTAACAATAACATTAGACATCAATTAATAAATATTCCTCAAATTTCAGTTTCTTTGGAATATTTTAAAGGAATTTAGGGGGCATGATATTAGCACCACCTCACAATTAAAAAGTCAAATATATCAGATTTGCATCGAATTTGCTCCATAGTCATTAGACATTAATGAAGCAAGATTTCCTGAATCTCAATTTCTTCTGAAAACTTTTTAAACATTCAATTAAAAAAAATTTCTAGATTAAAAATCATATAATGGATTTTGATCAAAATTGAAATAAGAATTCTAGATACAAGGTTTAATATCATTATATCATTGTTTTAATCTTTGTAAAGGGATATAAAAGCGGTTCAAAACTGTTATTTTTGAGGAATTAATATTATGCATCCTGAGGCAAGTACAGTCTGTTTCTTAATATTTTTACAAATAAAGACATAGGACTTATTTTTATCGCATTTGAAATGTAGTTGTCACGACGGCCGAGCAGAAACGAGTTTAAATTCGAATTATTTTACTCCTGGGTTCGAGTCGTTCAACCGGCGGTAGAGTTACATCATCCATACTGATGATTGTAGGTGAACATGAAACATATATGTCTATATGATATTAAAAATAATTATTAAAAATAATTATATATATATATAGGACATATAAGTGGTGTAAAACCCTTCTGTTCGGGTATTGTTCTAGGGAAACAAACCTTGATTGGCCTTTTGGCTAGGATCAAAGTGTAGTATCTGTTCCGATGGATACTTCACCCATAGACTGGTATTGTCTTGGCCTTCGGGGGTTGATTTACGCCGGTCTATGGGCCTGTCCTGTGCAGTTCTAGGAGGTCCACCCTCCCAGGCTTCACCTTCCCTCTTTGGGGAGGAGTAAGTTTATTGCTTACTGTCTGAGGCGCCCCTACCAGGGAATGCCGATGGGGCTGCCCAGGCAATTTTCCAAACCCCACTTTCCCGACCCGACCTTGGGTCACATCTTACTTGTGGGAGTAAGATAACAACTGGCCTTGTGCCTAACTCCTAGAGAGGAGTAAATCAAAACTCACATTTAGTATATGTATACATATATATGAAGCATGTAAGTGATGGGATAGTAATGCAATTGGCAATTGGAATGTTATTAAGTTATATCTGTTTGCATGATTGGTCATGGATTTTAAATCTCTTAAGATGAGGGAACTTTGATGTTTGCCTTCAGCCGACTGACACTGCCAACATTGTTGAGCCATGAAACTCAATCCTTTACGAACAGAAGCAAATGTTGACCGAAATGACCAGTGAATGACTTCAAAGGGACAAGCCAGCTGGATGCAGCATCAACGGCTTTTCATGCCAACACTTTAAATGGAAATAGGCTCAACTTAACAAAGAGCCAAATCGTTGGATTCTGAGTAAACTACATGCTGCGTGTCATTTTCACGGAAGGGGCAGATATTTAGAGAAACTTACAAATAAGCAAAGATCAACTGGTTCAACTGCCCGAATAACAAGTAACCCCTATTATAATTGATCAGCTTTTATCTGTGTCTGTTGGTCATTTATAGGCTGGGAAACTACGCAACAGAGTTGCAACACATTTGGTATGAAGCATCCGTGATTCGACGGAATGTGCTCCGACGAATTTACTGTACTTGTACACACTCAACGTAATCTTTCTACTTTAGTAGTTTCTTTCCTCGGACTGCTAGCCTTTGGAATATCCTTCCTGCTCACTGTTTCCCTGACTCTACCAACATACAGAAATATAAATGTAATGTAATCAAAGATCTGGCTGCATAACTCCCCCATTAGGATGCCCCTTATAAATCTGGCCCCTAATCACAGTTGCTTCTTACATCTCAGTGGCATTATGTCTTGTTTGGGGTGAACAGAAGTTTTTAAAAATAGGCAGATTGCAGGGGGCTAATCTACTTTGGTTAATACTACTACTATATATTAAATAGAGTCGAAAGTGGACCTTTGGTTGACTTTCGGCAGCCTCGTAACTCTCGCTTCCCTTATTTTGTCCTTTAGTCCTCACATTCTATGTGCGATGTTTCTGACAACGGGGAAGAATTGCTGTTTTCTGGGTCAGAATCTATCCATCTAGTACTTATCGTTGGTTAGTTTTTGACCCTGAAGTAGTATTTTTTTTTTTTAGCTCCTAACATCAAGTGGCTTCATGCCTTGTCTGGAGCGACTTCCATAAAAAAAATAAAATAAAGATAAAAAAAAAAAAGCAGATTGTAGGGGGCTAATCTACTATGGTTAATACTACTAGTATTACTGTAACGTATGAACATAGTGTGATGATGTATGGAAGTGAAACCTCGCCAGTGACGGTTGAGGACATGCGTTGTATGGAGAAAAATGTTATGAGAATGTTACAATGGATGTGTAATGTGAGTTTTTCTATCCTCTGGCGAAAAGAGTTTATCTTTGAAAATCCATGGATTAAGGATATGAAGCTCCTTGCTTTGAACTTCTGATGTTTTAATAAATATTGTATCTTTACCATTTTTTATTCTCATCTTTCATCTCTAGAATTGATTGCTCTATTATATTATCACAATAGATTATCATTAAACGATAATTCAATTATCTTTAATTTAATTCAACATATATATATATATATATATATATATATATATATATATATATATATATATATATATATATATATATGTCCTGCTTATGGTTTGAGTTGATCGACTTTCTTAAGTGTCGAGAGCTAGGTGTGAGGATGTAATCTTATGCAAAGGGGTTTCTCGTCTGAATAATTTTAAATGTAATTTGTTTGTTTTTGTTAGTTTTTTCTATGATTGTGTATTGGCGGATCTAATCTTTGCTCATCAGTATATCCCTGCAGAGGAGCCGAAGAAGTTCTGAAACAATTGTCGGATACTCAAACTATGTTTATTTTAATATAAAAAGCTCTAATATATATTGAGCACTTTTGAAAAGTATTGGTTTGGTTCATTTTGTTAATATTTTAACTTAATTAATTAATTATACTAGCAAATATATGCTCCCTCAGGTCGCATATTTTTGCTACGCTGCCGCATCAGAAATGAAGGCTCACGCGTAAGCCAATGGAGCCCCAGTCATATTTCTGTGGTGGTTAGACTTTGATCTGTGTTTATGACCAAGAATATTTTTAGTTGAAAATAAAGAAAAAAAAAATTCGACCCTACCCCGATTTTTGTTGTACCCTCGCCCATAAATAGAAAGACCTGTAGTTTAAAAAGAAAGAAATTTTTTTTTGTACCCCCCTCAATTTTTTATATTACCAGTCATTGAAATATTTTTTAGTTAAGAAAAAAACAAAACATTTTTTTGACCGCCTTCCCCCAATTTTTTTATCTCCCCCCCCCCATACATGTAAATATTTTTAATTAAAAAGGAAAAAAAACAAACCTAACCCTAACTGTAACGACGGGGTCAAAGTTAGCGTGGGTCCTAAAATGAAAAAGCACAAAAAAATCAAATACAGTGAACACAGTGTGTGTGTGCGTGTGTGTGTGTGTTTAATGACCCTTTTTTAATTAAACAATTTGATTCTACAATCAGTTGTATAGTTTTCCAGTACAATGTGTTTGTTTATTTTGTTGACATTAAAGAAAAAAAAATCACATCTTTTTTTTTAATAAATAAAACATGGAATCATAAATTCTGTTGAGGTCGTGAAAAAATGATAATATTGGATATGAAAGTATTAAGAAATCAAATACAGTAAACACGAAAAGTTTTTTAATTCTCGGAAATAAAAAGTTTACCTGAACTGTGTGTGTGTGGGTGTATGCGTGCGCGCGCGCGTTTTTATATAGTAATTTTTAAATCAATTATTATTTTAATTAAACAATTTGATTTAATAAATTCGTGTTTTAAAACATAATGGCTAAGAATAAACAAATTTAGGACGGTTTTAAAAATGAAAAACTGAGCACGGTGAATACCAGCATTGTTGTTTACATATTTAACGTGCCATATTAACATCGGCTGCTTAATCAGATCGCCATATTTAATTACCGGAGGGAGGAAGGACACCACTGATTAAACAGCCAATCGGCTGCTTAATCAGATCGCCATATTTAATTACCGGAGGGAGGGAGGACACCACTGATTAAACAGCCAATGACTTTGCAATTTTAACAGTACTCGCGTTAAAATGGTTTAGGAAACATGCCGGTTATGATGAAAATGGCTTTAATTAATTGTATGAATAATGTTTATTAATAGAACCTTATCGGAAAATATTGTAAATACATATGTAAATGTGATAATAGCAGTTATAAGTGTATATTTGTAAATATGAATTTAATTGAAGGTTTAAAGGAATGACTTATGTTAATGGCAACACCCATCTGAACGACTTTTGATGACAGTATATAAAGAATTTCAAAAAGATTAGTTTCAGTAAAATAGTCATACTGGAGTTTCGGCTTCAGACAGACAGACAGACAGACAGACAGACAGATACATAAACTCCATTATTGATATATATATATATATATATATATATATATATATATATATATATATATATATATAAAAGCGGGAGAACTGTAAACATGATTTATTGCTATTTTCCCCCCGGTAAATACATGTACTTGCATGTGTATAACATCCAATTAACATGGTTGTCAAAGAGATGTAAACATTTTCTTCCGATCAAATCCTAAAAGCAAAATAATGAGCCGATTGGATCATTTGGATCATTCAGACTACTGTTCTTATCTTGGATGTTCTTCTCACAACGTTTCGGCCGATGTAATCTCCAACCTTCGTCAGGTGCATCTTGTCAAACACAGGAATCTATACAGAATTTTGAGCAGAACCCTTTTTTTAATCCACCGGGTGAGCTTGTTCTCGTTCTGCCAGCCATGACTGGGTAGAAGTAACTCTTAATTGTATTCTTAGTATCGCTCATACTGAGGATTGAACCTTCAGCCTCAAGAAGACTATCAAATATAACCGATTATAATTTAGCAATTTTATACGTTGCGCCATGCGTCCATGTAATATTCCGGGTAAAATTCCAAAACATAAGACATAAAACGTTAACATAAATAGGACCTCCTTTAGCCTTGATTCGAAGCAGTGTTACTTATTTAACTTACAGTCCATGTGACTTAACCATTACCATTCCACAAAGTTATATCATAAAATGGAATGTGATAGGAGATGTATAACATCTGCATCCCTCTATCCCTGACCTCAGCCTCATATGCCTTAACAATATCCCTATTTCCTAAGCCAATATTCAACAAATATCAAATATCGGGCGAATAGATCCGCTAGTATATAAATTGGTTAGTTGAAAATTACAGGAAATAAAAGTTCAGTCAGAGTCACCTTGCTGAACTCTAGGTTAGAATTGATGGGAATGGATGTGACGTCACATGGCTCAAAGAGAGAGGGAGAGGTTTGAGCCGTTTGTTAGAGGCACTACACTGCGAACATGTTAATTTTAAAATGCCCAGATAAAATATTATTAAACAGCGATTATCGATCTCTCTCTCTGTCCTCCTCGCCTCATTGGTCAGTGATTTGGAACAAAGATCAAGTTGAATAAATCTCCTCTGTCTTCCAACAGTTTTGTCTTGACTTCGTCCTTTTCCAACGTATGAAAGACCTTATTTGCCAGCAGCGTTCCCTCAGTGTGGAAGGATTATGCAAAGGGGGCGTACAAGAACAAGTAGCTAACAAAGGTACGATTATGAACTTTCATTCGTGTATGACACAAGGTAGAAACGCAACACTATTAGTGGATAATATCAAAACTTTTAAATATAATATCACTTCATGATCAGATAAGGTATCGCATAAATCTTTTAACAACAAATCCAGTCAATTGAAATGGATTTAAAATATAAATTTCAGCCCAATCTCCCCTGGCATGAATTTGAAAGACATATAATCTAAATGTTTGCTGTAAATTGTATTAAAATGCAAATTTTCTCCAATCACCAAAGAAAAGACAAACAAACAAAAAACAACATTTTTTTCTTCTCTTACTTCTGTATCAAATGATATGTGAGCAAAAAAAAACAAAACAAACAAACAAATAAGTATTCATTTTATGAATTATGCAAATTTGGTTACATATTTGCATATTTTGATGTAAATTGGGTAAAAACAAATTAAACTAAACTAAGTGAGTCGCATTCATCCATAAATTATATCTGCAAAGATATAATTTATTCGAGACATAAATATTTCAAGGCCCACCAAGGAAACTATGTCTTTTCAATATTTAATAATACTAGCAAAAAAAAGCCACCCAAAAGGACGACATTTAGTCTAGCTCCTACAGTGTTCAGTTTGCGCTTTATTTAACATTATTAGTATTCTTTATTTATTACATCCTGTATCCCAAGGTCTCGTTATGCCAAATTTGGTGGAATTCTAACCAATAGTTTTTAAGTGTTTATAATACACCAGAAAAAAAATGAAATCTATTGGGTGCCCATTGGGTCACCCACAGGCTCTAGTTACATTGTTTGAATCAGGAAAATGTGAGTTTTAAAAGTCAGTAAATATAAAAAATAAAAATACAAAATTCAAAATTAGCCTCTTTCTGCTCGTTCTCTCGCTCTCTTTCTCTCTCTCTCTCTCTCTCTCTCTCTCTCTCTCTCTCTCTCTCTCTCTCTATATATATATATATATATATATATATAAAATATATATCGATATATATATATATATATAAATATATATATATCTCTATTTATATATATAAATATATATATATATATATATATATATATATATATATATATATATATATATATATATATATATATATATGAGAGTCGTACGTTGGTAAAATATTAAAAACTAATTTAATATTATTAGAAGTCCCTTTCAAGTAAAATTAAAAGTCGAACACTGTCGGAAAGATTAAAAATAAACATTCACCTAAAAGCCTCAGTGCAATGCTCCGACTCTGTCGTTGAGTACTATAGAATGTTTAGATATTTATGCTTGCTGCTTTCAGCGTAAATATCACTTTATTTCTCCATTATCACATGATAATCTCTCGTGGCCTAATGGGACTAGGTGAACGCTTACAAATGCAAGGTGTCTCTGTAAACCGGGTTCGCGCCTCATGACCGTCTCAGATTGTAATTTACCTGCGTTGATGAGAGCCGTAAGCTCAAAACGACGTCGTACGTAGGTAAAATTGTAAAAAATAATTTTATATTATATATATAACATATATTTACGAGCGTAAAATAAAGAACGTGAAACATATCTATGTATAGATCTAAAAAATACTTGTATTTATTAATAATGATTATAAAAATATTTTTATTTATTAATAATTATACATATATATATATATATATATATATACATATATATTGATTTTTTTTTAACATCCTGCGATGGGGTATGTAAAAAGGAAATCCATAAAGTGCTCGATCGCAAAAATGTGAGTGCTAAAATACAAATTATTTATTTAAAAACTATATGTTACATAATTCAGAGATATACCATTGTTTCATTTGCATGGATTGACTATTTACCGTTTGCAAAGGCCATTATAGTCCATTCAAATTATCATCGACTCACAAAATTTCGTTTACATTGAGTACAAAAAATAAAAGAGCGAATATATTAAATCTAGACTTTGACTGAAAGCTTATTTTAATTGAAAGCAAAACGAAATTATGGTGATATCACATTATGTAAAACATGATTTTCGGGAGTGGTTGAGTGCTGATATGCAACACTTTTTGTAGTGATAAGGTCATTATTTTGAAAATGGCATTAATCACATTTTGTATTCGAACTCTTCATATATATATATATATATATATATATATATATATATATATATTTAAATACATTTTTAGTAGTACAAGATTTTATTAAGGCAAGGAATAAAGACGTTTCTGACATTTGGGGGGAGGGGGGTAATGAAATTGAAAACTGTTTAGAACGAGAGAAAAGTTGAAATTACATAAATCTACTAAGCCGGTTTTCGTCCACACTCATCAGAGTAAATACCTGGTAGTAAAAGTCATGCACTACAATTAAAACATAACATGTTGAGTAAAATGGAGACGAGTGACAGTTTGGAGCGAAAAAAAATAAATGGTTGGGGGTCACAAGTTTATCACATTAAGTCCTAGAAGCTACTCTTTTTGTTTACATAGGGAGGGTTTTAATGACTTAATATATATTGTTTTTAGGACTTTAAGATGGAATAACGAATGTGATCTACTTATGACAGAGAAACTGTCACTAATGTAAGCCGATGCACATTCGGCGCTATTTATAAGATGGTGAGCGATAGCTGACTCGGATCTGTTGACTAAATTATTTAAATTATTTATACGTATTGGAGGAGGATGTGTTGTTTTATTCTGGATTCAAACCTTTGCAATGTTCTTCCCACATATACAGCATCGCACCAACATTTAAATTTATAAATAATATCACTGATATGGTGGAGTGGGAAAACATCCTTGTGCACGGATTTTAACAAAGGTCGAGCAGAAAAAAACGATTCTGGGGTGTAAGCCTGATAACAGCGACGTACAGCTACAGAAATTAGCTTTGCAACTTTTATGCTAACCTTACATAATCAAGGTAATCTGAGGTACGTCGCATATTTTGGAGGACAAAAAGTTGAGGCTTATGAAAGTGGCAGCAATATTTGAATTAACAATATCGAGAAGGTAAGCATTATCGATGAATTTAATCTGTGAATCAATATATATATATATATTTTTTAAAAATATATTTCACGCCAAACAAGACAGGCCGCCACTGTAGACGTAAAAATTACTGAGAATTAGAATTAGGTTGTAGGTTTTGGGTGTCATCATAGTTTGGGAGCAGTGTAGCGAGATGTCTGTTTACATTAGTTTTAAACCTCTGCCTGTCTGTACTGTCGGGGAAACAGGGAGCAGAGAGGGAGTTCCAGAAGCCGACAGCACGAGGAAAGAAGCTATTGCAGTAGAAGGCTATCCAGCATCTGGGGATCTCCACAGTGAATTGATGGGATTTAGCTGATAGTCGAGTTGTTCTAGTGTATTTACGTCAAGAGGGCGCTAGAGCAGTTAGTTCATCAGAGCACAATCCATTGAAGTATTCATAAAACAAGCACAAGGATGCAACATTGCAGCGATAGGACAAGGGCTGGAGCTTGATGGATATTGAGGGACCTATTAAGTTGGTGACTCTTTTTTGGACCTTGTCTTGGAGGGAGAGACAAGTGGATGATGCACCACGCCAGATGTGACAACAATACTTCATACATGGGCCGGATGGTGGCTTTGCAGAGATACAGGATAATGTCAGGTGTAAGGAGTCCACTAGCATGGAAGAGGGAGCCCACCTTCTTTGCAGCAGCCTTGGCAATGTCTTCAATGTATTTGTTCCAATCCATGTTACCTGTGAATGTTAGGCCGAGTAGTTTGAATGTTGAACTCTCAGGTTTAGATGAAGATGGATAATCTGTATTATTTGGACTATTTTTCTTATCTTGGATGTTATTCTCACAACATTTCGGCCGATGTAACCTCCGATCTTCTTCAGATGTACAGATTCCCGAGTTCGACATAAAGATTCCTGATTTCAACTAGATGCACCTAAAGAAGGTCGGAGGTTACATTGGCTGAAACGTTGTGAGACTAACATCCCAGATGAGAACAGTAGTCTGAATAATCCAAATAATGCAAATGTCATTTAGTTTTTAAAAGAATATGTAAGAAAAGTATAGTTATTGAAGGAAAGTAACTTTGGCTTTGTGGCATTAAAAGTTACCAACCATTTATGACCCCAATCCACTACAGCCTGGAGATCATTTTCTAAGGATTCAGCCATTGCATCAGATATGATCGCGTCCGTTTTGCCCACATGACGAGAGCAAAGCGTGGTGTCGTCAGCAAATATACCAATCTCAGACTCAATGTCATCAGGGAGATCGTTTATGAAGATCAGGAACAAAAAAGGTCCGAGGATAGATCCCTGGGGTACACCTGCATTTATGTCATGTTGCTTAGATGAACGGCCATCGAGAACAACCTGGATCTTTGGAGTAGAAGGCTCTCCGGCATCTGGGGACCTCCACAGTGAATTGATAGGACCTAGCTGATTGTTAGGTTGTTCTAGAGTATTTGAGTCGAGGGGATACTAGAGCAGCTAGTTCATTGGAGCACAATCCATTGAAGTATTTATAAAACAAGCACAAGGATGCAACATTGCAGCGATGGGACAGGGGCTGGAGCTTGGTGGATAGTGAGGGACCTTTTAAGTTGGCGACTCTTTGTTGGACCTTGTCTAAGAGGGAGAGACTAGCGGATGATGCACTAGCCCAGATGTGACAAAGCTCCTTTCCTTCAATAACTACAAGAAACCTCTTCAACCACCGATTCTCATGGCAAATAACAGCCTACCTGAGAGTTCAACATTCAAACTCCTCGGCCTAACCTTCACAGGTAACATGAATTGGAACAAATGCATTGAAGACATTGCCAAGGCTGCTCAATGTTATCAGGGAGATCGTTTATGAAGCTCAGGAACAATAAAGGTCCAAGGATAGATCTCTGGGGTACACCTGCATTTATGTCATGTTGGCTGGATGAACGGCCATCAAGGACAACCTAATTCTTTCTTTTGGTTAGGAAGCATCTAATTATATTAAATATTTGCCTAGTAATACCATATGAGTGTATATAATAAAACAGTATATATAGATAGATAGATATCAAGAATTAAGCACATTTAAATCATACACAGAATTAAGTATATTCAAATAATACACATTAGAATTTAGACAAAAGTAATATGTGAGTGGCCAAAAAAGAGAAAGAAAAAAGTGCTTATCTTCGCGTCGATGGCATGGAAAAATAACGGGTCTACAAATGACTTCAACAGGAGAGCCACCTATTTGAGGATGGAATTTGACATGGAGGGAGGGGTATCTTTTTTCACGCAGTTCGAAGACATTTTTTTTCCTTTGGTTTAATTTAGGCCGCCTTTTTTTTTTATTTGCATATCGTTGGTCGAGTATCAAGAGTGGTCAGGGTATATTGTTTTGAAAATAGCAATAAGAATCAATTGCCTGCCCCGTGTATTAGTATTGATATGTTAGAAATAACTAAATTTATTAAATAATTAATTAATTAGCCAGCCAGTGTGTGAGTATGATAAAAAAAGGAAGAAAGTTTTCTGACGTAATGGAAATTGAAAAAGAAAAACCAATAAATAGTATTTATGTATTCATCGACGGTTCGTCTTTATTGTAAGACTTCCTCAGGATGATTTTTCTGAAAAAAACATCACACAAGTACAAAATGTTTTGGCAGCTACATGTTTCTAGCGGAATTCAAAACATACTTGAACAAATTAAGGCAGTAAGAAAAAACTCCCGCCATCAGAGGTTGTTGTCGAATGAACACCGTACACTATCAAAGTGAAACTTTGTGCAAAAGTCTTCAAATGTCCAGGAAAACACAAAAAAAATGGCGAAATGGAATTGACGCATGTCAAAAATGATTGAAAATCACAGAAAACATAGATTCGAATCTTCAGAAAAAATTCTCACTTTTCAGCAATTGTTTCAGGTTCCCCGCTTTGTCTTTAAGAAAACCTCACAAAAAAGAAACCCAAGAGTGTCAAATCATGTGAAAGCAGCAATTGAAGCAGAATGTGTTCAAGTACCGGGGGAAATGTTGCAGGACGTTTGAAAGTCCATTTCTTCACAATATGAAAAGTGAATTGAGCAGAACGGGTTGGGGTTAGGCTAAGGTTTCATTTTATTTACATTCTCAAATTACCCCAAATAGCCTTTACTTTTATTAAAACTAAATGTTTCTATCTTTTTGTTAATTTTACTGTCAGTATTTTTGCATGTGTATTCTTACTCATCTACTTGTCTATCAATCTTGTTTACAAGTCAAAATCAGTAAATTGAACGAGTTATAACGATTCAAAGAGTGTATACATGCTTTTGGGACACCCTGTAGATGAATTAAATTGAGATGCAAAGAGAAATACACGCCGCCCGTGGAAAAGGAAATACTAGAAGATATTTCCAAATGTCCTGCTGAGAAAATAGGTTCTCTCTACCGGGCAAGAAATCTCCTGATCGCATTCTGTATCTTTATAAATTCAATACTCAGTCATGTGTAGATTAATATTGTCATGTCTGGTTCAGTGCTTCTGCCACTCGCCTTTATTTCTTGGATACGAAAGAGAATAACTCATCTTGTTGGTCCTACTCTTTCTTCAAAATCTCCACCCCTTCCCCACCATTACGGTGTTGCATCTTTATGCATGCTCTCCAAATACTTTATGTGGTTTATTGCAGGTAGAGTTGCCTTATTGCACGGTGCTGTCTGCTTTTTTTTGGGGGGGGGATATGGTGAGCACATTTAATAAATTTGGTGGCTGCCTTTTATGGAATACTAGATCTACCTACCCAGCGTTGCCCGAGAGTATTTACGTTCATTTATTCAAAACTACCTGCCTTTAGCAGCTCGCTATTGCTTCACAAACTTTGCACCTTGAAATAGTGAAACAAGAATTTAGAATAATAAAAGTCAATGTACGTGTGTCCGGCTTACTTTAATAATCATGTATGCAAATTTATTTTTATGAGACTTAATCTTAATAATAACTGATAATAATAAATAAAGGAAAGAATAATCATGTGTGCAAATGTAATTTTTATGAGCAAAGGAGAGGAGGCTTAATCTCAATAACAGAGAATTAAAAAAATAAAGGAAAGAATTTATTTTATTTTTAATAGACACAAATTTTTTTATTTTGTTCTTAATATTTGTGTAGCTAAAATAGGTACGTAGATGCTTTATTTGCAGATTCAGGAAAGAGAGAGAGAGCTATTAGTTCATTTTTTTTAAGTAAAACTTATCTTGTGTAATTTTGTTTGGTTTCAAAACCTTATTCGCATATTTGTTCTTTAAGTAAGATTTAACTCGCGTATTTGTATTTTCTTTTCTTTTTTTAGTAAGTTTATCTCGATTCAGTTGTTTCGTTTTTTTGCAATAAGATTTTCCTCGCTTGTGACAACAGTAGGAAATCAATTGTTACTGATAAAAATAAATTACTTACTACTCCCCGGGTAACGCCGGTTGGCACTGCTAGTTTAAAATAACCATTCATAACTTTATTGTAAACACAAAACATTAACATTTTGGTAATTCCGGAACAGATTTATTCATCTTTTAACTGTGACCGTAAGAGAAAGAAAGAGGAGATCAATTTGTTTTTTCATTTACAACTTGTTGAAAATCTAATCGTTCCCACTAAAGAAAGGAACATGTTCAAATGCTCCTTTCTTTAGTCGGCCTAGGCTGACACCAGACAAAATATTTGTAAAGGGTCGAGGGGGATGAGGGGACCGAGAAGGGACAGCACAAACCAGACCTCCACTGGAAGAGTGAGGAGAATGCTGGGAGGTTTATTGCTACCCAAATCCCAAAGAAGTCCACTGGTCCTTACCAGCGAGAAATCAATGGTAAGAGGCTGTTGCGGTACCGCAAGGTTATTTGTGGTGGTTATCGAAAAGAGGTGAAGAATACCTGAAATCTGGGGAGGCTTGTTGTCACTCAGACTCCAGAAAATACCACTGGTTGTTGTCGGTGAGCAATCACTAACGATGATCTGTGTGAGAACTCCTAGTTAGTACAAATAATAATAATAATAATAATAATAATAATAATAATAATAATAATAATAGTAATAATAATAATAATAGTAATAATAATAATAATAATAATAATAATAATAATAATAATAATAATAATAATAATAGTAATAATAATAATAATAATAATAGTAATAATAATAATAATAATAATAATAATAATAATAATAGTAATAATAATAATTATAATAATAATAATAATAATAATAATAATAGTAATAATAATAATAATAGTAATAATAATAATAATAATAATAATAATAATAATAATAATAATAATAATAATAATAATAATAATAATAATAATAATAATGTGATGAGGTATTAGAACTATTTGTTATATTAAAATCAATACAATCATTGAATTAAAAAGCAATCACAAACAATACTTGCTTGATAAAATATCCAAAATTTTCAAAATTATTATGCAAATTAGTTAACTTTATGACTGATATCACATATACATAAAACAGTATATAAAAATAGTAGTGCGTCTATTCTCTAAAATTTAATTAGCTTGAAGTAGAGCGTTTTGACTTTACCGTTATTGTAAGAAATAGGCTCAACCTTCCCATATATTCATTTACATAAAATTTAAAAAATTAAATTTAATTATTATTGCATCGTTTGGTTATTAAATTGTTAATTCAACCAAATTGTGATAAGATTATTTGAAAACGTAAAAGAAACATTTATTTATTTGGGTCGCTGAAAACAAAAACAAAATTTTTAAAGGTGGTTGTTATCATTATTGTCATTTGTGTTTGGTTTCCATAAACAGGTAAAAATATTCTTTAAATAAAATAAGAATCGGTTATTTGTCACAAAACTTATTTCCTGTCAACTATAATTCTGTAATTTGGAACAAACACATCGATTGGTTGAAGGAATATTGATTAGCTAATCAAAACGCCTAAAGTATGAATTAATACAATAGCATTGTGAAAAATGTTTATTACTAAATTTGTTCTCGGTTCTCCATGAGTGGTAGCATTAGTATATTTTTCCAGTGCAAAGCTCCCCCTTTCTCATCTAAATATTACGAATCAAAAATTAAAAAAATCAGTATGATTAAATATGTAATCGATCGGTTGAATTAAAATCAGATGTTTATGTTGAAACATAAATGAAATATTGAGATTGTATTCACTAGCCTCTAGATCAATAAAAATGGAGAAGAGACTGACTTTACTTTATTTATTATATATAAACCTGTAAAAGGAACTATGTATTATAAAAAAAATATTACAAGTGAGGAATAAAAATGATCCAATTGTTAACATCAGAAAGATTAACAAAACGTATGAACAATTCTTACTCCCCCCAGTAATGGGCTAATTCATGATAAATTATTTGCACTTACATTTCTTTACTATTTACTTACTGTGAATGCAAGAGTTTTCTATGTTAGCCGGTCAAAATTCAGGAAGCACCGTCCTCTTCCAGAAGACACGTGCACGGAGAACTGTCTTGCCTCAACACTGCCTGCTTACTCAGAAGCGGTCTTTTTTAAATAAGCCAGCATGGGATTCGAACCTCCGATGAGCTTGTGTTAGACGTTGGTCATTCTGGGACAAGTAGCTTGGCAAAATAGAATTTTACGGTGAGAAAAAGGGTGTTATACGCAGCATTGGCCACGTGCGTGCATAATAAATACATTCGCCTGTACTACTCGTCTTCCGAGATTTTTTGCCCCAGATTGCTTGCTGTTACACTTAAATAAAAATTTCACATGGATAATATTAAAGATAAAAATGTTTTCTTTGTTGTGTACGATAACTTTTAAAATGCTGAAATTTTATATTATTTTTTGTGTATTTTTTAACTTGCAAAGATCTTCGCACATCTATAAGGTGTTTGGCATAACTGGATTATATTCTACAGGTCATTAAAACAAAAACTGATCAATATTCTTTATTGTAAACATCTAAAATGTACAATGTGTGTAATAGTGCGCTGTTGTTTCTAAATCTGGGATGGATATACACTATCCCTGTGACAGGATACGAGTAAAATAAGTCTGGGTCTGATGTTGCTACATATCATGAAAAATTGACACCAAACAAATATAAAGCTTGTGGGGTACAGAAGAAAGATATAAGCATCATGATTGGCAAAGTCTCATTTGATAGCCATTATTGAGGAGCTTATCGGCATCCTGCGAATGTTGGACCTTTTTATTTCAGGTAACAGAATACAACAGACCAAATACAGGTAAATAAATATTATCAGCATGAAACTAAAGATTATGCTGAGAAAGTAACGAACCACAAAGCAAATAAGACTAGTAGTGGAGTGTTATTACAAAAGCAAACTCCACACAAAAATACCCCTTTACACATATAGGTAAAATAAAACAGGGCCGGATGGCGCCACATACACCAACAAAACCATGAAAAATGACACCAAACAAATATAAAAGCCGTGGGGCTCAGAGGAAAGATATGTGCGTCATAATCAGCATTCTACGAATATTGAGCCGTCTTATTTCATGTAACAGAATACAACAGGCCGAATACGAGTAAATAAATATGATCAGCGCAAACCAAAGATCACGCAAAGAAAGAAATATACCCCAAAGACTAATCTAATTAGATTAGTCATGAAGTGCTATCACAAAAGCAAAAGCTTATTTACACATATAGAACATAAGCCGAAGTTAGACCATCGATTTTCCAAACACCCTGTATATTATTTCGACAAAAGCTTGTATTGAAAATTGTGAATTAATATTTATATGTTTTGCTTTATTTATCTAAATATTGTAATTTCGGAGTTGTAGCTGGACACACATACAGACAATCAGAAGAATTACAAGTAAACCCTGACCAAATATTCAAAATAACATAGTATTCAAAGCCCAAATAAAATCGCCTCAACACGGCTATACACTGGCTCATACAAGGAATGGTGCACCTTTTCCAAGTGATGTTACCTCAAGTAACAGCACTTAGCTGGATACTCCACCAGACAAGATGAATTCCTGTCCTGGAATCCGGCAAAACCAAGAGACCACAAGAAAGATATACTATAACATAGTTAACTGGTCAATTAGGGAGAGGAAAATTAATGTTCTTAACTTCTTTACTAACTCAACATTTGAGAAATAAAAGAGAACTATAAGGAATATTCGAATATCTATGTATCTCATATAGAGATCAAGTGTTAGTCCCAGGAAGGGGCCCCTTGATTTCTGAGAACTTCGACTGCAGTAAAATGAAACAAAAAAGAAATTGCTTTAATTTATATATGAACTTTATAAAGTAGAAGAATACTCGTCTCAGAATAGGTAAAATTAATTTCCCGAACAGAACAATTTCATGATATAATGATATTAAACCTTACGTCTAGAATCCTTATTCTAACTTTGATCAAAATCCATTACATGAATTTTATTTTAGAAAATGTCTAAAAATTAAGGCTTAAGCTTAAGGGGTCTTAAGAAGAAATTATAATTCTGAAAATCTTGCTTAATTGCTGTCTAATGACTATGGATCAAATTCAATGCAAATCTGAAATATTTGAATTTTTAAATTGGAAGTTGTGCTCAATATTAGGCTCTTTAAAAATCCTTTCAATACTCCAAAGAAATTGAAATTTTGGAAATATTTACTAATTAATGTATAACATATATTGTTGAAACTTCATAAAAATCAGAGGTATCGGAATTTTCACGAAGGGCTTCTACTCCTTTTTTACCTTTGTTGCATCAAACTAAATTAAACTTAATATAGCCCACATTACGACACCTTATGCATAACAGATGTTCCAAAATTTATAATGATCGGTTAATTATTTTATCAGTGAATCCTGTACAACAAATATATAAACATATAAACAACACTAACTTTATCAAGATGGAGGTATATAGATATGTATATATATGCCGGTTGAAACCATTTCAAATGTTTAGGGGAATGGAGAAAGCAAGTAGCAAGTCAGACAACCCTCGATATTCTGAAATGAATTCGAAAAGAAACCCTCTACTCTATTTCCATAATCAGACGTTTTCGTTCTTTTTACCTTTCTTCTTTCTTTACCGATAGATACGTATTGTTTTCTTTTTAATAACTTTCCAATTTGAGATTGTTTTTTTCTTTCTTATTTCTTTTTTAAAACTTCACTGATTGAGACATTATTTTATATAAATATAAATATTAGTGCGAACATTGGTGAAGCATAATTTGTTCAATCATTCTATGGAGGATGTACACTAGCATATCTATCTATCCGTCTATATTTATCAACAAAGCAGAATAAACAATTTTTTTTACACCTTTTACATAGAACTAAATTAAACTAAATATTGCTTACATAACGACGCGTTACTCCGAGCAGCTGTGTTTCAAAATTCATAATGATCGATTAATTAGTTTAGGTGTGAATCCTGCACATACAAATATATAAACATACACACATACCTTACTTTTTTAAAGATAGAGATAATATGATAAATATAGAAAAATGGCTAAAAATGAAATGACAAACAAATGAGTTTATCAACAAAGCAGAATAAACAATTTTTCTTTTGTCTCTCTTCAATCAATGAAGGTGAAAAATATGAGGTTTTCTTTTGAGCAAAAAAAAAACAAAATGAAATTAGACAAAAACAAAACAAGAAAGGGTGAAATATGCTGACATAATTAAATTTTATTTGAAAAATAATTTCCTTTCAGGAGATATTTTGTCAAAGTAAACAGATTTTCCTTTCTTTTTCGTTTTCGTCTGAAGGATATTAGTTGAATATAATGTATTATGACAGAGATCTGTTTGGAATGATCTAGACTGTGAATATTCATTAGATTTGTCAGGTTTCTTATTATGGTTTATAATCAGATGTTGCGGAATGAGAAACAGGGAGGAGAGATACTATATAAAGAAGAGGAAGAAGGAGAAAAAGAATAAGAATATATAGAGAGTGAAGAAGAAGAAGAAGAAGAAGAACAACAACAACAAGAAAAATATGGAGAGAGAAGAAGAAGAAGAAAAAGAAGAAGAGAGATGGACGAGGAGGAGAAGAAGAGAGAGAATGAAAATGAAGAAAAAGACGTAGACCGAAACGAAGAAGAAGTAGAAGAAGGTGTAGAGGGGGAGAGAAGAAAAAGAAGAAGAAGAAGAAGAAGAAGCAGAAAGAAAGTCTCCAGTTGTGTTACATATCCCCAAGTGAACTTATAACACTAAAAGAAATCGCGTTTTTTTTCTTCGATTAGCATACCATTTCCACATCAGATGTGGATTGCACGTTGGCTATGCCAATACAAGTGAATTTCTTCATGAAGTTCGATCATTTATATCTGTTTTGATACTGCTCATTTTTGACTGAATCCTTCCAAGTCTTTTTCGGCCTGCCTTTTCTTCAGTTATCAGCAAGTGAGATGTGTGTACATCTATTTATTCATCCAGAGCACTTCGTTCAACATATCCATACCACAGCAAGCAGTTACAATACAGAACCGACTCGAGTCTGAGCACCAACAGCAGGGAGTCAGAACTTACCCTGTCGTCCAGACACAAACTACAAATCTACTGAATCATAGCTTTGTCATTCCTCTCAAGCAGTTGCAATGCCAAGCTGACTCCAGTCTGGAAACATTCAATCGCAGAACTAACTCTGTTGTCAAGACGTACACCACAAATCTACCGAATCATAGACCTGTCATTTCTCTGCATGCTCAGAAAAATCTAATTATTGGTAGTCCAGCATTCACTTGCATGTAACATTGCACTACAGACTATTGGAATTATTATTAAGCGCAGTGAATTCTAAGTGCCCTGTGATTGGATGAAAATCAGCCAATCACAGACCACTGCTTCAATCTCTGCAGAAAACCCAGGAGAGCACCTATTTTGAAAATATCGGTCTCTTCTCTCCAGCCTTCGCTGCCGTCAACATCGATTCTCCTCTGCTTCGACAGGTGCGAGTGGGTACATGCTTCTTTAGCGTATATAATACGCACGAGGCCATAATGAATAGGCCCTTCGGTCTTTACAGCAGTCGGCTATCCCACCCTATAACCGATAAGACAATAGCCACTGTCTTTTCACACCATACGGGCTTATTCAGTCAAGCGTGTATGCAGTGCTTAATTTGAGCAAAAGAAGCCATCTTGATGTTCTGAACTATTCTTCACAGCCTTGTCCCCAGAAGGAATCCTGTTACAAGACAACTGGCATTTTCAGTGAGTCCGCAAAGGCACTTCTTTAGCAAGCAACATTCTCTTTCTTTTTTCTCTTTTTTATCCATATAAATATCCTTTCGTTATCTACCCACGTTGTTTGTTATCTCTGTTCTTGTCTAGTCACGTTTTTATGCCACCAACTTTTCTTCCAGTGGACTACAGTCTTCATCCTTCATTCTAACGGGAAAAATCACAACAAGACATAGCCATTGTACACTTTTGCTATTACAAAAGCAGTAACAAGGAACGTTGTATGGGAGAGGCACGTAGTAACTGAGCCGAGATGACTACTTGTTTTTATAAGATGGAGCTCCCCTGCAACATGTACAGACGATGTTTTGTTTCATACGTTTCTAAAAGTCTAGACTTGGACTATTGACTTCCTCTCGGGTACATTAACGAATACACAAATATGTACTCCTTTAGCTTTATTATGTCATGTTTTATTGCTATTACATTTCAGCTGTTGTATCCTGAAGAAGGCGAGAGTTTACAACTGTTGGATATTTGAAGTGTTTAGCTCATGGATTTATTAGCTGATACATATCTGATCGCTTAGTTTATGAGATGAGATGTGTTGTAGACATGAGGTCCAGGGGTGAAGAAAAAGGTCTTTCGGACTATGATACATTGTGTGAAAGAAAGTCGGTGATATGTGGGTTGATGTAACGTCAGATATGTGAAGGCGACGGCATTTGAGAGGTGATTCAGTCTCAGTATCAATGGAAGCGTTCAAGAGACAAGACACGTAATATTGTTTAACGAACTTGTAATCTAAACAGCAATGCACTTAACAAACTGACGATCTCTTTGCTTCTCTCTCTCTTTCTTTCTTTCTTTCTTTCTTTCTGTATACGAGACGATTATATTCATAGCTGATTTAATTAGCCAATGTAATTAATTAGCGCTGCGACTCAATAAACTTATTCGTCTTCTCAATCCAGTGTTATTGAATTAATAGCCTTCTTTATTATAAGAAAAGTATGTCTGAGAACCCTTGTTTCAGCACTACCTCTCAACAACAAGCTGGAGAAACACACGTAGCGAAAAGGCATAGGTCAAGGAAGAGAACAACAAGTTAACAGACGCATGCATCTAAGGTATGGTTTCGAATAAATGTTTTGGAGTCGCCCACGCTTTTGAGATAAAATACTTAAGAACTATACAAGTATACCACACAACAACTGAAATGATCTCGAAATGTAAATTAGAATTCCTATCTTAAAAAAAGTTAGAAAGGTTTTTTTTATAAAAGTGAGCAAAAATAACTGATTGAAAGACACAAGAATTATAAAAACAGGAAACATAGAAGGAACACAGAAAGTATCAATTAGTTTTAAGTTTTGGTCTATTTGTCTATTTACGGAATATCTACCCGTTTTAGGATTATTTAATGCTGAAACATAATTCCTTTTAAAAATGATTTATTGCCTACGATTGATTCAACACAAAGTGTTATTTAACCCATAGTTAGAGGAGGGGGAGATTGTGGGTTCATACCTATTTCAACTTTGGTAGTATATAAATAACCAAAATACATCTGATGAGATTTAAACTTGGCTTGGTCGATTCTATAGGCTACGGTTGTATCTATTAGGCCAATCAAGCATCCATTGGTTTGAAATTGTGCATGGGAATGTTAAAATTAAACAGGGAGATATATAAGAAAGAATGACAACCAGTTTGTGTGCAAAAAGTGTAAGACAATTGAGACGGATGAGAACTCAGATATGGAGAAAGTATATTTGGATGTTGAGGCTATAGAGATTGTCCAGAAGTTTTGTTATCTTGGTGATACCATTGAAACACAGGAAGGAGCTGATGCTGGTCTGATAAAATTCTACCATTACTAACCTGCAGAGAATCACAGCTGTCGACACAAGGGGATAGTCTATCAGTATGCAGTAAGATTATATATGGTTATGAAACCTGGCCAGTGAGGGTTGAGGATATGTGTTGCATGGAGAGAAACGATATGAGAATTATATAATGAATGTGTAATGTGAGTCTTAAAGATAGATCTGATGACCCCAGAAGAAGATTAGATCTGGACAGTATTGGGAAATGTCTGCAGGACAAGAGACTTCGTTGGTTTGGTCACATTGGAAGAATGGATGAGAGTGATTGGGTTAGTAGACGTAGAATAGTTCAGGTAGTGGAGTCAGTTGACAGGGACGGACAAATAAAACATTAGCGAAAGCGATAAAGATGGATTTGAGTGAAAGAGGAGTGAATAAAGACCTGGCCAGAAATAGGTTAGTTTGGAAGTACATTTCTAAAAGAGGGCATGTAAAACAAACGTTAAACTGATGATGATGATGATGATGATGATGATGATTGACTTTGTGTTATTTAACTTAATATCTGTATCTAGAATTGTGTCCATTGGTATCTGTATATATATATATATATATATATATATATATATATATATATATATATATATATATAGTGTTATGTCCCTCCATGATAAGAAGAAGGCAAGATGGTGACTCAGACTCAGTCTAGACGTGGAGGATCTAGATAAAACCACCATGATAGCCATGTGAAAGAATATGACAAAATATTCTAATTTGTTGTCTTGATCAGCATATTCTTTGTTGCCATGACCAAAGTTCGATCCTGAAAAAAAGAAAAGGAAATAGAAGATGACTGCATATGAAAACCTGTAAATATTTAGTAAGAAAAACAAAACAAAACAAAAATAACTTATCACTTTCATAACTACATTCAAAAGTAATATTTGCACACGATGGAGATATTCACGTGGAAACATTAATGTGCATTTTCGTCTCAACAGAAGAAAAGCAGCATTATCTGTCTGTGTTTCTACTCCCTGAAACAGCCTACCAGAGGATGTCGTGATGAAGCCTACAATATCCAGGATTAAAGTCGCCTTGGACAAACATTCAGACGGTATATAGATGCAGTATCTTCTAACTGCCTTTTTACATAGCTTGCTACAATTTGCTATTTGTTTACCAATAAAAATGATTGATTGATTGATTTTTTTCATCCCGACACCTTGTCACCGTCTGCATGGTCACTTGCAGAAGATCACTTTCGTCTCAACAGATGAAAAGCAGCATTCTCTGTTCGTGTTTCTGCTCCCTGGAACAGCCTGGCAGAGGAGGTCTTGATGATGCCTACCATATCCAGGTTTGAAGTTGCCTTGGACAAACATTCAGATGGTATATAGATAACATATCTTCAAGCTGTATTTTTACATAGCTTGCTGCACTTGGCTATTTTTTTTGTTGTTTTTTTTGTTTTCCCAATAAAATTGATTAATTAAAAATAGATACTGGTGTAATAGTAAAATGTTATCAAAACTCAATATCGATTTTTATATTAAAGCTGAATTAAGCAACGTTTGTTTCCCTAAGGCTATTTTTTTTTTTCATATATATTTTAACCATTCAAAATACATACTTAAATATTCCAGTGTTTTGGAATTGAGTTATGTTTGAACAAACTTTCAAATTTTTATCATTCCAATTAGCCATAATTTGCAATAACCTAACCAAGTGACCCATCTTTTACTAAGTGTCTGTCTATCACTCTCGGCCTCTCTCACTTTATGTTGTGTGATCCTTACCCCCCCCCCCCTCCACTCTTATTTCATAAGCTGATTATCCCTCTTGCCCCCTTCCATGTTTATTAACAGTCAAAAACAATGAAATTAACTATAACACTCTAGATTTGAATAGTCAAACAATCAACAGAAGGAAATATCACCAACAGTAGTAATACTATTTGACCCATAGCTGGAGAAAGACAGAGAGAACGAGAGCATGCAGAAAGAGACTCATTTTTGATGTTATATTTTTATTTTAAAAAATTTAACTGGCTTTGCAAACTCACTTTTTTCTGATTAAAACATTCTAACTTGAGCTCAGTGGGTGGCATAACAGATATTATTTATATAAATAAATCTCTCTATATATAATTATTTATATATTTGAAAAAGTCCTTTCTTTTTGAGCAGGACTAATAAATATTTTTTTAATTAATTATATAAATAATAAGTATTTAGTCAGTGTTTGTTTCCATTCATTACTGACATCATATTGTTATAACATTTCTGTTGCTGTATGCTGAAGATGGTTAGAATGTACAACAGCTGAAATAGGAAAAAGCGAAAGAAAGAAAAGAGAAAGAAAATATTGATTTGTTTGAAGTCCCTGTTTTCTTTTGTCTTCTTTGCGGCATATCAACCCTTTTGGAAACAACTTAACGTATACAATTAACTGAAGACAAACTTCTATTTTACCCATACCTTTCCCAACAGTGGGTAAATGGCCAAAATATATCTGACTAACATTTTTTGTAAAAGACACTGTGAAATAATAGACTCTATTTAATTACCCCCCTCCACCAGCACCACGAGGCCAAAGACATAAAATTGTTTTTTTAATTTATATCATGGATAATCAGCTGTGCATTTTGGGGGAAAACAGACTGTCTGGTTGTTTAAGGACAAGGAGGTGTACTCTAGTTATAAATTGTAAATTAAAAACAAAGCACTCTCCCCTCTAAATAACACACACATACTGCATCCAAGCAAACAAGTCAGTGGATGCCTTTCTCCAAACAAATAACTGGAAGAGGGGTGTTTTGGTTTTCTCAATTTACCCAGGCAACGCCGGGACACAGATCCAGCTAGTTTTTTTTTTTATAAATCAGAATTTTAATTAGTTTAAAAAAAATGCATCAATGGCGTTTAATTTGATTTGCTGCTTTTATGCCATTTTTATTATTACTATCAGAAATACGCCCCCTCCAGTCACATAGTTTTGATAGTATATATTATAACAGTGTTGAATTCGCTAATGGACAGCCGATTGTAACAATTTCTTGTTGACATATGCTAACCCCCCAAGGGAGAAAGTAATGCCTAGGAGGATGGCCCCATGACAACAGAACATATACTGCACTAAGCCCTCAAAGGAGGAGGTAATGACGGGGAATATGGTTTCATGACAACAGAACATATACTACACAACTTTTCCCTCCTGACAAAGGAGGAGGTAGTGCCTGTTAAGATGGCATCATGATCACAGAACGAATAAAAAAAAATGGAGGTGGTAATGCCTGGGAGGATGGTATCATGACGAACGAACATATATGACGCTACACCCTCTCCCAAAGAAAGAGGTAATGCCTGAGAGGATGATATCATGACAACAAAACAGATACTACATTATTCCCCCCCCCCTCTGAATTGAGCAGTAAAAGATATTACAATATCGGCTTCAGATATATAATTAATAGTATAGTTTCGGCTTCAGACAGAGAAGTACTAAATCACCATTAGTTTTAGATTGTCTCCTCAAATTGAAAACAAATTTGTAAAAATATCTCTTGTATCGATAGTTGTAAGAAAGTTCACATTTTATGACAACTTGGTGTTGCTTCAGCATCAGCAGGTCATTCAGTTGACTGAACATTTTGATTTGATTTACATCAAAAATACTTTGATAGTTGACAAAAGAAATAAAATATAAGATGATATTAACCAACAGATTAATATAATGGATTCACTTAGGTGGGCGTTGTTACACGTTCTTAATAATAACACTAATAGCAATGATACTCAAATATTAACATAAACAAAAAAAACGAAAGGGTTGATAGAAAAAGAAGAAGAAGAAGAAGAAGAAGAAGAAGAAGAAAAAGAAAAAGAAGAAGAAGAAGAAGAAGAAGAAGAAGAAGAAGAAGAAGAAGAAGAAGAAAAAGAAGAAGAAGAAGAATGTAAAACTGAATTTTGAAAAGGAGAAGGTTCTGTACTGGAGTAAGGATCCAAAGGTCAATGGCCACGATGCGTCCAGTGTTGCATTGAATTGTTTGGATGTCTGTGGGCTGACCATGGCTTCTGGCAGCTTGTTCGTTCCATGTCCCAACAACCTGAACCGAAACGAAACCTTCTCTGCAGAGTCGGTGTGAAGAAAGTGTCACGCGGCACGTTATAGTTTCTGCACATGATGTTAAAGGCAAGGATGAGGTAACACTGAAGCAACCTATGCTCCATCGAGTGCATCAAGGGGCTCCAGTTGTGTTCATAGGACTTTGTGTGGAGCCTGTTAACCATCTGCGTTGTGATGATGATGATGATGATGATGATGATGATGATGATGATGATGATATCCCTTTTTGAATTATTTTTTACTGAGTTATAGTAATTGAAAACAGAACCTGCTCCAATGATAGAATCATAACTTGATCTGCCTTTCTCTCTCTCTCTCTCTCTCTCTCTCTCTCTCTCTCTCTCTCGATCAGGATCCTTTGATACTGAGATATTAGGAATCCAAAAGTCATCTAATTCTTTTTTAGGGTTAAAACTAAGAAAAAAATAAACACAACGGCTGTCAGCTTTTCTCCTTGCCTTCTCTACATTGATTGCACAGAGACATGGGTCACATAGCTATGTCGCATAAAATGTTTGGAATAGTTTTACCAGAAATTCTTGAGTAACATTCTAAATATACATTGGCAATCTTTTATACTAGGCACAGCAGTACTAAATAATTCCGATATCGCCTCCATAGAATTCATGATCACGCTTGGTCATTCGAGATGGTCGGTCTGCACATTTTGTTCACTTAACAGATGATCGTATTACCAAACAACACTTTTATGGTGAGCTAACATCTGAGAAAAGATCACGCTACAAGTCAAAGAAATGCTTTGCAGACTCTCTTAAAGAGACGGTAAAACGAGTGGAAATATAGCCTATGGGAAATGGAAACCATGGATGGAGCCAAGTGGAGACGTAAAATTTGTCAAAAAGTTGAAGACTTGGGAGAAAAATAGTTTAGACATTCTCAACTGAAAAAGTTACATAAGAAACAAGGTTGTCTTTTATTAAAAGTTGAAAGGGAATTATTGATTAAAATAAGAAGTATAATGAATAATTATAAATAAATAAATCACAATAAAAACCAAAATAATAAATAAAAATAAATAATATAAACAAACCAAAATAAATAAATAAATGAAAATAAATAAATGAAAATAAATGGATTTATTCTAATTAACTATGCTCTATCTCCCTTTTGTTGATCATTATCTGACCGAAAGTGTCTATTACAGTTCCTTCTGTGACAGAAAGTGTTTACTATGGTTCCTTATCTGACAGAAAGTGCCTGTTGATGGTCATTATGTGACATAAATTATGTTTAGCTGTTCTTTATGTGACAGAAAGTGTCGTTTGGAGTTCTTTATGACAGGAAGTGTTTTCTTTTGTTTTTGACAAGAATTGTCTTTTGTTGTTCCTTTACTTTTTTATGTGACAGAAAGTATGTTTTGTTGTTCTTTATGTGACATAAATAAAGTGTCATCTGTTGTTCCCTATCTTACAGAAAGTGTCTTTTATTGGTCTCTATGTGACAGAAAGTATCTATTGTTCTTCTTCATGTGACAGAAAGTGTCTGTTGTTGTTTATCATGTGACATAGATTCTATTTGTTGTTCCTTATGTGATAAAAATGTGTCCTTTATTGTTTCTTATCTGACAGAAATTGTCTTTTCTTGTTCCTTATGTGATGGAAATATCTTTCTAACATTAGTCTAAAGTTGTATGTAACTTTAGACCAATGTTAGAAAGTTTGAGTATCAGATTGCCAGGGCAAAATACATATGATATTTTATGAGTAATAGATTGCATATATGTTACGTGTTGCGTAGGTCATCAAGTGATCTAAACCAACATCTAATGATCAATGAAAATGTTGACATCGCTCAGGATATGTAAAAGTTGAAGTTCAAAAAAAGTTCTAGCCGGCTAGGAACCAGGGCATGCTTACAAAGGAAAGAAACTGGAACTGAACATATTACTCACAAATCGTCTTTCTTGGCCTTTTGGCTAAGATCAAAGTGTAGTATCTGTTCCGATGGATACTGCACGCCTGTCCTGTGCAGTTCTAGGAGGTCCACCCTCCCAGGCTTTGCCTCCCCTCTTTGGGGAGGAGTAAGTTTATTGCTTACTGTCTGAGGCGCCCCTACCGGGGAATGCCGACAGGGCTGCCCAGGCAATTTTTAAATGGCCAGAGTGCTCACCTCTCGAGCGCTGGCTTTTCAAACCCCACTTTCTCAACCCGATCTTGGGTCACATCTTACTTGTGGGAGTAGGATAAAAACTGGCCTTGTGCCTAACTCCTGGAGAGGAGTAAATAAAACTCACAAAACCAGATTGTGAAAAAAGGATTTTCGTATCCTTGTTTTCCACTGATATTCTTCATGGTCTCTTCTGCTGCTTCATCTTGCCAAATGCGAACGCGAATCTACACACTTATATACCCTCATTCACTGAAATCATTCTGATCAATATTTCTGAATTTTTAGATGAGGATTGATAATTTGCATAATTTTGGTGATTCGGACTACATTTCTTATCTTGAGTTTTATCATCATACACCTGAAGAAGGCCGGCAGTTACAGCGGTCGAAACGTTGTGATGATAACACTCAAGATGAGAAATGTAGTCCGAATAACCAAAATTATGCACATTCTGATCAAGTAATTCTTTATCCACTTTTAATCTATTCTTGATCCATTCTTAAGTCACTCATACTTCGGCGTAACGTTCTCAGGCAATAGGAAGTACAATAAGTACATAGAAGATGCTGCAAAGTCTGCTGTAAAAAAGTAGGCTCCCTCTACTGGGCTAGAAAACTTCTCAGACCTGCCAGTATCCTATATCACTATAAAGCGACCATTCACCTATGCTTGGAGTATTGTTCCCACATCTGGGCTGGTGCACCAACCACTAGCCTCTCCCTCTTCGACAGGATGCAAAAAAGAATTTTTAACCTAATAGGTCCCGCACTGTATGCTAAGTTCCAGCCCCTCTCGCTTTGCCACAGTGTTGCATCCCTGTGCTTTTTTTTACAAGTAATTCCATAGAATTTGCTCTAACAACTTACTGCATTTGTACTCCTCCTGACTTGTATCCCCGACCTATCCGGCTTGCAGCAAAGTCTCACCCCTTTACTGTAGAGGTTCATAGATGTCAGAAGATTTTCTACTCGAATAGCTTCTTTTCTTGGACTACTTCCCTTTGGAATTCCTTACCAGCTCCTTTTTTTCTGCTGATACTAATATATAGAAATTTAAAGTTAATGTGAACGAACATCTTGCTGTCCAACCCATCACCCAGGTTGCCCTCATATAAATCTGGCCCTTATCACAGTAACCCCTTATGCTTCAGTGCAATATGCCTTGTTTGTGGCAAACAAAAGTAAAAAACGAGGTCATTCTTAATCCAAAAAAATAAAAACAAAACAATTACAAACTTTAGAGAAAATATAAGATTTGTTTCATAAAAATATTTATTTTGAATCACTTTTAATTGTTTTTCATTCATGTTTTGTGTGTGATTAACGTAATTCTTTTTGCGGGGTTCCAAATTCACGGTGCTAAATACACTGTTTCGTAACTGCCACAGGTCCTTTGTTTGCCACACGTGTTTGCTGAGTTTGACTGTGATATATACTGTATTAATGCCCGGATGAATGAGAAGCCTAAAATACTAAGGTTCGTGTGCACTTTTCATCATAACATTTCTTCACATAACTTTCACGAGTTTGAAAACCCTTTTTCTTTATGTTGTAACCTCTGACTTCTTGCCGACACTGTTGTATCCTTCGAAAGAGTACAATTAAAAAATTGGTGATTGAGGTAGAAAAGGAATAGCCAACGCAATATTTTGATTAAAGAAAGAAAAGGGCTATTGTCGTAAAGGGTATAATAAAGGAGAGACAGACGTAAGTGATGTCCAAAGAATAGAGTATAGCTTCGTGCCGTGCTACTGAATATATATAATAAAGTGAAGGAGAGGCTTCTTTTGTGATCCCATAATAGTACTACACTATTAGGTGGGCACGGGGAGGTACAGTGTAGCTTGATGGGATTACATGTTACTGTAACATCACATGTACATAAACTATGAGGATCTCTACCACTACTTCAGCATATGACTTTGCCAAGACATGCCCAGGTCTTGCTCGTAACCGGACATCCCACCTAGTGTTAGGTGGGTCTGTGGGCACGAGAATAACCTAAACCATGCCAATGGTTCATGAGTTAAGTAGAAATAAAATATTTTGTAAAACTAGTCACCGTTTATCAAGGCCCAAAGGCAACTCGAGAGTTGAACCATAAATCTTTCTTGTCCTAAATAGACGACAACAATGTGAAGGACAATTAAACATGGCCAATCAGCAGTTGAGACGACAACACAACAATAAGCTGTTGAAGGATATTAAAACTTAAAAGCGGTACTACTCAGGGAGAGTCATGCTTGATATTGATTTCATTTTTTTTTATGTTAAGTCGATAGGATTTTTCTCAGAATATAAGCTGTAATGCAGTTATTTGCATATTGATTAGTGATATATTACGATCATCATTACAACTACTCCTACTACTAGTAGTCATCATTACAACTACTCCTACTACTAGTAGTAGTAATAGCAGTGGAAGTAGTAGTAATACCATTATCATCATATGAGGTTCACATGGCAAACCAGTTATTATCACAGTCTGAAACTCAAGTTATGTCGAGGATAGTTAAGATCATTTACATCAATAACCTTCTTGGGAAAGGTATGCATGTTACATAACCAAAACTCCGGGGCTCTACGATCCCCACGTTACCAGTTTTTTTTTTGTTTTGTCTTTTACTTTTGAGGTCATCGTTTATCAAGTCCTAGAGCCACTCGAGAATAAGAGTTAATGAGACTGCAATGAATGCCAGTCCGAAAGATAAGAGTATTAACATTGATCAATGCTTTGAACTGCCTTTATTATTTTTAGTACAGTCTACAAAAGAAATTTGTTGGCATTGGATTTGAAGACGACCAAGTTGTATTCAGCAGGGAAGTAGTCTCACGGAAATGTGTTCCACAGATGGGAAGCTGTTGCAAAGAAATGCTGTCCATAGAAATTCCGCCTTATGCTAAGCACATGGAGGGGGAAAGGAAAGTCTGTTTTCATTGTAGTGGACAGTCGAGTTCTTGCTGTGAATGTCTTACAAGAAGTAACGAAAGACTGGAGCTCAGTCGAGCACCTTCTATGAAAATAACGATAGAGTAGAGAGAGGCTAGCAACATCTCTTCTGTGAGAAAGGGGTTGTAGAGAAGAGAAGAGATCATCTCCCACTCGATTTCGAAGTCGGTTTTGTACATTATTAAGGCAAGAAAAAGTGCTTTGTGTGGCACCTCCCCAGATATGGCAACAGTATTTCATCTTTGGACATATCTGACTCTATAATACAGTTCTTAGTAATTAACTATTCAATTCAAACATACATTGCTCATCTTCGTCAGCTGACTACTCAGTATCCATGCCTCCATAGTGATTTTGCCCAATGGTAGACAAATCTGCAATCAAAGTCGGTGGAATACTTCTTACACTAATTTATGGTTATAAATAAACTCTAAACGTTTTTACAGAAGAATTGAAGCTTTATTCAGCCATGTTCGTCTTTGGCTGCAAAGCAAAATGAGTGTGCAGAAAGGTAAATATAGAAAGCAGAAAGAGACACTTAACTAGAAGTGCATGGCTTCGTTAATCTTAATGCTCGTCAGGACATCTTAAACAATAAGTCTGCTCACTCCGAAATGTCCATGTAGATTTCTAACTTCATGTTCTCAAATAAATCATTTGACGTCACTTCTGCTAAACTTGTTGTTCTTACACTGGTCCCCCCCCCCCCCACTGCTGAGCCCTACCTACAATATATCCGGTTCATGACTTTTTTGATTTCTCTCGATGAAAATTTTTCAACTAAATAAATACTAGCTAATATACCCATCAATCTCCAACATAATTCTACGCCTACTATTTAGTTATGCATACAATAATAGGGTAAACTGGACTCTCAAACTTGGATTTGGCCACTTGTCTAGTTTTGGCCTCGTTTATGAATAGACTGAGCTTCAATTTCTGGTTCTTCCTTGTAAGTCATTCACAGAAAACACTCGTCTATCTACCATAATAAAAAAACTCTCGTTTCTTATGCCGTGTGCCTTGTGTCAGACGTAATTTTCACAAACAGAGCATCTTCACAAGTGCTTCCCATCTCTAGAAAACATTATGACAAGACTGTTTCCTTGTAGATTACAATGTGGTCATCTTCGAATCCAATATAAACAGATTCCTGACATGAACTCCATCACTCATTCTCAATCCTCTCATAAAGTTCTTCATCTCTCAACTGACAATCATTTCATCACATTAACTCTTATTCTCGAGTGGGTTTTGGCCTTCATAAGGGGTGACTCATCTTGTAAAAAAGAGAAAAGATCTAGCCTACCATGCAGCATGAAGCAGCTGTAATGGTAGCATCTAGTTATTCTAGTGTGTCATCTAAAACTACAGTCATCTTTTAACCTTAAGCCTAACCCTAACAGTCATCCGCATGCTGTTACCCAATGATGTATTTGGATGTTATTTTAGTGACTGCTTGAAATCTATGGAAGTAAAAAAGATGTCCATCAAGTCTAAAGCGCACAGTAACACCATTTTTCATTTTCTCAAGGAACAGCATTGTCACACACAGAAGAAAGATGTTAAAGCAAAGATGTACATCAGTACATATGTATTCCCGATCTCCAATGGTGACACCTGTGATAATTCCCATAGGAAAATGGAGAATTATGACAACAAAGCTTCAACGGCAATCAAATTTTCGCAGGATGCTCCATAGAATCTCCCTGTTGACTGTGTCAAAAGCATTTAGTAAATCAATAAACCCAAGAGGTTCTGGTGTTGCTCTCTACAATGCAGTATACATGTGAAATACTTATATCTATAAGTTTATCTTGTGGGATTTTCAAAGTCAGACCCAAACAGCAATCCATATGACGTATCGATACTTAATTTTGATTAGCCTATATTTTCGTTTTCTCCTACTATGTAATTGGCCTGAATATAATTTAGTTCGATTAAGTTTCTTTCTGATAATTATTAGGTTGGATCGGTTTAGGAATAAAATGGTAACACTTCCAATTACTTATCTAAAGCGCTTAAGGCATTAATAAAAAAAACCCCGCAATTTTGACATTTCGCTATATGTTAGGATTATTAATATTAAGCAATTAAATCCTTATCATAAGTTTTGTTTCATACAAAACCCACAATAACCTTACATAAAATTCTTTTATCATATTTATATCTATTCTTTTTAACAAAGACAAATGTGTATACACCTATTTACTGCATTATTTAGATCATTCGGACTACTATTCTCATCTTGGCTGTTATTCTCACAACGTTTCGGTCGATTTAAGCCGCGACCTTCTTCATGTACCTCTTGTCGAACTCAGGAATCTTTATTTCGAACTGTAGAGAATTTCGAACGCAAGAACCCGTAGCGCAACAGATAAAAGTGCTAAGTCATAATCCGTTCTAAGTGAGATTGAAACTTCAATCCTCAGTACGAGCAATACTAAGAGTAAAATTACAAATTACTTAAGATTTATACCTGGTCATGACTAACGGATTTAGAGCAACCTATCCCCGTGGATTAAATAAAAGGGTGCCGTTCGAAATTCCATAAAAATTCCCGAGTTCGACATAAAGATTCCAGAGTTTGAAGAAGGTCGGTGTAGTCAGAATGATCTAAATGGTACTGCTATCGAATATGAACTAGTTTCCAGGAACTTCACGTCGGCAGCATTCGGGCATGTTACGTAAATACTCGAGAGAGGCCAAAGTGATTAGCCAATCAGCTGGCAGCTGGCAGACAACAATTTACTAATCAATATTGAAATTGATTAAAGCCAGAAGATTGGCAGACTTTTTTGAGGGAGGTCTGCAAAAACCATTTGTTACGAAGTCCTCGTCAGATTGGAGGCTCAAAGCATACGGTTGAGATAGACAGTCTCTGTTTAACCATAACTCTAACCCGACCCTAACCATAATTCTAACTAACCCTAATCCGACTGATTAAAAAAGACAATGTCAAAAAAGCCTCCGAAAACACGCAAAAAAATATTTTTCAGTTTTAAGAAACACAAAAAAAAAACTACTTTTAACCAGTTGACTGAATACAAAGGGAAATGAAAAAAAAATATATATATTTATTAACAGCTGTTTAGCATTGTTTTGTTAAAAAATAATCAAAAAAAATATTTATTAACAGTGATTTCGCTACGTTTTTTTTTGTTATTTGCTATCTTTCTTGAAAATAAAACTGGAAAGATGCGACGCAGCAGAAGTTATCGTCTGCCAACATTCGTCTCGGCATCTCTCCGGTGTTTTCGTCACATACCCGAACGCTGTCGATCGGAAGTTCCAGGAAACTGGTTCATATTCGATATTAGTACCATCTAAAATTATCAATCCTCATCTAAATAGTTCCTAACCCTAACCGATTAACTGGATTTGGATAATAATAACTTGCTTCTTCTACTAGTCATTGCCGACAGATTCAAATAAAAAGCCAAAATACAGTTCAGACATTATGTTTTTCAAAGTCACCATATGCTTAATGTCACTTCAAGGTTTAGTTTTACTCAGAAGTATTTATGTAGGTTGACGTAATAAAATGACATTCTTTTATTTATTTAGAAATATTACACTTTTACGTTTTTATCAGTAAAATAACTGGGACGGTGGTTAAGTGGATAACGACACGGACTGAAGACCTGGGTGTTCCAAGTTCGAATCCAGTCGGTTTCACAGTACCACTTTCATTTAGGGATGTTGGCAAGTACCCGATGTAAGTACCCGATAACTAGAAAAACATCGGGGAAACTAATGCCATCTGATTCACACGAAAGAAGAAGTAAAATAACGCATTTAGCAAATTAGTATTTAAAATACACACACACACACACGGGTGAATACATGTTGATAAATATCTCATACACCACATAGCTCTCTTTAACGTGGCTTTCGTTTAAACACATAAAAAAACGTTCTCTTAAAAATAACATTTTTCTTATTTATTCGTCTACTCAGAAGGCGTTAGAAATGTCATCATTAATTATGTCACCTCTTAAAATTTAACTACATATAAAAACACTTTTTTTCTTAATCATACTTACAAAACATACTTATCTACTAAACTCTTTCATATATATTTTTACTCTGTCTTTCGTTAAAACACATACAAAATAAAATGGTTATCGTAAAAATATATATCGCAGCAATAAAAGTCCTGTAGCCGTTACATAATAACGATCTATTTTCTTTTGCACTTGTATGTTCTCACTCGCGGAGTGATCAGTACGTAGTTCGGTAAGAACACGCTTGAATCTTCTCACTCACGGAGCGATATATACGTTGAGTGATAAGAACACTGTTCGTGCAGGGGCAACTTCCGCTTCAGCTTAAACCTATTTCTCCGGTTATTATAAGCAGTCCCATTCGAGATGTCCATGCGACAAGACGTTATCTTTCTCTCTTCGTCTCTAGCAATGGCTTTGCTAGACGAGACGAAACGCACGGACTCAATTCCATTTTTATAGAACATATACGTCGACGGACTCAACCTATTTTGTATTCCTGTTTTCCTAACATTTTTCGAACCATGTTTTGAGTTGATGAAACTGTTTGAATAAAATTGATTTACATTGTAGAGAAGAAGTTTTTTTTTTCCTTTTAACCGAAACTTGGTGACCCTTTTCTTCGGATCAAACAAGGCCATTAGGATGGACACCGATGCAGAAACCCCTACTAGAAAATGGCCATCTCGACATTCTTCTCCAGTCTCCTCTTAATTTCAGCCCAGTAATAAACACGTGTTTCTCCTATTTATATTTATAAAAATAATACAGACACACGTAAATAAATTGAAGTGTTTATACTTATTTATATTCGTTCTCTCCCTCTCCCCCTCTCTCTCTCTCTCTCTCTCTCTCTCTATATATATATATATATATATATATATATATATATATAAATTCCCGAAACAATTTTTCATGGTAAACAACTGATGATCCCTTAAATAATGTTAGAAGCAAACTAATATAATAACTGTAAAAACTAAATTGACTTACATGAGTGATTTTCCACTGAACGACTTGGGACTTAAGGGTTTTTTTTGTTTTTTTTTAAATCTTTTAGTTTTAATGGTTGAGAAATGGTTGAGAAACTTCCGAGAATATATATATATATATATATATATATATATATATATATATATATATATATATAATGATAATAATCCAGGCCAACGTCCACAGGATAGTGATCCAAAGAATTTCAACCGGGCTTATAAAAAAGTGCTCAATATCAAATACAGCTTTTATATATTTCTTTCCAAATATGATCTGAAGTTAAGATCGGATTTTAACTCTCCCTGATGAGATCTCAGTTTATAACAGCTGTTGATCGATAACATCGACATGTTGGTGTTGCAGATTTTGTACATGTCTGTGTAAATAAAAATAATCATATATATATATATATATATATGATAAAAGTACTGAATAGTTAATAGTGGAAAACTCGTACACAAACATCATCATCATCTAGTCGTGGTAGTGTCACGGATTCTCCTGACTCTTTCACGCCATCTCGCTCTATACTTCATCACACCTGGTAGGTTTTCATATGTAAATTGTGAGTCTTCTGCTAGTTGCTGCATGTAGATTTTCCCCACTGAGCCACATACCTGTTTTGGATGCCAAAACAAAGATGTGGCTCAGTAAGGAGACTGCATAGAACCAAGTAACTAGCAGAAGATTCACAATGCACATATGAAGACCTACCAGGTGTGATGGAGGATAGAGTGAGCTGGCGGTAGAGGATCAGGAGGATAAAAACAAACACCAACACATAATTGATATAAAACGCATTACAATGAAGTTCTCTACTAAACCCGGCTAGTTCTAATGTGTGGAGAAAATCTTTCAAACGATTAAATTGCAAAACAATTTACACTTAAGAACGCATACCTCCCCCTCAAATGGAAGAGTTTGAATTACCTACTAGATACTGTCCCCGAGTTTCTTCAGTCTGTCTGTAAAGTGGTTTGTCAGGACAACCTGACATGAGGATATTTCACCCGACAAGTAAACCCTGACCAAATATTAAAAACAACATAATATTCGAAGCCCAAATAAGATCTGCTCAGTATGGCTATGAACTGGCTTATACGAGAAATGGTGTACCTTCTTCAAGTGATGTTACCTCAAGCAACAGAACTTAGCTAGATACTCCACCAGACTAGATGAATTCTTGTCCTGGCACTCGGTAAGAGCAAGAGACTGCAAGAAAGATAGACTATAAGATAGTTAACTGGTCAAATGGAGAGAGGAAAATTAATGTTCTTCACTTCTTTACAAACTCAACATTTGAGAGGTAAGTTAAACTTTAATAAAATATTCGGATATCTATGTATCTCTCACATATAGAGATCAAGTGTTAGTCCCAGGAAGGGGCTCCTTGATTTCTGAGAACTTCCGCTGAAGTAAAACTGAAAGCAAAAAGTGGAAACCGCCACTTTTCTTTTAGTGTGGATTTGTAAGATTTTTTTAAACGGAAAAAATCTTACAAATCGTTTCCACATTTTAAAACTAGCTAGGTTCGGTAGAAAATTTAATTCTTATGTGTTTTATATAAATCATGTGTTGTTGTTTTTGTGTTAACTATTCTGTACTCTTACATATATATATATATGTGTGTGTGTATGTGTTACTATGTTTTTCGGTAAAACATGTACAGAAAAAACAAATTAAGGTTTTCTTTAAAATAATAGTCTTTATTGGCTATACATAAACCCCCAACCGGGCAACGCCGTGTATATACAGCTAATACTTGATAAACCTACATCTTACTATATAAATAGATCATTAACCAAACATATCAGCTGTATATTGATTAAAATCAAAGACTACAATAATATGATAATTACATGAACTCCGGATTAGTCTAGATCTTCCTGATATCATTGATTGTGGCTACAACATTTCTGATTGGCTGATCTATAATAGCCAATGAATAACGGTTTGAAACAGATCTTTATTTACTTGCAACATGATAGCTTTATATTTTACGGTATTTGAGATTTCATTATAAAAAGTCATTTCTGTAATTAACATTTTTGCAATTGAATTATGGCAAAGAATGGACTTCATAAGTAAAGTTATCTAAATTACATTCAATGGTCATTGGTAGCATCACAAATCCAGGCATGGTCAGATGTACATAATGACACAGCTAAATGTCCAGACCTTATTTTTTTATCTCTTTCAAAATAATAAACCGATATGAATAAAATAAGTTATCTAACATATAAATTTATCTTGCCGGATTTTTAAAGTTAAACCCAAATAGCAATATCGATATTTGATTCGGACTAGCCAGTTTTTTGTGCTTTCCTTCCACTATTTAACGGGCACGAATCTATTTTATTCTGTTTACGTTTTTTTTCTGAAAATACTTATTCCAGCTACGCAAGCTGTTATAGTGGAATAACTTTTATTTACTCACCGAAACAGATTAAAGGGAAGTTATCGTGTGCGATTAAACTGAGTTCTTAAAAACGAAATATATATATCGATGTAAAGCGTGTATGTGTATATATGAGTGTGTGTACCTTGACTCCACATTAATTAGACATTATTATTTGTTTTTCATTATTAATCTGTAAGCGTCAAGTACTTAAACGAACTTTAAAAAAAACTCTTATTTCACAAAATAATTTTATTTACAAAATCAAAGTTACCAAAATTAATTCCCCTTTTCTTCGTAAAAAGTTTTCTTTTGCTCCCAGGCAACGCCGGGTAGGTACAGTTTAGTTTATAATAATATAAGCACCTAGGATTTATATAGTTAATGGGTTATTAAATAATTTTGTTCTTCATCCACCTATAGCTGGTGAAAATATTATCTAACATTTGAGATGTAACAAGTCTAAAAACAACTCTGATATTTTGATGCAGAGCTAGAAAGTCGACTGATTGCAGAAGGCACACTTTGCTTTTAATAAATCTCCATCGTAAATAGGCATATGATGTAATATCGTGAGGACCAAGGCATATTCATAAATAAATGGTATTATCCACCATGTTTTACAGAAAGTCCCTAGTGCACTGCTATGCATAAAGTTCCAGGGAGCATAAAATTGTTGCTACAGCATTTCATGAGAGAACATGTTTTTCTAATTGTTTTCTCTTTCCTGCAATAAGAAAGTTAAAGTTGCATTTTAAACATCGTTATAAGTATTAAAAAAGCCGAAATAGCTTAAACTGAAATTGATGTAGTGATTTGTGTGAAAATATAAGGAGTTTGTTTTGTTTTGTATTAAAGAATCGGCATAGTGATGCCCACTATTTTCAGATTAATCTTCTCTTCTTTTCTGAAATTGTATTTTTCTTATTGTACGAAATGGTAATTTTAATAGGAAAAAATAAGTCAGAATTGTTAGCAATAGCTTAAACTGAAGACGGCGTAGTGATCCATGTGAAAGTACGAAATGCGTTGTTTTTTTGTTTGTTTTTATTCGAGAATCGGTATAGTTATCCACACTATTTTCGGGGTAATATTTTCTTTTCGTCTAAAATTTTATTGTTTTTATTTGAACAAATATCTATTTTTTAAATCGGATGTAAAGATGTGTGATTTTACTGTGAATAAAAGAAGAAATCAGATAAGTTAGAAATAGTTTAAACTGAAGACAGCGTAGTGATCTATGTGAAAATAGTGAAAGCACTATTTTCTAATGAATCTCTATAAATTTATATCCTTTAAAGTTTTGTTAATTCTTTCGATGGGACGAGTGAGAGTACATACGAGTGACTTGGTAAGTTCCCCTTCGACTTCCTCTAAATCTGACTAAAATAAATGTCATATAGACCATGACTAAATATTAAAATGAAAGAAAGCAAAAGTAAAATTTGGAGTAATATGTACCTTATCTGACTAACAGAACAGATTTATTATGAAACTCTTGTTACAAAAGCTATCAAGAACTCATGTATGGGGAACTTACTTTACTTTATATATTAGATATAAGCTTATAACAATCTGCATAACTAGATGACTATCCCTATAATATTTCACTTATGTAGATCTAATACCCTAAACATACATAAAGACAGGCAGAAATATTCTGTTATATTAGTATAGATAAATCTAAGTTATCACACAATTAAAGGTCACTTGATTTCTGTGTGTGTCAATAAGAGTTCATTCTTGCTCATTTTCTGTGTGAATAGCCATTCTGCCAATTGCTAAGCTTCATTCTAACTGACTCACTTTTTAAGTGTATTTTCTAAGAACAGGAAACTCTCTATTCAAACGCATGTGCAGGTTTGACTAGATTCCGCCAGAATTTTCTTCTTTCAATCTATCTTCTTCTCTATATATAAATGTCAATGTTTGTTTGTGTGTTATAGAAATCAATATGCTAACAGAACATAAGTTTCAATAACGGTTAAAATATTCACAGGATCTAGACACCATTGAAATTTTCTTTCGATTCCATATGGAGTCACTAGCGAAAAGTTCTTTCTTCGTTTCATAAAATAAAAATAAAATTAAACAAAGCACATACCAGTGAAGAATATAAGTAAAAAAGGTTTAAACATTTAAATACTTATTTTTATTGCTATCATTTTTATTTCAATAATTCGCCTTTTTAAAATAATTAAATTCGTTTCGATTCGTTAAATCCAGTTGCCGTTTTACAGTTTACATAAGAAACGTAGTTTGTTTTAGTAACACCACCGTACGAAGAGTTTTTTAATTACTTGACCTCATATTGCAAATATTATTTTTAGCGTTTCTTTCAAAGCAAAAATTGTACATTTGAAATTGTTTTTTATTGTACCCAAAAAAACTTCTGACAGTAACGCCTGGTGAATACCGCTAGTGTACAATAATCTTAACATAAACGATCTACAGTCAAGTTTTACAATATTATCATTACTTAATTTATTCACTTTTCAGTGTACAAAAGTAATCTACTGTGCTGCATAAAAGTTTGTGAATCCCTCAACAGGGGTTTAGATATTCGTATTGTAGAATGCATGATACTTCATGACTCGATAGATGAGGTCATTATTTTGTGATAGCATACACTGTGCACGGTTATCCCTATGTCTGTTTTAATAGATAATGTTATACTTTAGTAACTTAATCATTTTCTGACATCATCGTTTTGGATGACGTCAGAAACTGTGCAACGGGACAAGATAACAAGCAACCAAGTTGCACAGAGTTTTAGTAGTATGATAGGATCTTCCGGAACCAGACTGTCTATATATCGGGTCACGGGTCGTCTATATTCTCTTTTTTTTAATAAGTGATATCATCCTTTTCTAACTCCATCAATTATCATGTTATAAAGGATATTTTCCTGGTGTATTCAACGTTTTAGTTGATGAGGTAATTCCTCTGTGACATTATCCCTTTGTGAAGTCACCCAAACAAACCACAATCAAAACAAACAAGATCTAACAGAGTTTTAGTAGTATATTGATAGTACGGCTTTGGCAGATATTAACAATTCATATAAGAATGAAAGATCCTGCTAAATAGGTGCTTTTAGACCCCTGCTGGGATGGTCTAGCGAGAAGCAACTCATAGTTAAGGAAACTAGATCTATAATAAATAAATTATGTATTTTAAGATTACATTTTTTGGTGTCCTTTCTTATGTACGAACATATTTCAGCAAGCGGATGAACATGAAAACGGCATCATTGGAAGATAAGTGAACAAGAGCCATAACCAAGAGGATAAACAGAAAAACGGCATCAACCTTGGAAGATAAGTGAACAAGAGCCATAACCAAAAGGATAAACAGAAAAACGGCATCAACCTTGGAAGATAAGTGAACAAGAACCATAACCAAGAGGATAAACAGAAAAACGGCATCAACCTTGGAAGATAAGTGAACAAGAGCCATAACCAAGAGGATAAACAGGAAAACCGCATCAATCTTGGAAGATAAGTGAACAAGAGCCATAACCAAGAGGATAAACAGGAAAACAGAATACACCTTGGAAGATAAGTGAACAAGAGCCATAACCAAGAGGATAAACAGGAAAACGGAATCAACCTTGCAAGATAAGTGAACAAGAGCCATAACCAAGAGGATAAACAGGAAAACCGCATCATTGGAAGATAAGTGAACAGGAGCCATAACCAAGAGGATAAACAGGAAAACCGCATCATTGGAAGATAAGTGAACAAGAGCCATAACCAAGAGGATAAACAGGAAAACGGAATCAACCTTGGAAGATAAGTGAACAAGAGCCATAACCAAGAGGATAAACAGGAAAACGGCATCAACCTTGGAATATAAGTGACAAAGAGTCATAACCAAGAGGATGAAGAGGAAAACGGCATCAACCTTGGAAGATAAGTGAACAAGAGCCATAACCAAGAGGATAAACAGGAAAACGGCATCAACCTTGGAAGATAAGTGAACAAGAACCATAACCAAAAGGATAAACAGGAAAACCGCACCAACCTTGGAAGATAAGTGAACAAGAGTCATAACCAAGAGGATGAAGAGGAAAACGGCATCAACCTTGGAATATAAGTGACAAAGAGTCATAACCAAGAGGATAAACAAGAAAACCGCATCAACCTTGGACCACCTGAGGAAGAGAAGGGAGCAAGAGCCATAACCCCATCGATTTTACAATTAATTAATTTGTAATTAAACAAATTTGTAAATTTTCTTTTTTCTACCCCAGTTTCTTTTTCAATTACTTCCCTAACATTGTGAGAAATATCAGAAAGTGGAGATGAATTGAAAACGGGGAATAAAAAGTAAATTGTAATGAATCTCAATGTAGTTATCACAGACGAAAATAAGGATATAGTAGTGATGTGGTTATTCAGTGAAGTCAAATAACACAAAGCTTTACAGATTATCTCTTTTTAGTTTTATTTAATATTTTTATAATATTACTATGGTCCCATCATCATGATTTTGATGCCGAGGATGGATAAGTGACAAGAGTTCTGTAGAGATGTGTTGTGGGGAGTTCTGTAAAAATGTGTTGGCTTGTGACGGTCGCTTGTATGGATTGCTTGTTGGCACAAATTCCACCTATCTTTTGTTTGGTATTTAAAGTTGGCAGCTGAAGACTAGATGCCAGTGATTACGAATTCTATCAAAGTGACAGCAATCCTTTGTCAATGAAAGTCCTCTCTCCTTGTGTTTATGGATCGATGCCACGTTTATAGATTTATTGATCACATGACCAGTTCCAAAAAACACCTTTTCATTTCTGGGATTTGTTTGGTGTTTAAATCAAAAAGGTTGGTCAGAAAAAATCTGTTTTAGAAGAAGTAAAATATTTTATGCGAGTGAGTTCAGGAATTAACAGCTGATTTTGATTTATAAAATGTTCTGCGAAAAGATCTGTAAATGTGTTGTTTTTGAGGATATGCGTTGCTTGGATAGAAATGATATGAGAATAATACGATGGATGTGTAATTTGAGTCACAAAGACAGGCTTAGACGTGATGACCTAAGAGGAAGATTCAATCTGGGCAGTATAGGGAGATGTATGCAGAATAGGAGACTTTGATAGTATGGCTATATTGAAAGAATGGATGAGAGTTTTTGGGTTAGTAGATGCACAACAGTTGAGGTAGCAGGGTTGTAGAATAGAAAGACAAAGTCCCATTCTAACATTTAAAACAAATTTATTGAATCATCTTCGTTGACATCTAAATAAAAGGGAATATAAAAGAGAAGGGTGTAGTAAATGAATATGTCCATACGTATGGACGAAGACAAAAGGTTAGAGAGTCTCTGTGGTGTTGAATAAATGCCCCATTAATAGGGAAGAGAGAAGAGTTCATATATGAAGGACAGGGTGAATGCCCTGTCCGCAATAAAAGGAAAAGAGTCCATATATGTGAATATGTTTATGTAGTCATCTGATTGGTTCTGATGGTCTCTGATTGGGCAAGCCAGATAGGAACTTAAATGCTTGCACCAATCACAAACGAGCTTAGAAATAAAACATAGATTCAAAATTGTAATAGTGGCTCATTGTAGCCGTGTTTCTATTGTCGCATGCTGCTACTACAGGGCCAGTTCATGGGGGAAGGCCAAAGAAAACATAGGAGGAAGTGATAAGGATGAACTTGAGATAAGAGGGGTAAATAAAGCCTTTGGTTAGTTTGGAAGTAAATTTCTTAAAGCCATCTAACGTATGCTAGCATGTAAAACGAAGGTCAAACCTAATATCATGATGAGATTTATTCAATAGTTTTATAATATTATTTTTGTATCATCATCATCATTATGATGATGAAGACGAATAAGTGCTTAGAGTTCTGTAAAGATGATTTGTGGGAAAGTCCTGTAGAGATGTGTTGGTGGAGAGCTTGTAAAATGTGTTCTGAAAAGTTCTGTAAGTTCTGTAAAATATGTTGTTTTAGGGCAGCTCGAATATGTCACTGATACAGACGGATTGATGGCATTCTCTCCGCCAGTCTCCACTCAGATATTTAAATTTGACGGATGAGTTGATTCTGAAGACTAGATAACTGTGGTCATGCCCTGCAACAAATTGACAGGAATCCTTTTTATTGCACAAAGAGCATTTCTTCATGTGTCCGTAGAACAATGCTGCTCTTATTGACTTTTTTTTATCACGTGACCAGCTTCAAAACACTTTTTAATTCCTGGGATTCATTCGCCTTAGATTGGTCCATAAATGGAAATCCAAACATTTGAATTTTCATCTTAGTTAACTGGCCTAACCGCTCCAGTAAGTTTCCATTGTCCCATATTTTGAGTGTTGTTTTCTCATAAGAGAAAGGAAGTACAAACAGGCAGAGTAAGAACCAGTGGCATGCAGAGGGTGGACGGACAGAGTGATCGCCCTCGGGCATTCAAATTGGGGGGAGGGGGCCTCCAATTCAAACTATCTCCCTTTCTCATAAGATTTCTCAGTACTAGGACTTATACTTGAATCTTTAGGGCATGCAATCAAGGAGTTAGTCCTCAGCATCACACGACCTCTGCATACCACTGGTAATAACAGAACAGGTAGAGACAAAAAAAGGTAGTGTCTTAACAGGCCAGTTGGTATCTTATTTTTACTCGTTCATTACAGTAATATTAGTTTAATTGCCAACCCGTCGGTTTTTGATCTTAAGGTTGTGCTAATTTTCATACCGCGTCGAGGATACATCCTCGACAATCAGCCCGACAGATTCTAGTCCATTTGAACTAGGTGGGCCTTTTTCTGTCGGACTGAGGTATGGTTCTGTTCAGCTCTAGGGGGTCCACCCTCCCAGGCTTTACCTTATCTCTTTGAGAAGGGGTTAGTTCATTGCCGACGGGGCTGTCCAGGCCTTTTTTGAGAGCTAGAGTGCACCGCTTCTGGAGCACTGGCTTTTCCTGACAAACTCACTTTCCGATCTTGTGTCACATCTTCCTGCAGTGGAAGGTAAGTAAATACTAGTTTAACTGTCAACGTGCGTTAAATGAACTCATTACCCTATACCATTAGTGCAAGATCTATGGCACTGCATCAAATGAATAACACAAAAACAGTTAAGTATTCTCAGCTAACATATACACTAACATCAAAAATGTTCTCGACACTTGTGATTTTGTAATTAAGTCAGCAATCATTCTTTGAGAGTAAACAAGGCTTTTAAGATTCGAACATAGCAACCTACAAGTGCCAATTCCATCTAGACCAAAGATTTTATCTATTACTAATGCAGATTTGCTATCTGTCTATCTGTCTACTATTATTTCTATTATTGTACTATTGTACTAGCTTTCAATTCTCAATTCGGGGAAGAGAGTCGTAGTGTAGTATCTGCCTTGTTGTTATGAGATCATCCTCCCAGGCATTACCTCCTCCTTTGAGGGTAGTGTAGTATCTGTTCTGTAGTCATGAGACCATCTTCCTATTTCCCATGCATTACCTTCTCTTTTGGGGGTAGTGTAGTATATCTTCATTTGTTATGATACTATTCTTCCAGCTTTTATCTCCTCCTTCTGGAAGAAGGATGGTAGTGTAGTACCTGTTCTGTGGTCATGATACCATTCCTGCAGGGATTATCTTCTCCTTTTTTTGGGGAGGAGAGGTAGTGATATACTAGAAAAAATAGGTGACCAGAGGTCTCATAAGGTGCATCTTTTTGAACTTGTGAATCTTTATGTCGAACCTGGGCACCTATCCAGTGTAGACCCATGGCGTAACGGTTAAAGGTGTTGATTAACAATCAGTTCTAATCGACACTCTTCTAGAGGTTGAAGGTTCAATCCTTACTACAGGCGAAAATAATAACTAGGAATAACATACAATGATTAACACTTCTACCAGGTCATGGCTGACGGAATGAGGATTAAATAAAATGTTTAGTTCAAAATTCAGTCATAATCCATTCTGAGCGCTACCTAGTGGTCGTGAGGAAGTTCTGGGAAGCCGTGATGTGTTGTCAGGTATGAACAGTTTTTCAAGGGGGTGAGGTAAGTCCCCACATTTTAAATGACTCGTTGAAATGGCTGTGAGGAAACTTTAGTGATAATCTCATCAGTCGAAAGTAGGATCCTGTCTGGGTTTCACACTCACCGAACATTAACCCCCAACCAACCCTCACCCCTACCTAAGAAAAATCGCCAGATTATTCTTGAAATAAAGAGGACCATCACAGACAAAATCAGGTAAATGCCACGAGAAGTTATTGACAATTTTGCACGTCGTATTCCGATGTGCTTATCTTTAAACGACGACGATAAAATAATCTTGGGCATTCATGACTTGACACTTGTTTGACAAGTAAGCCATAGTTCATTTGTACCAAATATGGTTGGAGTGCAGAAAGTAATGCGAATTTTATTAACGATTCCATAGGTACCATTTTAGGGGGGGTCACTCCTATATGATTGAATGAACATGGCCAAGTTGAATATTTACAGCATCAGTTTATTGAATTCTGCAAACCGATCTCTCTATCCAGGTGACAGTGGTTAAGTGGATAACGACACGGACTGAAGACCTGGATGTTCCATGTTCGAATCCAGTATAACTTTCACTTAGGGATGTTGGCAACCTTCTCGTGGTCCTTCCCGTAAGTACCCGATGTCTTTCCAGAAAAATATCGGGAAACTAATGCCAATACCAGAATCATCTGATTCACATGAAAGAAGAAGAAGAATGACGTCATAGAGTCATAGAAACAGTCCATTACCATTTCTTTTTCTAGGTATCACTGCTGCTAAATACTAACTGATTAATTAACTGTTGACTATTTCACAATTCCCTTTCTCTCTTAACATGCCATACTTCTCAACCAATCAGATCCTTTGGTATTTCTCACTCCCAACTCCTTTGCTATCTAACAATTATGAAGCACTATTAAGACTACGAAAGACGTGGAAAAAAATGACAGATTTAATAAAAGAAAAAAAAACTTTCACATTGCTTTGAATGTATGACCTTTTTCATTATTCAAAATTCTAAAGGTATTTGACTAAAACATGTTCTTTTTAAACCCCTGAAATGTAATGTTGTCAGAAAGAACTGAAAATAGGTTCTCTGCTATTAGCTCAGCCTTTAATAGGTTCGACCATTTACCAACAGGAATAAAAGCCAATTTTCAGTTGTGCTGGGTTAGACTGTAGCAAAGAATGGATGGAGAGAGAGAGAGAGAGACAGAAGGAGAGAGGACCAGAGTAAATTAATCAAATCTGTAATGACGTCGTTGCTATGGAAACTGGCAGTGTCTCAGGACATTTGTCTTTAAGAGCCCGGACAAATACTGCAGATTCTGACAACATTCTGACAATGTCATTTTAAAGATATCTAAGATATTCAGTCATACAATTAAAATTAGATGAATATTTAAAATAGTTAAGTTCTTTTTGATATTGTTGGGTTTGTTAGGTTTTACGGCATATCAACCCTTTTTGGGTTATTTAATTCTGAATCCAATAATTTTGGTAAAAGTTCTTATGCTACAAGTTCTTAATGTCTTCAAATATTTATTCATGATGTTTGTTTTAACTAGTTATTCATGTGTCATACCCAGGATATATTCTATTTAAGGGGCCCTGACAGATTCTACCTCTTCTGGGTCTTCTGGCAGTAATAGTAACTAAAGAGATAAGTAGACACCCTGTAAATCTCTGAAATAGGGATCTCACGATCGGATGTAGCTTAAAAGCAGAGATGGATAAAGAGAGAGAGAGAGCTGATGCCATCTATGTTGTAGCTCTCTCTTGATTGGCTAACTATGTTGTAGCTCTCTTTTGATTGGCTATCTATGTTGTAACTCTCTTTTGATTGGCTAACTATGTTGTAGCTCTCTTTTGATTGGCTATCTATGTTGTAGCTCTCTTTTGATTGGCTAACATTTCCAAGAAGAATTTTTTAGTAGGAAAGGCATTTTAAACTTGAAATATGATAACCCAGGCTTTGATGAGTAAATTTAAGTTCTATTTCGGTTACAAACTAAAAAATAAGCAGACATAAAGATAGGAATAACATTGTAAAAATTTAATTTAATTTTTTTTTTGTTCCAAAATTTGAAAGAGTAAAAACAGCAAATTCTATGGTGATTTCTAGTGGTCGTCTCTATTTGCCTCCCCACGAATACAGAGTTAGACACAAAGTCGGTTTTTAGAGCAAGAGATGGCTGCCAGGGCATCTATTTTCAGCCAGACTGTATGATAGACGAAGAAGGATTCATTGATACACCTATATTTATCAAAATAAAGAAATTTTGTTTGACAATCAATATATTAATCGATTCCTGAAAGAATGTCTATTGAATTCACCGTGTTAATAGACTTTATATAATTAATGTATACATTTAAGCCTGAATTCCTTGCAAGAATTGCGCAAACAACAGCAACACTGGGCAAACTAAGGCCCTATATGGGATGACAGATGTAACTGTCACTAAATGGACCCTTTAGTGAGTTATATAGTGTTATTATTATTATAGACATTTTTTGTTGTCAAATTAACAAAAAAGGTAGTTATTGGAACAGTTTTGATAACTTCATAATTAATCCCCCTTTTATTTAGTGCTGCCCTTTTTTATTCACCCAGAGACTAATCTCTCAATCCGGAAATGGGAGAGGGACGATTCACTACATATCGGCTAGAAGGGCACAACGGTAATTAGCTTTCCTTCCTTTGAGAATTTACTCTATTGTCGATTTCTTTCTTGTGTTTATTTTTTTATTGAAATGTATTATATTGTTTCCTTACTGAATGTTATCCATCATTTACTTTGTAGTTTTCACGGTGGTTTTTGGAATAAAATTGAAGACATCACATAATGATGTTATCAATTTTATTCCAAAAACCACTGTGAAAACTACAACCCCTTTTTTTGGCATGGCCGATGTGTATTGATTTACCTCTCTCCAGGAGTTAGGCACAAGGCCAGTTTTTATCTTACTCCCACAAGTAAGATGTGACCCACGGTCGGGTCGGGAAAGTGGGGTTTAAAAATTGCCTGGGCAGCCTCGTCGGCATTCCCCGGTAGGGGCGCATCAGGCAGTAAGCAATAAACTTACTCCTCCCCAAAGAGGGGAGGCGAAGCTTGGGAGAGTGGACCTCCTAGAACTGCACAGGACAGACCCATAGACTAGCGTAAATCAAGGCCCGAAGGCCAAGACAATACCAGTCTATGGGGTGCAGTATCCATCGGAACAGATACTACACTTTGATCTTAGCCAAAAGGCCAAGCGAAGATGTGTAACTACAACAGAAAGATTACAGTCAGCTCAAAAACCAGATTGATGCGCTCCCTGGTCATCTTCATATTTCTGTACGCATGTGAGTCATGGACTCTAACTGGAAACCTAGAGAGAAGGATACATCCACAAAGATGAGATGTTTCCAAAAGATCCTTAACATCTCATACAAAGACCACATTACAAATGAGAAAGTGAAGAACAGACAAGTAGTTTGGCCATATGAAAATCTACTGACCACTGTTAAGAAGAGGAAAATGAAGTGGTGCATGCATGTCACACGATCATCAGGTCTCACAAAGTCAATCCTCCAAGGAACTGTACAGGGAGGAATAAAGAGGGTGAGATAAAGAAAGAGGTGGGAGAACAACATCTGTGAGTGAACAGGGAAGGTGCTAAGTAACACACTCAGGAAGGCCAGAAATCGGGAGGGCTGAAGAAAACTGATTTCTAGGTCATCTTTGGTGCCCCAACGGTCATCCAGACCAAGAGACTAAAAAAAAATACATCTAAACTGGCATCCCCATCAGAGTAGACCTGGGACTAATGAAAACAAAGGATGACTCTACACTCCCCAAACATTTTTTAAAAGTTATTATCTTTCCAGTCACTCAACAAATTATATTTTAAGATCATTTAATGACAAATCCAGTAATTTGGGTAAAAGTTTTTTTTTATTGAAGTTCTCAATATTTTCAAATATTTATTAATGGTGGTTGCTTTAACTAGTTATTCATTATATGTATTTATGCGTATACAACCAGGCATGTCATACCCATGACTGGTCCCATTTAATCCATAGATGGCACCCTAGCGAGTACTACCATTCCGCATCAGAGTTTACTTGGCAGTTATAGACGTTACGACATACTCTCCAAAGTTCCAAAATTTGGGTCTCACTATCCGATGCAGTTCCATATTATACCACAGATAGTCAAATTATATAAATAACTAAAAGAATACCAATCCCAGGACCGGTAAAAGTAATTGCCATTTTGCGCCACTTTTATGTCCCCATATTAAGAGTAAGATTAAGATATAATATTACTAAGCCTTATGTCTATAATCCTTATTCCAATTTTGCTCAAAATCCATTACATGATTTTGATTTTAGAAAATGTCTCAAGGTTTAAGCTTAAGGGATCTTAATAAGAAATTGAAATTCAGGAAATCTTGCTTAATTTGTATCCAATGACTATGGATCGAATTTAATGCAAATCTGAAATATTTTAATTTTGAAATGGGAGGTTTTGCCCATATTATGCCCCCTAAAAGCCCTTTAAAATACTAAGAAAAAAACCTTTAAATTTGGTGAATATTTGTTAATTGATTTCTATTGTTAACATTTCACAAAAATCGGAGGGCTTCCACACTATTTTAGCCCCTTCACATGGAACTAAATATATAGCCCACATTACCTAGCCTTACGCATAGCAGCTGTGTTCCAAAGTTCATAATGATCGGTAAATTAGTTTAAGAGTTAATCTTATACATAGAAATAGATGAACATATACACATACCTAACTTTATATAGGAGTATGAAAATATATTTATGGCAAGTGAGCTACACATAAATGTTCGTATTTCATTCCCAAAGGAAATCATCAGGCTCGGGAATGAAACATGAATGTTTCTGTGTAGCTTACTTGCCATCAATATATTTTCATACTACTACTAAGCTCTGCTCACGTATTGAGCACTATTGAAGTAAATACTGAAAATATATATACACAATATATTGTATTACTTTATAATATTATATATACATGAAATAGTAAGAAAAGACTAATTTTATATATAGAGAGAGATTGTATACATTAAGGATTCTTTAACTATTGGAAAGGTTACTTTTCCTTTTTTAAGTAAAAGTTACTTTTTTTCAAATGTTTAAAAAAATTTTTTTTTTTTACTTTCACAAGTAATTTTTATTAGGGAGTGTGTCTCGTTCACACACGCCCCTTTCGGTTCAAAATAGAGTAAAAGGGATAAATAAAGACCTGGTTAGAAGTTGGTTAGTTTTGAAGTCAATTTCTTAAAGATGTCTAAGACATGTAAAACAGACGTTAAACCGATGATGATGATGATAATGATGATGATGATAATGATTATGATGCTGATAATGATGATCACCATCATCATTATTGTGATTGCGTCTAGTCCACACACGCCTTTCTATGTTCAAAATAGACAACGTTGGCCCAGCTAATTTCGTCACAAGAAACAACGTCGCTCAATCTTCTGATTTAATTGAATTCTTGTATTAATTAATTCCCAGCTTCACTCACCTTATAAACACAAATCGAAATACAGAATCTGGAAAGGTAAGACATAATAGCACGAATGTCTTTCCATCCATCCTAATGACCAACTTTGATTATTAGAAAATGTTCTCATCTGTTATTAAGTGGAGAAGCAGGAACTCAATTAAACTGTCTGTGATTTTTTTTCTCCGTCAAAGAAGTGAAAGTATTTTTAAGTGAGCGTAAAATAATGTCGAAGTAAACAGTACTTTCTCACTGGCAAACCGTATATCTTCGTCCAATTCTTCATTGGTAACTTGTTTATTTGATTGGGTCGTGATAAACACTAAGAATGAACAAATGAAAAAGAAAACAGAAGTTGATTGGTCATTGAATTACAGACTGACTGTTTCAAGTGTACCCATAACTGATTTTTGTTTTATTATGTTTTCAGTGATTACGTGTGTATTTATAAAAATCTGGTTACTAAAATGTTCATTTTGATTTAAATTTTAGCATCTATAATGTTATTATTGGCTGATAAAATCTTTAGATTAAAACCTTATCTTCTTATACATAAAATAGACCCAGTTTTACCATGTACCTTTGACGTTAAAATAATAACATGGCTTTTCAACTTAGTATTTTTAATGCTATTTTTTTATGCATGTTTACAACTGTTTCAACGCAACAAAAATGTTTTTTGCGACAATGGATGAAACATGGACCCACCATCTCACTCCGCAATCGAATTGGTAGTCAGCTGAGTGGACAGAAGCAGGTTAAAGCCGCCCACACCGACCAAAGACACAAATATCAGCAGGCAAGGTTTTGGCCTCCGTATTTTGGGATGCGCAAGGTATTTTTTCATCGATTACTTTGAGAAAGTAAGAACCATTAATAACGAATATTATAGCATTATTGATACGTTTTAAGGAGGATATCATAAGTCAATCAACAATATCATACCGTGTCATAAGTCAATCACAACAATATCATACCGTGTCATAAGTCAATCACAACAATATCATACAATTTCATAAGTCAATCACAACAATATCATACCATTTCATAAGTCAATCACAACAATATCATACCATTTCATAAGTCAATCACAACAATATCATACCATTTCATAAGTCAATCACAACAATATCATACCATGTCATAAGTCAATCACAACAATATCATACCATTTCATAAGTCAATCACAACAATATCATACCATGTCATAAGTCAATCACAAAGAATGGCAAACCTACATGAATTGCACTTCAAATTGCTTCTGCGCTTACCCTATTCTCCAGATCTGACCCCGAGCAACTACTGGTAGTTTGCAGACCGCAAAAACATGCTCCAGGGAAATAGATTTGGCTCCAATGAAAAAGTAATATTGAAACGGATGCGGGTTTTGGAGGTCAAAGATGAATCGTTGTACAAAAAAGGCATCGACTTGTTAGGGAAACTTTGGAATTGGTGTACCATCCTAGAAGGAGACTACATTGATAGATGAAGTAGAATTTTGCCTAAACTTTGTTGTTTCATTATTTAGGCCAAGGACTTATTGAGTAATGTTTTATCAAGTGATTCCTGCAGACATATATCGCCATTGTTTTTTTATATAATATGACTCAGCGATTTTCTCAGGCGAATGTTGGATAGTTTCTACATATTTTTTCAGTTTGTCCCCATATATCATGTTTACTGTACTCCTGAGAGACGATAGGTTGCTTTCAATCGCTGTATAAAGCCTCTCTATCTTTTTATCTCTCTGTATAATATATGCATATATATATATATATATATATATATATATATATATTATTAAATTATTTTTTAAATATTTTACCTATGTACAAAGTCGTTTAGAGCTTACGGCTCTCATCAGTGCAGGTAAATAACAATCTCAGACACCTTGAATCTGTAAGCGTTCACCTAGTCCCATTAGGCCACAAGAGATTGTCATGTGATAGCGGAGAAATTAAGCGATATTTACACTGAAAGCAGCGAGCATAAATATCTAAAAATTCTAGAGTACTCAACGACAGAGTCGGAGTATTGCACTGAGGCTTTTAGGTGAATGTTTATTTTTAATCATTCCGACAGTGTTCGAATTTCAATTTTACTTAAAAGGGGCTTCTAATAATATTAAATTATTTTTTAATATTTTACCTACGTACGACGTCGTTTCGAGCCTATGGTTCTCATCAGCGCAGCGAAATAGCAATTTCAGACTGTCATAGGGCGCGAACCCTGTTCACAGAGACATCTTATATATATATATATATATATATATATATATATATATATATATATATATATATATATATATTCGAAAAAAGCTTTTAGTCATTTATACATGGAGAAAAAACACAAAATAATATGTATTCAGCAATAATACTATAATGCAAGCCCTCAAACCCCAATTTATATAAGCCATCCACAAGAAACGCCATCCACAGAAACATCCCCTCACTGTTAACAAGTCAGAAGTATTCCCCTCTTATATATTTCTAGTGACAACGGTACTAACACTAAAATATGGCTTTCAGAGGTTTAAATCCTTGTGATACTAACAAAATCCGCATATTGCAGACATAGAAATTATTTAAACAGATTTCTCTACTGGAAAATTCACAAAATGTCAGTTGGGAGTGAGTCATCTCCATCAGTCGTGATACAATTCTACTAAACCTTATATCTAGAATCTTTATTCTAATTTTGATAAAAATCCATTACAACATTTTGATTCTAGAAAATGTCTAAACTTTAAAGCTTGAGTTTAAAGGATCTTAATTAGACATTGAAATTCATGGAATCTTGCTTAATTGGTGTTTAATCACTATGGACGAAATGTTATATAAACCTGTAATATTTGAATTTTCCAATAGGAGGGTGTGCCCGTATTATTCCTCTAAAACCCTTCAAATTACTCCAAATAAACTTTAATCTAACGAATATTTATTAGTTGATGTTTAATAACTTGTGTTAATATTTCACAAAAATGGCAATATTCTCGAAAAGCTTTTACTCACCCTTTTTACACCCTTTGCATGAAGCTAAATAAAACTATATATAGCCCATATTACTCACACTTACGCCGAGCAGATGTGTTCCAAAATTCATAATAATTAGTTTATTAGTTTAGGAGTAAATTATGTACACAGAAATATATAAAAATATATACATACATCATACATCACTATATATATATATATATATATATATATATATATATATATATATAAGGTATGAAACTAAAAGCAGGATGTATACTTTTAGAAATTAGAACCTATCGGGAAATGATTAAAGCTCAATATACGATGATGATAAGATTCCAATCTTTGAAGATCCTGGCTTGAGGAAAAAAAAAAAATAAAGATACTTTTATTTAACACACCTTGCATTGAACAATTGAAGATGAAATAGATTTGTCATTCTTACATTTTTTATTTCTTTTTTTCATTTCTCTCTCTCTCTCTCTCTCTCTCTCTATATATATATATATATATATATAATTATAAAGCTCCAATTATGTTGAGCTCTTTCGGTAGTAAATAAACTGATGATTCATAAAAATTAGCCACGTTGCAGGATTCTCTACCTTGGGAGATAGAATCCTATTTAGAATAACACTACTTGTGTTCACATTAATACAAGGTGCATTTTTCTTGTATTAAAAGTGTGATCGGAGCGGTTACAAAACCAAGTTCCATAATACGTGGATTGGGGGTCCGAATCGTTCGACCGGCGATGCGGTTATGTAATTACGTACTGACGAGCGTAAAATAAAAGACGCAAAACATATAAATGTCTATGGATATATATATATATATATATATATATATATATATATATATATTTCTTAATAATATATATATATCTTAATCATGGGCCTAGAATTCAGCACATCCTAGAAAATATATATTTTGTCCAAAATATAAGAAGTGGGTGAAAATCAAGGATATATTGAAAAGTCATCGAAAAGTTCATCGAAATACAATCATACAACAACTTGTTTTTCTAGTAGATGATCTCATATTTGATCAACCACAACGAGGCTACTTTGTTATATTTGTTTTTAAAGAAGAGGAACACTTATTCGTATCAGCGCATTGATCGTCTAGAACTGAAATCAAAAAAGAGGAAACACAGAGAGAGAACGGACGGAGAAAGACATACCTATCTATAAGCCGATGGGTTAACTATTACCAAAACTGGTTAAAATATTTTAACATGTAATGTCAGCTTCGATGCTTTCATTCCAATTAGAGTGATAGCAACCCCGCTTCTCAATTACTAGTCTAACATAACATCCATTGAACATGTTGGCATCTTGATTCTCCTGGAAGAGGTCATTTTCACTAGCTTGACCTTGGCTCACCCCCTTTTATGACTCACACTTGCACAAATATATATTTACCAATACATCTCATAGCTGATATACCCACTAATACCCAACCACAGCATCCCCCCTAAAGTCCAACCCTTTCACACCGTAACCCTAACCCCTAAAGTCCAACCCTTTCACACCCTAATCCTAACCCCTAAAGTCCAACCCTTTCACACCCTAACCCTAACCCCTAAAGTCCAACCCTTTCACACCCTAATCCTAACCCCTAAAGTCCAACCCTTTCACACCGTAACCCTAACCCCTAAAGTCCAACCCTTTCACACCCTAATCCTAACCCCTAAAGTCCAACCCTTTCACACCCTAATCCTAACCCCTAAAGTCCAACCCTTTCACACCCTAACCCTAACCCTAACCCTAACCCACTAATACCCAACCACAGCATCCCCCCAAAAGTCCAACCCTTTCACACCCTAACCCTAACCCCTAAAGTCCAACCCTTTCACACCCTAACCCTAACCCCTAAAGTCCAACCCTTTCACACCCTAACCCTAACCCACTAATATCCAAGCACAGCATCCCCCCCAAAAGTGCAACCCTTTCACACCTTAATCCTAACCCTAACCCTAACCCCCCAAAAAGTTCAACCCTTCTTCATAGTGGTAGGGGGGCGGTGGTAACATGGTAGTGCCAGAGCTACCTTGCTAACAGGGCTCTGGTGAAAATCCACACAGAGTCGACATCAGAATCCATCATCCTTTGGTCGTCTCTCTCTCTATCTCTGCATGTGACAAGCAAAGACGTGTCAGGCGTAGAACTGCAAATCAATAGAGTAAGTGTGGCAATATTCCTCCTTTGTTCTGATCAAAACTTTCCTCGACTTCATATGCAACCGCTGAGCTTTGCTGCTCTTCGTGTTAGAGGTAAAAACCTGCAATCTTGCAGGTTAGCAAATTGCTACGACTAACAAGGAAGACTTCATGCAGATCAGACAATCCTGAGGAACGATCTTTGCAAGCTTTATGCAGGTCCGATTCACTTAACAACAACACAAACAACAACAAAAAAGAACAGCTTCAAAGCCTTTGTTGGTCATCCTATTGTTTCGTTGCACTTCATTTATGTATTTATCAGCGTGAAAATGTCATCTCTATAACCATGTTAGACGAGTACAACCAATATTTCGTAGCCTCGCCTATAACTAATTAAAGCAAACCTCATGAATAGATTTTCAAAAATATTAAGAACTTGAAACATAACTAAATTCTATATTAAATAATCTAAAGATGTTGACATGCTGTAAAAAAAGAAACAAACAGAAACAGACTGGTCGTCTCTGTTTTTTCTTGTTAAATATAGATTTTAAATTCATATATTCTGCACTTAACTATGTAGAATTGGACACATTTTGAAATACATTATGTAGACATTCCATTATATATATATATAAATATATATATATATATATATATATATATATATATATATATATTAATATTAAATGAAGTGTTACAACAACATCCGGACCAAGGTTTCAGATCCGAGAAAATCGGACCTTCATCAGCGGAGTCGTATAGCTATAAGCTATACGACTCCGCTGATGAAGGTCCGATTTTCTCGGATCTGAAACCTTGGTCCGGATGTTGTTGTAACACTTTATTTAATATTAATAAATATCATGCTCTTATTAATTATTTAGTTAATTTTACTTTTGCATTAATAATTGAGCACTCTGCTGGGAAACTCTCCCAATTAAGAAATACGGTATATATATATATATATATATATATATATATATATACATATATACACTAGAAAAATGTACATCCTCAGAACCGGTTTGTGCTTTGCCATTTAGAAAAGACGTGCTTAACAGACGTCGAGAGAAGGCGTTTTAGCATTCGAAGGGCAATAGAGATCCGTATTGAAACCGATGTTGTTGGAGAAAAGTAGACTGCATAACAAAGTTCCAGTGTAGAGCACATTGTTTCCGAGATCAGTATTGGAAACTGTGTTGATGGAGAAAAGTGATTTATCACATGGTATACTTTGGCAAACAAGTTGTTACATTGAATACGGTGTTACCAGAGGAAAGTATACCATGTAACAAAGTACCAGTGGTGAGCACGTTGTTTCCATTAACAAGCACTATCTTTCTCTCTTTTATTTTTATTCTTTCAATGTCAAAACGGATTCTACTAACCTTCATGGGCAACATGAATTGGAATAAATACATAGAAGATACTGCTAAGTCTGCTGCAAAGAAGGTGGGCTCCTTCTACCGAGTTAGAAACGTTCTCACACCTTGCAGTATCTTCTATCTCTATAAAGCCACCATTTGCCCACGCATGGAGTATTGTTGCCACATCTGGGCTGGTGCACCAACCACTACTATCTCCCTCTTGGACAGCGTGCAAAAAAGAGTCTCTTACCTAATAATATGTCTTTCACTGTCTACCAAGCTTGCCCCATCGTTGCAATGTTGCATTCTTGTTTTACAAGTACCCCTCACTGAATATGCTCTGAGTAAATTACTGCACTTGTACCTCATCAACGTAAACCCTAACCCTAACCCTACCCTACCCTACCCTACCTTACCCTAACCGTAACCTTAACCCTAACCCTAACCCTAACCCTAACCCTAACCCTAACCTAACCCTAACCCTAAAACAACTTGACTAACAACAAAATCAAACCGTTTCATTGTAGAGGTCCCCAGATGCCAGGAAACTTTTCACTCTAATAGTTTCTTTCACCAGAGTGCTTGCCATTGGAATTCCCTCCCTGCTCCTCGTTTCCCTGACTGTACCAACATACTGAAATTTAAATGTAATGTGAACAAACATCTTCTTCACAACTACCCACTTTGAATGGCACCCTATAAATCTGGGTCTTAAGAGCCCCTTACGTCTCAATGGCAATATGCCTTGTTTGGGGTAGAAAACAGATATTAAAAAAAAAAATTCAAAATCGCATTTAGAATAGTTGTTTTGTTTATATATTTTGAATTTCTGGTGAATATCCACAAGTTGATTTGACTTTCAAAAATTGTTTTCTTACCCATTTTATCTTATTAGTGAATACCAGATGTGAGAATAATACTTTCTCTCTTGCGTGAATATTGTTTGCACCTGAATGGATGGCAAAGTGTTAATCAACTCACAGCATAAGAAACCTTGCCTCATGAAATAATTTAATTTATAAATAATTTTCATTTTATTTCTTTTGTTTTACTTGATTTTGCTTTTATATTCAAAGCATCTGGAACGCTTTTTTAGTTGTAATGAGATTCTGCGTTTGTTGAGCGCATTTACCAACCTTCTGCTCATTATAAAAACGTGCGTTTTAAATATCCTCCGTGTAATGATACACAGTTCAGAGTATAAGTTTTCTTAAAACCTTAACAATAAATCTTTGATAGTCATACAAGCCTTTATATATATATATATATATATATATATATATATATATATATATATATATATATATATTAGACCTCTTCAAAATTGACCTTTTTCTCAAACATATGGAAACTGCTATTATTCCCATTCTCCAAGGTCGAAATTAGCTAAATATACCAGTTATTGTGATCTTGGACCTTGGCTATGCCTGCCTCAAGAGCCATGTAATTTTATTGTTGACGTTTTTAAAAAACGCTGCAAAATATGGGATATTATGTCCTTATTTTCATTGTAGCTTTCCAGAGGTTGATGCTATAGCATTGAAAGTGGTACCAAATGAAAGCTAATAAGATTTTCTTGCATATGGTAGTAAGCACAATAAAACACATGAACACCTGTGTAAATTTTAACTAATTTTAATGCACAAACAGCTGGGACACTACAAAAAATCAGTTTGGTAGTATGATAGCACTGCACTGACACATATATTGCATAAGAAACTGTCAGATAGGATGTTACTAATACATGTATTATCACTTGTTCAATGTGGCTTTTTTGAAACTGTCAAATTTTTTCCTGTGGTACTCCACAACTTGTAGTAAGCAGCTTCTTTGCTCTGGTTCACTTGTGATCTGAGTTGCAAAGTCACTCATTAGTTTCACACCTCTCTCAGCCACATCATTGGTCACTTTCACTGACCTCACAAACTTCTGTGCATTCCTGTAGCTGTCATTGTCTTCCAGGTGTCAGCAGGAGTAGTGAGCCAGTCACATTTCACTCGAAGAGCATCAAACAGAAAGTGAGACTCTGGCCCTACCAGGTCTGTGAGAACTGTAGCTGCATTGATGACAGGAAACACTGGCTTGCCTTTCCTGTAACTCTCAGGTTTCTCTGTTTCTGACAGCTTGACTGCGAGCTTCTCTTTTGCAGACTTGGTCATGCTGGCATGTGAACTGAACAAGGTGAATGGCACTAGTTCCTGGGTCAGATACCAGCGGTGGTTGTTCATTTTCTTGAGAACAGAGGTTGCCAGTTCATAGTCATATTGCTTGTATTGCAGCATGTTCTTCATAAGCTGGAGGTCATGGATAGGTGCATCAGCTGCAGATGTGGTGGTCACCCAGTGGCTGGTGAAGAATAAGGTCAGGAACTTGTTCATCCTCTCCAGCTTCAAGATAGTGTCCGTGTTGTATTTTAGTTCCTTGGAAAACATAGGCATCTTCATACAGTAACTGTTCCTGGCCATCCAGCGGGATTGGTAAATGGCACCTGGCTTGGCCCAGTGGATACCTCGAGGAGGTTCCTCACCAAGCAGGATCAGGCACAGCTCTGCCACCTCTCTGCCATCTGCCCTCGGACTTGCTTCCTCGAGGAAATTGCTTAAGACTGCAATTGTGCTCGTCTTCTTCTGTTTCAAGTCTTGTTCAACTAGGCCCAGAACTCTTGGGCAGTCCTTAACCAACTTCTCCCACTTCTCTTTCACATTGCTGAACATTGGGTTGTCAGGACTCTTGACCTTGCTGAACACAGCCTCCCATACACTTCCAATTATTACCTCTGATATGTGATGGCGACAAGCGAAGTAGAATACCTTTTTGCCTAGTTTTTCTTCAATAAGCTTCGCTGCACCCTTGTTGATGCCACTGTGGCTTGCTGTGGTATCAAATACCAAGCCTACTATGTTGACTGTGAGACACCATGCTTCTATCAGTTCCAATGTAGCATTACACTGTTGGATTCCTGTGGAACTTTCTATGAAGGGCACACCAAGCAGCTTCCCTTCTTCATACTGTGGAGTACCAGAGACGAGCACTGCAAGACTTTCCACTGGGTATCTTTCACCAAGAACATCCCGTAGAAGTTTTCCATCCCAGTGTAGTGTGCAGTAATCTGGCGGACTTTCCTTGAAGTTATTCATGTAACTTTGGCACAAGTTATGACGAGTGTTTATCCTATTTCGTCTTGTAGTAGAGGCTGATATAACAAAGTCATCAAGATCTGTGCCTCCTGCCTTCAACACTGCAGACACCATGGCTGTAGTCTGGTTGTCAGAGAGTGACAACCGATCTGCAGTGCTACAAATCTCTTCACTGGTCATAACTGAGTGTGGAAAGTGTAAGGTTATCGTACTTGGTTTTGATGAACAACTTGGTGTTGTCTCAGTGTATTCTGAACCCTCACTAGTACCAGAGCCTTGACTGTTCTCTGGGTCTTCATCACTTGAAATTTTCCCAACTTCTGCTGCTGCAGCAGTCACTGATGATAACATTCTCTCTTCTCTTTCTTCTCGGAAGCTTTTCTCTCTAGACTTCTTCTCAAACACCTTATCATGACCTGACATGTGTGCCAGGCAAGTTGTCTGTTGGTCCAAGTAGAAATTGAGGTCCTCTTCCTTGGTCTCCTTTGTGAGCAGCCTGTTGCTTCTTATCTCCTCCACAACATCCTTTGCTCCAATATCAAATAACTTGTCTAAGTCCTTCAGAAAGTTAGCTCGTTTCTCTTCCTCTGGTTTGTTATTTCTTCCCTTGTTTTTAACAATTTTCCTGTACTTTTCATGGAGGATCATGAAACGGTTGACTGCATTTGGTCTAGTTAGTGTTTTAATCCTTGCCATATTCCAGAATGGCAAAACGACATCCACTGTATCATGGGCTAAAGACCTATTGTCACTGTTGGGATTATCATTCCTCAAATGCAAGAAATACTGGAACACCTGGCGATTAGTAGGAAGTTGAGAGCCCCTGATGCTGGAGCTGAATGACCTTGTGGCAGGAGTTGCCACCTTTCTTCTCTTTTCAGTTGGTTCATCCTGTTCACTTGTATCGCTGACCACTTTCCCACAGCATAGTTGTCTACCAGATGCCATGTTGTCAGCAGTTCACAAATCTTTACAAATCAGCTTTAACTTACAATCTGAAATGAAGAGATAAAACATACTTAGTGATAATAAATTATATACATGCATTAAGAGTAACATTTTTGAGATAAAGTTATGTATTATATGATGGCATCCTTTCCAAGCATAAAAAATATATATGTTTGTGCATTAAAATTAATTAAAATTAACACAGGTGTTCATGTGTTTACTACCATATGCAAGAAAATGTTATTAGCTTTCATTTGGTACTACTTTCAATGATATAGCATCAACCTCTGGAATGCTACAATGAAAATAAGGACATAATATCCCAAATTTTGCAGCGTTTTTTAAAAACGTCAACAATAAAATTACATGGCTCTTGAGGCAGGCATAGCCAAGGTCCAAGATCACAATAACTGGTATATTTAGCTAATTTCGACCTTGGAGAATGGGAATAATATCAGTTTCCATATGTTTGAAGAAAAAGGTCAATTTTGAAGAGGTCTAATATATATATATATATATATATATATATATATATATATATATATATATATATATATATATATTAAAAACTAATTTAATATTATTAGAAAGCCGTTTTAAGTAAAATGTAAAGTCGAGAGTCGAAGGTCGAGCACTGTCGGAAAGATTAAAAATAAACATTCACCTAAAAGCCTCAGTGCAATGCTCCGACTCTGTCGTTGAGTACTATAGAATGTTTAGATATTTATGCTCGCCGCTTTAGGTGCAAATATCGCTTAATTTCTCCGTTATCACGTGACAATATCTCTTGGCCTAATGATACAAGGTGAACGCTTATAGATTCAAGGTGTCTCTATGACCGTCTGAGATTGTTATTTACCTGCGCTGATGAGAGCCGTAAGCTCGAAACGACGTCGTACGTAGGTAAAATATTAAAATATAATTTAATATTATATATATATATAGTTTTAAATAAAAAAAGGCAGAATTCTACTCTCGAGAGCCCTTTCGACCAATATCTCGTCAGGAGAAATCGTTGTATACAAAATATATAATTAACGAGAAAAAGCAAGAATCGGGAACTTAAATGCGATGACATTACGGAATAAACGTTTTTAAAATAGATAATTTAATAAATCGATTAAAAACCCTTTAAAACGCAAGTTAGTTTTACAGGCCGAGAAATGGCCAACTAAATTTCTCGTTAATTATATATTTTGTATAGCAATGATTTCTCCTGACGATACGTTGGTCGAAAGAGCTCTCAAGGGTAAAATAAGGCTTTTTTATTTAAGACTATTAATAAATTTTGTACCTCGATACATATATATATATATATATATATATATATATATATATAAAAATATTAAATTATTTTTAATATTTTACCTGCGTATGACGTCGCTTACGCTCTCATCAGTGCAGGGAAATAAAAATCTCAGACGGTCATAGGGTGCGAACCCGGTTCACAGAGACACCTTGAATTTGTAGGCGTTAACCTACTCCCATTAGGCCACGAGAGATTGTCACGTAATAACGGAGAAATTAAGTGATGTTTACACTGAAAGCAGTGAGCATAGACATCTAAACATTCGATAGCACTCAACGACAGAGTCGGAGAATTGCACTGAGCTTTTAGGTGAATGTTTATTTTTAATCTTTCCGACAATGCTCAACTTTCAATTTTACTTGGAAGGGGCTTTTAATAATATTAAATTATTTTTAAATATTTTACTTACGTACAACGTCGTTTCAAGCTTATGGCTCTCATCGGCGCAGGGAAATAACAATCGCAGACGGTCAAATATATATATATATATATATATATATGTATATATATATATATATATATATATATAGTACAGAATGATAAAACAAGGTGAGGATCAAAATAAAATATTTAGACAGTAATAAGGCACTAACGTGCCTTCCTGAAGCTTTTTAGTTATATACAATTAATCAAAGTATACTAATAACCAAATGCTAAAATTATATAAGGAATTTAGTATAAAATGTATAAATGTTAATTTAGAAGTACACATAGTATGACAAAAAGCAAAGAAGGTTGATAAGTATTATAAAAAACATCAATGGATTTGTCTAAACGCTAAGAAATAAATTAGTTTAGGAAATAATTAATACATTTTTCTTATAGTATAGATAAAAGACGAACAACACAAGTAGGTAAAATATTTTTAACAGCAAAATATGTTAAGTAATAAAGACCATGTGTTTGTATTATAGATGGTTTTAATTATCCTCATTCTACTGAAGATGGACCCTGATGGGTCTGAAAGTATTTGGGACACAAATGAAAACTATGGCAGATTCATCGGCCAATTCCCCACCACCGAAACTAAGATTCTGATTCGGACAATGGAAAGGATCTACGAAAGGATATCCAGACATAAGTTGTCTGTTATATTTAGCAATACTTGCCTTCAAGAAAAGATGCTGGCTATATATATATATATATATATATATATATATATATATATATATAAATAAAATGTAACTCCCATAATAATAATAAAGCTAATAGCTACATTGGTTTTATAAGCACTACCCTATCCCGCCGCCTCACCATGCATCTTGTAAACTCTAGCTCAATTTATCAACATCTACAAAAACATAACTTCTCTCCCTCTGATTTAAGATAAATTCTAGTTAATAGGGGGTCTGGATTTACGCCAGTCTATTGGTTGTCGGTCCTGTGCAGTTCTAGGGGGTGCACCCTCCCAGGCTTTGCCTCCCCTCTTTGGGGAGGAGTAAGTTTATTGCTTCCTGCCTGAGGCGCCCCTACCGAGGAATACCGACGGGGCTGCCCAGGCAATTTTTAAACAGCCAGTGTGCTCAAATTCTCGAGCGCTGGTTCTTTCCCACTTTCCCGCCCTTGTGTCACATCTTACCTTGTGGGAGGAAGATAAATAGAAACACTAAAATAATACATTCCGAAACCAATGTAAAAAAAGTAAAAATACTGGAAGCTATCTACATAAAAACACAACAGCCTAAAATTAACAACATCACATATAAAACCAGTGGTAACATTTTAAAATGCTTAACGTAATGCGATTTTGTTTTGTGATGCCATTCTAGCATTGTTGAATTTAAATCGTCAACGACTTCCTGGAACAATGCAAAAACGTTCTCTGGACGTTTCTCCATAGTCTTTTTAAAATTCTCTTCTTTCTCCAGCTTTTTTGTTCATTTGCTTATGACACCTTAGGATGATTCGACGAAGAATCGAAAACGTTCGTGAAACCTGTGAAACCTATGGAATATTTATTATTTTTTTTGATTTTAATACAAAAATGACCATCAGAAACATTGAAAAAAATAAAAAAGGTATAATTAAACAGACGAATCCTGTTATTTTTAACAATGTTTATATATATATATATATATATATATATATATATATATATATATATATATATATATTATTATTATATATATATATATTATACTAAAGCTGAGTTAATCAAAGTTTGTTTGCCTAAGGCTTTTTCTTATATCTTTTTATCACCCAAAATACATTCCTCTGTTTAGTGATTAAGTTATGTTCGAAAAATTTTATGTTAATTGTTGGCATTAGCCGCAATTTGCAATTAACTGACCAAGTACCTTATCTATCACTCTCACCCTTTCTCATTGTTTTATCCCTCCCACTTTTATTTTATACGGTATCTATCATTCTGGCTTCCATCACTTTCTGTTTATTAACAGTTGACGGTCATAAAGAAGCAAAGAATTAAACGATTTTCTTATATATATATATATATATATATATATATATATATATATATAGAGAGAGAGAGAGAGAGAGAGAGAGAGCACTTTAGTCGTAGTGCAAATACAGCGTGACGTCATTTGCTTTATAATGCATCATTCCTTAATATAAGTAGAATGCCTGCGATGTCATCGCCGCTTATAAATGTATTTAATCTACCACTGTTTATCAGCCGTTCAGATATTGGCCGCGAGGTTTAGGACGTTGGGTTGGAGTTGAAAAATACTTATAATCCAGGGTTTCGAATCGTGTGACCAGTAGTGAATAGTCAAACTTCTACGCTGAAGAGTCTTGATTGAAAAAAGATGAAACGTATACGTCCGTAGATAATAAACAACAACAAATATTTTCATATATATATATATATATATATATATATATATATACAGGGGGTGGACACCATAATGGAAACACCTTGAAATTTTAAATGAATTTATTATTTATATTCATGAAATCCAGCTTTGTGAAGCTTTCGGCGAACAGTTTTTGCTAAAACGGGATTATCCACATGATTGTTAAGCTCTGCTGTAATTTTTAGTTGCCGTGGTTTTGCGCTCTTTCTTCACAATCCTTCCAGAATTCTGTTTAGAGGAGGATGTTTTCCTTTCTTTTTCATAGGCTGTTATAACCTTCGAGATAGTTCCTTTCGATACGGCCACCATATCAGCAACTGTTGAGGTTATCCGTTTTGGGTGTGATAAGATCGATGAAGAAATCCACTGTTTAATATTTGACAAATGGATAGGTGCCCCTGTACCTCAGGACTGGATAGACGCAACTTTGATCTCGTTATACAAGGAAAAAGGAACTCTGGCAATTATAGAAGTATAAGTCTTCTTGAAGTGGTAGATAAGGTATGTTCAAAGATCTTGCTTAACGGGTTACTATGTGGGTGTGCCCTTCTGTTATTCCAGAATGCCAAAGCGGCTTTAGATCAGGTTGTGGCACAATGGATATGATCTTCTTTGCTCGACAACTACAGAAAAAGTTCATCGAACAATGGGTAGCACTCTACCAAGTTTTTGTGAACCTGACAAAAGTTTTCGATATCGTTAATAGAGCAGCATTATGGACAATCCTCGGTAAAATTGGATTCCCACCCTGTAAAAATGCTTAAAAAACTTCACCAGGTCATGAAGGCACGCATCCATTTCGGTGGTGCACTCTCCGAACCAATAGTTATTAAAAACGGTATTAAAACTGTAAAGTCGGTCTTCTTATACGTTTCTGAACCACTGGTAGGGTCTTCTATCTAGCCCGATTAAATGCAAAGTCTAAGATCTTCAAAACCTATGTACGGGAACTCCCTTATGCTGATCATGCGGTTTTCATTGTCCACATCGAGGAGGATATGCAGATGATAATGGACATCTTTTGTCGAGCATGTACAACCGTTGGACTCACCATCAATCTGGAGAAAACTAAGGTAATGCTCACTACTCCCCAAGAACTCCAATATGTAGAGCTTAACATCTACGTCAGAGGAACTAGATTAAGTGCAGTTGACTCATTTGTATATCTTGGTAGCACTCTCTTCCGAGATAGATCCCTCGACTCTGAGATTCCTCTAAGAAGTGAAAAGGCTAGCAAAGTTTTGGTAGGCTTGACAAGTGCGTGTGGTCAGACAGAACCATTACAATCAAAATAAAACTGTGTGTACGAGTCATGCATCTTGTTTGTTTTCCTGTATACTTCGGAAACGTGGACTACATATCGCAGACACATCAAGGTTCAGGAGAGGTTCTACCAAACGTGTCTCAGTAGGATCCTAAATATTAAGTGGCAATCATATACACCAGACACCACGCTGGAATGCCGAGTATAAAAGTGCGTATTATACATAGGCAGATGCGCTAGGCAGGTCACTTAATTAGGATGGGAGATTACAGGCTCCCTAAGCAACTGTTATATGAGGAACTGCTACATGGAAAACGTCTGAGGCACAAACCTAAGTTACGTTTTAAAGATGTAATAAAAAAACAAACTGAAAACTCTTGATATGAACGTGGAGAACTGGGAGAGGATGTCTCTGGAGTGACTGGTCTGGCGCAAGTGTATCTATGATGGCTGTGGCAGATTTGAGGCAAAGCGTATAGAGTACTTTATCTTTAAACGTAATTTGCAGAAGCAATCAGTGACAAATGTACCAGACACATTTCAAACTTACCTTGTGTATGGTTTATGTGGCAGAGTCTGTCTGTCAAGAACTGGTCTACGGAGTCACATGAGATCTCATAGTAGGAGCCAAATAAACAAGTGTCAAACAGGAGTTTAATATAGCTACATACAAACGGAAACCAGTGCCTTGTATGTCATATCTGTACAAATGATTAGGCCTGCTGAGCCATCTACGTGCCAGAAACTGGGCATTGTAATCTGTAGGGATGGCCTTTTTCTGTAAAGAAGTGGCAATCATCATATATATATATATATATATATATATATATATATATATATACATACACATACACAGAGAGAGAGAGAGAGAGAGAGAGAGAGAGAGAGAGAGAGAGAGAGAGAGAGAGAGATTATTTAATTGACACTATACATTATTTTGATCATCCATCGCTACCTTCGGTTTCATGGAAACACTATGAACTCAACCCGCAGGGTTAAAAATACCAAATGTGACCGGTTCAACAGCCGATATAATGATAGTTTCATTCACAATGGTAATTCTCCCTTGGGTGAGTAAAAAATCGTCTAAGTTTTAACTAAAAGAAAGAATCTGTATATATTTTTGGAAAAACTCATACTAAAAAGTTGATGAAGCCTACAAAAAATGTAGCATATATAGATAAACACTTAAAAATCATAATATAATCGAATATTTCAGAATTTTTTAAAAATGAAAGAAAATAAACAGGAGACAAACGTCTTCAGAAAAAGTAAAAATGTTGAAAATCTCCACATTTTCTGAAGACGTTTGTTGATCTGAACGGAACCGGTCAAATTTCTCGTTTTTTTTTATTTGTTTCTGTATTTAATTGTTTTCTTTTCTGTCTTTCATACATTCAGTTTCAACGACTTTTCATTTCATCATATATATATATATATATATATATATATATATATATATATATATATATATATATACATGTATATGATTGTTTTTATTCAAACAGACATGTACAAAATCTGCGACACTGGCATGTCGATGTTATCGATCTACAGCAGTTAAAAGCTGAGATCTCATCAGGCAGAATTAGAATTTGATCCTTCCCTCAGATGGTATTTGGGAATAATGAAATGAGGAGAAAAAGAGAAAAGGAAGGAAAAAGAGAAATTTAAAATTTGGAAAGTCAGGTGGTCAGACTTAATACCGTTTAAATGAAATAAAATATACTTGTTGAGGATAGGAGAAAGAAAAGAAAGGAAAGAAGAGAAAAGGAGGGGGAGAAAAGGGAAATCATTTTAACTAAAGTCTAGACGTGTCAAAATGTCAGGTTGATATCTATGTCTACAGGCAGACATATTTCAAATCTGTGTCAGGTGAACGTTTATGTCTGAGTTTTAAAATTTCTTCCTGTTAGATTATTTTGTAAATTTATAATTTTATTTTTTTCTTTACTCCACGGTTTTATTTTTTTATTTCTAAAATTTCTTTCTGTTATTAACTCACTCATTTTATAATTTTTTTGTTTTATTAATTTTTTGAGTTAAGGACGGCTGGGAATCAGGGGTACATAAGAATTTAGATAACTATAATAATTTGAATAAATCAAATAACCAAAATAATTTAAACATTACTAAAGTTTACTCACGTGATGTAATGATGGTTTTCACAGGATCAGTAATAGAAATGATGATAATAATAATAATAATAATAATATTTATTTTTCTATTTTTTATATTTTGGAATTTGGCATCACTATATGTGCCATTCTTGTTATAAAAAGGCGTAAACGTATCCATTAAGATGGCCTTGAACTCCCAACAACAGATCTGATAAAGAATGTAGACAGTGAGAGGGACTATAAACATTTGGGAATTCTTGAGGCGATTAAGACTAAAAACAAGAAAATGAAAAACCAGGTCACAGCTGAGTACAACAGAAGAGTAAGGAGTATTCTTAAATCACACCTCCACAGTCGAAATACAATCTATACTATCAATGAGAATGCAGTAGCTGTTATTCGATATACTGCCGGTATACTTGACTGGAATGAAGATGAACTAAAATGTTTGAATACCAAAACACGGAAAATGCTTACAATTTATGGAGCTTTTACAAAGAAAAGATATGCAGATTGATTGTATCTACCTAGAAAGGAAGATGGTCGAGGTCTACTTAGTGTTAAAGATGTTGTGAATATAGAAGAAGATTGTCTGCATAAATATATTTCTGAAAGTAATGAGATTCTTCTTTGTGAAAAGAGAAGAAATACTAAGAACTAGGGTGAAAAAGAATCAAAGGTTAAAAGAGAGAGGGGTAAAATTATTTGGAAAGAAACTACACAGTGTATTCTTTAATAATACTGCATTTAGAGATAATGACAGCTGGAATTAGTTGGTCAGGGGTGATCTCAAAAGATTTACCGAGAGCACCTTAATGGCAGCCCAGGAACAAGCCACTCGCACTATATCCATCAAACATTACATTGACAAAACTGCAGAATCGCCGATATGCCGATTGTGTAATGAAATGGAAGAAACCTTAGCGCATATTGTATCTGAATGCCCAATGCTAGAACAACACCAATATAAAAAAATGGAGACATGACAAAGTCGCTCAGGTACTACACTGGAATATATGCAAACTTTATGAATTGGACCACAATGAGAAATGGCATGAGCATAAACCAGAAGTGGCACAGGAGAACGATAATGTCAAACTTCTTTGGGGCATGCGCATACAACCTGATAAGGTTCTTGAACATTCAAAACATGACTTACTCTTTCTAAACAAAAACAAGAGAACTTGCTTAATAATTGATATAGCCTGACCCTTCGATACCAGAGTGCAGAAGAAATAACACGAAAAAAAAAATATCAAGATCTAAAATGAGAATTAGTTAGACTATGGAAATGTAAAGAAGTAAAGGTGATTCCTGTTGTAATTGGAGCACTTGGAACCATAACGAAAAGCTAACATAAATGACTTAAACAGATTGACGAGACAATTCCTTTTCTAATTCTGCCGAAGGCGAAAGTGTTAAGTTATAGCTTGAATGTCTAAGGTCAAGGGAATTGACTTGATGTTCAAAAAAGAAAACTCCAACTAAAAACATCGAAAAGTTGAGACTACTAGTGTTACATAGCAAGGGGGGAGAGAGAGATTATTTATCACAGGCATAGATCCTCCCGACTGAGGCAGTTCTTCAAAACCACCTCACCGTTCGCCATTACATCCTCTCCGGCCGAAAACAACGCGAAATGTTCACGAGAGGATTAATAGCGATTTCAATCTTTTTCTTAATACTTCTGATGATACAATTTACTCTATATCATTTTACTCTATATATTTCGACATTTTTTTCTCTATAGTCTTTCGTAAACACAGTCTTAAATCTTCACGTGTCAACTTACGGCCCTTCAGGCCTTTTTAAAACCACGTATCTTTTCACGGCATCTCAAGCCTTTTTCATTAAACGTCTCTTAAGACCACGACCGTTCACGGCATCTCAGGCCTTTTTCAATTACGGCCTCTTTTCATCTATACGTATCTTAAAGTCTTTAAAAAGTTCTCAAATAAATCTCAAATAAATCTCAAAGTTTACCTTAACCTCCGCTCTCCTCTTTGGCCTGTGATTCGTCTAGTCTTCGCTGGCTGTGTCGTCTTAACTTCTGTTCTCTTCCTTGGCCTGTGATTCGTCTGGTCTTCGCTGGCTGTGTCGTCTTGATCAAAGGGAGAAGTCTGTCTCCGACAGAATGAACACACGAGACACTGATTTTCTTGAGGGGATATTTCACACAAATTTATTTATTCTCAACACACCATTTTCTTACTTCTCGGTTCGGTTGTTGTCAGGGGGATTCCGGCTTCGACTCTCTCATACTCGGGCTATTTTCTTTCCTTCGGGGGTATCTTTTAGCCCCCCCACAGTGGGGCCTTGCCTTTTTACCGGCTACATTTTCACAGCCGGTCTGAACGGTCTCGCTTCTAGGTCCCGACTGATTCTAAAAAGCTAATTTCTTGTTTTCTGTGGTGACGTAATTCTCGTTCCCACGCAGAATATGGGGACAAAACCGTCTCACTCTGATCTCTGACTCAAAGGTCACGTCAGGTCTAAATTTGTTATGACTATTCTTGAATCAAACACTTCTCTGACTCACTTCTGAGTCCAGAAACAAACCCTATTTTTCAAATAACAAAATTAGCTATTTGATACTAGTTAATCTACTCGTTTAAAATACAGGGCCCGTCATAATATAACACTCCTCTCCACCTTATCTTTCAAAATTTCTTCCCTGAAGAAATTTACACAAATATCCAAATCCATCACCAACACTTTTTTTTTTTAAATACACACGCACATATTCATCTAATCATCGGTGCACGACCGATTGCTGATCGGGCGTATTGCCGCAATATGGGGGCACAAAAACAGAAACCCCTTTCCTTAACCTGTAAACTTAAATGGTCAGCCTCTCAGAATTACAAGAGGTACCGTTTTCCTACCACTGTCTAATCTGGACCATATACTTCGAACATCCCAGTGCCCCGGCGCAAACGTCCGCGAACAATCACTCATGTCTCTAGCTCCCAGCCATGTTCATTAAACGTGGAGGACCCCATCCCATGGATCTATCTAGTCGATACGGTATTGAGCGAAATGTCACATCGAATCATCTCTGCTCCCGGAACACGCCGAATGACCAAAAACTAGGCCCAACCTATAATCTTATAATTAAATCCAATTAACACCCGGTACCTCTTTTTTTTTAAAAATCGATCCTCATGGTTCTATCCGCCCCGACGCGCGCACCCGAGTCACACCACACCCCAGCTTAACTCCATCCCCACTGGTGTTGAGCAGACACCAATTCTATGCGTTCCCTTCCCGTGTTCCTATCTATGCGGTAAGGGGGTGGGGTATCTTCGCAGCACACTCGTCGGCAAACATCCAAAATCCACAAAAAAAAAATGGGACCACAATTTCAAAGCTTAACATTTTACACAACTTTCACACACTCTATCGGCGCAGTTGGGCACACCTGGGTCACAAAAACAACAATTTCCATAACTGACCACCTTCCTTTTCTCGTGGTCCCACAGAATGACCATATCCCCGTCATTCTCCCGTTCGCAATTTTAACGTATGCAGGCTTTACCACAAGCCTCGCCACTAACCCATGGGTACTCTATAAAGGAGAGCATACGAGCAAACGCCGGGAATCCCTCATTGACTTTCCAAGCCTGTACATACTCTGTACACGGGGATTTTTCCCGATAAAATCAACCCTGTCCAAGGGTTTCCGCGATCCGACCCAAACCAACTCTAGCTGCCCGAACCTAATCAACTCAAATCGCCCGGCTGACCCACGTAACATTCAATTTAAGAACTGTTTTTTTTTTAATTACATTTTTAAATTTCTCCATCCTCTAAATAGTAAAATATCATTCACTCAAGCATTAGGAACCCGGAATCCTCCATGTAACAAATACATCAAAATACATAAAAAAAAAAAAATTCATTCCACCCAACAACCACCAAAAAAATAAAACCGAAACCGACAGAACCAATGGAGAACACATCTCCACAACACAATATAACATAAAAAGATAAATGGAAAAGAAAACAGCGCCCGACACCATGGCGGGCCGACATGTCGCAAAACTCCAACCCGGACACCATCAGATCACCCGTCGCCGCCGTCGCCATTTTCCTGCAACACTTTCCAGCAGCCTTCAAGGCCCACGGGCGCTTTCTTTCTCTCTCTCTCTCTCTCTCTCTCCCTTCCTTTCTAACAAGCATATTCTGACCTCGCGCGCACATTTTTTTTTTAAACAATCTCTTTTAACATTTCAATTCTTCTCTCTCTCTCTCTCTCTCTTTTTAAGACGCACACACATTCCAAAAAACAAAAGACCTCGGCCACAGGGTGGCACATCAATCCCTCTCTTTCCACGCTCTCTCCGTCTCTGTCTCTCTCTTTCCAACACATTTTTTCTTTCTTTTTTTTTTTCTAAACACGCACACTCCGTCCTCGCGTGCACATGCCACTTCAGCGCATCCACCCTTTTTTTTAACATTTCCATTCTTCCTCTCTTTCTCTCTTACATACTTCCCTCGTTTTTTTTTTTTCGTTTTTTTTTTTTTGCCCGTCATTGCCCTTCGCCTTTGTCCCCCACCAACACAAACCAGAAAAAAATTACAGCAACAAATTCTTAAAACACAACACAAAAAAAACATAATTACGGCAAATCGTCCTTTTCTTTCTAACTAGAATGTACTTTTCCTACAAAGTCTTAACAATTGTTTTTGCGCGTGTGTGTGTGTGCGTGCGTTCTTTTTCTTCTTTCTTTAACAAAATGTGTCTTTCTTTTTTTCTATTGTGTGTGCGTTCTTCTTTCTTTTTTTTTTTTTTTTTAACAAAATGTGTCTTTCTTTTTTCTCTTTCTTTTTTTGTGAATCTTAACAATTAACAAAATCTCTTTCTGCGTAATCTAATAATTGTGTGTGCGTGCGTTCTTTTTTTTTCTTTTTTTTAACAAAATGTGTCTTTCTTTTTTTTTTTTTTCCTTCTTTTTTTTTGAATCTTAACAATTAACAAAATCTCTTTCTAATAATTAACTACATGTGTCTCTCTTTTGTGTATCTCAACTATTTTCCCCTCGTGTCTCGTTCCTTTTTTTTTTTTCTTCCTTTTTCTATTACTTTAACTTCGTAAGAGTTCCTTTTTTTTTTTTAAATTTATCTATCCAACATAAAAATACGAGGTACTCACTGTTCGTTGACATCACTCTCCCTCTCTCCGCTGATGCCCCTCCGTCCTCGCTTGCCTCTGGACCCCAAGATTTTCGTTGTGGCAACGCGGTTCGTTTCAACCTATTTCTTGTGGAAACAGCAAGTCACGGCAACCAAAACAAGTAGTTGTTACATAGCAAGGGGGGGAGAGAGAGCTTCTTTATTACTGCAGGCATAGATCCTCCCGACTGAGGCAGTTCTCCAAAACCACCTCACAGTTCGCCATTACATCCTCTCCGGCCGAAAATAACGCGAAATGTTCACGAGAGGATTAATAGTGATTTCAATCTTATTTTTCTCTTTCTTTTTCTATTCATTCGGACCACAGTCTTAAATCTTCACGTATCAATTTACGGTATCTCAGGCCTTTTTAAAACCACGAATCTTTTCACGGCATCTCAAGCCTTTTTCATTTACGAATCTTTTCATGGCATCTCAGGCCTTTTTCAATTACGGCCTCTTTTCATCTATACGTATCTTAAAGTCTTTAAAAAGTTCTCAAATAAATCTCAAATAAATCTCAAAGTTTACCTTAACCTCCGCTCTCCTCTTTGGCCTGTGATTCGTCTAGTCTTCGCTGGCTGTGTCGTCTTAACTTCTGTTCTCTTCCTTGGCCTGTGATTCGTCTGGTCTTCGCTGGCTGTGTCGTCTTGATCAAAGGGAGAAGTCTGTCTCCGACAGAATGAACACACGAGACACTGATTTTCTTGAGGGGATATTTCACACAAATTTATTTATTCTCAACACACCATTTTCTTACTTCTCGGTTCGGTTGTTGTCAGGGGGATTCCGGCTTCGACTCTCTCATACTCGGGCTATTTTCTTTCCTTCGGGGGTATCTTTTAGCCCCCCCACAGTGGGGCCTTGCCTTTTTACCGGCTACATTTTCACAGCCGGTCTGAACGGTCTCGCTTCTAGGTCCCGACTGATTCTAAAAAGCTAATTTCTTGTTTTCTGTGGTGACGTAATTCTCGTTCCCACGCAGAATATGGGGACAAAACCGTCTCACTCTGATCTCTGACTCAAAGGTCACGTCAGGTCTAAATTTGTTATGACTATTCTTGAATCAAACACTTCTCTGACTCACTTCTGAGTCCAGAAACAAAACCTATTTTTCAAATAACAAAATTAGCTATTTGATACTAGTTAATCTACCCGTTTAAAATACAGGGCCCGTCATAATATAACACTATGAAATAATAATAATAATAATAATAATAATAATAATAATAATAATAATAATAATAATAATAATAATGATAATAATAATTGTATTTATAGCTAAATTAAACAGATGGAATAGATTTTAGAAATTGGAATCATAATTATCACAATCATTTAAATAGGAAGGTCACCTAGTAATTAATAATAATAATAATAATAATAATAATAATAATAATACAAATTAATATTAATGTTGATAATAATAATAATAATAATAATAATAATGCTAATAATAATAATAATAATCATAATACAAATTAATATAAATGATGATAATAATAATAATAATAATAATAATAATGATAATAATAATAATACTTATAATAATAATATAAAAATACTAGTAATAATACGTTGTAGGGAAAATAATCGTAATAATAATAGTGATAAAATTGATAATAATGCTAATAATGGTAACAATAATAATAATGATGGTAATATAGTATTAATATTAATAATAATAATAGTAGAAATAATAATGAAGACGATTATGACCATGATGATGATAGTAATGATAGTAATTAGGGTAATAATAATAATAATAATAATAATAATAATACTAATAATACTAGTGATGCCAGTTATTGATGATGATGAAAATAATTATAGTAATAATAATAACAATAATAATAATTATTATAACAATAATAGTGTTAATATTAGTAATAATAATAATAATAATAGTAATAACAATAATAATAGTAGTAAAGACAATAATAATAGTAATAATAATAATACTTATTCGCAGTTGTTAATAGTGTTAATGGTAATAGTAATGTATTGTAGTTCTAAATGTAATAGTTGTAATGGAAAAATAAATGTAAATATAATTATGATAATTATACCGAGTATGGTATAATATATAATATATAAATGTATAACTATTTTCATCTGTTTTAGACTGTGTCTGTCCATTTCTGTGTCTGTTGTAAAGCTCGGAATATGAAATTTGATTGGAATGATTCCCATCCTATGCAGATTGTTTTGAACGATTCATATTGAATCATTTTTCCATAAATAAATTCTGTTTTACCTCCGTTTTAATGCGATTTCAGCCATAGAGAAATGAGACAAAATTTTCAAAATTAGAGCAAATCTTGAGCATTTTAAAATCCTCTAAGGGGACATAACTCTACAAAATTAAAAACGCTTTTTCTTTTAACTTATTTTCATCTATGTCTGTTTGTCTGTCTGTTAAATGTTTTTAGACCTAGAATGTGAAATTTGGTTGGAATGACCCTCAACATATGCAAATGGTGCCGAAGGAGTCATATTTATTATTTTATTCTATAAAGAGTTTAATGGAGACGGATTATCCACTCGCTTCTTACACTTTTTTAGCTCTGATTTTAATGACATTTTTAAACCATGCGAAAATTACACAAAATTATACAGATTCTTATAATTTTATGTTTAACTTCACAAATTCCAAACATTTTTAGGCACCTTACTTCAGTCTTCAAAGCCGTATGTTCACTCAGTTTTCACCATAGTAATATGTTCATGATTACTTTGAAGTATCAGGTTGTCCGGAAAGTTTGTACCGAATTTTAACGGAAATAAAAAGTTTAAAAAATTATATGCCATTTAATATTTAATCAAATGCTCATGAATTGTGGATTTTTATATGTAAAGCCTTTCGGCTAGTTCTTGTGTTGGGAAATGTGGGTTATTCTCAATTGATGTCTTGATTTGGTCGTCATCTGTAGAGGCTGATCTAACTAGTCGTTCTTCATCATTAAAGTTAAAATATCCAGCTCTAAACTTTGCAAATCATTTCCGTACAGTTCTGTCAGTTAACGCATCTACACTGTACACTGCACATCTCTTTTTGTTGTTTGAAAGGCATATTTGCCTTTATGGAAATAGAAAAGCATCAAGCGCCCAAAATGGGTCTTACAATCTTCCATTTTCAAAGAGCTCCAAAATTACGACAAATTAAATACTTTTTAAAAAACTTTCTCTCTCAAGAGATAGCTTGAAGTATGCTCTAACCGGAAATGTAAGTATATTATATCTGTCAATAATTTGACATGTTTTAACGTTTCGAAACATGAACTAATAAAAATCACTATGGACAACCTAATATTTTGGGATCCAACCTCTTTTCATTAAATTTAAAGGGTCCATGCAAGTCTCGATATTATGATGCTGCTCTTGATATAACATGAAACTGCATCCAGTGGCAAGGCCATGATTTGGGAGATATTAAGAGTACAGAACCATCCCTTAGTTATTACTCTTAAATCAACTTCGACTCAGAATGGTAATTCCTGTCAGGGTCCTATCTATGAGTTAAATAGAATACGATCTTGCTATGACAGGAAACAGACATATATTTACGGCATGAATAACGAATTAATGTAAACATCATGAATAAATACTTGAAGATATTAAAAACTTGAAACAAAGAGTGACTATCCCTCTTCAAAAAATGCCACCAATGAAATCGTTAAGAAAATTCACAATTCATTCTATAGTCCAATATTTGGTACAAATAAACTTCAGTATATGCCTGACTTGTTCACCCAGTTTCAGTAGTGAATGTCCAACAGTCTTTGTTTTATCGCTGTTCAATTGTATACAGGGACAGTTTGGTGATAATCTTATCAGTAGGAAGTGTTATGCTAAATGGACTTCACACTCACCGGACCCCCCCCCCCGAATTTTATCTTAAAGATAATGTTTATCAAAACAATCCTTAGACTATTCTTGAACCGAAGAAGGCTATCACAGGCAAAATCAAGGCAGTGCTAAAAGAGGAGTGTCAGAGTAATTGACAATTTTGCACATCGTATCCAAGGGTTCTCATCATTGAATGACGATAAAGACTGTTCATCGTTCATGACTGAAACTTGGTGGACAAGACAATAATAGACCGAAGTTTATTAAATAACAAGAAAATGTTTCATATATTTTAAAACAAAACAGACAAAATCATCATCATCATCATCATCATCATCATCATCATCATCATCATCATCATCATCATCATCATCGATCTAACGAACGTTTTACATGCTGGCCTGCATTGGACGGCTTTAAGAAATTGACTTCCAAACTAGCCTATCTCTGGACATGTCTTTATTTATCCCTCTTTCCCTCAGTAAGTATTTACTAATAATTGAACGAACCTGAATATTCAAATATTATTTTTCTTTTTTGATATACTAATGGGTCACTACTTATCAAGGTCAAAAGTCACTCGAGGATAAGGGTCAATGAGATGGAATTATTGTCAGTTGAAAAAACCTTATGGGAGGATTGAGACTGATTAATAGAATGAACCAAGTTTGAATAGATATGTGGACGGTTCATGGTAGGAATCGGTTGACATTGGATTTGATAGGACTATGTTGTAATCTGCAGGGAAGCAGTCCCATGGTAATGTGTTCCACAGATGGGAAGCTCTTGCGAAGAAACTCTGTTCCGGGAAATTCCATCTAAAGATTTTTTTCGTTGTGGCAAAAAAAAAACGAGTTTTTGCTGTGAATGTCTTACAAGAAGGAACCAGAGATTCGAGCTCAGTCGAGCACTATTCATGGAAATGGTAATAGAGTAGAGAAAGACTAGCAAAATCTCTTCTGTGAGAAAGGGACTGTAAGGAAGAGAAGGGATCATCCCCCACTAGATTGCGAAGTCGATTTAGAACTCTGTCTAGGCAACGAAGAGTGCTCTGAGCCGCGTTTGACCAAAATCAAATTTGAGAAGATTCTGTAGTTTTTTTAGAATTTCCTGACGAGAATTAAGCTTCACCATAGAATCTGTGTTTCTTGCAAAATAATGGCAGAAGAGATTCTGTCACTTAATACTCTAGACAAGAAGAAAAGATATCCATCTTCATTCACAGAATGAATAATGCTTTCTTAAATAGATATCTTTTTTTCTATCTATGTCAGCGGGGGAAGCAAACATCATTTTAATATTTTTATTACATTTATCTAATTTTGCCAAAAGCTTTCAGGTTTGCTGACATTAGAAGCAATAAATAATTTTTTCGTTTTTTTTCTTCTTGTTATTTCATACAAAATATAACAGCGGTAAGATAATTAAAAAAAACAAATTTTCATCACTTTAAGTCAAGCTGGGGACATAAAGGAATCCCCAGGTTTTGTTATTCTAAATTGGATCGTAAATAATACACAAGAGAATTGATACCAAATCTCCACGTATCAATTGTTTTTTTGCTTTTTCAGTTTTTGCAGTTTTACAAACGAAACACAAAAAATAATTGATGTGTGAGGTGTCAAAATCATTGGTTAACAGGTCTTTATTTATGAAAATCAAACCTTTATGATTACTGATGGATCATCATCATCATCATCATCATCATCATCATCATCATCATCATCATCATCATCAGCAGCAGCAGCAGCAGCAGAATCGGCATCAGCATCAGCATCAGCATCAGCATCAGCATCAGCATCAGCATCAGCATCATCATCATCATATAACATCCGCTTTACATGTTTGCACGTGTTGAACAGCTTTGAGAAATTGACTTCCAAACTAACCTGTCTCTGCCCAGGTCTTTATTTATCTCTCTTTCTCTCAAATCCATCTTTATCACGACCTTCCATGTTTTCCTTTGCCTTCTCTTGCCGACTGTCCTTGCTACCTCAACTTTTCTACATCTACTAGCCCTGGAACTCTCATCCATTCTTTCATTCAACGTGGCCATACCAATGAAGTTTCACGTTCTGCACATATCTCCTTATACTATCCAGATTTAATCTTCCTCTAAGGTTATCAGATCAAAGTGTGTCTTTTAGACTCAAATGACACATCCATCATATCATACTCATATCATTCCTTTCTATGCAACACATGTCCTCAACCCTCACTGGCCTGGTTTCACTTCTATACATCATCACACTGCATACACATCCCTGATAGACGCTTCCCTTTATCGACAGTGATAACGCTCTGCTAGTTAGTAATATCAGAATTTCCCTGAACTTACTCTATCCACTCCTAACTCTTGCAATTACAATAGCACCTGCTCCTCCCTGTGCTCCAATGGTATCACTAAGATAACAGAACTGCTGAACAACCTAACTTTTCCCATCTCAGACTTTTTGAGTTAATAAAGACTATAATAACCTACAATATTGCATGTTTCTCCATCTCTCCTTAACGTAAACCCAGTCTAATAATACTATATGAGCAATGGTGATGTAGAATATAAAACGTAGATTTAAACAGAGCGCTAGTATGAGCAACTGCAGACTTCACTTGCAAGGCATAATTTCATGCATATATTGTTCAAAATCGAAAGTGTATCTGCCTGCCTGCCTGCCTGCCTGCCTGCCTGCCTGCCTGCCTGCCTGGTGTCATTACCTGGACTTATTTTCTTGTGATCCTTCGTCATCCCCCCCCCCCAAAAAAAATGCTTCTGTTGGGTTAACCCCAGTCATACTGTTGAGAGTTGCACAGTAGTTTAGAAAAAATAAACTGATTAACAGCAAGTCTAGGGGCTTGTTTAACTACTTTGGAGGTAGACTTTATTTGTGACTCTCTTTTTATTTTTCAGCATTCAGCAAATTTTTATAAGCACTTTTAGTGAGACGGTGAGTGGAAAAATCATGCATTTGATGGTACAAGCACCAAAATTCGCATGATGACTTCATAGGGTAGGTTAAACATATGTGCTCTACTAACCACCTAAAAATCCACGATGGCGGCCTTTTATCAAGATGTCCGCCATCAGGAACTCGCGATAATGATATTCTTTATGAATTGGTATCTATTCAACTGATTGTAGTGATCTTGGTGTAAAATTGTATGTTTTGAGGCATGCTGAATTCATTTATTCCACTCTAGAAAACATTTGAGCACCAGTTACATGACTAATAATAAAATACACCAAAAATTACATCAAAACACATTTTATTAACGACATATCACATACTAAATTAATGGAATTAATGATTATAAAGTCTAACTGACTGACTTAGTTGAACATGAACACAACATTAACATTAATCGAATAATACACAAATTATTCACAATCTTCTGTCAAATGTTTGACAATTGAACTCTGTTCACTACGACACTACTGGTCACTAACACAGCTGCACAGAGCGGTACAAGAAAGTTCGGTGCAGAAACATTTGCATCTATTGAGGCAGTTTTTCTGACAGCATGCAAATATGGGTGAAAGGGTTGTCCAATATATGTTCCATGCCTGTTCACTTTGAATCCAACCCAGTCAGCAGGTGTGCTGGTTTCTGGATTTGAGGCAGTCACCTGATCCCATATGACTCCACCCTGGTAGGCCGCATGTTTAGCATGCTCCCTCAAGGCAGCTCTGGTTGGTGGAATTGCATCGTAGTTCCTCTGCTTGCAGGCAAACGGATCCAGCCTCGCCTCGATGACACAGCTAGCTGCACTGGAGTATCGTACATTAGAATAACAAAGTTTTCCAGTTTCTGAAGGTCATTATCTGAAACTTCTTGCGGACATTTACTGAGTTCTTGAAGATTTCAGCAACATCCTCACATACATTCCATGTCTGCCATGCAGATTTTTTCCCTTTGCCATGGAAACAAGAGACCACATCACATCCCATGAAAGCATGGAAGAACAGGATACCGGCGACCTTCTCCATCCCTATTGAAGAAACCACCTTGTGAACAGGAATCCACTCCTTGCCCAAACGCCATCCACAACTTATAATGATGGCTTGATTGACACTGCTATAACGACAACATCAGTGTCATTTGCTTTAATGGTAATGGACTTGCATCCCTGGCATGTACAAACACTCTGGTGTACGCCTCCTCATGGGAGCACAGGGCCACGGTATTCAGGGGCCTGACTTTGTTGCTGGTGGCATTATCTCCCCTTGTAACGATGATGGTGCTTGTTGTGTCATTAAATTAGATAGTTCTGTCTTATTGCTATCATCTTGCAGAAAGCTTCTCCAGTTTTGAGGCGTCTTGGTAATTCCCGTTACTCTTCGCCTCATCCCTCGTCCTCTTTTCGTTCTAATTTCAGACTTAACTTTTTGTATACATCAAATACAACGCCCACCCTTCCGTATTTGACGGCATAGAACTTCACCTTCCGTGGATGTGTGACATTGATGAAGGCATTTCCTTCTGGTTCTCTTTCTAGCAGAGCTAGTCCGGATTAGAGAATTTAAGTCAGCAATGTCTTTTAGCATGTATGGCGTCTGCCGTTGTCACTCAGTGAAGCAGGAGTTGCTTGGTTCTCTTGCTTGAAGAAGTCTTCCAAATGAAACTGTCTGACACGAGATGAATAGTCCGGAAAACAGCTGGCACTCCTCTTTCATGAACTTTTCCTTGGAACTACTGGAGACCTTGACATGTTTGAAGAAGGCAACTTTGTTCTTTTTTATGGGGTGGTAGAATGAGCTTGCATCGTCACTCTCCAGTCCATCCACAAATGACTTGAATTGTTGTTTTCCTCTTTCTTGGTGTGTTCCAACAAGCCCCGCTAGCATTGGATCTGCAATGGTCTTTGTGTCTAGAACCAGTAGATCTGCTGTTTCTTCTTGGAAAGGGTTGCCCATCTCCTTCAGGACTCTTTGCAGCGCCCTGATCTTCTCCACGAATGTTCTCTAGGTACTTGCATTTTGCTCATGATGTTTGGTGGTTGTGGATGCGTTCTTCAGACATGACATTGTCTCATAGCCAGCAACTAGACGACTCACTTCTGATCCAGCTACCATCCATCTTCTCAGTATCCCAGGATCCTCTGTCAGTCCAACAGCTCCAGCATCGCCTTTTGATGATTGCATTGTTTTGTTCATGCACTTAATCTATCGCCAGGGTAGAGAATTCTCGTTTTGATGTAAGAATGACAAAGTTTCCCTTGTGAAACTCCCTGGCAACATCTGAGTGTTGCTGAAAAACGGAAATCATATCTTGCCAATGAATCATGAGCCATCTGGCATAGTTCATGTTGTTATTCGCTCGGGATTTTTGGTAGAGTTCGAAGTCTCCTTCCTAAAACGAATGGATCAAGCAGAATATGGTGAGCTCAACATTTAGCACCATATTCATAAACTATAACTGTGGACTGTCACTCCTCTGCCTCTAGTGCCAGTCTTCAAAGGACATAGGAGAGTTGCCTGACGTCACGCAATCTGAAAAATAGTCACAGTGAGCTTCCTTCATCAGTTAGAGGCTAGGTGGATTGCTTCACTATATTTGCTGGCTTGTGCTAGAATTTTCCCCACATCCGTCTTAAAGGCCAGAAGGACATCCCTACCTTGGCGATGAGGTTCTAGTTTGGGATATGGAACAGTAGTTTCTCTTTCAGGCGGTTAGCATGTGTGTTAGGAGATTTGATGTCTAGCTACTCCAGTCTTTCGTTGTACAGACAACACATATCTTCTAGGCAGAAAACTGGTGGATCTGAACCCTCACTAGCATTTTTCGTCGCAGCAATGTACGTCACCAGTTCCGAAAATACCATTGCATAAATATTCTTCCCTTCGAGAGGATCTTCTGCCTTTTTCTTGCTTTTGAGCATTCAGAAATGCTCTTTCTCTGTTGTACTGTGCTACCAAGCACACAGGGTGATATTTCAGTTCCTGTGCGATGACATATCTGACACTCAGTTTTGTAAGGAGCTTACCATCATTGAGAGTCTTGACACACTCATTAATTTCTCCTTCACTTTCAAGGTCATAGCCTGTCTCAGGATCCCCCCTTTCCTTCTCACACAAGAAGCATTCTGTCGTCTTCAGATCTATGATTGTTCTGGGTACCTTCCTTTTGTTGCTGCTGTCACCAATTTCCACGACAACTATTGACCTTTTTTCAGCCCGCTACAACTTTGCGTTGTTGAAAAGCAGTCTGCACCTAGAATGGTATTTAGTATTGTTTATTCTCAAAGTGTTCAATACCTCACTGCTATCGTCAAGTCTTGCGGGATCCAGGTTTACCAGTAGTGCATCGAGGGAAATAAAATGAGGAATATCCCTTGCTGACTGTATCCGTAATCTTGCAGTGTTGAAGGATTTAAAAGCTGAGATATGAGATCTTCTTTCCTCTCTGTTTGGCAAAGACAATGTTTGTTCCAGTCTGCGCCACAATCTTTCACTTGAAGCCATTGTTACATTCTGATGCTCAGCATCGAGAGTTCCTGAAAAAAAAAGAACACAACTGAATTAATGTAATGAATGGGCAATAATTGATTCAATTAAAATACAATTATTTGATAATGGGAAAATATGCACAGAAATCGTGCAAATGGTGATACAAGCACCAAAATCGTTGTGATGACTCCATAGTGTATACTAAACATTTATGACATTTATTAATTTAGTATGTAATACGTTGTTAATAAAATGTGTTTTGATGTTGTAATTTTTGGTTTATTTTATTAACAGTCATGTAAGTGGTGTTCAAATTCTTTCTAGAGTGTCATAAATGAATTAAGGATGCCCCAAAACAGAATTTGACACCAAGATCACTACAATTGGTTGAATAGATACCAATTTATAAGGAATATCATGATCGCGAGTTCCTGATGGCGACCATCTTGAATTTTTAGGTGGCTAGTCATTTGCACGATTATATTGCATTTTTGTATAAAAGTGGGGACACAAAAGTGGTGCAAAATTGTTCCCTTCTGGGGATTAATTTTACCCGTCCTGGGGCGGGTATCTTTCTATTTATTATTTATATGAAACAATAATATTTAGTATCCAATGTTGAAGTACTTAACAAATATGCATTGAAAACCTCTGGTATAAAAATACACCTAAAGATCACAAGACAAAACAAAAACGTTTATTAATTTTTATTTATTTCTATTTTTATTAAGTTATTTCTATTTATTCCTTAAAAATGATTGTTAATGTTTTCATGTTTTTATTTTTATTCATATTCTCCTTCCGGCTGTTATTATTACAAAAATGTGTTTCGTTGAACAACTGTCAGCGAAACACGTTTCAATTGTCATTATGTCTATTGAGGCTCATTGTTAAAGTGGGAGAGAATTCATTCAATTTTTGCGAATGGAAACAATTGAACGAGGCTCATTGACTGCAGAGTTTTTCATTTCCACCGAAGTAACAATAAACCTGTCCTCCAGAGATTAACATTTATTTATTTTATTAATTTCCGCATTTCGCGTTATTTAATAACTTAGAATGTTACGAAATAAAGATGCTGCTTGTTATCCGTATGCCCCAGACAGAAAAAGAGGAATATTTTGTTTTGGTGTTAAATATCAACAACATCTAATTTAAAAAAATCTAAAATGGTAACGAGAATTTAAGACATGTAGATCACTCAACTCACACTGTTTCTTATGCCCTAGTGAGAAACTAGAAATTGTAAGATTTAAAGACGGGGAAAGATTACTCAACGTTAGACAGGAAACCACTTTAAACTGCAAGCATTTCAAGGAACACACACTAAGTAAACCTTGAATAAAAAATAATGATGCCCAATAACGACTATTATGCTACATTTGATTTACCCCTTATTTTGACCTTACTGGCTTTTACTTCACTGCGTGTTTGTGTTGTTTATACAGGTTAACTCTATTTTGTTTTATTTTTGTTTTCATGTTTTTATGTTTTTTTAGTTAAGGTATCTATATTATTTGAAATAACTACACCTCAACCTATAGCAGACCTGATTTTAATACTTTCTGATAATCTCTTATGTATTTATGAATAGAATTAACCGTTACAATTACTTACAATGTACTTGACCAGCTTGTTTGCCTTAGCGGTGCTTATATTGTAAGTTCCTTGTATTAGTATTATAGTAAGTATAAAGGTAAACAGATAGAACAGAGAAGGCTGGAAAGGAAGAATACCGTATTTAGTTAAAAACAACTGTCAGTGAAACACGTTTCAATTGTCATTATGTCTATTGAGGCTCATTGTTAAAGTGGGAGAGAATTCATTCAATTTTTGCGAATGGAAACAATTGAACGAGGCTCATTGACTGCAGAGTTTTTCATTTCCACCGAAGTAACAATAAACCTGTCCTTAATTAATTAATATTTATTTATTTTATTAATTTCCGCATTTCGCGTTATTTAATATCTGCGATTTGTTACAAAATAAAGATGCTGCTTGTAATCCGTATGCCCCAGACAGAAAAAAGAGGAATATTTTGTTTTGGTGTTAAATATCAACAACATCTAAGCTTAACTACGCTGTATAGATGCACTTGAAGAATACCCACCCCGGTCACTTTTATGTCCTCTTATTAAGATTAAAATCAAAATATAATGATACTAAACCCTTATGTGAAAAACTCTTTTTCTAATTTTGATCAAAATCCATTACATTATTTTGATTCTAGAATATGTCTAACATTTAAAGCTTAAGAAATTTAAATTTAAAGAATCTTGCTTAATTGGCTTCTAATTACTATGGGTAAAATTCAAAGCAAATCTGAAATATTTTTATTCGTATTCTCCTTCCGGCTGTTATTATTACAAAAATGTATTTCGTTGAACAACTGTCAGTGAAACACGTTTCAATTGTTATTATGTCTAGTGAGGCTCATTGTTAAAGTGGGAGAGAATTCATTCAATTTTTGCGAATGGAAACAATTGAACGAGGCTCATTGTTAAAGTGGGAGAGAATTCATTCAATTTTTGCGAATGGAAACAATTGAACGAGGCTCATTGTTAAAGTGGGAGAGAATTCATTCAATTTTTGCGAATGGAAACAATTGAACGAGGCTCATTGTTAAAGTGGGAGAGAATTCATTCAATTTTTGCGAATGGAAACAATTGAACGAGGCTCATTGTTAAAGTGGGAGAGAATTCATTCAATTTTTGCAAATGGAAACAATTGAACGAGGCTCATTGTTAAAGTGGGAGAGAATTCATTCAATTTTTGCGAATGGAAACAATTGAACGAGGCTCATTGACTGCAGAGTTTTTCATCTCCACCGAAGTAACGATAAACCTGTCCTTAATTAATTAATATTTATTTATTGTATTAATTTCCGCATTTCGCGTTATTTAATATCTGCGATTTGTTACGAAATAAAGATGCTGCTTGTTATCCGTATGCCCCAGACAGAAAAAGAGGAATATTTTGTTTTGGTGTTAAATATCAACAACATCTAATTTAAAAAAATCTAAAATGGTAACGAGAATCGAACAGGAAACCCTAAGCTTAACTACGCTGCACTTGAAGAATACTTGCCCCGGTCACTTTTATGTCCTCTTATTAAGATTAAAATCAATATATATATATATATATATATATATATATATATATATAAACTCTTATGTCTAAACCCCTTTTTCTAATTTTGATAAAAATCCATTACATTTCGCGTTATTTAATATCTGCGATTTGTTACAAAATAAAGATGCTGCTTGTAATCCGTATGCCCCAGACAGAAAAAAGAGGAATATTTTGTTTTGGTGTTAAATATCAACAACATCTAAGCTTAACTACGCTGTATAGATGCACTTGAAGAATACCCACCCGGTCACTTTTATGTCCTCTTATTAAGATTAAAATCAAAATATAATGATACTAAACCCTTATGTGAAAAACTCTTTTTCTAATTTTGATCAAAATCCATTACATTATTTTGATTCTAGAATATGTCTAACATTTAAAGCTTAAGAAATTTAAATTTAAAGAATCTTGCTTAATTGGTTTCTAATTACTATGGGTAAAATTCAAAGCAAATCTGAAATATTTGAAGTATCAAATGGGTGGCTGTATCCATATTATGCTCCATTTCCTTTAAAAACCCTTTAGAATACTCCAAGGAAACTGAAATCTGGGAAATATTTAACTGCAGGCTTGTGGAACTCTCTTCCTGTTTTCCTCCTACCCATAGTCTTGTCTTTGCGATAAGCATCTTTCATCTTGTTATGTTTTGTTTTTTACAAGTGGCTTACTACCTTGTCTGGAGTGATTCCCCCCCCCCCCCAAAAAAAAAAAATTATGTCTAATACTTATTGTAAAGTTTCATAAAAATCAGAGACGTCTGAATTTTCACCAAGGGCTTCTACCCCTTTTTACGCCTTTGTATAAAAATAAATTAAACTAAATATAACCCACAGCTGTGTTTCAAAATTCATAATGATCTGTTAATTAGTTTCTGAGTGAACTCTCTACATGCAAATATATAAATATATACACATATCTAACTTTATATAGAGATAGAGTGGTTTTGACTCGAAAGTTGTGTATTATTGACTGAATTGATACTCTCACAGACTATGGAATCGACAATGCAGAGTTCGAAATTGTACTAAAATATTGCTAACATCGCAACTTGCGTTCAACTAATATTATACAATGAATCCTTTATAAGTACTAGTGTGTTTTGTCATTAAATAACACAAAAAAAGGATTGATATACGATTAACAGATGAGGAAGTCTTTAAAGGAGATGCATGATTGAGCCAATTGATACCATTATGAACTCTGGAATCGGCTATCCCGTGTTCAAATCTTATTAGATTCATTGCACTGATACTGTTGCAAAAGATAAGGACCTGCAATTACCATCGATTTTCCAAATGCCATGTATATTAATTGTTCGGATAATGGGATTGGCTTAGCGCAAGGCTTTTCCTCGCTTAAAAAAAGATTCAAGTGCAGACATTTCTTGATGTAAAGAGTAAGGTTGAAAAAGTCACATTCGCTCTTCTCATGTTTGGGAAAAATATCAACCAATGATAACTTTCAAGCACGAGTTGTAGCCATTATTGATTTGTCAGTACAAATAAGCGGTTTAACGTCTGATGGTGATGGTAGAGGTGGTGATGATGATGTAAAAGAAGTTGCTATGTTACTCAGAGCTGGAGTGAAATTGGAGATTCACACCTTTCCCAAGATTATTTCTGCATACATGACCACAATATATCAACATGGATTTGAACTCTGCATAGCCGATTCCATAGTCCATGATTATATCCATTTTATATTCAGTTAAACAGATGCAATGTATAATTTACAATAGGTATTGTGTTTCAGCATCAAAAACCGTAAAAAGGATTGATCTGCCATAAAAAAGACAAAATCAAATCAAATAGTGATATAATTTTTTTTTATGGAAATCGCTCCTGACAAGACATGAAGCCATTTGATGTAAGGAGCTAAAAAGAACAAAAGATGATTATTACAAAGGCAGGAGATGGCTATTGACCATAGTCTTGAAAATACCAAGGTTATAAATAGCTGGAAAAAAGCCAGTAGGAAGAGAGTTCCCCAAGTCTACAGTTCTTGAAAAGAAGCTACTGGAATAGAAAGCTGTATTATAATAGGGGTGGGACGTAATGGGTGAAAATTTCAGATTCATGCGTGTAGTATTTTTTTGTGTTCATTTATACATAAATAACACTAAACAATCAAATATTTTGAAAATTTTGCAAAATTCAGAGGGTGCAGGTTAAAAATATGGGACTCAAAATCCATCATTTTTCGGTGAAAAAGTGGTTTCATGCGACATTGCAGGTCTTAAAACATCCTCAAAAGCTATGAATGGATATAGATGGTTAAATCTGATATAGTACTGTAATTTAAGACACTTTTCAGGCTGTAAAAGGGGTTTCATGAATGTAGAATAGCCAAAAACTAGTGAAAAATAGCCAGAATTAGCCAAAATTTCCCCAAATCCCCTGTTAAGCTACCTAATTGGTTCCCAAGTCTCTACAATGGTTATGCATGGCTGTAGATAGTTGAAACTGACAAGACACTAAGGTTTAACACCAGTTTAGGGGTTTAAGGAGCCCACCCCCCAGGGTGAAATGGTTAAAAATGCATCACAAACTACGTATCCAAATGACACAGCTGGAATCATATAAACCGAATAGTGGATAATGCAGTCAATTTAATAAAACATCCTTAATGGCTATGAAATGTCATGAAATAGTCAATTGAAGTTGTGGAAATCTATGGGGAACTGCACAGGAGATCAGCCAATTACTTGTACATCGACTGAAATAAACCTTCAATGATTTCCCAATTCTCGACTTCGAACTTGGTTTAGTGTGTACTCATGTCCCAAGCACCGAGCACATTGCATGGAATGATCTGGATTATATTCTGTTCATCCTCTATCTGGGGGTATCTCCATGAACGCCTTGCAGAATCACGGTTGAAACATTCCAGATACTCCACCATGTAGTTGTTCTCATCAACCTATTTTCTAGTCATTCCGATGTACCAATTTCTTCCAAGTGGAGTGTCCCAAACTGCAACACAAGGTTCATTTAGAGGAATATCATCAGACTCTTCTAGGATTTCAACATCTTCCTCAGTATCAACGCTCACATTATTATCATTATCTGTCGTGAAAGAAAGCAGAATGGAGTTTTCATCTAGAAATAAAACTTCTTCGTCTGCATCTTCATCATGGTCACCAGAAAGAAGAATCCCCAAATTTATTTTCATCATTGTCATTCATTCCATTTAGCCTGTACAGCTCTGGGTTCTCCTGGAAATCGTGCTTGCAAATCAGTTTACGAAACCATAGTTCATTCCTCAGCATCGTTTTTTTCGTTTTCTCATTTTGCTTTTCTTTCAGTGCTCTCTCAACCTCTTCTACTGAGGCAAAGGGACCACTATGCTCTTTGCATTTGCTAAGAAGAATTGCTGACCTCTCCTTTGAGTGGATAGCTTTTCGACGCTTTTCTGCCAGCTTTACCTTCATGATCAACCATTGATTCATGTTCTTCATCGATATGCATGTTGTCAATTATGACCTTCCGGTTGAGTGCAACTTGATCAAAGAAAAACTGGGTCTAATTTGCATCAAACGTGTCCACGTCAACACCCTTTCCCAGAATATTGAAAAGAATGTGATTTTTTGTCTTCCATTGAATCAAATTTGACCTCTTCGATCCATGGCCCTTCTGAACTTTGCTATTGTACTCTCTCAAGTATCGATCAAGTTTATCTTTCACTCCTTTTATTGTTGTTAGTTTAATGTATCTTCCAAATGCTCTTTGCCAGTGAGCCAGCAGACACAGAGAAAATTGATGGAGATGCTCTTTCTGTTTTGTAGATCCATAAGTTGGAGCATGATGAACTATAGCTAAAACGCACTCATGTACAGTGGGGAGGTTTTCAAGCAAAGTGAAATCCCAATCATCGTACTGGTACTTTGTTCCACTCATCCTATCTTCTCAACTAAACTGAACTGAACTGAAAACAAAAGAAAATAATTGTTATTAAACTGCTTGAATATAATACAATGCAATGGTTTCGACACTACAATGGTTTCAACTATCTACATCCATTCATAACCATTGTAGAGGCCTGGGAATTAATTAGGTTGCTTAACAGAGGATTTTGGCTAATTTGGGCTATTTTTCACTAGTTTTTGGCTATTTTACATTCATGAAAACCCTTTCACAGCCTGAAAATGGTCCTAAATTACAGTACTATATCAGATGTAACCATCTATATCCATTCATAGCTTTTGAGGATGTTTTAGGACCTGCAATGTCGGATGAAACCACTTTTTCACCGAAAAATGATGAATTTTGAGTCCCGTGGAGCCCTAACTGCTATTTTTGGCCTGCACCCTCTGAATTTTGCAAATTTTTCAAAATGTTTCATTGTTTAGTGTTATTTATGTATAAATGAACACAAAAAAATACTACTCGCATGAATCTGAAATTTTCACCCATTACGTCTCACCCCTAATTATAATATATATATATATATCAAAACAGCGAATTGCTGAAAATTACTAGATCAGTGAGTTTCTGTCAGAAAGAGGTAGTTGGGAGGAGAAGAGGACATCGCCCACTAGATTTCGAAGTCGGTTTTGTACTCTGTCAAGGCAGGAAAGGGTTCTCTGAGCAGCACCTCCCCAGATGTGGCAACAGTACTCCATCTTAGGATGTATTTGGATCTTATACAGGTAGAGGATTGCATCAAAAGTGAGATATCTTCTGGAGTGGTAGAATGATCCAACCATTTTTCCAGTGACCTTGGCAACGGATTTGATATAAGTCTTCCATTTTAGGGCTGGAGTGAAGGGCATTCCCAGAAACTTGTCAAAGGGGGCTTTCTCAAAGAGAGAGCCATTCATTTCAATTCGGGCCAAGTGGGAATCAGACCATTGGTGGTGAAATGAAAGAGGCTTGGTTTTGGACGAATTAAAAGTAAGCAGCCACCTTTTTCCTTATTGTACTATATGATCAAGGTTGGAAGAGATGATAAATGACTGTTGCGATAATCCAAAATTATTTGCAACGGTAGAGAGTGCTAGAAATCTTGAGTGACTTATTGTGACTCAGACTTCAGGTAACACCACTTATTCTGGCCAGTAAGCAATCACTGATAATAATGTGTGTGACCTAAATAAATTAAGAAATAATAATAATAATAATAGTAATAATAATAATAATAATAATAATAATAGTAATAATAATAATAATAATAATAATAATAATAATAGTAATAATAATAATAATAATAATAATAGTAATAATAATAATAATAATAATAATAATAATAATAATAATAATAGTAATAATAATAATAATAATAATAATAATAATAATAATAATAATAATAATAATAATAGAAAAAAATTAAAATTTACACATAAAATTTATTTTTGTATTTCGTCAAAACATTTTTCATCAGTTTTATGCCTCAAGCATCAACATTTGTTTTCAAAATGTCAAAATTTATATTTGTGGGTTGTAGTTTTTTTTAGTATAATTAAAAATATTCTCTCAGATTTCGAAACTCAAGAAAGTCCCAAATAATTTTGCTTTTGTTGCAACGGAAGCTGATCGTTTGGCTCATTATTATGTACTTGTTGTAATAGAATATCCTAGACTCCCTTTTTCCTATATGGACTTCACGCCATTGACAAGCGTCTTGCTTCTGACATCTATATAATAAAAGTGAAAATATGTGTGTCCAGCCTTATTCGCGATATAAGGAAGAGGGAGTGGGAGGAGAGAAACGAATAAGAAGGGGGAAAAAGGATAGTAGACAGAGTATTGATTTACTCCTCTCCAGGAGTTAGGCACAAGGCCAGTTTTTATCTTACTCCCACAAGTAAGATGTGACCCAAGGTCGGGTCGGGAAAGTAGGGTTTAAAAATTGCCTGGGCAGCCCCGTCGGCATTCCCCGGTAGAGGCTCCTCAGGCAGTAAGCAATTAACTTACTCCTCCCCAAAGAGGGGAGGCGAAGCCTACCTCCTAGAACTGCACAGGACAGACCCATAGACCGGCGTAAATCAAGCCCCGAAAGCCAAGACAATACCAGTCTATGCGGTGCAGTATCCATCGGAACAGATACTACACTTTGATCTTAGCCAAAAGTAGACAGAGTAGCGGCGGCTCCTGATGATTCTTTCAAAGCTTGATACCGGTCAACAATTCAGAATTCAGTTTTTAAGCTGGCATCGACTGCCGCTGCTTCTGCTTCAAATACTAACTAGACTAGCTGAATTCGCCTGTTCGCTACCGCTTCGCAATTTTATTCCTATTCACTACATGAAATCAAGTTTGAAATAGCAATAGCATTTTAAAACGAAATATTATTTTATTTATCTTTTAAAAGTTGAATTAAGATTTTATTTAGTTCTTAGAATAAATCATTGTTTTTTCAACCCTCGAAAAATGAAACATTTCTTTAGTAGTTAGTATTTGTGCGTATGTGAGTGAATAAGAGAGAGAGAGAGAGAGAGAGAGAGAGAGAGAGAGAAAGAGAAAGAGAGAGAGAGAGGGAGAGAGAGTAGGGAATAGGAATTAAATTGCGAAACGATAGCATGAAGCCGAAGCCAGCTAGGTAGTAATATTTTACCAATGCTTGTCCATCCATTATTGTTTTTTTATGGAAATCGCTCCAGACAAGGCATGAAGCCACTTGATGTAAGGAGCTAAACAATACTAACAGGACTAAAATACAAAATAAGAGGAGCGAGAGTGACGAGGCTGCCAGAAGTAAACCCAAGGTCCAATTTCTACTCTCAACACTGTACTCTCTATTGCAATGAACTTTTCATCCTTCCTTATACTAATGTGTTGGTTGTTTTTTTTCCACTCGGTAAATTGAATCCCTTTCTCAAGTATACAACAGTACTACTAGAGTCATTCATTTCGTAAGAATCAGATGATTCTATTGTTGACATTGGTTTCCCCCGATTTCTCTCTTAGAAAGACATTGGGTACTTACGGGAGGGACAACATTCAGAGTGAAAGTATTTCTGTGGCACAAACTGGATTCGAACTTGGCACAGCCAGGTCTTCAGTCCGTGTCGTTAACCACTTAGCCACCGTCACCTCCCACTACCAGAAGAATACCTACCTCTTCCTGAATGGGTTTATTTTATGTTGCTGCTATGCTTAGAAAAGGTCGACCAACACTTGTATATAAAAAATGTTATTGTTTATTTTTATTGGTCGAATTGTGATGAACGGATATATGTCAGCCAGCCTTACATGGGGTGTCCATTGTCTCTCAAGACTGAACAGAGGTCATGATGAATGTGATGAATGGGTAGAGTAAGAAAAGGTCAAACAGGTTTGAAGTGTACATACAGGAACTGACAGTAGAGAAAACTTTGGTTGTCTTCAAGCCAGTCGCTCTGCTAAGATCAAGAATCAGACTCAAATTCCAGAAAATCAGACTCAAATTCCAGAAAATCAGACTCAAATTCCAGAAAATTCGACTCAAATTTCAGAAAATATCAATGGTTGTTATCAGTGATAAATCAATGGTAAATGACAGTTGTGATAACACAATGTGATTTGCAATGGTCATTAAAATAAGCAGAAAATGCTGAAAATCTCGAGAGACTTGTTATCACCTAGATTACAGGGAACACCACTTTTTATTGTCAGTGAGCAATCACTGATAATGATTTGTGGAAAAACCCATAGTTAGCATATAATAATAATAATAATAATAATAATAATAATAATAATAATAATAATAATAATAATAATAAATGGCGCCGGTCTAAGCTGACACCGCACAAAATATTTGTAGAGGGTTAAGGAGGATAAGAAGACCGAGGAGGGGTAGCACAAACCAGATCTCCACTGGAAGTGTAGAGACTGCTGGGACCTTGGGGAGGCTTATTGCCAGAGAAGACCAATGGTCCTTACCAGCGAGAAATCAATGGTAAGCGGCTGTTGCGATACTGCAAGGTTATTTGCAGTGGTTATCAAAAAGAGATGGAGAGTACTGGGAATCTGGGGAGGCTTGTTGTCACTCAGACTCCAGGGAACACCACCGGTTGTTGTCAGTGAGCAATCACTGGCGATGACCTGTGTGATAACTCCTAGTGAGTAGTAATAATACTAAAAAAAATGGCATCAGCTGAGGCTCATGTCACACCAAAATAGTCATGAAGGTTTAGACGGATGGAAAGACCGAGGAGGGAGAGCACTAACCAGACCTCCACTAGAGTGCAGAGAATAGTAGGACCTTGGGGAGGCTTATTGCCACTCAACTGCCATAGAGGACCAATGGTCTGTTCCAGTGAAAAATCAATGGTGGGCGGCTGTTGCGATAATGAAAAGTCATATGCAATGGTTGTTGAAAGAGGTTAACAGTGCTGGAAATATGAGGAGACTTGTTCGCACTCAGACTCCAAGGAATACCACCAGTTATTAGCAGTGAGCAATCACTGATGATGACTTGTGTGAGAACTCCTAGTGAGTCGATAATAATAATAATAATAATAATAATAACTACTACTACTACTACTACTACTACTACTACTACTACTACTACTACTAATACTACTACTACTAATAATAATAATAATAAGTATAATAATAAATATAATAATAATAGGACCTTGGGGAGGCTTGTTGCCACTCGGGCCCCAGAGGGGACCAATGGCCCTTATCAGCGGGAAATCGGTGGTAAGTGGCTGTTGCGATACTGCAAGGTAATCAGCGGTGATGAACGAAAAGAGGTGGAGCATACTGGAAGTCTGAGGAGACTTGTTGTCACTCAGACTCCAGGGAATACCACAGGTTGTTGGCAGTGGGCTATCACTGACGATGACCAGTGTGATAACTCCTAGTGAGTAAATAATAACAATGCTACTACTACTACTACTACTACTACTACTACTACTACTAATAATAATAATAATAATAATAATGATAATAATAATAGAAAAAATCAGGACTTACAGATTAAAATTTATTTTTGTATTTCATCAAAACACTTTTCATCGGTTTTATGCTCCCAGCATCAACATTTGATTTCTAGCCAGTCGCTCTGCTAAGATAAGGATCAGACTGGCTAAATGGCATTTTGGACACTCATGCATTCTCATGTAGTCACACCCCCTTCGGCAGGTCACCTATGCAACCTCATGTATCTAAGCCTCTTCTGGTATGTGGCCTATACACTTCATCCTATCTTTTAGTTTATCCACTGGATACATCTCCTGTTCATGTTATTCTTAGTACAATTAGCAAGGTCGTCTTCTCAACCAATATCCAACAATATTAGAAATGGCCAATTTTTCCGCACATATAAAACAAAGAGTTTCTAATAATCTGTCAATAATTAAAAAATCAACTAATCTTAAATTTTAATCTTTTTGGTGACTATGTAAAAGCAGATCAATTTTTAAAAATGTATTTAAATTTTTACTGAATAAATAATTTTAGTTACCCTTTCCCCTTTTTTAATTTGCTGATTTAATAAATATTAAATATATTTTAGAATAAATTATTTAATTTTTTTTATTTTTAAGATTCATGGATACCAGATTTGGAATCCAAAAAAAATTGCCACATTTTAGTTTCAATTTATAACTTATAATTAAGAGATCAAATCTGTAAAAACTAAAATTAAAAGACATTTTTTTAACTAGGCGGACATGAACAACAGAACAGAAGAGTTCAAAAGTGAGTGTAACATCCTTCTTTAAAAACTTCTCTCTCTATATCTCCCCCTCTCCTCCCCTCTTTTGCCCAAGCACCTCTTCTCTCGATCACTCCCCCTCTCTCTTTTTCTCTGGCAACTGGAAAACAATCTCTCGAAATGTACAGCCCCCCCCTGCTGCTGACTAATTTCGTTTCTGTTGACCCCCCCCCCCCACAAAAATGAATATTATAAAAAAATCTGCTAATATTCTGTCCAAGGCAATGCTGAAAAAGAATATATCAGCTTTGCGGGTTTGTCTTGTGTAATTTCTAACTTTTAGGTGAACACAGACACAAACAGACAACTGCCTTTTATATAATAGACTAGCAGGGGTACCCGGCGTTGCCCGGGGCTCTTCCTCCCCCTGTTTTCCTCTCCCTTTCTGCAGGCAAAAGTGTAATTATCTCTCTCTTCCCCCAGAGCAAAAGCTGTGTCTTCCCCATTTGCCCCTCATCTCCTAACCCGACAAACGACTCTCCTCTCTCCCTCGCCTCACTATCTTCCCGCTCTCTTTCCCCCCACCAGCAAAAGTGTGTCTACTCCGGTCGCCTCCTCATCCGGTCACTCCCCCTCTCCCTCACCCCACTGTCTTCCCATATTATTTCATTTCCTTTATCCTTTTTCATTTTAATGGTACATTTGTTCATGTTTTTCTTTTCTACTTTCACGTGACCAAATCCGAATGCATTTATCCTGCAAGATCAACTGCTGGCATGCTGACTGTAATATCGCATAGGATCAGTGAATCTATCAAGGGAGGTTTTGTTTTTAGAGCAATAGCTTTTGACATATCAAAGGCCTTTGATAGATATGGCACAAATGATCGCACAAATGATCGCTTCACAAACTTGCTGGCTATGTAATATCTAGCAATGTCTTCTTAACAATCAAATCCTTACTCTCTGATAGGTCTATTAAAGTAATTGTTAATGGCCAAAGTCTGAAGCACATAGCATCAATGCTGGCGTATCGCAAGGATCTATTCTGGGCTCAACACTTTTCCTGATCTTAATTAATGATCTTCAAAATTATATTCTGAGATTATTTCTTGACATCTTCTCTTTCAATTTAGTACACATGTTGCAATGGGGAAAACTGGCTTCTTACTTTTAACACCTCTAAAACTAAGCTTCTCTCCTTTCACCACCAACGCTCAGATCTTTTTTTTATTCCAGTCGAAATGAATGGCTCCCTTCTTTAAGGGGGGGGGGGCTTACTTTCGTTCCAGGTCTGAAATTGAAGACTTATCTGTTGCTAAGGTTGCTGCAAAAAATGGTTGGATCATTCTATGCCTTGAGAGTGTACAAAAATCGTCTGTGCAATCTAGTGGTTGAAGGTCTCTTCTCTTCCCATTGCCACACGATTGCTTCCCCGAGAGCTACAACATGACCATCTTCAAATCTAATGTCAATAAACACTTGCCATAAATCGTCCTCATAAGTAATCAAATTTCGCTCATTCCATTCATTATTTTCAATCCTCTCATAATATTCTCCATCATTCAACTGTTAATCTATTCGTCTCAGTAACTCTTATCCGCAAGTGGCTTTTAGCCTTCATAAGTGGTGACTCATTATTTTAAAAAATATATTTCACAGAATTTGATCTGTCTATTGATATTGTAAATTTATGGGTTGATTTCAGATAGTTTAAAAGGGAGGTGCCCAAAGAGAGATAACGAACAGATCTCTGTGTTAATAAAATTATCAGACTAGATATCATGTGTGTATGTGTTTCTTGCCTCTACGTAACTTTGATCAATACCCATTTATTTTTGTATTTATTATTAATCGAATATTCATTGAAATCGAAAATAAAATAAGGGAAAACTAACACAAATTTTTTTTTAATTTTTTTTTTTTTATTGTAATAATGACTATATTTTGAATTATTTTCCTCTATGCCTTTCGCCCGGCAATATATATCTTCACCCGGGCAACACCGTGTAAATATGGCTAGAAAATAATAAACAAATGAACCTAAAAAAAAGAACGCAACAATAAAAATGGGTAAAAGTACAGAATAGTTAACACTTGAAAACTTGTAAAGGAGATTAGAAAGTGGACTTTAGGTTTACTTTTGGCAGCCTCGTAACTCTCGCTTCCCTTATTTTGTCGTTTAGTCCTCACATTTCATGAGCGATGTTTCTTAAAAAGGGGGAAGAATTGCTGTTTTCTGGGTTGGAATCTATCCATCTAACACTTATCGTTGGATTGTTTTTCTACCTTGAAGTAGGATTTTTTCTTTTTAGTTTCTTACATCAAGTGGTTTCATGCCTTGTGTGGAGCTACTTCCATACCCTCTCCCCCGAAAAAAAACAACAAATAAGTTATATCAAACACATTAGAATTAAATTCTTTACATAACTTGCCAAAGGTTTAACGTTTATAACACTTTTTGTTTCGCACTTTTTTTTCTATAAAATCTGTTTTCTCGACAATCGACATTCAACATGCCGACAATTGTTAGCCGCCAATTAATGGTGATTGTCTAGAAGACAAATTTTATTTTATAGAAGAAAATGTGTGAAATAAAAAGTGTTATAAACGTTTAAACTTGGCCTCATTCTAATATGTTTGATATAAATTATGTGGTGTTGTTTTTTATGTTTACGAGTTATCAAGTGTTAACTATTCTGTACTTTTACCAAACACAGCATTAATGAATAATTAATGTCTAAAAAGGTCCATTCTTTTTATTTCTCTTGTGTTAAAGAAGATTGGATAGAAATTAATTTTTGTCACCAAAAGCGCCATTTTGGTTTTGCCTAAGAACAGTTGTCAGGTTCAGGGGAAGTAATTAAGTTTATTAAACTGTACATAATATTCCAATTGGGAAAAGCTTAAGTGCTTTGAACAATGGGATTTTCTCATTAATAGGAAATTTATAATTAAAACCTGAAGAGAAGCAAGAATTTATTTCTGTCTTTTATTTTATTCATCTTTTTATGTTTTACATTACACAACAATAACGGATATTCTTACGATGCGGTCATTCAATCTGTGCATTCAGCATTGAAAAGGTTATATCTAAAATAGAAACGTCATTGGTTGATAAAAAAGGAATAGGCAAAGTACACATTACTAAGACAGTAGGTTTTACAATGTCAATACCCGAGTTTGAATCTCACATAAGTCTAAATGATTTTTTAAACTTGATATGTGTTTTATAAATTTAAAGAAATTAAAATAGCGTAATAACATAAAAAAACATTACTTTTACTAGTTTGCTCTAAATAAAGCAATAATTCATGCACTATATATTTCAATAAATGTGTCGACCAGCTTTCATTTTATTTTTTTTAAATGTATAATACTTTTCTCACATATTCTTTTAAAAGCTAAATGACATTTGCATTATTTGGATTATTCAGACTACTGTTCTCGTCTTGGATGTTAGTCTCACAACGTTTCGGCGAATGTAACCTTCGAGCTTCTTCAGGTGCATCTTGTTGAAATCGGGAATCTTTATGCCGAAATGTTGTGAAAATAACATCCAAGATAACAATAGTTCAAATAATACAGATTATCCATCTTCATCTAAAACGTTTCGCGACATAAGTGACGTTTTTTTAAACAATCTACTAAAAAAGTAGACAAAAAAGCTATTCGACATCGGTTCAAAGGCAATTATTTTTGCTTAAAAATATAATTTCTAATGTTTATTGGCAATAAAAACAATATGTAAATGCATTAATCCTTTCCTTCAATAACTACAAGAAACCTCTTCAATCACCGATGGCCATGACAAATAACCCCCTACCTTAAAGTTCAACATTCAAACTACTCGGCCTAACATTCACAGGTAACATGAATTGGAACAAATACATTGAAGACATTGCTAAAGCTGCTGCAAAGAAAGTGGGATCCCTCTATCATGCTAGTAAACTCCTCACACCTGATAGTATCTTGTATCTCTACAAAGCCATCATCCGCCCATGTATGAAGTATTGTTGTTACATCTGGGCTGGTGCATAATCCACTAGTCTCTCCCTCCTAGACAAGGTTAAAAAAAAAGTCGCCAACTTAATAGGTCTCTCACTATCTACCAAGCTCCAGCCCCTGTCCCATCGCTGCAATGTTGCATCCTTGTGCTTGTTTTACAAATACTTCAATGGATTGTGCTCTGATGAATTTGCTGCTCTAGTGTCCCCTCGACGCAAATACACTAGAACAACCCGAGAATTAGCTAGATTTCATCCATAGGTCTCACGATGTCGGAGAGTCTTCTACTCTAGCAGCTTCTTTCCTCGTGCTGCCGGCCTCTGGAATTTCCTTCCTGCTCCCTGTTTCCCCGACTGTACTGATATGCAGAGGTTTAAAACGAATGTAAACAGATATCTCGCTACACAGCTCCCAATTTAGGATGACATCCAAAACCTACTCCCTAATTCTCAGTAGCCCTTACATCTACAGTGGCGACCTGCCTTGTTTGGGGTGAAATACCTTAAAATATTTTATTCTTTAAATCATAGTTACTTACTCTCTCATGCAAATACTAAATAGCTTATTTTTTCCCACAAAATTTCACAAATATTTTTCTTCGTACTTGCCATAAAGCGGCAGCAGCTAAGTAAAAATGGAAATCGACATATCCAGGTATCGTACTAACACCGCTCAATTAGCGGGTATAAACTAGTATTGTTTAAATACTAACATATTTAATCCAGGACTTCTGATCAGGTCACTTCAAGCGTTGGGTTACACAAAAAACCTGAATGAACAAGGGACCTTTAGATCTGTGGCGGACATGATGAGTCAGAACCTGGATCGAGTGATGCTAATAGTCTTAGCTTAACCCCGCCATAAAAGAGCTCGTCTCTGTCTTGCATGTAGAACTAGAATAAGTACACCTGTAACGAGAGTATTTATATATTGATCACGTGTGTCCAGCTTTGTTAGAAGGAGTTTTAGCACTCAAAGGGCTAAGATCATTGTTCTTGAGATCGGTATTGAAAACGGTGTTCTTGGAAAACAGTTTATTGTGTAATAAAAATCTAGTAGCAAACACATTGTATTGAATATGGTGTCACCGGAGAAAAGTATACCATGTAACAAAGTTCCAGCGGCAAGCATATTGTTCCCGAGATCAGTATTTAAAACATTGTTGTTTGAGAAAATCCTACTACGTGATAGTAATCTAGTGGCAAACATGTTGTTGCAATGAATACGATGTCACATAAGAAAAGTATACCACATAACAAAGTTCCAGTGCATGTTTTTTCCATTTCCCTGTTTTCCCTCTCTTTTCTAATCTTTCAAGGTCATCAGAAACGGACAGGAACAACAAACAGGAATAACAGAAACAACAAATGCAAGAGAAAAAAAAGCACGAATACGCGATCACGAGAGAATCGCCAGTACATAAATATGACATATGCAGAACAAAATGCAGAAGAATTCTGGTGAATGAACAGTTTTGACCAATTACATCACATCGTCTTCAACATGGTTATCTTCAAATCCAATGTCAACAAATACTTGTCATAAACCGTCTCCATATGTAGTCAAACTTTGTTCATCCCATTAATCATTTCAATCCTCTCATAATATTCTTCATCATTAAACTGACAATCCATCCATCTCGTTACATCTCATCCCTGAGTGGCGTTTTGCATTAATAAGTGATGACTTATTCGTAAAAAAAAAGAATATGCTTATATTATGCGACTGTTGTCAGTGATTGGCTAGCGAAATGACTCATCTGCATAGCCTACGACACTGATTAGTCGCCTGACCCGACTATTTTTTTACAACCAAGCATTTTCGGGTTTGTCCAAGCCTCACTCATTTGGGAACGTCATCTTCCCACTTCCACTGCAGATACAACTCAAAAGGTAGCAACATTTCACCTGATGAGAATGGATGTCAGTAGCGGAAGCAGGAAGCAATTAATTGTGCTTATCACTTCCATTGTATATACAATTAATATACAAACTTAAGGCTGACATTTGTATATTAATTCATTTCATTTATTCACATACATTAATGCTTGTTTATTTTTTTAGCAATGTCTGTTCTGCATACATCTCCCAATATCCGATCATTTCAACAATAACAAAAACAACTAAACGAAAACCCAGAAATCTGTCACTTCAAACTAACAATTTCAAGCCAAAGTATTATCGCCTATTTTAAATGCAATATTTGTAACATATTGAATACATAGTTTTACATGTTATTATATTCCAAGAACAAAATAAACAACATCTATGGAACGCCGACCTTGCCAATAAAAACTACAGTATGAGAGCATTTTTCTTCACCACACACAAATAGAATCTTTTCATCCAGCTGAAAAAAGGCTATTTGTTTCACAAAGCTAGAAAAATTTTAACTCTGATATCTTTCGTCAGCTAATAAAGATGTACATCTACGTGGAATCAGCAGCAAACAAGGATAGAAATATATGTCAAAGATTCACACTGGAATGCAAATTAATTATCCACCGGCTAATCATGGAATTCAACTCAAACAAACGTACTGACCCACTGGTACCTTCAAATCTCCGGCCCAACTCACAAGGAAAGCAGCCTCGTAACTCTTGCTTCCCTTATTTTGTCCTTTAGTCCTCATATTCCATGGGCGATATTTCTGACAAAGAGGGAAGAATTGCTGTTTTCTAGGTCGGAATCTATCCATCTAACACTTATCGTTGGTTAGTTTTTGACCTTGAAGTTATATTTATTTTTTAGATCCTTACATCAAGTGGCTTCATGCCTTGTCTGGAGCGATTTCCATAAAAAAGAGAAAAATATTATCCATGTTTAATCTCCCTCTCAGATAATCAGATCTGAGTCTGTTTGTAAGACTAACATTACACACTCACCGCATCATTCTCATATCATTTCTCTCAATTACAACCCATATCCGCAACCCTCATTGGTCAGGTTTCACTTCCATACGTCACAAACGCACATCTGATAAAGTCTCCATTTGATTGATAGTGGTAACGCTCTTCTGGTTAGTAATGTCAGAAGTTCCCTGAACTTATTCCATCCACCTCTAACTCTTGTTATTGCACTGGAACTAGCTCATCTCTCTGCTCCAATAGTATCACCAAGGTAATAAAACTTCTGGAAAAATTCAATAGCTTTGCCATCCAACTATACTTTCTCCACTGAAGAAATAAAATAAAAAATGTAAAAAAAGGTAAACATGGTTTCTTTTGATAGAAACAAGGTGTTTGCCACTGGAACTTTGTTACATGGTATACTTTTCTCCGGTGACATCATAATTAATGTAATAACGTGTTTATCGTGAATTAAACTTTTTCCACTAACGCCGTATTCAGTTTAACAGTATATCTGCCACTGGACCTAAATTACATAGTAAAGTTTTCTTCCAGTAACACTGTTTTCAATACCAATATTTATCACTCAATAATCTTAATCCTTGCTAAAACGCTTTCATTAAGCCTGTTTTTTATGAGTGGCCAAGCACATCGGTCACAGCTGATTGATACATATAAATACTCTAATTCCAGCATGTACTAGTTCTTTCTTAGATCGAGGCGAAGACGGGCTCTTTTGTGGTGGCAATAATGTAAGTCAAGACTATTTCCACCACTCAGTCAAGGTTCTGGCTCATCACATCCACTACATTCACATCTGTTTTTAATTAATTGCAAACCATGTTTAAATACCATTGATATTACTATTAAGATCAGAATATTTCAGATAGTCACGTACGCTAATCTTATAAAAGAAATTATTTGAAGGTGAACTGGTGAAAATGCTTGGGGTTGTAACCAGATACACGAGATCTATAGATACACGATAAATCACAAAAGCCTAAATGTCAATCAATACTGGAGATGTGTTAAAGCCGGATGTCTTGGACAGGTTCATAATTTAAGTGATATGGCACAGATATGTAAGTGATATCCTCTAAGAAACATAACTGCATCGCTGACAAATAAAAGGTAAACTACCAAAGATGTTCTCTGCAACCTGACACGTGATGATAAACAAACTCAATGGCATTCACTCTATCAGAACGCGTGTGGCCAGACTATATACATCCAACAACATGCCAGAAGGATGCTAGGACGTGCAGGAGAAGTACAGGTAAGTTGAAAGATGATAACTAGTTTGGATGGCAAGGCTATTGATGTTATTTAGAAGTTTTGTTACCTTGGTGATATCATTGGAGTATAGGGGGGAGCAGATGCTAGTATGATTGCAAGAATTAGGAATGGATGGAGTAAGTTTAGAGAACTTCTGCCATTACTAACCAGGCAGAGCGTAACCACTGTCGACTCAAGGAAGAGTCTATCAAGTATGTGTACGAAGTATGATGATGTGTGGAAGTGAAACCTGGCCAGTGATGCTTGGGGATATGTGTTGCATGGAAACAGATGATATGAGAATGATACGATGGATGTGTAATGTGAGTATTAAAGACACATCATCATCATCATCATCATCATCATCATCATCATCATCATCATCTTCTTCTGTTTAACGTTCTTTTTACATGCTGGCATGTGTTAGATGAGTTTTAGAAATTGACTTCCAAATAAACCTATCTCTGGCCATATCATGATTAAAACTCCATAATCTGAAATGCGACAGATTTTCTTTGGAAGTCATTTCCTTAGTTGAGGCAAGATTTTTATAGGCTGGATGCTTTTCTGTTAGATTGTGAAGGGAGCCAGAGGAAGGGCACCCTAAGAAGAGTGAGGAGCTAAAAGCGGAAGTCAGAAAGCTCTCTTAAGCCTAGACCAGCGACCGAACTAGACGCAAATGTCGAGTGGTCCCTGCAGTCGGCAGGGGCTGGAGGAGGTGAGGCGTAGTGTAGCCAAAAATGGACTAACTGATATACTAAGAGTATCTCTCTCTCTCTCTCTCTCTCTCTCTCTCTCTCTCTCTCTCTCTCTCTCTATCTATCTATCTCATACAGATGCAGTTAATTCTGTCTCCTTGTCATGTTGAATAAACTTTTATAAAAACCAAATCTGGCCTCCATGTGTTTATCGTTTCAACGTTCGAGACACACAAGCCAGCGGCGATGAAACCTGGGTACACACACCACTGCGGTAAGGAGTCTCTACCACTTCCTGACGCCAACCGATTGCCCTAATGTTCTCAGAGGAACATTAAATATAGATAGTACAAGGAGATGTGTGCAGAACAGAAGAATTTGTTGATATGGTCACGAAAGAATGGACGAGAGTTCTTGGAATAGTTGATGTAGAATAGTTGGGATAGTAGGGTCAATTGGCAAAGGAACGTCAAGGAAAACATGGAAAGAAGCTACAAGGTTTGATTTGAGAAAAAGACGATAATAAAGATCTGACCAGAGATAGGTTATTTATTAAATCAATTTCTAAAAGCCATCCAACACATGTGAGGGTGTAAATCGGGCGTTTAACTGAATATGATGATGATGGTACTCAAAGTAAAATCATAATATCAACAAGAACTACCCAAACATTCATGAGTTTGTCTCTGTACTCAAAAACATACAAGCAGTAACTTAGCCACTTATAAGAAGAGCCAAATTTGGTACAGGCACTCCACCATGTTGCACCAAATATAACAAGATTGGAACGATTTACTGGTGACCTTAGAGATGGCGCTGTTGCCACCGTGGATGTTTGCCGAATAGGTGTTTTTAACCGTTGGTGTCTACAGGGGATCCTGCGACTCACCCTGCTGGATTGAATTCCCAATGCTGTCATCGATTTGTGGTGCAACATTCAATCTATTGAAAGAAACCGCCTGTGATGGTTCAGGCACGTTTGCAGACGTCCTGACACAACTTTGCTCAGGAATGTTCTCAATTCCAAACCCCTTCAACATTGACGCCGCTACCATGGTAGGCAGCTGGAGACTTGGTTAAACACAGTCAGGGCCGATCTAACTTCCGTCATTGACCCTCAAGTCTACACTGTAGGTTGATAGAAGAAGGAATGGCTTAGCTTATCTGCGGTTCTGACGCTCAGCCGGACGCAATAAGCAGCATTCATCCGTGATGGTGCAAATCAAGGAGCCGGCTCAACCTGAAAGGTGCAAGTCGAAACAAGTACATGTAAGTATAATGAGTTTCTTAACAATGTTGAGCACATTGTAAATCATTTTAAAATTATGTTCTATATATTGTATTAGTATATGTTTATATGTATATATTAATAAAATAATAAAACTTCACATGTGTGTATGTATTTCTCGCATCAACATCGATAATTACACATTGTTTTATTTTTATTTCAGTTCACCCCAAACAAGGCACACTGCCACTAAGACATAAGGGGCGGGGCTACTATGAATTAGAGTTAGGGTTTATACAGGTATACTAAGTGAGGAGTTGTGCAGCGACATGTTTGTTAACATTACATTTTAATTTCTGCATATTGGTACAATCAGGGAAACAGGGAACAGGGAACAGGGAGGGAATTCGAAAGACAAGCGGTTCGAAGAAAGAAGCTATTAGAGTCAAAAGCATCTGGTGACCTCTACAGTGAAGGAGTGGAATTTTGCTGATTGTCGGGTTTATCGGGTGTATTTACATTGAGAGGTACACAAGTGAAGCAAGTTCGTTGGAGCACATTCCGTTGAAGTACTTGTAAAACAAGTACAGGGATGCAACATTGTGGCGATAGGACAGACGCTGGAGCTTGGTAGACAGTGTGGGACCTATTAGGTTAGAGATTTGTTTTGGACTCTGTCTAAGAGGGAGAGACTAGTGGTTGGTGCACCAGCCGAAATGGGGCAACAATTTTGCTTATTTAGTAATAATCAAATATTTATTGAATTTTTATAAAAGAGAATGAAATATTAAAACTCCTATGTAAAATAATAATTTAATTACGTAATTAAATCCACAAAAATGCATTTCGGTTTCTTCATAAACAAGTCAGCAATTTTGACCTTTAGCTAATAGTAAAAAAAAGAATGAATCACTGCTTGGCCCTTTGAAATTTAAAATGAATTTGGAAGTATCTTAACTGTCGAATAGAAAGCCATTTGAACTGTTTGAAAATCTTTTACCAAATCCTCATGATTTAAAGTTTGGAAGTTATTTACACCCTGTTACATGCGGAGAAGGTTTGACACTTAAATGTCGATTTCAAACAAAAAATATCATTAATTTGGGTTTTAGAATCGAAATCAAAACGAAATTTTTGGTAAAATAAAAAATAAATGGAAAAAAACACCAAGCGCGCGCATGTATTGGGTGCTTATAACATAGAAAGAGAGATAGAGAGAGAGAGATAGAGAGAGAGAGAGAGAGAGAGAGAGAGAGAGAGAGAGAGAGTAGGGGTAAAAGGAAACTAAGGGGTGTGGCTTTAACTGAACTTTAGCTGATGGTTGTTTCCCCTCTTTGTCGTTACTAACACTGGGTATGACTTCCGGAGAGTCATAAGGCTAGAAGGCGAGTGGATGATCTTATAAAGTGAAAGAAAACGAAGGAGAGAGAAAAAAAGAGAAATTGGAAGGATTTAGCAGCCAATGCTTTATTTGAGCGGTGATTTCTTTTTTGTTTAGGGACAGTCGAGCTTTTGAATTGCGAGGGGTCGGATCAGAGATGTTAAATGAGGAACAATGAAAGAAAGACATAGTAGAATTAACAAAAATGTTGTCCCTTCGTGAAAATGAAATAAAGATGTATTCATTAAGTGGATTTAAAAAAACTATTGAAATATGAACATATTTAAAGTTTTTCCGAGGAACTCTATCTATATGAGAAGAGACAATATTCATTATTGTTGTTTGTTTTGATTTAGGATATAAATTTTGACTGTTCATTTTTTTATCATTGCCGTGTGCCTGTTTTTTTTTCAATTGACCCATCTTGTGTATTCTACTGTTAACCATATCGCAGAACTCAGGAAATCACTTTCGAGCCAAACTTTCCGGTAAAATATAAATATTAGCGTGGGACGTCCGGATATTAACACGAACATTACATTATTTTTATCCGGGTCGTAACAATCCAATCATTTTATAAATAGAGATTAAAACAGCATTACCGTAACAAAATTAGTTCAGTTAGTAATTTAATTATCAAAAGAATTCCTCCTTTACCTTCAAGAAGAAAAATCATTTGACACTAAAATATTCATTGCATTAATTTCAAAGGAAGACACAGACACATAGTTTCCTTCTCACACGCTCTCCATCAATACACCGTTGAACTATTCGATTCCTATACTGCATATCTGTACACATTAGTAGCCCTTCATACTAATTCTGGAATGTCGGTTGATGTAACCAGAAGTGAAATGTATGGTTATAATGACCCTTAGGTCATTCTCACGGTCATATGTGAGAACAATTTAATCTGGACGTTGATCAGTGTGCTTTGTATATCAATATAAATATTAATTAATTACATTGTTAATAAATATCAGTTCTCTTGGTTTGGTTCGGTTCGCTTGTGCTGCGACATATCAACCCTTTTTCAGGTTATTTTATACTGAAATACAATTATTGTTGTGGCGTTTTACGGCATATCAACGATCGTTTGGCCATTTTATACCAAAATCGTGCATGATTTTGTACACGATCAATTCGTAGATTGATTAGAATGTGAAGAGATTTTTGTCACATACAGCACCTGATCTTCTGAAATAGTCACCCATTTGATACTGGCCAGAGTCAACGTTGCTTAGAATAGGACGGCAATAAATTAAATAGTTACATTGACCTTAACCGTGTAAAAAACTGAACTTTAAATTTAAATCTAAAAATCATATTTTGCCAAATGTTGAATTATGTATTTTCTGAATAAATTACAAAAGTGTTGTGACATTAAAAAATAATTTATAAAAAAAGCAATAAAATAGTTTGCATTAATTTTTATTAAACGACTTTAATTATTTGCATGTGCCCCTCATAACAACACAGTTGGGGTCCCATAGCCTTCGGGGGACCTGAGTTTGGCATGCCTGTTCTAATCTCTTAAATAGGTGATCGTTCAATGATGAACTAACATGGCGAAACGAACTCCTTTAAAATTTTACATGAATAAAAATCTAGCGTTTCAACTATAGTAATTCATTGGATTGTGGTTGTTATTTTTGTTCTGTTCAACCAACGTCCAGTGGCATACAGATGTGTGATGATGCCCTAGGGATTCCCTTGTGATGTCCGGGGCAAACTCCTTAGTTATAAGCACCAAAAACTCAAGTACTACAGTAAGGATTGAAGATTCAACATCCAGGAGACTATCACTAAAATTGATTGTTAATCCGTCTAACTGTTACACCACGGGTTCATGTGGACATTTCTAGTATAGTGATAGAAAAACTTGGCTACATATACTGGCTGAATTGAAATAAATCATAGATTGGCTCATTTTCTTCACTTCTTCCCAACTACTTACACATATTATATAAACAGGTATGATATACAATACGAAATGTGAGTTAATAAACGTTTGTTTGCCTTATATACTTTAATAACACAAAATATATGCTAAAATACACTAGTTCTGGGATCATTGATTCAACTACTCTCTAATATTTCTTAATGTCCCTGTCAGCATTTAAAGAAAGATTGACTCTTTTTTAACGTCTAATTTAATTATATATTAGATGACAAATTTTATTTGTAAATTGGATGACACAAATAAAGAAAATGTGATTGTAAATTAGACGACAAAAAGTTTCTTGGTTGTTATATTTACGATTCGGTTGATGTTACCTCCGACCTTCTTCAGATACATCTTTTCAAACTTGGGAACCTTCTAAGTTTAACTTAGGAATCTTTATGCCGAACTCGGGAACCTACATGGAATTTTTAACTTAATCCTTTATTTAATCCATTTAATAGATTGTTCTCATTCTGTCAGCCATGACCGGTTAGAAATGTTATTCTAAGTTATTATCGCCTATGGTAAGGATCGAACCTTCAAAAGACTGTCGCTTACAACTGATTGTTAATCAACACCTTTAACCGTTACACCATGTGTCCATGTGGGCAATTCTTGTATGTATTTTAGCAGCTTTAACCCTAATCTTGTCAAGATGTGTATTATTACTACTTACAGATTATTATTTTTGTTTTTTACCGTTACTCATATTGCAATTTTATGACTAGTGTTAATTATTGCTTCCAAATAATAACAATTATCAATCCTCATCTCAAAAATTGTAAAAAATAAAATAGTTCGATCCAACAACTAGTTAAGAAGTGAATTAATTAATACTTGTTACCAAATTATGCTTATAATATTCCTGATTTTACTGATACGGTATGATTTGTGATTATTCGGAAATGTTAAGACTGTCCCTATTTACTTACCTCCCTATGCGAACGGTTTTAATGTGGGGAAAATCCAACCCTTTAAAAAGGGACACTCTGGATTGTGACAAAAATAAAAATGCCTATTTTGAAAGATTCCTCCTTCACTGATCGAGGACAGAACAGATACTACACACTAATCCCAGCCTGAATGCCGAGACTGTCGCTTAGAACTGATTGTCAGTCAATGCCATTAACTGTTGTGTCGTGTCAGTGTCCATACTGAAGAAGGTCGAATCGGCCGAAACGTTGTGAAAATAACAACCAAGATAAGAATAGTATTCCGAATAATCCAAATAATCAAAATCATGAATCCTCATCTAAAAAATATGAAATATAATCTCTTTATCTTTGCGTCTGCGAGCCACTGCTGTTAAACATGGCGTATGATGATTGTTATCAAAGATTTTGTAAAGCATTCACAGCAAAATTTCGTCTAGCTACAACCACTGCCAATCATTTCCCTTTTCTCCCTCTGTGTACGTAAAAGTTTATTTCCTAGAACTGCCGTTTGTGAAACACAGTACCACGGGGTTGCTTCCCGGCTGACTACAATATTGCCGTTTTCAAATCCAATACAAACAAATTCTTGTTGAGTCGTCCTCTTAACTACTCGATTTCTGACCAGTTACAACCTCGAGTGGTCTTTCGGCCTTGATAAACTGTAGCTCGTTAGTAAAAAAAAATTATAAAAAGTCTGCTTGCAGGATCTTAGGTATATGTTAAGGGTTTGTCAGATTCTATATAATGATGTGAACCAGCATCTTCACCGAGCCCCTCCTCTAGCTGTTCTTGTCGATCCAATTATGATATACAGAAGTCATGTCATTGGAATGCTAGACTGAACTTACCTGATTAATCAGGACTGTAATTAATATGTGCTCTGGCCGGCAGGCAATCTGTAACAATGGTGGAAATTATCTGTTCAAAAAAAAGTCAAGTCAGCTCTGATGATCTATACTGACGAAATAAGAACATGAAACACATATATGAAAAACATCATTAAGAATTAGATCATTTGTCTGAGTTTCGGAATTATAATTTACATTATATTTGGTTGTCCTCAAAGTTCCGAGCGTTTCTGAAGGATGGAAATTATTAAAAAGAAATTATTTGCAATTCAAATATTTTCATTGGCTCATTCCCAGATGATTTATTTGTGATACAAAAAAGTTTCATTTTAAATCAAATTTTTTGTTAAATTTAAGTGAAGGCTCTAAGTGGAAACTGACAAAAACAAGAATACAAAAATTCGTCGTTCTTTACTACCAGGGCTATAAAATTCTTGAAGCAGCTAATATATGTGTTTCAGAATTATTCAGCGGGCACGGAAAACCATGAGACATCACATTAACGGTTAATTTTTCAAGACAAGTATTTTCTTGGACTATTTTGTGCCTCACCCCACCAAGTAAGAAATTTAGAGGGAAAATCCCACAAAGGTGTCAGTCTTCAGGGCCAGTACTTTAAGGATCTTCTTATATTTCTACAAACTGACTAATTTACATTTTTCAGGTTTAGCTTCATTATTTATCTTCAAAATATCATCATTCCACACTGAAGGTCTTCCATAAACCATAAGAAAAGCTCACAAATTTCATACTAGAATTGTCCACATAGACCCGTGGCATAACGGTAAAAGTCATTGATTAACATTCATTTCTAAGTGATAGTCTTCTGGAGGTTGATTCTTTCTAAGATTAATATGAGAATAATTAATACTTTTACTTTGTCATGACTGAGAGAATGAGAACAAAAATAATTAAAAGGGTTCAGTTCGAAATTCCGTATAAGTTCCTGAGTTCGAACTAAAGATTCCCAAATTCAAATAGATGCACCCGAAGAAGGCTGAAGGTTACATAGACCGAAATATTGTGAAAATAACAACCAAGACGAGAGTGGTAGTATGAATAATCCAAATAATAGATTCTTGTTTAGTGTTTATCCTGAGTTCGACATAAAGATTCACAAGTTCGAAAAGATGCACCCAGAGAAGGTTGGAGGTTGCATCGGCTGAAACGTTATCAAAATAACAACCAAGATGACAAACTTTTGTAAATTATGATAGTGAATGGATAGAAAATTTTTTGCAAAATATTTTTTATTTAAAGGTCGTACTTCCCTGTTGATTGCGTGGATAGTTTTTAACAGACTTTAAGTGTATTTCTGGTTTACATCCACACAATTTGAAAACATTATTTTTGTGTCTCAGCACAAAGAGTAAAAAGTAATTTCATTTTTTGGTTCTTATCCAGTTGAATTACTATATGGAATATTGCTGTTAAAAATATAGTATTTCTGCTTTTAAAAAAGTAAGCAGAAAATCGTCTTCATTATTACGATGCTTAAGGGAGATGTAAACTCTTCATTTATGAAGAGTAATTTTAAGAGGAGTTAACCAGTGACAAATTCCCCCCAAATTCCGGCAAGAAGCTGTTTACCAATAAAAGTTGATTTTATTTTTAAAAAATAAAATACTGGATGAATTTCTGTGAATTTTGGCGTACTGTGTTTTTTTTACACTAACAGATAAGTACATAATACATTTTTAGTGCTATTTTCTTTTTAACAACAATATTCCATATAGTGGTTCAACTGGATAATCACCTATTTTTGTTATTAGGTCAATCAAACCATATGTTTTATTCATGTTTTTTTCCAACACATTACAATTCTGGATAAAATAATCGGTTGACTTGACTAAAGTACAACAAAAAAATCGATATAGAATTAAAGATATTCTTTTATTAATTTTTAATCCCTTAGGAATGACACATAACAATGGCAGAAAAAATACATTAGAATTGTTGTGATTGTGTTTTACATCGTTCGGGCAGTTTATGCCGAAATCGTACATGATTTTGTATACGATTGATTTGAATTCAAAGAGATGTCTGTTACATACAGAACTTAGGGCTTCCCAAATATTCACCCATTTACTACTAGCCAGGCTAAACGTTGCTTAACTTCGTTAATCTTACGTGAATCGGTGTGTCAACGTGACTAGAGCTGAAAAATATAATATAATGATTTTACCTAGTAAACGACATAAGTGGATATTTATAGATGCAGTATGAATGTTCCTATTTACTTGCCTCCCCCATAAGGGCAAAGTTAGACACCAGGTCGGTTTTTAATGTGGGGAATATTCAACTCTCCCACAAAGGGGCACTCTGAATTGGAACAAAAATAAAAATTGCTTCAATCTAGATGGATTTCTCCTTCACTGACCGAGGACAGAAAAGACTAAGTTCAGCATCAGAACAGATACAACACTTTGATCCTAGCTAAAAGAAATGCTATTATTTTTTTTTTGGGGGGGGGGGGGAGGGGTGCAAATTTTCGCGTACTAGAAAATAATTGCTGGCATGCCAGGTTCGGCATGTGTTCCATGCTGTCATAGATCATTATAATCTATTTATTTATTGGCTTATTTTCATATAAGTGTTTTTTTTATTTGCTGTTTTTACCAAATTACGAAATAACATCATTTTTTAACAGCTTGTGCGACTTTGTAACCAAACCTATTCAGTGTAAGGCTAAATAAAAATGGTAAGGAAGAATTCCGTGTTAGAGGCCAAACAGAATCGATTCGTCCTTTCATTTTACCAATTCTAACATTGCCCCTATTTACTTACCTCCCCACGAGGCCAGAGTTAGACACAAGGTCGCTTTTTAATGTGGGGGAAATCCAGCTCCCCCCAAAAGAGGCACTCTGGATTTTGATAAAAATAGAAATTACCTCAGTCTAGAAAGATTTATCCTTTACTGACTGATCACAGGAAAGATGAAGTGTAGTATGAGAACAGATACTACACTTTGCTCCTAGCCAGCATTGTCTGCTCGTGTGTTTTCATTATTTTATTTGTATTATAAACAACATACACCCATGAAAAGCATGATTCGGGGTGTTGCCATCCAGATTGGTTTGAATCAGTTGTTTGTTCTTTAACTCGCTTGAATTCCTCTAGAACATTCTATATTCATATTAGCCTAGTTTGACAGAAGACCATTCCATAGTGTAACATCTTGCCCATCAAGTTTTATGATGTAACATGCTGGTTATATATTTCGGTTAAATATAAATGAATTTTCCATATAAATTTAAGACATTTTTACCCTGTACCTTTGACGAGAGTAAGAAAATCACCACATGCATCACAGGCTACTAAACTCACCATTATATTAAGCTTATTTACTCGAGCGTGTTATACTAAATTCATGATTATTTTCTCCATCTAACACTAAATATTACTTTTGACCCATTGTAGACTATCCCCATTCCATAGAGATGGTAGCAAAAACTATTTCCTCTTACATTTTAGTACTATCTACACCGGGACCAAATAACCAACGGATACTTTTTAAAAACATAACCTTTTTTATTTTCGAATCATCTAGAATTAATTTAATACATAATAAAATACATTAAACACAAATTTAATAGACGCTCCCTCAAATTGCGCTGATTTTCGAGAATATCGGATTACGTTATTCTAACTATTACGTATAGACTTATTCTCATACCGGTTTCTATGAAATACACTTACCGAACATAATTACTTAGAGTGTTCCATGATTAAAAATTGTGGCTACTGTCTCTCTAGCGATTCGACTTTAGACATTTCCCTTATCAGTCTTTGTTTGCTACAGGTATAATTTCATTTTTTTCTTACTTAAACACTTAGACAATTCCAAACGTAACATTTTTAAGGTTTAAAAATCTTTTTCCAAATACTTACCGAGTAAAACGAACTGCAGTGTTCATTTCAACAACATTCAATTGTTGATACCAATTTCATGGAAGCACGTGATATCAGTTTCTCTACAAGTATTACATCACTTTAACTAACAGATAACACAAGTTCATTATTTAACTTTGGCTCATCCATACCAAACCTTACATTAATTCAACATTTGTGTTTTCCTTTTCACGTTAGGTATTCTTCTTTTTTATTTGGGGGGTACGTAAGACGTTTTCTTTTCTTCTTTACATTTCCCTATTATAACATTCTATTCCCTCTCTCTCTCTCTCTCACTCTACCTACCCCCTCTCTTTCTCTCTCTCTCTCTCTAAATTTCTCTCTCTCTCTCTAAATTTCTCTCTCTCTCTCTCTCTCTATATATATATATATATATATATATCTGTATGTATATATATAAAATATACTTATCTACAGACATGTGCTTCGTTATTTCTACAACTTATCAGTGTGGCTAGATGTAGCGAGATTCGAAACCGGGAACCTTGTTATCGGCATCTGGTGATTAAACTGAAAAAATGAAATTGCTACTGGAAATCTGATGGTATGGGATAGAATCTGATGGTATGGTAAGTAGTCGGAGTTGTGTGGTACGGGAATGGACGCATCTGTTGGAAATCGTTGGTTTGACTTGCGCAAATTAACGCGGGGTGGACCGGCGGTTGAGTACAGAATAGGGCCTGTTCTCACAGGCAGAAATCACAGATGTAAAAAGGCCACCGTGTGACGAGACTCCAGATCAAGGGTCAGTGTGCACCTGCGAGAGGCTCTGTGACGTCACAGGCCTTTGTGTGGGAAACAAAGGGATCCGGGAAGTCACTCGTTCTTCGTGAGAAGTGAGTTTCGTCAGTCTGGGTTTTGGAGGCAAACCGATGAGACGGGATTGTTAAAATGTAATTTCCAACATATAAGGGAAATATTTCCCTAAGAAAATACAAGAGAGAGATATCCTTTCCCCCCCCCCTCTCTATGAATGGTTAAGAAAATAATTGTTAACTAACTACGATAAAGTAGTGATTGCTCTCTCTCTCTCTTGATGTAGTGAATGGCCCAGGCCGATAAATATCACACTTGTAATAAAAAGAAATTGAAAGTTAAGAGGAATTTTTGTCTTCGGAGTACGTCATGGGGCTTTTGTTGTAGACAACAGACGGCGTGGTTCACGACAGGAAGGAAAGAAAGAAAGAATTCATCCACTAGACGACACGACCCTCTACACGGCGAGGCAGAAAACTAAAGGTATGCAAACAATATATGAACTATGTGATTTATGATGTTTTAAAAATGACGAGTATTAAATGTGAACTGCCACGGCCCTTTCAGGGACGAATATAGTAGATGAGTACCGCCACGGCCCATATTGGGAAGAATGTATGAAACGCGTACTGCTGCGCCCCAAGAGTGGGGCTATGCAACATGGAAAGCGTAGGATGGTATTAGAAGATGTCAGTAGTTTGGTATGGAAGGTGTTGGAGCCGTATGGTAAGGAGTCAGATGGTATGGAAAAGAGTCAGATCGCATGGGAAGGAGTCCGATGGCATCGGAAGATGTCAGAGACAGGTGGTATGGGAAGGAGTCGGATGGCATGAGAAGGAGTCCGAATCGGGTGGTATAGGAAAGAGTTGGAGCTTTTGCAAGGGTGCAATAAATTATTAAATGCCAGTGATCATTTGTTCTACTCGGCATTGTCCGGGATAAAAAATTCTAAGGTCACAGTGTTACTTTCGGTAACTGGTATATATTAAATCTCTTCGGACTATTGCCTTTATCTAAATAATTTATCTTCATATTAATGTGAAATGGAGGGGTGGGAACAAAAAATTATAAATTTACCGGACCATTTGTTTTACTAGGCGTTGTTCGGGATCAAAAATTGTAAAATTTCAGTATTACTTTTAGTAATGGGTATATAGTAAATCTCTTCGGACTACTGACTTCATCAACTTTACGTATCTTCTTAATAGCGTTAAATTGAGTGGGGTGATAAAAAATTAGAAATTGATCCAGACCATTTGTTCTACCCGGCGTTGTTCAGGATGAAAAATTGTAAGATTACAGTATTACTTCTGGTAACATTTATATATTAACAACCGTCGGACTGTTGACTTCATTAACATTACACATCTTCTTAATATGTTGAAATTGAGGGAGGGGGGAAGAAATTAAACATTGAGCATTAAAATAAGAGAAAGGAATGGGCTGGGCAGAGGAGAAAGAGAGGGTTGGGGAGAGGGATTGAAAAATCAGGGAGAGGGAAAGAAAGATAAAGAGACGACTTATAAAGAGTTACACTTACTAATTAATTTCTTCTATGCTAGTCCTAAATAAACCCAGAATGCCTATATCAACTCTTAACAAGCAGAAATAACACAAGTAAATGCCCGAATCAGTGCATAAAACAATGGAAATTATGAAGATATTAAGTACAAACAATGACGAAAGAAATAAGTGCCTTTTGAACTTCAATCATCGTTCTTTCAACCTTTCTCTTTAGTTTTGTAGCCTGGTAAATGTACGTGGCCATTAAGTCAAGCAAAACACCATAAAACAAAAATGGTACGCTTTTCTATTAGCTACTACACCGTGATGTAGGGGAGGGTGTCACTCATTTTCCAGGATTTCTCTACTTACGTTTGATCCTCCCCTTATAATGCTGAGTGTTCAGCAAGGGGATATCAAGTACCATTTTTTGAGTCTTTGGCATGACTTGACCGAGGAGTGAACGCTGGTCTCCTGGTTAATTAGCGAACACTCTAGTCATGATTAAGTGGCTTCATGCCTTGTCTGGAGCGATTTTCATAAAAACATTTTTTTTCTTAAATGAGTTGCTTAATACTTTGGGGCTCGACAGAGGGGATGGCAAATGGCCTGATGCTCTAACAGCGTTTACACTTTGCAAACGGTATGTCGCTAATATGGGATGTTACATGTGTTGAGACTTTTGCGTCCTCGTCAGTAACGGAATCGGCAACAAACCATAAACATGTAGCGGCGTTCTGCTCAACAGATTTATGTTTCAACCTATCGCCCTGGAGACGTGTGGAGCGATAGACTCTTCCATGCACAATTTTTTCAACAGTCTTGGTTTATTAATGGCGTGCCACACTGGGGACCTCGTTAATTGACTTGCGTTTACGAGCGTCTCTCCGTCGCTACTATTCGAGGGAAGAACTTGAGCTTTTTCTCGGCAGCAGGGCGTCCGATCAAACTTCTTACTATTTGCATGCTGATTTTAAAAAAGGACATTTCATTAATTAACTATTATTTGTCATTGTTGAATACTTTTTAAATTATATTCTCGCATAAAAATTCATTATTTAAACATTTTCCTTCAGCTACTTATGATTGGAGTGATATGAGTAATAAGACCGAAACCGTACAAATTTGACAAATTAATGCAAAATGAGATTTAAAAAATATTGTAAAATTAAAAAAATATATATAATATTTAAAAAAAAATGTTCGTAATATTTTAAAGGGTTGTATGTAAGTTACATGACGAACATTTTGATTTTCCTGTTGTTTAATTTATATTCATATTTTATATTTTTGTTCCAAAATATAAAATTGTACATTTTTCTATATTAAATTTCAAATTCTTACTTTTGAATTAAATATTGATTTTAAGAATATTCTTCATTAGAAACATAAAGTCTCGATAAGTAAAAGCGAAGTTATAATCTTTAAACAGACTTTATTTTAAGCAACACGAAATACTAGTAGATAGACCTGTTACAAATTACGTTTCAATATAATCGCCTTCATTTGCTATAAGCTTCTAACATTTGATCAAATCATCAAAATCCGCCACGAAAAATGACCTCTCAAGTAAGATATATAATTAAAAGCAAAATCTTTCAGATTATCAGCCATTGAAAAACGAATTGTAATAAATGATCTTCATGCAAATCCTAGAGTTGAAAAAAGAAGGAGTAGGCTATTCTAAATAAAATATCGATATGGCAGACGAATTGTTATTTGGGTCTGACTTTGAAAATCTTGCAAAATCTCTCTTCCCTCTCTCTCTCTCTCTCTCTCTCTCTATATATATATATATATATATATATATATATATATATATATATATAAAATATGTTTTCATGATTAAAAAGCTTTGACATTTTTATATGATGAATAACATATTAAGAAATAATATAATAAATCCAATATTTCGAACGGAACCGTTCTTTTTCAATGAAAATAAGAATCCGACATTGTTATAATTTTTTTTTATTATATAAATAAAGAATCTTAACATCTTATCGATTTTTTAAACAAGATGGTATTTCATTTAAAAATTGCCTTCTGATGTGAAAAAACATTTTATTATAACCTGTCAGCGTATCGACGCTTGTTTTCACTTCACTACTGCTATATGTACTACCATAACATAATCTCGACGCGACACTGTCTCCACATTACACCAAGGAGAGTGTGGCCGTTTGGGAGTTCGCTCCCGTACGGTCGGCGTGGTAAATAGTAATATATATATATATATATATATATATATATATATATATATATATATATATATATATATATATCACAATGTCGGATTCTTATTTTCATTGAAAAAGAACGGTTCCGTTCGAAATATTGAATGTATATTATATATATATATATATATATATATATATATATATATATATATAGACAAATATAAAATGAAGTAATAAAATAAGGTGCGAATCAAATTTTATTAGAATTCAATGTTCAGTACATTAAAGTCCTTAACTCATGAGTTTTCAAAGAAAATTCTTCTCCTCAAATAGCCATTACCGCAATGACATTACTGCAGATAATAAAATTAAACTTTGAAAAAATATAAAAATATATATAAAAATACATAAAAGTATATAAAACATCAAATATATCAACCCCAAACATACTTTTTTGTTAAAGCTATACAGTTCACCCAAGTCATACAATTTAAAACATATTCAGGAAAGACATCCAAGATTAAAAAGTGATCCAGGTGGTGAATGTTAGTCCAAAAACGAAAATATTATCCAACCGGGAAACCTGCTTGCAATCGATGCAGTAAATGACAGTGAAAAATGTATCTAAGGTGTATGAAAATTAATAGAACGATAAAGAAACCAAAACTTATATATATATATATATATATATATATATATATATATATATATATATATATATATATATATAAGGGTTGACGATAGGATCTGGATCCTCTTCATTCAGTTGCTGGAAACTCATGAAAGAAAAACAACGATGACAACATTTTTAGTTAATATATATTTTATTACATTAAGCTACCGTTGCATTTCTTTATCTAAGAGTTAATTATTTTTGAAAAGGCACAAGGGTATCTAAGAACCCCTTATCTAACCGAATTTGACATGACAACCCTGGCGTGAAACATCGTCAATCATACCTAATAACAGTCTTCACTTTAGTTTCAAAGAATATTACGGCATCCAAAACATAACATTCGTAAAATCACATGAGAAAAAAATCATCATCATCATCATCATCATCATCATCATCATCATCATCATCATCATCATCATCATCATCATCATCATCATCATGTTGCAAATTATTTTTCAATGTATCTGCCTTCATTTGCTGCCAACTTCTAACGTTTTATCAAATCACCAAATGCCGCAATGAAAAATAACTCCCCAAGGGAAAATATATAATTCACTACAAAATTATTCAAATCGTCCCCCATTGATAAATAATGACCTCCCAAATGATTATTTATACAATTAAATAAAAAGAAATAACTTGGAGCAAGATCAGGACCGTAGGCAAGATGCGAAAGACCGATGAAGCCACATTTTACAATAAATTCTTGTGAAATTCCTGTAGAATGGATTGGTGCATTATCAGAGTGGCATGTTTGGAAACTTGAATTTCGTTATTATATTTCTGAATTTTTTAGATGAGGATTGATAATTGGTATACTTTTGGTTATTCAGACTACATTTCTCATCTTGAGTGTTATCATCACAACGTTTCGGCCGCTGTAACCTCCGGCCTGCTTCGAACTCGGGAGTATTTCTTCCTTTTACACTCAGTGGCAAGTTGGCATTAATCATTGTTTCCTTTGCACAGAAATTGCAGGTTATTCGTCGTTGGTGTAGCAAAATAATGGATAACAGAAATTCTTCTTTGCAAATGGTGCAAAAGCTCCTTTTTATTGGTGGCTTTTCATCAACATCTCATCACTTGTTATATATATATACACTTACCGATACGTGTATAGAATCCATTACCCACATGGGTTGATATTCCCGTCGTTGTCGTCGCTGTTATCACCGTCATGATCGTTGTGATCCCAGGTTGCTTTTTCGTCTGTTGATAAACTTACGCTGACACTTGTTGTTTAATTAATAAAAGGTTTATTCAAAAGGACAAGACAGAAACTTCGCATGTGTGTGTGCGAGAGAGAGGGGGAGAGAGAGAGAGAAAGATTACATTAAGAGGTCGACATATAGCCTGTCTCACTACATTAGTTGCCCGACGTGTATTGTCCAGATTTTTGTCCAGATTTTTGAGGAAGTCTTTCCTCGTTAAAGTTTTGCCAGCTAAGAGTGAAAAAAAAGAGCGGAAATCATGTGGTTTGCATAACTTCCGCCTGGTGTCCACCTCTGACCCTTGACCTCTAAACTTTTCCAATCAAATATGACCACTACTATGTAACACACTCAGATAACTGCTTGGATAGTAGAAAATGAATATTGGGTTTAATTTGAGCAGCCTCGTAACTCTCGCTTCCCTTATTTTGTCCTTTAGTCCTCACATTCCATGTGCGATGTTTCTGACAAAGGGGGGCGAATTGCTGTTTTCTGGGCCAGACTCTATCCATCTAGCACTTATCGTTGGATGTTTTTGATCTTGAAGTAGTATTTTTTTAGCCCCTTATATGAAGTGGCTTCATGCCTTGTCTGGAGCAATTTCCATAAAATAAGATAAATAAAAACACAAAAGGCTTATTTAAGCCTTTATTCACTTAACAAAGAAAATAAAAGAAAGAAAGAATATATCGAAGTGGAATAGTCCAACTAATATATATAATAAGGGAGATTTAGATAGTCCATTGCCTCTTTGTTTTAAAGGGTAATTTTACAGTCATTTCGTCTTGTGAAACATTACAATTTAAAAAACCCTAACCACACCAATCCAGGAGAATCAGCTTTTATTGTGCAGATTGAAAAAAGGCTTCCGTCATATTCGCGGTAAAGTTTTCTAATCCTATTTGAGATAACAGAGAATAAGAAGAACAATTGAAGAGTTCCAATGCATACGTAATAAACGCCATTTTCAAAATTACAAAAAAGTGTTGCATTTCAACACTCGACCACACCCCAAAATCGTGTTTTACATAATATGATACCGACATAATCTCGTTTTGCTTTCAATTTAAATAAGCTTTTAGACTGAGTCTAGATTTAATATATTCGACTTTTTTTTATTGTTCATTGTCTCAATTTAAACAAATTGGAGTTATTGTGTTTTGCATTCAAACTCTTCAATTGTTTATTTTCAAAATATCAGCCAAATCTGTATTTTGACCCTTCTGTCATCTCTAATTGTCCGTTGACATTTGACCTTCTTTTCATCTGAAATTTCTGATGGTCTTCCACTGCCTGAATTATCATCATTAACCGATTATTTTTTTAATTATTTGATCCAATAATTCAATGTGGCTTTTTTAGTGCTTTGTTCACCGTTTTTATGTCTGCCATCATTTTATTTGCACCTTTTCCAAGCCAAAGACAACATTTTATACTGCGATACTCCACGTGATCAATTGTTCAAAATAGCACCAACTTAAGTAAACACAACTGAAACATTATACTAGCATAGTTAATTCCAAATATGTTGTTGAGAAGAACAGCTTGAAGTGAAATATTATGGAGAAAAGAGTCAAGAAATGCTTAAAGGCTCTAGATGAAGAAATGTTTAATATTGGTCAAGTAAACCCACCAGTATATAAATGGGTTAGTTGAAAATAACAAGAAATGAAATTTCAGTCAGGGTCAACTTTCCAAACCCGAGGTTAGCTTCTATTCGACTGTTGGAATTGATAGAAACGGATGTGACATTACATGGCCCAAAGAGAGAGTGAGAGAGAGGTTTGAGAGATTTCTTGGTAGCAAGTATGAACATGTGTTTTAAAGATGTGCTGATAAGATATGATTAAATAGTGATTATCGATCTCTCCCTGTCTCACCCACACACATTGGTCAGTGATTTGAATTAAGATCAAGTCGAATAAACCTCCTCTGTCTTCCAACATTTTTATCTTGACTTAATCCTTTTTTCGAGGTATGAAAGAACTTATTTGCAGGCGGCGTTCCCTCGGTCTGGAAGATCGCAGAAAAGGTGCATACAGGAGCTAACAAGGTATGATTATGAACTTTTATTAACGTATGGCACAAGGTTGAAACTTAACATGAAGTGTTGTTTTTGCTCGTATGTGTATGGACTTGTTGTGAGTGAGTTTGTGAAACAATGTCTAAGCTGTTGCTATATTTAGTAGCCCATTACTGTGATGTGTTTTCTGCCGAGATGCCAGTAGCCAAGGGCAAATTGAATCTCTCACTGCATCGTTATGTGACAGCGTATGGGTTCTTGCTTATTTAATCAATGAGAACTTTTGTGTATTGTAGTCCTCGAGAGGTGATGCCGATGTTCACTGAATCTGACGTTTTAGCAATCATTCTTCTTTATTGTACAGAATTTAACAAATTATGGGTTGAAATATTTGTCACATTTCTAACCAAGAAAATTTTGTTGAAATTAATATTTAATATAAATTATTGAAAACAAGGCGATCAATAATACAGGCCTAGCAAACATGCGACCGGAGTTCACGACTGGGGGCGGACATGTGGAGACCAAAATTACACATTTTGTAAAACTTATCAAAATTGTTTCTCCAAACATTATTTTGTGCATAAAGTATTTGATTTTGTAAAATTTTGAATTTACTTTATGATTTTATTCTGTCATTATATTTTCTGTTATCAATTGTCAACATAAACTAATTGACTCATGATTTTTTAAATATAAAAAATGTGCCTAATTCATGGTGAATAAAGTGATATTTTGTGAATTTAGTTCTTTTATATTTATGTACTTTTTACATTTGATTTGTGGAAATAAATCAGTTATTGTAATTCCTAATACTATGTATAGTTGCTAATTACTGGACATTACTAAGAAATTTCTTACTAAAACTTCTCGGTAATTATTATTTAGTAGTAATTTTGGTCTTCACATGTCTGCCCCAGTTGTGGACCCCAGTCGCGTGTTTCCCAGGCCTGTATTATGGATCGCCTTTATTGAAAACCAATACGATTCAAAATTAATTAAAGCGATATTATACAGTTGCTCATGAATTTGGCATTGAATCAAAAAATCTTACAGACTTCGTCAATTTCACAGCATAATCTTAAAATATATCTTTCTCTTTTTAAACACTAGCGGAGTAAAATTCTATTGGCCCAGGTGGCTCTTAAAACATAAGGCGGCCCTGACCCCAGGGCTTCGGGGCAGGAAAAGCATTGTGATACATAATAAAATAAATGATGGATGATTGCTTCTTTTCCCTACAGCCCCTTTTTCACAGAAGAAACGTTGCTAGTTTTTCTCTACTCTATTGTTATTTTCATACTAGATGCTTGACTGAACTCCAACCTCTGGTTCTTTTCCTGTAAAACATTCACAGCAAAAACTCTTCTAGCTACAACCACTGTAAATAATGTTCCTTTCTTCCTCTGAATATCTAAAACTAAATGGAACTTCCATGAACAAATTTTCTTTCCAAGAACTTCCCATCAGAGTAAATTCTTAGCTGACTATAAGATGGTCGTTTTCAAGTTCAATATTGTCGAGCCGTCCGCCTAAATAATTAAATTATGACCATTTCATCCATCGTTTCCAATCCTCTCAAAGTATTGTTCATCGCCAACCAACAATCTCATTAATCCTAAGGTACCTTTGGGCCTTGATAAACGGTGACACATTAGTAATATATATATACTAGCAAAATTTATTAGCTCTCCTGACAGCAATTAATTGGGAGAGGGGCGTATAGTTAAAAAAAAAATTACTCAGAGAATTCCAAAATTTTAACAACAAACTTTGGTAAATTTGTAGATTACCATGCTCAACTAAATTACAAACCCCTCTTAAAAAATGAGATTCTACTTTTTAGGCTCTTTCTATCTTATTAAGGCAGTAAACTAATAAATTTTTAACACTAACTATAAATTCGACTGGTAAGGTCATAAAATCACATGTAATCCGCTATAAAAGTGGACCCCCTCCCCCCCAACAAAAAAAAATAACGCACAAAATACATCTCCAATAGTAAAAAAATGGTTAATGCCATAAAACTCTAGACTGGACCGGAAATAGATAATCATTTTACGTCAAATTATATGAAAAACTGGTCCCCCACTTTAAATTTCAAACCAATTCTGTTGTTGTTTTTTCTTTCTGCCAGGTTTTACAGAGTATTCACATGTAATCGCCTTAAAAAGTAGAATTTCATTTTATCGGGGTTGAGGGGTAGGTGAAGGTGTGATCCTACAATAATGGGCAAACTTTAAAATTTTTTATTTATACTTTAAAATAAAGGTATTTAATTAGATAAATTTAAAGTTATTTATTTAATTTTCATGTAAAAAGTAAACACAATTGCTTAAAATTAAAATGAATATTGAGGAAACTATTGCATATAGATAGTAAGAATAAACCAATGCAATTCCAAATTAATATTAAACATTAATTATTAACTGTTTAAAAATAGTTATGCAATTAGGCATCAAAATGGTTCTCTTTTAATAGTTTATCTGTACTATATGTACTGAATGTTAAAGTTTCATGTTGTATTATTCATTTAAATAACAATAACTCGTTTTGATCGTAATATAAGAGTGATTAGAATATATAAGAAGTTAAATATATATATATATATATATATATATATATATATATATATATATATATATATATATTAAGTTATGAAAATATATTTATGGCGATTAAGCCACTATTATGATTAAATATACCCTGGAAGAAAATTTAATTCTCGCATGTGAGAATGCAGTAAAAATTTGTAGATAAGTACAAAATAGAAATAGGGCAACAGCTTTTGTAAGAAGGAGCACAACACATGTATATATTCTTAGAGCAGGTTTACTTGGTGAGAAAAATGAAGGCATATATATACAAAAGACAGTGATTTGAATGTTCAGAAAGGAGGTAGTTAAATTGGGTTTGGTAAAAACTTATCTTATCAAGAGTTCGGGTAACTGGTTGCACGTGTGGGCCCCTCAATTCTAGCTCTTGTCATGGGAAAGTAAAGGTCTTTTACGGTGCAGTTTTCGAGGACTTTTGATGCAATGCCAGCAGACCGATAACAACGAAGGTTGGGAATCCGGGAACACGGGTTGGCTAAATCCGAACTGCCGTCTAGGGCTCTCGAGTTGTAGTCTATTGTCCAAGATGGTGGGTAACAAGAAGAATCGGGAGGCTCTCTGTGATTTCCGTCGTGGACGTTGTCACTAAGGGATCCAGCCACAGTCCTACTAGGTTGAAGGGTAGAAAAGAGGACGGACATGGCGTGCAAACGTTTTTATGGTCTGACTCACGTGATACCTAATGGAGTAGGAATTGAGATGCCTCCAGCCAATCCGTAAGGCCCTAAAGGGACACGGCAGCAACCAATCAGTGAGAGGGGCGTTAATAAAGGGCAACACTACACAGAGGCATCCGCGTTCTATCCCCATAAGGAATCGTCAGGCACTTAGAAATATTTGCTAATAGTGCCATCAAGTTGCTAATGAATTAATTAAAAATGTTTTTTACACCAAAAAGGCATAATCTAAAAATATATCTTTTTTAATTTTCACACTGAGGAATAAAGACCCCCCAAATTCTATTGGTCTAAGAACTCTTAAGACTTAAGCCGGCCCTGCGATACATAGTAGAGTACAATGATCCATAGTGGAGGAATATAAAATTAATCTGATATCATAAAAGAAAAAATATTTGCTAAATAATGCCATAAAGTGTGACACTTGAAAGCAATAAAGACTCTCATTAACTTGTAAAACATTTGTTGTATATTGAGGGAAAGTATCTCGGTATTTCTCCATTTCATAATTGGGAATCTGAGGCTCCCGATTTTGCTAGAATTTGATCATTTCTTTCAATTCCATATCGTGTTACTTTTTTCTTTGTTTTTTTTTTCAATTATGATCATCTCCACAACAAGAAACATATTGCTTGATAACATATCAGCCATCTCCCCCCCCCCCCCCAAATGTTGCTTAGAATACTATTTTATTTCCCTTTGAAAATGTCTATGATTATTATTTGCTAAAATGTTTGGAGTGTAGAAATTTGCTAAAAGAAAGGAAAATATTTTTTTCTTCTACTTCAATCTCTCTCTCAACTTTCTGTATTTTCTTAACTGTTTTTTTTTTTTGTGTTAAACCCTGCTAAACCCTTCCTTTGAATTGAAGATGGAACCTGGAATCTGGATTCGCTTCAGATTGGACAGAAATCTGGGAAAAAAAGATTAAAAGTTATTTTTGTATTTATTTATTTATTTATTTATTCTTCTTGGTATTTTTTTCTCTTTCTTTAACGTCTCTGTTTTCTACCCCACCTCTCTTTCTCTCTCCCTTCCTTTCTCTCTCTCTCTCTCTCTCTCTCTCTCTCTCTCTCTCTCTCTCTCTCTCTCTCTCTCCCTCTTTCTGATCAATAAGTTCCTTCTTACATATCGGCAAAATGATTGTATATGGAATGGATGAATTTATGGACAACGTGGAACACAAGTAGCATTGTTACAATTTATAGACATTCTTCGCCTTTCCTATATATTAAATAACTTTGCATTGGTCACCTAGATTTATTGCATTACTGACCAGCGATGAAGATGAAGATACATGACTTGAACATTGAGGAGAAAAAAATCAGTAAAAAAAACATACATTATTCAAGAAAAAACCCAAAGAATTCAAAGCATTGAAAATTCCTGGAATTAATTCCATAGACATAACCTTCTATATACAGTATCTATTATTATGTGGGATTTCGTCTCTGATGTTGTTTTTGGTCTTTCTGTCTGTTAGACTGAGGTTGACGCTAACAAATTGTTCACTGGTATCAATGAAAAGATTATTAAGCTGAAATCGATTTTAATATGTCTATTGAGTTCATTAACATTTGTGTGAAATCTACGAATCATTTTTCTTTCCATCATAATATACGTACCTGCAGAAGATATACCATCATCATTTTCATCTTAACAGAAGAAAGGCAGCATTCTCTGTCCATGTTTCTGCTCCCTGGAATAGCTTTCCGGAGGAGGGCATGATTATGCCTACCATATCCAGGTTTAAAGTCGCCAGTCAAATAAGCCTCAATTTTGGCAAAAGGTCAAACTAATTGCAAAACAAGGATTTTTTGCAGAATGCATTTTCATAAGGTCTTAATTTTGACATACTAAAGTCTAGAAAAATTTACCGATGCGAAATATGCAAATTTGGCACCTTTTACCAACAGGTTCCCCATATTTTTCATTGAACATGGTGTATGCTACCAATCGCACCAAGGCATCATTTGAAATTTATAGGCAAAAATTAGGATATGAAATGGTGTATATAGAATGTTTCTTTAATCTCACAGCAAAAATTAACCTATAAAAAATGTATTTTAGGTAAATCTAAAGTTTTGAGACAAATGTTTTCGTTAAAATACATCGTTTTATCGTATGCATTCAAAGAATATTCTCCTATTATCAAATTATTGGGATATTTCATGGAATTATTTTATTAGATATACTTCTACATCATCATGTTTCAATGTAAAAAAAAATAATGAATATATTATAAATTACCCCCCTCCACACACACACACAAAAAGAGATCATGTTTTAATCATTGTTTATTTATTGGTTTTTTAAAAACTTTATGCAAAAAAATACTCACCAGATTGCAATGCCTTTTTTACCAAAGTTGTATCTTGGCCTAGGGAAGTCCCATAATAAATAGTGAATCTGATCCAGTTCAGTATCTGAATGCAAGACATTTTGGAATTCGGAAAACCCTATTTTTAATCATTGTCAAAGTTTTTAAAAAATCACATCTCAGTCAATTTCTTGTCTATTTTTTTAAAATTTGAAACATGGGTACCAGACAGTATTACATATCATCAGATCAAATTTCACCGAGATCTGAAACAGATTCAGGATTTAGCAGCATTTTTCATTTTAATATGGAACATCTCTCATAGACCTCAGCACAATGCTGTAAGTCTTTTATTTTAATAGCAACTGCTTTGCCTGAATTGGATAAGCATAAAGGTGTGTCACATCCAAGTAAGGCATGAAGAAATGGTAAATGTAAGCATATGCTGGGACCAAGGTCAGATTTCGAACAGTGTATATTTAACAGCAGTTTTAATAATAAGACAGCATCACCATTGGCGTGGATACACCGACACCCTGCTCGTTTCAAACATTCAGAAAACATCTGGATAAGTCTATGTTTATTAGATTTATTTGCCAAGAAAATGTCCTTTTTCGTAGTTAATTCACAGTGTACAGTATTTACTCCTCTTCCAAAATAAATTATGGCTTTTACTGAAGGTTGTTCACTTTAACCATCAAATATAATAATGCATTTGTCATATTTGCACAGTGCGTATTTAATATATATATAATTTATTTATCTAAATGTAAGACCATGATGCGAAATTATCCGATGTAGTAATGTCCCTCCATCCAAAGCAAAGTGTCTACCAGTGAGAAGTTTGCATTCTTGGCATCAAAGGTGGCTCCATAAGGCACTTCCTAGAATTGCTTTGCTTGCAGATCTGGGAGAAGCAATCAAATCAAACATAGATGTTGTTTAACAACACAGTTCATATTTAAAGCGGTCATGTATATTAAAGTTTTATTTTGTTGCAACTAATGTTAGGCATGTAAACAGTGCTTGTAGATTGATATACACTACATCTTTGTCTATAATCACAACCGTTTTTGATTCAAGGCCTCTGGAACTCCCTTCCTGCCCCCTGTTTCCCCGACAGTACTGACATGCAGAAATTTAAAACTAATGTAAACAAACATCTCGCTGCCCAAATCCCAATTTAGGCTGACCCCCCCCCCCGCCCCAACCATCTCCCCATTTTTTTTTCTCAGTAGTCCCTTACGACTACAGTGGCGGCCTGACTTGTTTGGGGTGAACCATGTTAAAAAAAAAGTGCCAGTTTTCTTTTCACTTGAATAAATTGTTAGATACCTCATTGCCTTCCATGGATTAAAGAATCGCATAGCCAACATTTTCTTTTTGATCTGAATTTACTGAATCCTATACAACAGTACCTGAGATAATGCTGTGCAGTGACATCAGCTTTACTGAAGAGATTTCTGGCTTTCAAAAAGCTGACATGCTTTTTTGTATCTGTGCAGTCTCTCTTTTTTGTCGGGTGTCAGTTACTTCTTTGTGTTGTTTACTAATTTTATAATTGACACCTCGTAACTCTTGCTTCTCTTATTTTGTCCTTTAGTCCTCATATTCCATGAGCGATGTTTCTGACAAAGGAGGAAGAATTGCTGTATTCTGGGTCAGAATATATCCATATAACACTTATCATTTTCTAGTTTTTGACCTTGAAGTAGGATTTTTATTTTTTAGCTCCTTACATCAAGTGGCTTCATGCCTTGTCTGGAGCGATTTCCATAAAAAATGCTACATAACTTGATTTAGTTCAGAACAAACCGGAAAGATTTAATCCACATGATTCACTGCTTTTCTATCCCTTGTAAGTCTGACAGTAGATCTGATACTTCGCATAAACAATAAGATCAGTGGAAAGTCCTGCCCAGTATCACTATGGCAAACAGAATACAAATCAGGATGGTCTCTTGATAAGGTAGCAATTTGTTAAAGATATACAAATATTGTCTGAGTATACAAATTGTGACCTACAGTAACAAGGAATGGTAGCATGTCATACAATGAAGCAAGATAGAGACTCCAATTTCTTGTTCTTTCAGCCCAGAGAAAATGCTTTGAACTGTCTAGCAGCAAGTACGATTAGTCAAATTTTCCTTTTTTTTCTGTTCCAACTCTTCATGGATATCCATAGCTTCTATCATAGATTATCCATTTACCATCGTATCTGGATTAGCAATGAGTTTTGAAAATATTTTTTAGCGGACATTATTGAACTTTCTGCTAAATTAGTACCTCCCACTTGAATTATATTAGATTTGTCTGTTCATGTGTGAGTCTTTTCTTCACTTTGAGTTTCAGTGTCAGGTATAGAAGTTTGTGGCACAGTGAGTTCCAATGTGTCTGCAAGAAGTAATATATTAAGTGCACCATATATTAAGAAATGACCTCTTCATACTTTAGCAAGGGCATTTCCACTAAGCATATTTGACACGGAATTGTGACCATATATCTCTTCCAGAACTTCTGACAATCCCGCTTTTTCGATTAGATTACTTATACACCCAATAAAACTCATCTCTATGTGTAATCCTCTAATTCTCAGCATTACATATTTCAGACGGCTACTAGATGACTTATTAACTATAATAGTTTGAGCCTTCCAATACAGTGGATGGTCAAATGTGGTAACAGGAGGTCTGTTATAATTTTACTTGTTCAACCAGGAATATCAATGTAGAATAGATACTTGACATATTTGATGGATATAAGTCAGTGTAAAGGCAGAATCACAACAGTTGCCCTCCCTGGGTGATTTTCTTTGTATACCATTCGCATGAATTCGGACAACATTGGGCATGGTCATTGCAGAAACGGGGAAACTGTCCACAGAATATCAAGTAAATATAGGGATTTATGAAAATGATCACAAGGCTTAAGATGGGTAAATTCACCAAAATGATGATGTTAATAATGAATTGTTACTTGTCCAGGCCTAAGGATCTCATTAGTCATTATTCCATGCTGGGAAATCACATGCGTGACAAATTTACCTGGTGTTAATATGGCAACCATACCCATCTGATGAAAGGTGCCATATCCATCAAGGGTTTGTATATTGTGTTCAATAGTGTCTGCTTCATAAAGCATAAATTGACCTTCTGTAACAGTGACATAACAGTTACAGAAGCATTTCGTTCAAATGCTTGGGCTTCATCATATGAGCTACAAAACCCATGTTGCTGTAATTAATCTATCAACAATCTTGAACCAAAATGGTGATGCATTTTTATGACTAACCATAATTGTAAAAGAGCAATCACCATACTTGGTTGAATAGCTTAAATGATAGCATATTCCGGGGATGCCTGCTTATTATCTGTATTTTCATGTTGCAATAATCTGCATAAAGTAAGCAACACTATCAGGGAGAAATGTTATGGTTTTTTCTAAAGTAAGTTCATCTGTGGATGGATAATTTAAGTTTGGAGTAATATATTTATTTCATTGTTTTTCTGTCCTAAAGTTGGTACTACACCGTTGGCGATAAACTGCATCCTTGGCATGTAAATCATTTGCAGAAGATAATCGTTCTAATACGGTATTATTCCACTCATCATTCCAGGATTTACATATTTTGTCTATAGTGTTATCAAATGTTAATGTTTTCACAAGATGTTAACTCAGACAACTTTTGCCTTCCTTGCTATTTGATTGATGTACCACAAAAAAAGGCAGTAATTATTGAAATCAAAAGTTCTTGTTCGGGATTATAACCTACAATTAAATGCTGCTAACCTAGTCCATGTTTTTCATCTGCTTTTATAATGTTAGAGTTACACTATCGTTTTCTACAGCTCTTATGAACACATTGATCTACACATATACGAAAACTACTTGCATATTCCCCACATCCTGTGTTGATGCTATCACTTCCTTTTTGGGTAATTGTCACTGTACTCCTAAGATTGTTACCATAATACCTTCTTTACAACTGGTGATACCAGATCAGGCTGCCCTGTGGCTCCCTGAGACGAAATTCACCTACATTGACGTTTTTTTTTTTTTTTTTTTTTTTTTTGTAAAACTTAATTATGTTCTACAAAACCAAAAACAAAAACAACAGCCCCTCTCCCTTTCTCCCTCCCCTTTTTTATTTTTATTTTTCCTACCCTACTCCCGGTCCTGGATATGACCTTAAACTACATCCGATGGTGAGATCCGGCTTACGGACTTTGGGGAATGTGGAGCCTCCTCTTAATTACCATTGCTCCCAGGTCCACCCTGACCCGGAGTGGTAGTACCTGTTAGGGTCCCAACTATGGGTTAAATAGAAACAGATATTAAAAGGGGAAAGAAACAAAAAAGAGAAGAAAACAAGACCAGATTCGACATTAAATAACCCAAAAAGGGTTGATATGCCGTAAAACAAAACTATCAAACTACCATACCTTCTTTACAAAGTATGCACATGTCTACTACTTGCATTAGACATTATTCAATTTGTAACAAAAAAAAAGAGAGTGACAGTAAAAACAAGAAGTTTATAATAGATTACAAATTTATTTCATTAAGTTATTCTAAACTTCCGACCTATTATATATTCTAAATAATTCTTTAAACATCGACTAATATGTTTTACTTTTAACCTTTTCATATTGTTTTAAACAAATTGTTTGTTTGTGTAAAAAAAATTCAAATTTTATTTTGTATCAAAAGCTTTTTTTTGTATGTAATAAAACTTTTACGTCGTAAAAATATTTTGGTGCATAGAAAAACAATATGGCCGCCAGCGATTAAAACACTGAATTAAAGTTCGATTCTATAAACTTTACAAAGTAAATTAAAACTTTATTTCAGGACAAGAAATACATTTAAGACTAGCAAGCAATTTTATCGAAAATTGCAGATAAAAAGGCAAAATGGAAACGAGGTTGTTTACATTTCTTTGTCATAAACACACGCTATTTTTGTAGATCGATAATTGTCAAATGTTCATATTTCGCATCGGTCGATTTTTCTAGACTTTTAATATGTTCATATAGACACCTCATAGAAATGCATGGTGCAAAAAAACCTTGTGTTGCAATTAGTTTGACCCTTTTCACTGATTTAACTGGAGTACAAACATTCAGACGGTATGGGTTGTTTCACTTTGCTACTTTTCTGTCAATAAAACTGATTGATTGATGAATATTCATCGTCAGTTCAACGTCCGTTTTACATGCTGGCATGTATTGGATAGCTTATAGAAACTGAATTCAAAACTAACCTATCTATGGACAGATCTTTATTTAATCTTCTTACTCTCAAGTTCATCCTTATCACTTCCTCCCATTTTTTTCTTGACCTTCCCCTGTGAAATGACCCTGCTACCTCAATTGTTCTACATATATTAATCTAAGAACTTTTACCCATCGAAGTCTCCCGTTCTGCACATATATCCCTATGCTGTTCAAATGTAATCTTCCTCTGAGGTCATCAGAGCTAAGCAGGTCTTTAAAACTCACATTGCACATCCATCGTATCATTCTCATATCATTTATATTCCCTTGTTCGACACTATGCTGGTTAGTAATGGCAGAATTTCCCTGAAATTACTCCACCGACTCCTAACTCATGAAATCACACCAGCCATTCTTTATGAATAAAATGGAATATCATCACTAGTACTAATACTATTTTACTCGAAGCTGAAGAGTGAAAGAGAGAGAGAGACAGCAGAAAGAGACTAATTTTTGATTTTATCTTTTTATATTTTAATATTTAAATGGCTTTGCAACCGCACTTTTTCCTGATTCAAACAATCCAACCGAAGCTCAATGCACGGCCCTAGACAGGTTCATGTTTTGAATGCTTATTTACTGTATTTATTTTTTAGATTATGTCAAACAAACCACAACCGAATTTATTAATGGTTGGAAGTAAAAAATTAGGTCAGATCAGTGGAATTCACAAATATTATGTTGCAATAAAATATCTAAAGAAAATTAAAAGAAAGTTAAACGAATGGATTACAAAACAATGTAACTTAAACCACCCAAGATAAATCCGTTTTCTTCTAGCAATTGTACCTTGTGTTGCACACAGGTTAATTTAAGTAAAGGAAGAAACCTTCTGTTTTAATTTTGAGGACTTTTTTTAATGCTGAAATATCTTTTATTATATTATCTATGTGAACGAATGTTGAATTCGTTTACAAAAAAATGTTTTGGTCTGAGGCAAGAATGGGTATAAATGATTTTTGGTAATTTGGGTGTGCTGAATTCAAATTTATAAATAGTTTTGCTCTATCACCTCTAGTTTTCTGGCTTTTAAATAGTTTTATTTTAGTATAAACAAAGAATAAATGTGCATATTTCAAGAGTTGCAGCAGCTTATAACAGAAAAAAACAGGATAGATAAAGAACACTGATTGAATAATATACTTGGATGACACAATTACACAATTCATAGTACCACAGACAGTCAAAAATGTGTTTTCTGAGAAGATCTGGTGTATTTTGCCTCCGGGATGTCACGAAAGAGCATCCAGCAGAAGTCTCCCATCATGCCAGGGTTCCATTTGCCTTGATATTTGCTCTCCATCTTCGTAATGTCTTGGTGGAATCTTTCTCCATGCTCATCACTCACTGCTTCAAGGTTTGGTGGGAAGAAGTTAAGGTTGGAATGGAGAAAATGAATCTTGAGTGACATTTGGCACCCCATATCTTCGTAAGACTTTAAGCAACTTCTTAACTGCCAAAATCTGTCTTGATTATATATATATATATATATATATATATAATGTAATACTATCACTTACATTTAGTGCATAATAACTAAAAAATAAGCCATAAGTCTCACAATATTAGAATTAGCCCTGAATGGATATACGCCTTTATTTACTGTATAATATACAGCACAAAATGCACACTATGCATATCTAAAAAAACGGGCAGTGATGAGTAAAAACGGATTTCAAATTTAGATTCAGCACCCTCAAATTAGGTAAAAACGGGTATTTTTGTGCTTGTCTCAATTTCTTTGTAAATCAGTGTTATCATCGTTGACATATCCGTTTATATCTGTGTATGGGTGTAAGTATGTTCTCCTGTAACTTGTGTGTATGTGTATTATAAAGTGAGTTTATGGAATAGGCGGTTACATCTGTGTGTGTGTTAGTATGCGAACATTCTCGATAGGTTTAATTCGTAGGTTAACCATGTTATCTGTTCGACATGTGTATGCATGTGTTCTATACAACTATGATTTCTAGGTTCGTGATATAGTGTGTGAGAAATAAATCCAACGTTATGACTTTAATAGTTTTATCGAATGTTATTGGCCTTCGGGTGTCCATTCTCAAACCTTATTTTTTCTTAAAGGTTTGTCAGCAGAGTACGGAGGTTATGCATGTTTGGGATAAATGCTTGATAATAATTTGCCAGTCCCAGGAAACTGTAATAATGTGATGTTTTCAGGATCCAGCATGTCCTTAATTGCAGTGACCCGTTCTGGATCTGTCCTTTTGCTGTCTTTAATATGTTCCGAGGTATTTTGATTTCTTATAAGAAGAAATCGCATTTTTTTCTTCTTTTATTTTGAAGCCATAGTCCTGGATTTGTGAAAGCACTTTGTGAACGTGTTTCTGGTGTTGTTCCATATTTTACTATTTATTAAAATATCGTCTAGGTATTCGATCGTGAAATCAAGTTCGCCTAGAATAGTATCGATAACTTGCTGGAAAACTGCTGACCTGAAATAAAGCCTTTCACACTTGTATGATCTTTGATGTGCGTTTATACATGGTAATTTTGAACTTTCTTTTTCAACTGGTATTTGGAGATAAGCATCACTAAGATCGAATTTTGAGAAGAATTTGCCTTCATTTAGTTTTGTAAAAACTTCTTCTGGGCTCGAAAGTAGATAATGGTAGTCCTTGAGTGCTGCATTATTTAGTCCTGTCGAGAAATCGTCACACACGCAGATTTATTTAGATTTGTTTTACATAGACAGTTGGTGCTGCCTATTGACTATACTCCACTTTAGATAAAATGCTGGTCCTTACTAATCTGTCTAATTCCTCGTTTACTTTTTCTCACAAGGTATAATGCACATTCCTTTTTTTTTAAATACAGGAGGAATGTTCTCTTTTAGTTCAAATTTTGCTGACATATTTTTACATCGACCTAGACCGCAAGGAAAAAAAAGCCTTTTCTGTCCATTGCTATTTTTAATCCTTTTTTAACAATTTGTTCAACGGGGAACGTAAATCATGCACATTATATATATATATATCTGATAATAATAAGCAAGACCTAGAAATGCTTGCAATTCAGCAACATTTGTCGGGGCGGGCATATTTTTAATTGTACTAGACCCTTCTGGGTCAGGTCTTCTGCCTTTTGCGTCTATAATTTGTCCCAAATAGTTTATTTTGGACATAAAAAATTCGCATTTATCCTCACTGAGCTTAAAACCCATATTCAGCGATTTAAAAAAAAAATCTCATTCACATATTCAATGTGTTGTTTCAACGGTCTTATTCTTGATCAATATATCGTCTAAGTACGCCATAGCGTAATCCAAACCCGCTAACATATTATTCATTATTTTTTGGAACAAACTTGGTGCTACTTTCACTCCAAAAGGTAGACGATTAAACGAATACAACCCTCTATGCGAACAATTTTGTACTCCTTTCCTCGACTTCTACTTGCAGATACCTATCTGATAGATCCAATTTCGAGAAAATATTTCCGCCATTTAAACGGGCTAAAATATTTTCTACGCTAAGCAATGGATATTCATGCATTTTCAGGCACATATTCAAGTCTGTTGAGTAATCCGTGCACACACGAATTTTTTTCTTTTTTTATGTAAACCGTGGGTGACGACTACTTTGAATATTGTACTTTTCTTAGTACCCTTATTTGTTCTAGGCGAACGAGCTGCTGGTCTATCGATTCTACAGCTACATAGGGTACACTATGCTTTAGTTTCAAACTGAGATAGTATTTTCCATTACCTCCAATTTTACTTTCGTTTTTTGTGCATCTGCCGAAAGGTTGTAAAAATATATCTGGCAAATCTTTTTTCAGAGTCTTAAGTTTTTCACTTTTACTATTTGTGTTTGGGGAGGCGGCCTTTTCCGAGTTGCAGAATGAGCTTATTGGTATATCCCACAAGTCAAATAAAACCATCCAGTCGGTACCGAATAAATTGGAAGTATTTTTCAGCGCAGACTTTCGCTGCAAACCAATGTTTGTTTACCAATTTTTTTTCAGAAGTCTTCACTGATTATAGACAAGTCGCTACCAGCGTCTATCTGAAACCGAATATTTTTGTTGTTCATTTTTATATCAACAAATTTTCTTCCATGATGGTCGCCGCGATTTTTCCTGGAAATTACAGCATTTACAAAACTCTTTGCGCTCGACCTTTTTTCTCTACACAGATGCATTACGTGTCCTAACCTTCCCCCCAAAATAACAAATTTTGTTTTTAAATTGACACCTGCCTTTTATATGTAATCCTAAACACTAAAGACATGTGTCTGGTTTCCGCTTCTGTGTGTTTTCCCATGTTTTTGGTTTCCACTTTTGTGTGCTTTCTGCGTAGCGACGAATAGGTTTCAAATGTTTATTTTTTTAACCGTCTCTTCTGGCATATCGGACCTGAGACACGTATTTTTCTTCGATCTTCGCCGAATTATGTTGCATGCTTACGATTCTATTACATTCGTCAATAATCGTTTGCAATGTTAAATTAGGGTCCTGTTTCAACGTCGTCAAGATTCTTGCCCTTATCTCGGAATCTTTGCTTGCGGTTAAGCCCTGCACAAAAATTACAGATCGAAATCTGTCTGCAGTCACTTCTTCCAGTTTAAACTGCTGGCACTCTCTATTTACGATTCCAGCATAGCTAAAAAAAATCCTCGACGTCTATTTTTGTTAGGTTAAAACATTTCCAACGTAGGTTGAAAAGGGACGACTTTCCGCCAAAAACATTTGTAATGATTTGCACAGTTTCATCAAATGAAATTTCGCGCGGTACCCTTGGTAGAATATAGTTGCAGTACCTATCATGGCACGCACGGTTCAATTTTTGAAGTAGGCGAACCTTTTTTCTTACGACCATTCTGAAAATTCTTCCGAAAGTAGGCAGAAAAAATAGAACCATTTCCTGTGTCATACGTGAATTCTCCAATCGAATTCGAAATCGTATCTGGTGAAAAAAATCTCGCTTGCTTTGCTTCTTGTGTTCGCTGGACAATAAATTCCAACATTTTTCAAATCTTTCGTCATTTCCTTGCTGCCTTTCGTCACTTCTTGGTTGTTGTTCCACTTATATTTAAAAAAATTGGACCACAGTTTGCTGCAATTCCTCCATTTAAAAAATAATTTGTTTCGTTTTTCCTTAGACAACAGTTGTTTAAAATACGCTGTAGCCTTTTATAAAAAGAAAAGATATTACGTACAGTTCAAATACAAAATATCTTTTATCAAATCCTTTCAAAAAGTTACTGTCAAATTGCAAAAACATTTGGTTGACAATGTCCTTTGGAAAAACAAAAAAATGTTCTTACTTGAGAAGCGATTCATTGTGTATTTGTAATGCTACCGTCGAGGGTTCAAATCCACTGTTCGGGGGAGGCGGGTCACGAATATCACTAATTTGTTATAGTAAAGCAAATAATTTTTTCCGTGAGTCCTGATTGAAGATCGTCAATTTGTTATATGTTAAAAAACTGGATTTTAAATCGTAATCTCTCGTCACCAATTTGTTATATCGTAGTAATAACAATACATAAATAAAAACACAAGACGGGAATAGAAGGAATAAGAAATGTATTAAGAATACTCAATTGTGTACAATAAGTCACCCGCAAATACAGGCTCTAGGCAGACGTGCTATAAGCGGTGCGCTAAGCGGTTCCCCTTTGGTTAGGCAAAGGTGTCGACTTTATAGTGACCTGACGAATCTATCTTGTCACTATGGGTAAATCTGGATCAGTCCACAGCACATTTTAAGTTATCCGCGCAAGGTTCAGCTAGTTTGTCAATCGTCACAGTGTTTATTAACGATCAACGCGAAAGTCGAGTAGTCTTCGCTGTCTTTTCTGATTAAGTCCATGCACTTCCACCTTTTGTGGAACAGGGAAGTTTTAGGGCTAAATAATCATGTTAAAAGTTTAACAGCTTTATAAGTAGTCAAGTCGCTAGCTTTGCGAGGTAAACTATAGTTCACGAATTTGGTATTCTCGGTGGTCCCTTATTTTCGGAGCAGTAGGCGAACTTTTTAAAAGTCTGCCCGATTTTCACAATCTATTTTGTATAGATCCTCATAGCTTCTAAAATATGAAGCGAAGATTTTATCCTCATCTGGGGAATAATTGAAATTGTTAAACGGCATTTTGAAAAAAAGCATTTTCGTTCTCGATATTGACCCCTATTCAACATTATTTGTAGTAATAAGTCTTCAAACTTCTGCTGTCTTTCTTCGAGTTTTTAAATTTTGTTCCAGTAACCTTTGTTCGTTTTTGTTGTTGTTCCTGTTGTCTTTCTTGTTTTTTTTTTGTAATCTTTCGTCGTTTTTGTTGTTGTCTTTCGTTTTATTGTTGTTGTCGTTGAAGTTTTTAAAATCTTTCTTCGTTTTTTAGTTGTTGTTGCATTTGGTTTTTAACGAGTTCTTCCGTAGTTGATTTGAATTTTTGTATATTTAGATGCGTCTTTATAGAATACGGCTTTCAGAAGTTTTTTTAAATTTTATATTACGCTGCTAACGTAATATTAGATGTAAAAGAAGAAAGTATAACACCTTTTTGATTACAAAAAATAACTTCTTTAAGTAAGGTTTTTATGTAACATTAGTTTTTACGATTAGCACTTTTCTCAACAGTAAAAAACTAAGGTTTATAATTTCGGCGGTGGTACTTCTTTTTCGTTTGGGGAGAAAAAAAATAAGGTATTCCTTTCTTGTTAAAAATTAACACAGTGCCGGAATAGAAATTATGATATCACTGACTTTCTTCTTTCTTTGAGAGAAATCGGTTAGTTTCTTCGTAAAAGAAAAGAAAATAGAGAAATTACTTTGGCTAAAAATATCCAACTTACGAGATTTCTTTTTCTTTGTCCGCCGATAAAGCTTGTTTTTTAAACTTTGGAGGTTGTCGGGTAATTTCGCCGTTGGATTTTCTACGTTCGTCCTTTTGAAGGTTCTCAAATAAAAGTCCCTTAATGTTCCTCATCGCCAGTGTTGTTGGCATGTGAGGGGTCCGAAAAAAAGACACAAACTCGGGAGTAAGTGAAACAAAGTATATTGAAGAAAATATAAATACAGCATATAAAGAGTTGCTGAACGTCTATCTGCTTGTAAGTATTAGACTGGGGTAGTTCATACACCAATAGGCATGTGCTCTCGATATTTATAGCGAAACGGAAGAGTTTATGTAGTCCGTAAGATAGGTACTATAAAAGTATGTAAGGATTTAAGTGGTGATACATGGGTGTGCTGATTTTTATGTGTTTCATAGCTTGTATGTATAAATATATTATTGTATGCATATGTGTAGCTTGCGTATATGTGTTCGCTTTGTTTTGTAAGTTTTAGGATAGTATAAAGGCGAGAGGGATGTCGTTAATTTGGTTAGTTGTGGTTAAATAAAAAAAAGCGACATGCTTCTTGACACTTCACTCTTCCTCCTCTGTTATTAGTTTAAACCAAATAAATGAGTTGGTATGTCGGATAGCGATTGATGCTGGTGATAAAATTCGAATGTCTGAAGCATCAACATCTGATTCCTTTTATTTTTGTACAATTTGTTTTCATTATGAACTTGTGGTACGGACGAGGTACACAGTAGTACCGACATATACATTAATTTATGTAAACCATTTTAAATGTTTATATGATGTATATTTATAAAACTCTACATTGCATTGAACACTTTTTCAAAAATACTGATCCTAAATTCATTTTATCAATATATTTAGACTTGTTTAATATATATATATATATATATATATATATATATATATATATATATATATATATATATATATATATATATATATAGTCTCGGAAGTTTCTCAACCATTAAAACTATATTTAAAAAAATATTAAAAAAACAAACAAAAAAAAACAACTTATAGTCTCAAGTCTTCCAGTGGAAAATCACTCATGTAAGTCAATTTATTTTTTACAGTTATTATATTAGTTAGTTTCTAACACTATTTTAAGGGATCATCAGTTGTTTACCATGAAAAACTGTTTCGGGAATTTATATATATATATATATATATATATATATATATATATATATATATATATATATATATTCTGATGATTTTGTAGTGTTTCAGACACGATATTAACATAAAAATATTGTTTGGCTTACGGCAAAAGAAACGTCTGTAAAAATACATTTAACAAAAATGTTATGTTTTTTTGGAAATATGAAGTAAATAAAAATAAAAAAATATAAAAAAATAAATAAATAAAAACATGGTTATTGGAATATAGAATAAACCTGACTTACTTATATATGCTCTGTTGGTATGAATTGACAATCATGAATCTTTTAAAGAGACTGCTAATTAAAAGGAACTGATAGTATATGCTAATACATATATTGTCATAATTAATTAATTATATATATATATATATATATATATATGACTGAAGTTTTTTTTTTAATATAGTTTTAATGGTTGAGAAACTTCCGAGACTATATATATATATATATATATATATATATATATATATATATATATATATATATATATATATATATATATATATATATATATATATAGTCCGCTCCTATAAACTCGGTATTTTCCCCAAAAAAGACACTTGAGTGAATTCATCGGATAAAATAACCGGTGATCACCGAGTTCCATTTTTCAAACTGTCTTGATTTCGTGAAGATTTGAAATGGATTGTAAGGACCTATATCCATGACAATGAAACTCTGAAATATATAACGTATAGTTTTTAAATAATTAATTTGTGTGTGCGCGCACACACACACACACACACACACACACACACACACACATACACACACACACACACATATATATATATATATATATATATATATATATATATATATATATATATAATTCAACCTTTGTTTACAAAAAGAAAAGAGAAAATATAGAACCAGAAATCTTTTTTCGTAATTTGTTTTAATTCCATCCAATTTGTACACCAGCCAAATTTGGATTTCTATTTTGAAGTGAAAGGTCGGTTGATTTCCTCTGAAAGGACACAATTGAATTATCAAATTCAGAAAAACTTGTAGAAAAAAAAGATTGATTGTTCCGAAATAATGTTAGAGGAAGAACAAAGTCCAGGACAGAGTTTATCACAACAGGCAACTGATAAAAACATAGCTAATACATCAAATGTTGGCAACTCATATCTCCAGACTGTTAATATCTTTGCCATCTTTTTATGAACTAATATTTCAAACACTTACATAAAGTAGTCAGAGTGAGGCGCGCTGGTATATCTTGTCTAGAAACGTATTCGGTGTGTTCGACTTTATTCCTATCATTTTGTAAAATCAGCACTTAAATTTTTTTTTTATTATCGTAATAACGTTATTTTTTTGCTGATAAATTAAGGCGCACATCCTAATTATATTTTATTATTCCAAGTGATAAAACGCTTATTTTTCTACTTTTTCTGCCACATTTAGAAAAGGGGAGATAATCAACTTACACTTTGTCTTATTCATCCTTATATTCATTCTACTTAATTATCGGCGTTCATTTTATAATATCCAAGTAAAAAACTACCCCACCTGGCGGCTATTAATCTAGCTCGAAGTATTATTTTAACAGTATATACTTTCACTATATATCTTTAGAATAAATCTATTGTCATTTTAAAAACTAATAGTTTTCACTTGAATTACCTCCCTTGAAATTAATGAACATCATATTTTTAAAAGGTTTTGATAATGTATCCTTTTTTATTAAATCACATTAATTAATAACTGTTAATATCGACTACATTATTGCATATATATAGGAAATAGGCAATGAAATTACAAATGAATAACAGCCCACTATTTATCTACTATAAACTGTTTACAAAAGAGTTATGCAAATTAAACATAGAACTAGTTGCGTTTGGGTGTTTGTTCTCTACTATATATACAATATTTCAAAAGACTATGCCGTATTATTGATTTAAATAACAGTGAGCTGTTTTGATGGTAATATAGTGTGATAAATGAAAACAACTTTCGCATTTATTTATCTAGATTGTATTGTAACAAATAACATTTTGTAAATGGTATGCAGAGATTTTCAATCCTCTCATAATATTCATCATCATTCAAGTCTCAATCCATCCATCTCATTAAACCTTATCTATTATTGATGTTTAGTCTTGATAAGTCGTAACTTATTAGTAATATATATATATATATATATATATATATATATATATATATATATATATATATATATATATATATATAAATAAATTTATATATATATAGCCCTCCAGCATATTCTGTATATATGTGTTTAGTTAGATTTCTTCCCATAGACAAATGTGATTTTCGAAATGGAAGTATAAGATTAACATATCTTTAAATCCTATATTTATGAACCAATAGCATGTACACAAACAAATTAGGCACTCCTTAAAATTTATGAACCAATACCATTAACACAAACAAATAAGACATGTCTCAAAATTTATGAACCAATAACATTAGCACAAACAAATAAGACATGTCTCAAAATTTATGAACCAATAGCATTAGCACAAACAAATAAGACCCACCTCAAAATTACATCTAATAAAATTATCACATTTTTGTATAAACCAGATCAAGACAAATTATAAAAATAACAAATTATGAGATAGTCTACAACTACGTCTGCAGGCTAAAAACTTTTTCCCACCAAAAATAGACCGGCTCCGTGGAGCCTGTTGCTTTCAATAAAAAGAATTAAACACAGCAACGAGAAACCAGTCACAGAGAGACCAGTGCAAAAAAAGATGACTGGAGACTTGCCTTACCAAGGCTTGAGCGTCTAGTCAATTCTAGTGATATTTCAGAGTTTTCCGTTTGCCTTACCACAGTTTTAGAGTAGATAATCCTAATCTTATTTAAGAGTTATCCTCTCTTAGGCTAGTTACCTTACCAAGGCTTGAGAGTCAAATCTAACCTAGTGTTATGTATGTTTTCCTCTCTTAGACTTACCAACGTTTGAGAGTAACATCTGCTCTAGTATTATTTCAGTTTTCCTATCTTAGACTAGTTTCTTCACCAAGGCTTGAAAGTCTATTCAATCCTACTGTTATTTCAGAGGTTTCCTGTCTTAGACTAGTTGCTTTACCAATGGTTTGAGAGTCTAGTTAATCTTAGTGTTATAGCAGTTTACCTCTTATACTAGTTTCCTAACCAAGGCTTGAGAGACTATTCAATTCTACTGTTATTTTAAAGTGTTCTTTTCTTAGACTAGTTATCTTACTAAGGTGTTAGAGTCTAATCTACCCTAGTGTATTTCAGAGTTTCTCATCTCCTAGACTAGTTGCTTTACCAAGGCTTGAAAGTCTAGTCTATCCTATTATATGATGCATAACTGGAAAAAGAACATGTGGATTAATACCTTTCTTAATGTTATTAATAAAAATGATGTGATAACACTTACAGAACTCGAACATGACATGCTGGGTCCATATTCTGTGCTAGTAACTATTCTCCCACTGCCACTTCTGCTTATTTCGATCAGAATCTCATATCTTACAAAATGTCTTTTCAGCTTTGTGATCACCATTTTAGCAAAATTGCCTGGAACGTGATACACACTCCCAAATATTATTCATAAAATCGACTGTACTGAGATAATCTCTGTCATCAAACATTAAAAGGTCTGCTCCAATTATAGCCTGGGGTCTTTCAGGAATTTCATGGAGCATGAGAGGTTCAGCAGGATTTACAACTTCAAATTTGTGAGAAATAAGATATTAAGTAATAAGATCTTGAATATAGCCAGTCATGTTTGGCTAGGAGAGACACTCTTGGTTGCCCTCCGGCAGCAACCTTCAACTTTTCAATGGGAGCAGTGTAATCTCTCCTTCAGAACTTTGTGATGATTTGTAGGAATGACAACATGGCGGGCTTTGAATATCAGGCCATCTTGTACTGTCGTTTCATTATGAAAGTAAAAATATGGTTCACTTTTGGGTCAAGATGTACTTTAATCATTAGACTCTCTTTCAAATATTACAAGTGGCTGCATGCTTCTGCCCACTCTGTAACTGGAATATACAGTTTCCGACATCATCATCATCATCATGATCATCATCATGATGATGATGATGATCATCATCATCCCACTTAACACTGTGCACATATGCCATAGATACTGCTAAAGTACTGTGGGTCTTGCCTGTATGTTTGTTCGTGTGTTTGTCACCGTGCACACTTGATGATATCACAAAGAGAAACTGATGATGTCATAAAGCAACCATTCATTTTTTTATTATGTTATCCATTTTATTATGTTATCAATTTTTATCTAATATATAAAGTTATCTTGTCGGATTTCAAAATCACACCCAAATAGGAATCTGTCTGACATACTGATACTTGATTCGAACAAGCCTATGTTTCCGTTTTTTCTTTTGACTAACTTATTGGTATGAATATATTTTATTTTCTGTCAGTTTCTTCCTGAGAATACTTATTCCAGCTTAGAAACGGTTTTGAGTGTCGACTTTTTTTACTTACCGAATATTCTTATATATTAAAGGGAAGTAATCATGTCATTTTGCATTCGACAAAAATAAATATCTAACAAACGTTATATTTTTAAACCTTAAAGGGAAGTAACTTTATCACAAGTCATCAAAATTACTTTGCATTTCTTTGTAAACAAAGCAACTATTATTTCTCTTACTTCCAGGCAATGCCATGTAGGTATAGTTAGTATATATATATGAGGCTTGTCTAAAAAGTATCCGACCTTAGACCAGAAAAAATATTTCGAATACGTGACAGGGTTGGGACCCTAATCCTCTTCAAAGTAGGCTCTTTGTGTTTGCACACACTTAGCTCACCGATTCATCTACTGCCACCAACACCTCTGGAAGTCTTCTTCCGCCGTCGTGTTAGATTAAGCAGGTGTTTGGAGAAGATGCGATGTGTAACACAATTTAAAGAGTGGTTCAACCGATTCAAAAATGGCTGCAGATCAGCAGAGAGTGACCAGAGTTCTTGCAGGTCCCAAACTGCTCGGAGTGCAGCTGTTGTTGAGAGGGTGTGAAAAAAGAGATAAAAGAGACTTCCAAAAGGGTTTCCAGCAGTGGATGGATCGGTGGGCTAAGTGTGTGCAAGCATAAGGAGCTTACTTTGAAGGGGATTAGGGTCCCAACCCTGTCACATATTTGAAATATTTGTTCTGGCCTAAGGTCAGATATGTTTTAGACAGGCCTCGTGTATATATATATATATATATATATATATATATATATATATATATATATATATAATCTTGATAATAATCATTTGGAAGAGAAAGATGGGGGAAACAGAAAGGAGTGGAAGAAGAAAAAAAGGGAAATAGAGAGAGAAGAAAAAAAGAGAAGGAAAAGAGAGAGAGAGAGAGTAAAAGAGAGAGAAAGTGAGAGAGGAGGAGAGAGATATATTTAATATATATATATATATATATATATATATGTATATATATATATATGTGTATCTTGGCAGCATCTTTTCTTTTATACAAGTATCATAAAAAATAACGGACATCTTGTATCTGGTTATTTTTTCTAAGATCCTTTCCGTTTTTCTGATTAGGTTCTTAGTTTCAGACGGAAACTGGCTGATAAAATTGCCATAGCTTCCCAAAGCTGTTACGACGCTATCCAGAAGATTAACTATGCATTTATCTAACGACTCCGCAATAACCCAGCACCTCTATAAAAAGCATTCCTGCCCCCGTTCGCATATCCGTAAACTTCTAGTAGATAACACAAAAATCATCGCACAAAATACTAATACACTTAAACTCTACATACTCGAAGCCCTATACATTAAAACAGAAAAACCAGCTATTAACAAGATTAACTATACTATTAGTACTAATATACTCAAATGCCTATAAATATAAATTTAAATTAAACACAGTCCTTTATTTTCCCGCCTAAATAGAATATATATTAACTCCTAGGTCTATGCCTGGTTAACATTGCTCCACTGACGATGGACCTGGAAGGGTCCGAAAGCGCTTTGGGAAGCTATGGCAATTTTATCAGCCAGTTTCCGTTTGAAACTAAGAACCTAATCAGAAAAACGGAAAGGATCTTAGAGAAAATAACCAGATACAAGATGTCCGTTATTTTTAATGATACTTATATATATATATATATATATATATATATATATATATTTATACATACACAGACATTAAATAAGTAAATAGATACAATGATTATCATTAATAATAAAGACCACTGTCAGAACGTCATGATGGATCTAAACAAGATAATATTGATTATTTTCCTTCACTAATGAATCATTAGGCTACAGTGAAAAATGGAATGCCGAGTTTCGGCGATGATTTGATGCTGATTAAATCCACCTTTCATATTAACGTAGAATATTGCTCCTCTGAAACTTTAAGAATTCTAATGCTTCTCTGGCCGGTGTCTTACTTAAATGGTGATATATGATAGATATATTAATATCTGAAGCGAAAAAATGTCAATATGTATAAAATATCGATATTTTGAACTTTTACTGTTGCTTTGTATAGCTCCGAGTGCTAGCCGTCGGTGAAGGAAGCAGATTTTTTTGTGGAGTGTTTATTTAATTATTTCATGTCCGCGCGTGTGTGTGTCTGTGTCTTATTTCGTTTTTTATTTATTTAACATCAATTTTCGATGTTTAGAGGTCAGACATTTTTTATATTACATAAGCTCAGAAAACGTGTGACTTCCGAAAACACACACACACACACACACACACACACACACACACACACACACACACACACATATATATATACGAGGAGCGTTCAATAAGTAAATTTCCTGACCCATTTCCCATAGCAGTAGATTAATGGAACTTGGCACAGTTATTAGTCTTTCTCTACATAGGAACCACCCAAAGTTATGCATTTCTCACATCGTTTGATGCAGCTCTGGACACTGATTTTGTAGAACACCCCAGGTTCGTCCTCCAACCACGTCGTAACTTCAGAAATCAAGGCTGTATCATCTGGGAAAACGCTTTCCTTTAAAAACAACTTAATGGCTGGGAAGAGATTAAAGTCAGAGGGTGCAAGGTCTGAAGAGTAAGGGGATGGGGGAGGATTTCATAGCCACACGCCCGTGCTTCTGATCTGGCGACATGCCAGTTGTGGACCGGAGCATTGTCATGCAGGAGGAGGATACCTTTGCTGATCTTGCCCCGCGTTTTGATTTTGATATTTTCTCATAACAGGAAATCTATCATCACTACTCCGTCCTGGTCCCAGAAGACTGTGAGCATGACCTTGCCAGTGAAAGGCTGCACCCTTGCCTTCTTTGGAGATGGCGAGTCCAAGTGTTTCCACTGCATTGACTGGACTTTGGTCTCTGGATCATAGTGATCGACCTACGTTTCATCCTTTGTGATCAGTCTTTTGAAAAACTTTGACTCATCTTCTTGGCACATCTCCAAATTCATCCTCGAGCACTCGACGCATTCTTGCTTCTGGAAAAGTGTGAGCCATCTGGGAATCCATCTTGCAGACACCTTATACATATGCAAATAGTCATGGATGATAGTTTCCACAGACCCTGTCCTAATCGTGATCTCTTGGGCTATTTGGTTAATAGTAATGCCTCGATCTTCCAAAATGGCAGCCTCAACTTGACGGACAGATGCCTAATATTGAAGCGGGACGACCAGGTCTGGAAGCTGTTTCCACAAACTTCCCGCCATGTTTGAATTCACGATGCCAGCGTTTTACAAGGTCATATGATGGGGCATCATCCCCATAAGTTGCTTTTATTTCATCAAAAGTCTCCTTTGGTGTGCGTCCTTTCAAATACAAAAACTGAATCACTGCACGACACTCAACTGGCTCTATTTCACACCTGACTCAGTTCAAACACCTGTGAATCAGAAACCACAATTAGTTGACAGCTCTTCTTTGCAACATAACCCATACAGATATACATCATTACACATGCAAAATTTCATCTAGATTATACCACTGGAAGTGGGTCAGGGGCATAACTTATTGAACGCGCCTCGTGTGTGTGTATATATATATATATATATATATATATATATTTACTAGCAGGTTTACCTGTGGTATGATTGTGGGATAGCATCATAGGCAATATCATATATCATATTAAGAAGAGATTACTTTAATAGCAACTTGTATGTTGTCAGCTAGATTTCTTACCCACTGAGGTATTCAGATATATGTTAATACTATTAACCTAAAGCTTATAAATAGATAAAAGTTCATTGTATAACACGTTAGAAAAGTGTTATTAGGTCCTTTAAGTGTCAGCTAGAAACGCAGAACTACTTCCATTATGTTCACAAAAAAATGTACATGGGAATACAATTATATTTAAGGCACACTTCCTAGTATGTCTTCAAATTAAGAGACAAACATGTATACAGTCAGAGAGGTGTTTTCTTTTATTATATATAGATAGATCTAGGTATATAGAGAGCGATAAAGAGAGAGAAAGAGAGAGAGAGAGACAGACAGACAGACAGACAGACGGAGAGATTTTATGTATACCAAAATGCTTAAGTAATATTTTATTATATTAAAAAAAGGAAAAATATATTCCTTTATGTCATATAATTTTATATTTTTTAAAATCGTGGACGTAGAATCGAAACCGCACACTCAATGTTTTCAGTCTGATACTTTCCAAATGAACAATGCAGACATTTGTTAAGTAGACTTTTAAAATAACACCCATAAGAACAATCAGAAATGCGTATTTAAAGTTTTAAGGGGGTTCTGTTCCCATGAGTCACTTAGAGGTGTGGGCATGTAGATATTCGTACATAGAGGGTAAGTAGAGATTTGGGACCACTTCCATTGTCTTCCCCAGAGAATGTTATATATATGATATAAATTTCATCAAAATGGGATATATTTGAAGTTTTAAAGGAGGTTCAGCCTGCATAGCTCTCTTAGGGACCACTTCAATTGTCTCCCCCAGAAAATTTTATAAATAGCAATTAAAATTCATAAAAATAGGATATATTTGAAGTTTTAAGGGGGGTTATGTCCCCATAGCCCCTTAGGCGTGCACTTAGAGGTCCTGGAACACTTCTATTGTCTTCCACGGTAAATTTTACATAAGAATACATTTTTAGATTTTATGTACATTCTCTAACCTTTCTTTTTATAGGGAACACGCAAACATCACACACATACACACAGACATTGAGTTTAATATATATAGATAACAACTACTGACCCAACGATACGCATCTGATCTATTATAATTATAAAGTTAAGTATAGAAATAGTTTCTTGTTGCGGTGGGTTATGTGGTATGATCGATGGGGTGTACTTGGATTCAACTGAAGCAACATAGAAAAAGTGGATAGCTGACTGATTAGCTTGGATGCATTATGTAGGAGAGATTTGAAGTTAGATTCAGTAGCTGTGAGAAGATTCTGATAGATAGAAGCACCAAGCCAGAGATCAATTAGTAATGGCAATAGAATATAGTTAACGTCAAAAATCGTTGTTGTTTTCCTCTTGTCTCCAGAGAAAATAATCAAAAGAACATCGCTACTGGCCGTCAAGACAGAAAATGTGAGAGGGTTAATATACAAAACGATGTCATAGATGTTGTGTCCCTTTCATATCTGTCAGGCATGCCATCTCTTTTATGGCCTTTACCTTCTCAGAGTCAGGACATAAACTGCTTATCAAATAATCTATGAATGGAAGAGAGATTTGGCGTGAATCCAATTCATCTGGATTTAAGTGTATCTCAAGCTCACAAAATCTACATTAGCGCTTTTCTTTAGTTTTCTGTTCTGAACTGCTACGGCTTCTTTCATGCTTAACCATTTCCAATTAATATTATTATTTACTCACTAGGAGTTCTCGCACGTAATTACTGACAATAACCAGTGCTGTTCCTTGGAGTCTAAGTGATAACAAGTCTTCCCAGGTTTCCTGTACTCTCAACCTCTTTTGATAACCATTGCAAATCATTTTGTCTTATCACAACAGCCGTTTACCATTGATTTCTTGCCGGAAACAACCGGTGGCCTTCTCTGGAGAGTTTCAGTACTCTCGGCACCGTTCTAGTGAAACTCTGGTTGGTGCTCTCTCTCTTCGGTCTTTCCATTCTCCTGGATAGTTCATGGACATTTTGTGTTGTGCCAGCCGAGACTGGTGCCACCACATAGGTATGTGTGTGTGTGCGTGTTTTTTTTGGGGGGGAGGGGCTCAGTTTATGGGGCTCTTCTCGTTCTTCTTCTTATTATTGCTGTGATGATGATGATGATGATGATGATGATGATGATGATGATGATGATGATGATGAAGAAAAAGTGATATAAAGAAGTAAGCTGTGAACCCACATGACTGCCCCCGCACTGTCCACCAAGCTCCAGCCCTTGTCGCATCACCGTAGTGATCATTGTAGGGCGATCCTCTGTTGCGCCAGTCGACAGAAACTTCGTTATCTATATATTCTTAGAATCGTTCTTTCAGAAAATATTTAGCAGATTGTTGATTGACCCATTCTTTCAGTTTTCTACTATAGGTCTTAGTGTATTTCTGTGGCATGCTTATTTATTTTTTCTGTCTCATCTGTGAGACAGCTTTGTCCAAATTTTTTGGCCAGTTGTGTGATAGAGGTTGTTTACTAGCTTTTGTCTTTTTATGTTTAGGGATAGACTTTTTTGTCAGCTATCGTAGTAACCTCTTCTCTCCTTATTTGGACTCTTGAAGGAATTATTTTTTAGCTATACTTTTTGGAGTCCAGGCTTAGTTAGTCTTGAAGTGATTCTACCTTTCTCTCCCTTTTTATTATTATCCCTTCTACAAATCAACGCAACAAACACCTTATCATTTCCTATAGTAACATAAGAGGTCTCAGGTCATACTTTTCTGATGTTCAGTCTTGGGCAAATCTTCTCACATCCTTTCTCTTTGTGAGACTAATCTAGATGCTTCTATTAATAGCAACGATCTACATGGGGATGGTTATTTGCCTCTTGTCCATTTAGACTCTTTCACGCATTTGCATGGTCTTGCTTTTTTTCTTAGCAAAGATCTCGCCATTGCACGTGTCCCCAGCCTTGAATCCCATGGTTGTCGTTTTCTTTGTCTAAGGTTGTCTTTGCTGCACTCCTCTTCCTATTTGTTCTTTTTGTACCGTTCCCCTTCTGACAATGACTGCTCTGTTGATGAAGTATTGATAATGAATGCCTGCAAGAGAGCAATCTCTGAAGCGAAGTCTAGCTATTCTCAAAAGAATTTGTGACTCTATCTCATCTCAAGGTGATTTTTGGAGAATCTACAATAGTGTTATTAATAGTGGCAAGTCTGCTATTCCTCCTCTTTTTAATGGTCTTCAGGTTATTTATCTTTTTGCTGACAATTCTTACCATGATGATTCTGGTGCTATTCTTCCTGATTTTCTTTTGAAAACTAATCAGTTTCTTGATTCTGTCATTATTACTCCAAAGATGGTTGCTAGGATTCTTTCTGATCTTGACCTGATTCAATTTCTGTTGCACTCTCAAACGTTGTGCTCCTGAACTTTCTTCTATCCTATCTAAATCATTCAATCTCTGTTTGTCTCAGTCCTGTTTCCTTTCTTGTTGGAAGGAGTCCTCTGTTGTCCCTATCATTTAAAATGTTAGTGATCGGTCTGACCCAAGTAAGTATCGTCCTGTTAGTCTGCTCTTTGTTATTAGCAAAGTTTTAAAAGGTTAGTCAACGGCAAGCTTGTTCATTTTCTGGAAAGTCTGGGCCTCTTTAGGTATGTTCAGTATGGCTTTCGTGGTTTTCGTTTAACTGCTGATCTGTTAACTGTTGTAACTGAGTGGATCTGTCGGTTTATGGATAATTCAGGAGAGGGTAGAGCCATTGCACTTGACATCTCGAAGGCGTTTGACAGAGTGGGGCATTCTGGTTTCCTACACAAACTTCAGGGTTATGGAATTGATGGTGAGGTTCTTGACATTATTAGGTATTTTCTTTCTGATCGAAGCTTGCCAGTAACTTTGGATGGTATCTCTTCATTCTCTTTTTTTTATAAATGCTGGTGTTCCTCAGGGCTGTATTCTAGGCCACACACTGTTTCCTCGCTATATAAATGATCTTCCAGAGAATATTATTTAGAAAATTAACATCTATGCAGATGATGATACCAGTCTATATTCTGGTGTCGCTTCTCACTCATCTCCCTCCGATCACCCATCTCCCTCGGATCAGTTGAAATATGCAGCTGATTTAGAAGTTGAGCTGAGCAGTTGTGGATTGGGTTATGAAATGGCTTGTTTCGTTTAATCCTGTAAAGACTCAGCTCGCATTTTTCAATTGTAGGCGTGCCCTTTTTCTACTTGAGATTCTCATGGATGGCTGTGCTCTTATGGTCTTTCTCTCTCATCAAATCTTTCTTGGAGTTCATACATTAGATCCATTGCTCTTTCTGTTTCTCGTAAAGTCGGTTTTCTCTATTGCTCCTAAAACTTTATCACACCTGAGACTATTCTCTATCTCTACAAATCTACTATCAGACCATGTATGGAGTACTGTTGTCATATTTAGGCTGGTGAATCTTTTTCCCATTTGACGGTTTTTGATAAGGTGCAGAAACATAGCCGTAATTTGATTGGTTTCCACTTTTTCTTCTTCTCTGCATCCTCTCTCTCACAGACGTGATGTTGCTAGTCTCAGTCTTTTCTATAAATACTATTATGGCATGTGTTTTTCAGAATTATGTGATCTATTCCCCGCGTTTTTTGTTCCAGTTCGTTTGACTCGTTGTTTTGATACCTCATTGTAATACAGCTTCCTTTTCCAGTAGCTTCTTTCCAAGAACTGCAGGCTTGTGGAACTCTCTTCCATGCTGGCTGTTTTCCTCCTATTTATAGCTTTGATAATTTCAAGACTAACACCAATAGGCATCTCTTGTCTTTGTGATAATCATATTTCGTTCTTGTTAGCTTCTTACATCAAGTGGATTCATGTCTTGTCTTGAGCGATTTCCATAAAAAATGTTGATGGAGAGAAATTATATGAGAATGATATGGTGGATATGTAATGTGAGTCTTAAAGATAGGCTTAAATCAGATGACTTCAGAGTAAGATTAAATCTGTACACTATAGGGAGATGTGTATAGCCACGTTAAAGAAGTAGATAAAAGTTGTTGGGTTAGTAGATGTAGAACAGTTGAGGTAACAAGTTTAGTTCACACCGGAAAGCCAAGAAAAAGATAGGAGAAAGTAATAAAAATGCATCTGAGGGAAAAAGGGGTAAATAAAGACCTGGCCACTGAGAGGTTATTTTGGAAGTCAATTACTTAAAGATATCTAACACATGCCAGCATGTACAACGAACGTTACACCAAATATGATGATGATGATGATGATGATGATGATGATGATGATGATGATGATGTACCATCATAAGGCTTAGGGTACCATGAGCTCATCAGGTATTGGCCAGTGTTCACAATAGTAGCTCTATGTTGGTGGTTAACTTCTGAAAGGCCCATACCCTCTGCTCTCCAAGACAGATACATCCTTGCTAGACAATAGTTTCTATACATCATACTGTACAGTGTTATCATTTTTATTGTTTTTGATGATGTTTTGTTGTGGCCAGTCTATAATGTAAAAGCTCTAGGTTATTGCATGGTAAATTGCAATTATTTTGTTTTTATGATGCATATAACATCACATGCAGTTTCATGTTGTACCAGGACTAATACTATTTAACCCACAGCTACAGGCACTACAGATCAGAGTGAACCAAGGATTAATGGCAATTGAGGAGTGACTCCACACTCTTCAAAGTTCCCAAACAGAGACATCATCACCGGATGCAGTTTCATGTTATATCCAGGACTGATTCTATTTAACTCATAGACAAGACCCTGACCAGTACCAAATAACAATAGAACAGTATTGCACCACTTTTATGCTCACTTACTATGATTAAAATAAAGATATAATGATACTAAATCTTATGTATAGAATCCTTATTTCAATTTTGATCAAAATACATTACATGGCTTTGATTTTAGAAAATATCTCGACTGTAAGGTTTAAGCTTAAAGGGTCTTAAGAAGAAATAGAAATTCAGGCAATCCTGCTTAATTATTGTCTTATGACTATGGACTAAATTCAATGCAAATCTGAAATATTAAAATTTTAAAATCGAAGGTTGTGTTCATAATGTGCACATTAAAACCTTTTAAAATACTCAAAAGAAACTGAGATTTGGGGAATATTTATTGATTGATGTACAATAACTATTGTTAAGATTTCACAAAAATTGGGGGTTATCTGAATTTTTACAAAAGGCTTCCACCCTATTTTTATCTCCTTTACATGAAACTAAACATAGCCCACATTACGACTCTTACTCCTAGCAGTTGTGTTCCATAATTTATAATGATCAGTTAATTAGTTTATGAGTGAATCCTCCTGTACATAAAAATATATAGACATATAAACAAACCTAACTTTATATATATACTAGAATAATACTTACCTTGGACAGTAAAATTAATTCCCGGAACAGAACAGTTTTTCACTACTTTTATGTCCCTTTGCCAAGATTATAATCAAGATATAATAATACTAAGCCTTATGTCTAAAATCCTTATTCCGTGACATGATTTTGATTCTAGAAAATGTCTCAAATTTAAAGCTTAAGTTTGAGGGGTATACAGAAGAAACATGTCTGGTCATGAATAAAAATTTAATTTATTTTTCATCGTATATAAAATTGAACTTTTATATCAAATCTTAACTCGTCATTGGAAAGAAAATAGTGACCAGTGTGTTTTAACTTTTTTGGTTTTAAGTTCGTTAAATTACATTAAAAAAAACTTTTTTTTTGTAAAACGAATGTCAAAAGTGCTTTTTGTGTGTCAAAGTTTTTTGTGTGTAATAAAATTTTAAAACAGTAAAATATTTTTGGTGCAAAAAACAAACAAGAAAAGAAAGCTCTTTTCTTGTTTGTTTTTTGCACCAAAAATATTTTACTGTTTTAAAATTTTATTACATCAGCGATAGAAACATTGAATTAAAATTACATTGTTAACACTTTACAAAGTAAATATGAATTTTATTTCAGTTTTACAGTTAACACAAAGTCTTTTATAAAAAATTTGGGCGAGAAAATCCAACGGTCCCTATTATAATTGGACCCTTCAATGAATAAAAACCTTATTCATAATGTAAAAAAGAAGCCAATTTTTCACATATTTTCTTCCATCAACTTTAGTCTGTTATAAATAAGAAAAATCGTTAGGAATTTTGGCATGTTTTGCATAAACGAGGATCTGCAAAATCTCAATAATAATAAAACAACGACAACACTTATTCACTATGAAACGCATTAACATTAAAATCTATATTTAACCGACAGTTTAAACGCGTGAAAGCAATTATTTTTATTACGTCTTTTTTTTCGCCTGAACGTCTCATTTAAAAAATCGAAAATATTTTGATTAATTTGGTAAAGCAATGTCTAAACCATTTTTAACCACCAAGAAACATGTGGCTTTTAATGCATTTATGGTAAAGTGGTTAAACTGTTTATTTACCTGTTCGAGTATCTAATTATTACTAAAAAGAAACGCTTCAGAATGTTATTATCTCTAGAACTACGATGGTTTTATAAGAAAGAAAAAACACCATAAAACTTTAATTTGTGCACCTAATAGCACAGAAATTCAAGGTTTCAGTAAAAATAAGTTGTTTTGAACTAATTTCAAGTTTCATTTGAAAATAGTTTGATTGCTAGTATTCATTTATTTCTACCTTTTCAATGAAGATAATACTTTTTACTTTTGTCGAAAAAAAATCATAGGTAACCAAGAGTGAAGCTAGCTGAAGAGTGAGGTTGCGAAAAAAATAAAAACTTCCTTCGCAACCCTCTCCTTAGGTCTAATAACTTCTGTAGTTGGTGACAAATTGACGAGTAACGCTCTTCAGTAGTGCGGAAGGTTTATATAACAACTGAACGCCATCCCCTACTGATATAAATTCTCTGCAACAACAACCGTCCTTCTTCTTAGATGTTGGAAGAACATCCTCAGTTGCCAGCAGCCAGACTCTGGTAAGTCACCGCTCCTCCTATTTTCTACACGTTTACAAATAAAAAAAACAAAACAATACATTGTCTTTAAAAGAATTTGGCAGAACAACAACGTTAATTCATGAAATTATTCTTCAAATAAAAAAGGAAAGCCCCAACCCCGACCATAAGTTTTGAAGCCTTCAACACAGGGCAGTGAATGAACAGGTTATTTGAAGACCATTATCCCATCATGGTCTGAAAAAAAGAGCTACAGCCACTGACAATCTGTTTCACTAAAAAAAATGAGACAGGAAAAGGCAGTAGCAAGGCTTATCGTGTTCCCCTCACCAGTTAGTTTTATTAAACTTAGCGAATTTATGCAAAGTTTCATTTTGTTTTAGACAATTAAAATGAATTTGCATCGTATTTATGATGTATAGATTTTAGTTTTACTGGTAGTTTAAAATCAATAAATATTCATCATTTCATCATTAGTACCAGAAATGGGAAATGAAGGTTTGAACAAAAGAAAACATTAAAAGAATTTATTTTTGGAATCGGAAATTAGGAAAACTTCTTTTCGTTTCCAATACCCGAAAAAGTACCGATATTTATGATTCCCAATTCCGATTCTAATTAATCGTCCCATCACTAATTCGTAAAACCTTCAAGAATAAAATATTTGACCAAAATGATTGAATTCTGCATCAACTAACCGGAGAATTGTCGATATGCTGCACCCCTCGCACGTCCAACCCTTCCTCGCCATGGTAGGAGGAGTGGCAATGTGGTAGTATCAGAGCTATCCGGTTAACAAGGCTCTGGTGCAAATCCATCGTCTATGCCTCTGAATCTGGTAATAAGACATGTCAGGTGCGAAACTGCAAATCAATGGAGAGCAATGTTGCTTTTTCGCCATTTATTTGTGTATTCTAGGTCGAACCTTCTTCGACTTCGGTATGCAACCGCTGAGTCTTGTTGTTCTCTGTATCAGGGTAAACACCTGCAACGTTGCAGGTTAACAAATAGCGATGGAAAACTTCATGCAGACCAGACAACCCTGAGGCACCATCTTCGTGAGCTCTATGCAGAAGTCCGACTTGCTTAACAACAACAACAAAGACACAAGCATATGTTGCAAAACAATGCATGCAACAAACAATGTAGAAATATACAGATTATTATATTAACCCAACGTGAATCAGCATGCTACAACTTTTTAACTCAACTTGAATCAGCATGTTACAACTTTTTAACCCAACGTGAATCAGCATGCTACAACTTTTTAACTCAACTTGAATCAGCATGTTAAAACTTTTTAACCCAACGTGAATCAGCATGTTACAACTTTTTAACCCAGCTTGAATCAGCATGTTACAACTTTTTAACTCAACTTGAATCAGCATGTTACAACTTTTTAACCCAACGTGAATCAGCATGCTACAACTTTTTAACTCAACTTGAATCAGCATGTTACAACTTGTTAACCCAACGTGAATCAGCATGCTACAACTTTTTAACTCAACTTGAATCAGCATGCTACAACTTTTTAACCCAACGTGAATCAGCATGTTACAACTTTTTAACCCAACGTGAATCAGCATGCTACAACTTTTTAACTCAACTTGAATCAGCATTCTACAACTTTTTAACTCAACATGAATCAGCATGCTACAACTTTTTAACTCAACTTGAATCAGCATGCTACAACTTTTTAACTCAACTTGAATCAGCATGTTACAACTTTTTAACCCAACGTGAATCAGCATGCTACAACTTTTTAACTCAACTTGAATCAGCATGTTAAAACTTTTTAACCCAACGTGAATCAGCATGCTACAACTTTTTAACCCAGCTTGAATCAGCATGCTACAACTTTTTAACTCAACTTGAATCAGCATGTTACAACTTTTTAACCCAGCTTGAATCAGCATGTTACAACTTTTTAACCCAGCTTGAATCAGCATGTTACAACTTTTTAACTCAACTTGAATCAGCATGTTACAACTTTTTAACCCAACGTGAATCAGCATGCTACAACTTTTTAACTCAACTTGAATCAGCATGTTACAACTTGTTAACCCAACGTGAATCAGCATGCTACAACTTTTTAACCCAGCTTGAATCAGCATGCTACAACTTTTTAACTCAACTTGAATCAGCATGTTACAACTTTTTAACCCAACGTGAATCAGCATGCTACAACTTTTTAACTCAACTTGAATCAGCATGTTACAACTTTTTAACCCAACGTGAATCAGCATGCTACAACTTTTTAACCCAGCTTGAATCAGCTTGCTACAACTTTTTAACCCAGCTTGAATCAGCATGTTACAACTTTTTAACCCAACGTGAATCAGCATGTTACAACTTTTTAACCCAACGTGAATCAGCATGTTACAACTTTTTAACCCAACGTAAATCAGCATGCTACAACTTTTTAATCCAACGTGAATCAGCATGCTACAACTTTTTAACCCAACGTGAATCAGCATGTTACAACTTTTTAACCAAGCTTGAATCAGCATGCTACAACTTTTTAACTCAACTTGAATCAGCATGTTACAACTTTTTAACCCAGCTTGAATCAGCATGTTACAACTTTTTAACCCAGCTTGAATCAGCATGTTACAACTTTTTAACTCAACTTGAATCAACATGTTACAACTTTTTAACCCAACGTGAATCAGCATGCTACAACTTTTTAACCCAGCTTGAATCAGCATGCTACAACTTTTTAACTCAGCTTGAATCAGCATGCTACAACTTTTTAACTCAACTTGAATCAGCATGTTACAACTTTTTAACTCAACTTGAATCAGCATGTTACAACTTTTTAACCCAACGTGAATCAGCATGCTACAACTTTTTAACTCAACTTGAATCAGCATGTTACAACTTGTTAACCCAACGTGAATCAGCATGCTACAACTTTTTAACCCAGCTTGAATCAGCATGCTACAACTTTTTAACTCAACTTGAATCAGCATGTTACAACTTTTTAACCCAACGTGAATCAGCATGCTACAACTTTTTAACTCAACTTGAATCAGCATGTTACAACTTTTTAACCCAACGTGAATCAGCATGCTACAACTTTTTAACCCAGCTTGAATCAGCTTGCTACAACTTTTTAACCCAGCTTGAATCAGCATGTTACAACTTTTTAACCCAACGTGAATCAGCATGTTACAACTTTTTAATCCAACGTGAATCAGCATGTTACAACTTTTTAACCCAACGTGAATCAGCATGTTACAACTTTTTAACCCAACGTGAATCAGCATGTTACAACTTTTTAACCCAACGTAAATCAGCATGCTACAACTTTTTAACCCTACGTGAATCAGCATGCTACAACTTTTTAACCCAACGTGAATCAGCATGTGACAACTTTTTAACCCAACGTGAATCAGCATGTTACAACTTGTTAACCCAACGTGAATCAGCATGCTACAACTTTTTAACCCAGCTTGAATCAGCTTGCTACAACTTTTTAACCCAGCTTGAATCAGCATGTTACAACTTTTTAACCCAACGTAAATCAGCATGCTACAACTTTTTAACCCAGCGTGAATCAGCATGCTACAACTTTTTAACCCAACGTGAATCAGCATGTTACAACTTTTTAACCCAACGTGAATCAGCATGTTACAACTTTTTAATCCAACGTGAATCAGCATGTTACAACTTTTTAATCCAACGTGAATCAGCATGTTACAACTTTTTAACCTACTTGATTCTGTTTTATTTGGTTTCCCTGATCAGGTACTCACAGTAGTGACCACATGAATGTTGTTAACATCCCAAAGAAAAGTTGTGCTACGGCTACACCTGTTCCGGAGAGACCAGTCTGCACCGTTATTTACTTCACGACCGGCACCTACCAACTTATTGTATTATGCAGTTATTCATGTGCTAAAAACGGAATGAAAAGTAAATTTGATATCATACATAATTCTATTAATGGTGAATATATTCCTGATTAATGAATTTAAGATTTACTATATTCAAACTGTCTCTGAAATCCTTTCTAAAAATGCATAATTATCATATATTACAAAGAGCATAATAAGATTTTATAAATAGTTTTTTTTCCTCCTGCCATGGCAACATATTTAAAAATTTGACCTTGCTTGAATAAATAGCTTATCTGAGAAAAGTGTTTGGTGAACGAGTGGGTATTCAGCTTTCCACGAGACTCATAGATTTCAACCAGTGAAATTTGTAAATTGTCAGCCAATCACTTAATGATATTTTGGCTTAATTTAAGTAAGAAATCAAAAGAATTTACTTTCAAGATTCTTTTGACAAAACTTCATCCAACAAATTTTTATTTACTAGCTTTGATTAATAATCAAGATTTAAGTAACATTGAACTTCATTATGTTTTTTCCACTTTTTCCCCATCTTTGACCCCATAAATGCTTTTAGTTTCAAATATAACACATTTTACAAAATGCCTATTCAATATAATATTCAACGAAAATGTGTCAAACTGCAACAAACCTATTGGCAAGTGTGTGTAGGTATTACTATGATGTTGCATCAACACACTCGCTAAATAGGTAATTAGTATCTTTGATGTTACAAACGAGTGTCATTTGTGTGTCATCTGCCGAATTCAAGAGACTAAACTTTTAAATCTGGTTATTAAAATTGTAAGTAAAATTTATTTTATGATTCTCTAGTGTATTATGATTATTTAGATGCATATATTGTAGTGTTTTGTTATACATGTGAAAGTTTATGCTATTTGTTGCACCTGCTAAAAAATCAACCTAGACTCTGCAAGCAAGCGTCATAACCATACGACTACGAGACATTACCACATCAAGAAGGGAATGTAAGTTCTATTTATGTGAAGGAAGGCACATATAGAAAGACTGACTATACTATTAAACGAACGTTGTCGGAATATGCCATATAGCTATGTATCATTCTATTTTTAACTTCCCTGAACAGGGCTTAACTTCAAATCTTATTAACAATATTAATTTTAATATGAAATTATTTTTACCTACATACACCAGCGTTTCAAGCTTTCGCTCTCATCAGTGTAGGGAATGATAACCTGAGACAGTCACAAGGTTCGAACCCCTGTAATAATATTATATAAAGGAAGGTGAGTGATAATAAAATATATATATATATATATATTTTTTTTTTTTCTCCCCCCTTCATTTCTCATTCGACTTTTAGTTTTTAATTTACCATTCTGACGTTTCCTCTCAGAGGGTCAGACGACAAGGCCGTAAGGTAATTTTAACAATTTTCCTTTTTTTTTTTTTTTTCCCCCACTCGTCTGTTTCATTGATTTTAATAATGCTTCCTCTAAAATTAATCCTACCATTCTGTTGTACACGTAATTTACTTATATATATATATATATATATATATTCTTTATTATCTTTCACCTTCTTTTTTCTAATATTACTATTTTTAAAATTTCTGCTTTTAATTTTTAACTTTTAACTTTTAACTTTTAATTTTCATTAAAAATTTTACAATTTTTATTTTTGTATCTATATTTTGTTCTTTCTAGATTTAAATATCTTAAATTTGCTGTATCCTATATATTTTAAATACTATCATAGATATTATTGTCGATTTTACATTTTGAGTACTGTGAAATTGCATAATAAGAAGTTTTTTCCCACATTAACTGGATATGTGTTTCTTTTTCAAGTAATGCTAAAAGATGATGTTGTTTTCCTTTGACTTCTGTATGTGATTATATTATAAGGAGGCGCTTATGAAAATACTTTTTAGAACCATCTAAAGTATAATACAAAATAAAATTCCCAAAATTGTTTTAGAAACGATCGTACACCAAATATTCGTTGCGTTTAATTCTTGGAACTGATATAAATTATCTTCTAATTTTATTTATCTCAAATTACCTTATATATATATATATATATATATATATATATATATATATATATATATATATATATATATATATATATATATATATATATATATACAGGGCTTTACGGAGCTCTCCAAAATTCAGCGGGAGTGGAGCGGGAGTGGAGCGGGAGTGGAGCGGGAGTGGAGCGGGAGCAACTCCATTTGGGACTAAAGAGCAGTGGTTTTATCGCTCCACGCTCCTCGTTCAAAAATTATTTGATATTTTTTTAAAAACATTAGGTTTTTTTTTTATTCAGCAATAAAACGGAAAAGAAAAAGTCTCAGCTAAACTCTTTGAGTTATCTTTTAAATTATGTCTCTGGTAAATGTATATGAGATAGGGAATGAGAGAGAGAGAGAGAGAGAGAGAGGGGGGAGAGAAAGGGAGAGAGAGGGAGAAAGAACGAGAGAGTTACACATGGAAACAGAACACTGAACTTTTCAGTGTTTTTTCACATCTACATGTTACATTTTTAATAGGACAGTTTTTTTAAGGCAGGAGACAATTTGGCAACAAATGTTTTCAAATGCGCCAGTGAGTCTATAGATGTTTTTGAAGTTATTTTCTTAAAAATTTCAACTTTTTTTGTATTTTACGACAAGGATGTTTATTGTTGATTGAATAAACAAGCCAACTTTTCTTTTCATTTTAATTGAACTTTTATGCCACATTTTTACCGACGTCTGTCGTCTTTTTGGCGACATTTTGTTATTCTTAAATTTACAACTAGTATTTTTTTAACATTTTCATGTTCCTTTTAAATTCGTTTAATTCCGTTAAAACTTGCTTTTGTAAATAGAATATTCAAAGTTTGTTTTTGTGTGTAATAAAATGTTAAAGCTATAAACATATCTTTAGTCCAAGGAAAATAAAAACAATAAAAATCAATATAGCCGCCAGCGATTAAAACCTGGAATTAAAGTTAGATTCTCAACACTTTAAAAAAGTAAATGAGTATTTTATTTCAGGACCAAAAATACAATTAAGACCAACAATCAGTTTCATCCAAAATGTGGGTGTATACCAAGCGAAATGAGCGAAAAAAACAGCAGTCCCTATTCTACAATTAAACAGATGTTTAAACTTAACTAAATTAAAAACAATATCTTAAGTTTTAATTTAAAAAAAGCAAATAATTAGATCTTCTGACTATTTTTTTTATTTAGAACCGAAAGTAGATTAGATATCCTTTTTCATCTTAAAAAAATCTATTATCGAATACTAAAATTGTAAACAGTTTGTTTTTATTATAGATTTAAAAATAAGACGTTTTCACCTTTTTTATTTAAATTTTTAATTTTAATAAATGTTTTTGCCTGACCTAGGAAAACTTACTCCAGTTAATTTTACGGGGGAGGAAAATTTTACCCGATATTTTTTCAACTCCCAAGGACTAGGCCAGACATTTTGCATGACATTTTAAGACATTAAATGGATCTCTGAATTGTTTATTGACAATTTATAGATATTTTTTGCCAACTTATGAAATATATTTTTTTATTCAATCTTTAAAAAATAAACTTCATTATTTTTTTTCGCCCCAAATTGTACTATTGAAAAAAAATGGATAAATCGATTTGTTTGAAAGTACTTGCGCATTTCTCTGTGATAAATAATAACATACATTATACAATATAGTTACGTTCTTAAAACAAAAAAATATTATACAACCACAAGACGATTAATATTGCCCTGGCTGTCTCCCCTCTCACAGAAAAATGTTTTCTTTAAAAAGAAAATAATCACTAATAATGTTTAAAAGTCAAACTTTATTTACTTAAAACAAATCTAAATTCCCTTCCAAAATAAATAGAAAAATATCGGGCAAAATTTTCCTCCCCTGGAAAAAATAAGTTGTTAATGTAATAGAAAATTAAAATTGTTATAAAATACTTCAGGGATTTTTCTATTTCTATTTTATACCTCAGGAAACGAAAATTTACGTATGCTTCGTCCGACATGTTCTCATATAACCCATATTGACGAGATCCTTTAACGCCCATACCTATCTTTCGACCACTCATTGGCAGAATAGAACGTTTATGAAAGAAGGTACATTTGTATTATGGAGCGCTGAAAAAGCGCCGCTCCTTTTTTATAGGAGTTTGAGCTGGAGCGGCTCCTTTTTGAAAATGAGGAGCGTGAGAGGAGCCAGCTCGAATTTTGAGCGTTGCAGCAGGATCGGGAGCAGCTCCAAAAGTAGTGGAGCGCGTAAAGCCCTGTATATATATATATATATATATATATATATATATATATATATATATATATATATATATATATATGTAGAGAAGTGATGATAATAAAAATTGGAAAAATGCAATATTTATTAAATCAATTGTTCATATATAAAAAATATAAACCATTTGAAAAGTTTAATATATGAAAAAGCATAAAAATAATGATTTAATAAATATTGCATTTCATCCAATTTTTATTCTCATCAATTATTATTGAATAGGCAATGCTCGATATACGAGATAGAGCAATAGAAATAATATTGCTCTATCTCGTATATAAAGCATTGACTATTCAAGGAAGGATATAATTTATATATACATTTATATATATATATATATATATATATATATATAATTAAATTTATGTTTCGTCTTTTCAAGACTCATCAGTATAAATTTACGATCTAATAAAAATAAACAGCCTACCTACTAACGGGTTCAAACCAACAACACTCGGTTTAGTAACCCAGCATCGTTAACTCCAGCTGCAATTGAGACAAGGAAATACAACCCGTATCGTTTTATTACAACTTAAAGTGTTCAACCAAGAAGAGGTAACTCTACTATTACTGCCAGGGCGGTGTAATTATGTCCCAATCAGAGTGCCTTCCCTTGAATTATGGACACATTTAAAATAATAATTTAATATTACTCATATATATATATATATATATATATATATATATATATATATATATATATATATAGTTGTATTCCAATGACCATAGGAAAAATCAATCCAAAACCATAATTTTCATTTATTGTTTCAATTTTTTTTATTTTCATATTTCAATAAATACCAGTATTTATTTTTGTCTTCGTCTCTAAAACTAATTAAAAAATATATATTTTTAAATTTTTTCCAAATTTAATACTTTTTCTTACTTGCTTTTCACAGCAAAGTCAAGAAAAATATAGTCTTTAGTTTAACTTTGCTGATTATTAGAGAATAGTTCATTTAATGGTTTGCTCTGTCGGCGGGGGCCGCGAATTTGCCGACTGCAACCCCATGCAGAGGGGTAACCCCCCCCCCCCCCGAAAAAACCCGTGATGTCTTAGGACGGGATCCTGGTGGCTGAGTGGTTCGTGGTCTGGTTGCATAAATGGTCACGTTACTTGCAACACTCTACTTTGGCTCTTACTTCGGCTAGACGGGAGGTCGGAGAGGCCCGATCCGGTCAATCGGCTGGTCACGTCATGCCCTAGTAACTATAAGTTCATCCCCGACCGTATTATTCAATTTGATTCTTCTCAAAATCAAAACCTTATTTCCCTTATTGTTCCTCCCAAATCGATACTAGAAGGCAGTTGGCTGAGGGTCAATCGTGTTGAGAACAAACGAAGATTATTAATGTAGAGTTCTATACTTGCAGTTAATGGGTTCTGAAAAAGAAATAGCAGGGGCTAATTTATTCTCACTCAGTATGAGTATAATGGTTAAAGTATCCCCGTCTCGATCAGGGCGTTCGGATTATCCCCCCTGGTAAATTCCCAACTTTAGTTGGACTCCGTGGTGGGTGGTGGAGCTCAGGGCCATTGAAGATCAAACAAAACCAAATGGCAAACACAAATAAAAAATCCAAACAACATTTATCCGAGTCGGATTCGTCTGACAACGAAATTAACGACTTCCCAAAATTCATCACAATAGAATCTTTGGAGGATACACCACTAGCTAAACTGTCACCTTTTCTGATTGAAAAGGTGATAAGCAGTAAGATAACCCCAATAACCGTTAAAAAAGTACAAAACGGTAACCAACTGTAAACAAGCCAAAATTATCCTAAAAATGACAAATTTTCATAATGTTAAATGTAAGGCATATGCCGATGAAAGACTTAATACGTCAAGAGGAGTCATCCAAAGCAAGGAACTTGGTCTGGCGACGGAGGAAGAGATTGGGATGTCACTGCGTCAGCAGGGAGTCACCTATCACAGAAGAATAACAATAAAAAGAGGTGGAGAGTCGATCATGACCAACACATATATATTGACATTTAATTCGGCAACAATACCAAAAAAGGTACAGATTGGCTACACTGCCGAAAAAGTGGAGCCCTACATTATAAACCCCTTGCGGTGTTTCAAATGCCAGAAGTTTGGCCACCATAAGGACGTATGTAGGAGTCAGCAGGTATGTGCTAAATGTGGCGGGAGGGACCCGTTCCACGTCGAGTGCCAGAGGGAAAATAGATGCGTAAACTGTCATGGGGATCACCCCACATTTTCAAGATCATGTGATCACTTTAAAAGGGAGAAGGAGATCATGACAGTGAAACATATGAGAAATATAGCATTCCCTGAGGCTAGGAGGATTGTGGAGGCTTATATGAAGCCCCAGTCTTATGCCACTATAGTAGGAACCAATGCGGAAAAAACAAAACAAATCAGAACACTCCCAGTTGAGAAAGAGCCTAAATATATAAAACTAGTTCAGCAGTTGCTGTAACTTAGACTGGACGAATGGCCTGCATTTCAGAAATGCTTACAGGATGCTTAGAGTGTAGCTCGGAAGGAGGTGAAGGAGACACCAAAGCAGCCAGAGACAAAGGTGACAAGTGAGCTGATGGTAGTGAATGCAGATACAAGTCGGAAAAAACAACGGTCACCGGTGCGCCCACCGAGCCTGGTCACAGATGCCTCGGGAGCAAAACCCAAAGAAACCAAAAAAGAACTGGTCAAAAAGAAACAACCTATCTCTGTTGAATTGAAAAAAAAAGAAGTCAAGGATTCAGAGAAGATGGATATAGAAATGACAAATACCCCAGAGTCAGATTGAATAAACTATGTTGGATAAAATCATCCAATGGAATGTAAGAGGTGTTAGAGCAAATTATGAGGAGTTGGTTCTCCTTATGAGAATGTGTCCAGCAGTTGCTTACCTACAGAAAACATTCCTCAGGCAAGATAGTGAGTTTAAAATTAAAAACTACACTATATACAACTATATAAAGGAAGAAGCTGATAGAACCTCTGGTGGAACGGCTGCAGTTGTGAAAAATACAATTCTGCAAAGTCAAATACTGCTTGACACGGACATACAGGCGGTTGCTGTATCAGTGACGTTACATAGGACCATCACAATCTGTTCCATTTATCTGCCACCAGGTGAGAACATAGTTGGATCCAAGCTGAATGATTTAATAAAACAGCTACCCAAACCAATTATACTGCTGGGAGATTTTAATAGCCATAATTAAATTTGGGGCGGTAATAAAAGGACAAATTGTTGGAAAAATTATAGATCAAAATAATCTTTGCCTCTACAACAATAAATCCAACACATACCTACACCCAGCAACGGGAACATATTCAGCACTGGATTTGACTATGTGTGATCCAACAATATTCATGGATTACACATGGAGAGTTCATGATGAGACATGTGGTAGCGACCACTTTCCAATTATTCTGGAAAGTACAGGTCCTCAACTTGAAGAAAGAGTACCACGATGGAATCTACAGAAAGCAGACTGGGAGAGATTCCAAGAAGAATGTAAAAGAAAATTAACAGCTGATACCAATGTCAATGAAAAAGATCATGCAACCTACTTTACAGAGACACTGATAGAAATAGCCGAGGAGTGTGTACCAAAGTCATCTGCAAATCAAAGCAAACACAACCCCTGGTTTAATAAAGAATGTCAGAAGGCTGTTCGAGCATGCCGTTCTGCCCTGAGAAGTTTCAAGTCTAACCCCACTCGGGAGAATTTAGACTCGTTTAAAATAAAAAGAGCCAGAGCTCGGTGGACGATTAAAGAGTCCAAAAGAAATTCATGGAAACAATATATATCTAAGATAAATTCCAACACGAAATCTAAAACGATATGGACCATGATGAGAAAGATAGCTGGGAAGAATAGCAGTATGCCAATCAAACATCTGATCACAAATAATATAAAGATCACAGACAAGAAAGAGATTTCTAACGTCTTGGCAAACAACTTTGCAGAAATTTCTGGCTCCAATGGTAAGACTGAACAATTTAAAAGAATAAAAAAAAATGAAGAAAAGAAAAAACTAAATTTCAGTTCCAAAAATAATTAAAGCTATAATCGACCCTTCGTGGGATCGGAGCTCAGCGGACGGTCCAGATGATATATGTTATGAATTTCTGAAAAAATTACCACAGGTGTCCACCAGATACCTTCTAGACATTTATAACGAGGTGTGGATGAGCGGAAAAATCCCAAATTTCTGGAAACAAGCCACAGTGATACCCATACCCAAGACGGGAAAGAACTCTGATAGGCCTTCAGGCCATCAACCAATTACCTTAACTAGTTGTCTCTGTAAAGTAATGGAAAGAATGATTAATGACAGATTGGCATGGTACCTCGAGTCAAACAATCTGATGTCAGACCTACAATCTGGTTTCAGGAAAAAAAGAAGCACTACTGACCATTTGATCAGATTGGAAACTTTCATTAGAGAAGCATTCATCAAAAAGGAACACCTGATTGCTATCTTTTTTGATATAGAGAAGGCGTACGACACCACTTGGAAGTACGGTATAATGAAAGACCTTCGAGAACTCGGATTAAGGGGCAGAATAGCCTTTTTGATACAAAATTTCCTAGAAAACCGAAATTTCAGAGTGAGAGTCGGAACTACACTCTCCGACGTAAAAGAGCAGGAGTATGGGGTACCCCAGGAAAGAATCCTATCAGTGACACTCTTTAATGTCAAGATTAATAATATTGTTAAAAACCTTGACACTGCAGTCAAAGGCTCACTGTATGTGAATGACTTTTTGATTTGCTGCCGAGCAAAACATATGCATCTGGCAGAACGTAAGTTGCAACTCACTTTAAATAAAATCAGCAAATTGACTGGAGAAAACGGTTTCAGATTCTCTGAATCGAAGACAAGGTGTGTTCATTTTTGTAATTTACACAAAATGCATAATGACTCATGCCTTAAACTGGATGGCATGGAGATACAAATGGCAGACGAATATAAGTTCTTTGGAATTATTTTTGATAAAAAACTGTCTTTTATCCCTCATATAAGGTATCTCTGACAAAAATGCAACAAGGCCATTAATTTACTGAGAGTGATAGCTCACACTGACTGGGGAGCGGATAAGAAATCCTTACTCAAGCTGTACCAAACAATTGTGAGATCAAAATTTGATTATAAAAGTTTCTTTTACGGTGCAGCAAGACCATCATACCTGAAGCAATTGGAAATTATCTATCACCAGGAACTAATACTCGCATTGGGGGCATTTCGCACGTCTCCAGTGGACAGTTTGTATGTTGAAGCGAATGAAGGTCCTTTATATCTAAGGCGAGAAAAATTGGCATGTGACAAAATTATCATCATGTCCATTAAATACTGCCTATGACTGCACATTTAATCCTCAATATAAGACTGTTTGAGAGAAAAATCAGTGCCATCAGACCTTTTAGTTACCGCATCGAGGAACTAAGAGATAAACTGGAATTGGACTCAAGTCTCATCGACCAGTCGATAATTTCCAAAATTCCACCATGGGAATTAGAATAACCAGCTTATATCCTTGATTTAGTAACAGCTTCAAAGAGCAAAACCAACCCAATTGTATTTCAGGATGAATTTGAACGCATAAAACACCATCATTCTAACTATAAATACATCTATACAGATGGATCCAAAGAATCGAATAGAGTTGGGTGTGCGGCTGTCTTAGATGAGACTGAAGTGCAATATAGGATACCCGACAGGGCGTTAATTTTCAGTGCAGAAGCTGCAGCCATATACTTGGCTTTAAAGATAATTGAAGATAGTAGCACTGATAGATTTATCATCTTCTCTTACTCCCTATCAGTGCTCACAGAACTGAAGAATAAAAATCTGGATAACCCATTAAGTCGTGAAAATCTCACCACTTTATAACAAGAAAAAATGTAAAATCAAATTATGCTGGATACCGAGTCATGTCGGCATTCGTGGCAATGAAAGAGCGGATAAAGCCGCAAAAGAATCATTAAAAATGACACCAACCAATACTAGGATCCATACACTGATCTTCGACCTTCTATCAACAGGATAATCAAAGAAAAATGGCAAGAATATTGGGATGAGTGCCAAAATAATAAGTTATACAAGATTTGGCCAACTATAGATGAGTGTCTCCTGGACTATAGAAAAGCAAGAAGAGAAAAAGTTATAATAACCAGGCTCTGTATAGGACACACGTATATTACTCACAAGCACTTATTGGAAGGAGAGGAGTCTCCAATGTGCATAGCATGTCAACAATCTTATACAATCAAACATATATTAATAGACTGTCAAGATCTGCAACAAACTCGAAGCAAATATTACGACTCCAAAAATTTTAAAGATTTATTTAAAAATACAAATGTGACGAAAATCTTAGATTTCATCAAGGAAGTTGGACTGTTCCAAATAATTTAATCACAAATTCTTCATTTAACTTTTTATTGTCTTTCAAGACAATGTGAAATAATTGGAATTGCATTTGACAACTTTATTCGGCATTACATAACCCATAGTTGGCTGCTATGCCGTAAAACAAACCAAACGAAACCATCATTTAATGGTAATAGGAAAACATATTATCCCAAAACAGGAAGAAGGAAGAAGGAAAAAGTTTAAGCAGAAGTCTTGTCAAAAATAACGGTAAAGCAAAATACATGAAAAAATCTCACTTGAAAAATGGTGACAAAAATTCAGGAACCCAATACCCTTTGCTGCCTTTCAAACCATATATATACAGTCTAAAGAAGCTTTGAATTATTTTAAACAAAAAGCCAAAAAAAAGGAAAATGCAGTTTAAATTCCCAGAGAAACTAACTAAATCCAAAATAGTGCAGACATAACATTCGTTGGAAAATTCATAAATAAATAAAATATATAATAGTAAGTAAATAAAATAAAAAGGGGGATTAAGTATCTAACAGTGAAACAAAAACAGGAGACCTTAACGTAAGCATCTAATATTAACACGGGGATCATCAGCTGTTTACCATGTAACTGTTTCGGAGATTTAAAAACAGGACAGTTATATGCATGACTCTCCAATGGTACAGATCAAACTACCATTTCCCCAATAATCAAGTGTCGAAATAATTCAGCTTAAGATTTCACTTATATTACATAAATAAATAATAATAATAATCAAATAATAATAATAATATACTACCCTTAAGACTACCGTGTGAGATAGTAATTTGCATATCAAATAAAATTCTTTAAAACAATAGTAATACTAGTAATAATAATAATAATAATAATAATAATAATAATAATAATAAAATACTATCTAAACACTACACCCAAGAACCATTCTGCGCTATGGTAGCTAGAAATAAAATTATATAGAAATTAAAGTTGCAAAAAAAAAAAAGCTTTAGTATCTTAGGTACCAGAAAGGCAATTAGATAATATATATATATATATATATATATATATATATATATATATATATATATATATATATATATATATATAACTGGTCTAGCCGCACTGAAGAGCTGTGATACAGCGAAATAGTCTGTATGTGTATAACTATACATATATATATACATATATATATATATATATATATATATATATATATATATATATATATATATATATATATATATAACTGGTCTAGCAGCACTGAAAGGCTGTGATACAGCGAAATAATCTGTATGTGGATAACTATATATATATATATATATATATATATATATATGATAAATCTGGGTTTGATATGTTCGTCCTTTTACTGTTTTTAATTTCTCAATTAAAGAAATTGGACTTATCACGTTTTGTATTCAAACTCTTATATATCTATATACTAGACCTGTGACTTGTTAGGTTATTAACACTGTTTTTTCACTGTGATTTTATTTGCAAATTTATAAACTGTGATAAATCGCGAAAGCACTCATTAGTACTTTTAATGTGACAAAACTAACGAATTCTTCTGTTCTGCACCGATTTCCCCATACTGCCCAGATGTAATCTTTCTTGGAGGTCATTAGATAAAAGCCTTTCTTTAAAACTTACATTATACATCCATCGTATCATTCTCATATAAATGGGAATGATATGATGGATGTATAACACATGCAACACATGTCCTCAACCATCAATGATCAGGTTTTACTTCTGTACATAATCACACTGCATACATCATGTGTCGATTGTTTTACACTTCTTGCACACCAATTGGTTATCATCTCTGAACCTAGCTGTAATTCCACAGAATTTCTTGTGTACCCAATATTTACAAGTACAGCAACAAATTCAGTTACACTCAACCGTCTTTCAAAAATCTGAGGAAGCAAATTAATAAAAAATGTTAGAGTGCTATATTTTGTGCATGAAAGAGAATGCTTTTCATGAATATAGATAACTATAACTTCAGAATCATGACTATAGATAACTATAACTTCAGAATAATAAATATAGATAACTATAACTTCAGAATCATGAATGTAGATAACCAATACTTCATAATCATGAATATAGATAACTATGACTTCAGAATCATGAATACAGATAACTATAGCTTCAGAATCATGAATATACATAACTATAGCTTCAGAATCCTGAATGTAGATAACTATAGCTTCAGAGTCATGAATACAGATAACTATAGCTACAGAATCATAAATATAGATAACTATAACGTCAGAATCATAAATATAGATAACTATAGCTTCAGAATCATAGATATAGATAACTATAGCTTCGGAATCATGAATATAGATAACTATAGATTCAGAATCCTGAATATAGATTACTATAACTTCAGAATCATTAATATAGATGACTAGAGCTTCAGAATCATGAATGTAGATAACTATAACTTAAGAATCATGAATATAGATAACTATAACTTCAGAATAATGAATATAGATAAGTATAGCTTCAGAATCATCAATACACATAACTATAACATCAGAATCATGAATATAGAAAACTATAGTATCAGAATCATGAATATAGAAAACTATAGCTTCAGAATCATAAACATAGATAACTATAACTTCAGAATCATGAATATAGATAACTATAGCTTCAGAATACTCAATGTAGATAACTATAGCTTCAGAATCATGAATATAGATAACTATAGCTTCAGAATCATAAATATAAATAACAATAGCTTCAGAATCATAAATATAGATAACTATAGCTTCAGAATAATGAATATAGATAACTATAACTTCAGAATCATGAATATAGATAACTATAGCTTCAGAATCATGAATATAGATAACTATAGCTTCAGAATCATGAATATTGAAAACTATAACTTCAGAATCATAAATATTAAAAACTATAGCTTCAGAACCATGAATATAGATAACTATAACTTCAGAATCATGAATATAGATAACTATAGCTTCAGAATCATGAATATAGATAACTATAGCTTCAGAATCATGAATATTGAAAACTATAACTTCAAAATCATAAATATAGAAAACTATAGCTTCAGAATCATGAATATAGATAACTATAACTTCAGAATCATGAATATAGATGACTAGAGCTTCAGAATCATGAATATAGATAAGTAAAGCTTCAGAACAATTAATATAGATAACTATAACTTTAGAATCATGAATATAGATAACTATTACTTTAGAATAATGTATATAGATTACTATAGCTTCAGAATAATGAATATAGATAACTATAACTTAAGAATCATGAATATAGATAACTATAATTTCAGAATCATGAATATAGATGACTCATAATTCATAATCATGAATATAGATAACTATAACTTCAGAATCATGAATATAGATAACTATAGCTTCAGAATCATGAATATAGATAACTATAGATTCAGAATGATGAATACAGATAACTATAACATCATAATCATGAATATAGATAACTATAGCTTCAGAATGATGAATACAGATAACTATAACATCATAATGATGAATATAGATAACTATAGCTTCAGAATCGTAGATATAGATAACTATAGCTTCAGAATCATGAATATAGATAACTATAGCTTTTGTATCCTGAATATAGATAACTATAACTTCAGAATCATGAATATAGATAACTATAACTTCAGAATCATGAATATAGATGACTAGAGCTTCAGAACCATTAATATAGATAACTATAACTTCAGAATCATGAATATAGAACACTATAGCTTCAGAATCATAAATATAAATAACAATAGCTTCAGAATCATAAATATAGATAACTATAGCTTCAGAATCATGAATATAGATAACTATAACTTCAGAATCATGAATATAGATAACTATAGCTTCAGAATCATGAATATAGATAACTATAGCTTCAGAATCATGAATATAGATAACTATAGCTTCAGAATCATGAATATTGAAAACTATAACTTCAGAATCATAAATATTAAAAACTATAGCTTCAAAATCATAAATATAGAAAACTATAGCTTCAGAATCATTAATATAGATAACTATAACTTCAGAATCATGAATATAGATAACTATAGCTTCAGAATCATGAATTTAGATAACTATAGCTTCAGAATCATGAATATAGAGAACTATATCTTCAGAATCATGAATACAGATAACTATAACATCATAATCATGAATATAGATAACTATAGCTTCAGAATCATAGATATAGATAACTATAGCTTCAGAATCATGAATATAGATAACTATAGCTTTAGAATCCTGAATATAGATAACTATAACTTCAGAATCATGAATATAGATAACTATAACTTCAGAATCATGAATATAGATGACTAGAGCTTCAGAATCATAAATATAGATAAGTAAAGCTTCAGAACAATTAATATAGATAGCTATAACTTTAGAATCATGAATATAGATAACTATTACTTTAGAATAATGTATATAGATTACTATAGCTTCAGAATAATGAATATAGATAACTATAACTTAAGAATCATGAATATAGATAACTATAATTTCAGAATCATGAATATAGATGACTCATAATTCATAAACATGAATATAGATAACTATAACTTCAGAATCATGAATATAGATAACTATAGCTTCAGAATCATGAATATAGATAACAATAGCTTCAGAATCATGAATATAGATAACTATAGCTTTAGAATCATGAATATAGATGACTAATACTTCATAATAATGAATATAGATAACTATAACTTCAGAATCATGAATATAGATAACTATAACTTCAGAATCATGAATATAGATAACTATAACTTCAGAATAATGAATATAGAAAACTATTGCTTCAGAATCATGAATATAGAAAACTATAACTTCAGAATCATGAATATAGATAACTATAACTTCAGAGTCATGAATAGAGATAACTATAACTTCAGAATCATGAATATAGATAACTATAACTTCAGAATCATAAATATAGATAACTATAACTTCAGAATCATGACTATAGATAACTATAACTTCAGAATAATAAATATAGATAACTATAACTTCAGAATCATGAATGTAGATAACCAATACTTCATAATCATGAATATAGATAACTATGACTTCAGAATCATGAATACAGATAACTATAGCTTCAGAATCATGAATATACATAACTATAGCTTCAGAATCCTGAATGTAGATAACTATAGCTTCAGAGTCATGAATACAGATAACTATAGCTACAGAATCATAAATATAGATAACTATAACGTCAGAATCATAAATATAGATAACTATAGCTTCAGAATCATAGATATAGATAACTATAGCTTCGGAATCATGAATATAGATAACTATAGATTCAGAATCCTGAATATAGATTACTATAACTTCAGAATCATTAATATAGATGACTAGAGCTTCAGAATCATGAATGTAGATAACTATAACTTAAGAATCATGAATATAGATAACTATAACTTCAGAATAATGAATATAGATAAGTATAGCTTCAGAATCATCAATACACATAACTATAACATCAGAATCATGAATATAGAAAACTATAGTATCAGAATCATGAATATAGAAAACTATAGCTTCAGAATCATAAACATAGATAACTATAACTTCAGAATCATGAATATAGATAACTATAGCTTCAGAATACTCAATGTAGATAACTATTGCTTCAGAATCATGAATATAGATAACTATAGCTTCAGAATCATAAATATAAATAACAATAGCTTCAGAATCATAAATATAGATAACTATAGCTTCAGAATAATGAATATAGATAACTATAACTTCAGAATCATGAATATAGATAACTATAGCTTCAGAATCATGAATATAGATAACTATAGCTTCAGAATCATGAATATAGATAACTATAGCTTCAGAATCATGAATATTGAAAACTATAACTTCAGAATCATAAATATTAAAAACTATAGCTTCAGAATCATGAATATAGATAACTATAACTTCAGAATCATGAATATAGATAACTATAGCTTCAGAATCCTGAATATAGATAACTATAGCTTCAGAATCATGAATATTGAAAACTATAACTTCAAAATCATAAATATAGAAAACTATAGCTTCAGAATCATGAATATAGATAACTATAACTTCAGAATCATGAATATAGATGACTAGAGCTTCAGAATCATGAATATAGATAAGTAAAGCTTCAGAACAATTAATATAGATAACTATAACTTTAGAATCATGAATATAGATAACTATTACTTTAGAATAATGTATATAGATTACTATAGCTTCAGAATAATGAATATAGATAACTATAACTTAAGAATCATGAATATAGATAACTATAATTTCAGAATCATGAATATAGATGACTCATAATTCATAATCATGAATATAGATAACTATAACTTCAGAATCATGAATATAGATAACTATAGCTTCAGAATCATGAATATAGATAACTATAGATTCAGAATGATGAATACAGATAACTATAACATCATAATCATGAATATAGATAACTATAGCTTCAGAATGATGAATACAGATAACAATAACATCATAATCATGAATATAGATAACTATAGCTTCAGAATCATAGATATAGATAACTATAGCTTCAGAATCATGAATATAGATAACTATAGCTTTTGTATCCTGAATATAGATAACTATAACTTCAGAATCATGAATATAGATAACTATAGCTTCAGAATCATAAATATAAATAACAATAGCTTCAGAATCATAAATATAGATAACTATAGCTTCAGAATAATCAATATAGATAACTATAACTTCAGAATCATGAATATAGATAACTATAGCTTCAGAATCATGAATATAGATAACTATAGCTTCAGAATCATGAATATAGATAACTATAGCTTCAGAATCATGAATATTAAAAACTATAACTTCAGAATCATAAATATTAAAAACTATAGCTTCAGAATCATGAATATAGATAACTATAACTTCAGAATCATGAATATAGATAACTATAGCTTCAGAATCATGAATATAGATAACTATAGCTTCAGAATCATGAATATTGAAAACTATAACTTCAAAATCATAAATATAGAAAACTATAGCTTCAGAATCATGAATATAGATAACTATAACTTCAGAATCATGAATATAGATGACTAGAGCTTCAGAATCATGAATATAGATAAGTAAAGCTTCAGAACAATTAATATAGATAACTATAACTTTAGAATCATGAATATAGATAACTATTACTTTAGAATAATGTATATAGATTACTATAGCTTCAGAATAATGAATATAGAAAACTATAACTTAAGAATCATGAATATAGATAACTATAATTTCAGAATCATGAATATAGATGACTCATAATTCATAATCCTGAATATAGATAACTATAACTTCAGAATCATGAATATAGATAACTATAGCTTCAGAATCATGAATATAGATAACTATAGATTCAGAATGATGAATACAGATAACTATAACATCATAATCATGAATATAGATAACTATAGCTTCAGAATGATCAATACAGATAACAATAACATCATAATCATGAATATAGATAACTATAGCTTCAGAATCATAGATATAGATAACTATAGCTTCAGAATCATGAATATAGATAACTATAGCTTTTGTATCCTGAATATAGATAACTATAACTTCAGAATCATGAATATAGATAACTATAACTTCAGAATCATGAATATAGATGACTAGAGCTTAAGAATCATGAATATAGATAACTAAAGCTTCAGAACAATTAATATAGATTACTATAACTTCAGAATCATGAATATAGATAACTATAGCTTCAGAATCATAAATATAAATAACAATAGCTTCAGAATCATAAATATAGATAACTATAGCTTCAGAATCATGAATATAGATAACTATAACTTCAGAATCATGAATATAGATAACTATAGCTTCAGAATCATGAATATAGATAACTATAGCTTCAGAATAATGAATATAGATAACTATAGCTTCAGAATCATGAATATTGAAAACTATAACTTCAGAATCATAAATATTAAAAACTATAGCTTCAAAATCATAAATATAGAAAACTATAGCTTCAGAATCATTAATATAGATAACTATAACTTCAGAATCATGAATATAGATAACTATAGCTTCAGAATCATGAATTTAGATAACTATAGCTTCAGAATCATGAATATAGAGAACTATATCTTCAGAATCATGAATACAGATAACTATATCATCATAATCATGAATATAGATAACTATAGCTTCAGAATCATAGATATAGATAACTATAGCTTCAGAATCATGAATATAGATAACTATAGCTTTAGAATCATGAATATAGATAACTATAACTTCAGAATCATGAATATAGATAACTATAACTTCAGAATCATGAATATAGATGACTAGAGCTTCAGAATCATGAATATAGATAAGTAAAGCTTCAGAACAATTAATATAGATAACTATAACTTTAGAATCATGAATATAGATAACTATTACTTTAGAATAATGTATATAGATTACTATAGCTTCAGAATAATGAATATAGATAACTATAACATAAGAATCATGAATATAGATAACTATAATTTCAGAATCATGAATATAGATGACTCATAATTCATAAACATGAATATAGATAACTATAACTTCAGAATCATGAATATAGATAACTATAGCTTCAGAATCATGAATATAGATAACTATAGCTTCAGAATCATGAATATAGATAACTATAGCTTCAGAATCATGAATATAGATAACTATAGCTTTAGAATCATGAATATAGATAACTATAGCTTTAGAATCATGAATATAGATGACTATAACTTAAGAATCATGAATATAGATAACTATAACTTAAGAATCATGAATATAGATAACTATAATTTCAGAATCATGAATATAGATGACTCATAATTCATAAACATGAATATAGATAACTATAGCTTCAGAATCATGAATATAGATAACTATAGATTCAGAATGATGAATATAGATAACTATAGCTTTAGAATCATGAATATAGATAACTATAGCTTCAGAATCATGAATATAGATAACTATAGATTCAGAATGATGAATATAGATAACTATAGATTCAGAATCATGAATATAGATAACTATAGCTTTAGAATCATGAATATAGATGACTAATACTTCATAATAATGAATATAGATAACTATAACTTCAGAATCATGAATATAGATAACTATAACTTCAGAATCATGATAGATAACTATAGCTTCAGAATAATGAATATAGAAAACTATTGCTTCAGAATCATGAATATAGAAAACTATAACTTCAGAATCATGAATATAGATAACTATAACTTCAGAGTCATGAATAGAGATAACTATAACTTCAGAATCATGAATATAAATAACTATAACTTCAGAATCATAAATATAGATAACTATAACTTCAGAATCATGAATATATGTTACTATAGCTTCAGAATCATGAATATAGATAACTATAACTTCAGAACTATGAATATAGATATGTATAGCTTCAGAATCATTAATATAGATAACTATAACTTCAGAATCATGAATATAGATAACTATAACTTCAGAATCATGAATATAGATAACTATAACTTCAGAATCATGAATATAGATAACTATTGCTTCAGAATCATGAATATAGAAAACTATAACTTCAGAATCATGAATATAGATAACTATAACTTCAGAATCATGAATATAGATAACAATAACTTCAGAATCATGAATATAGATAACTATAACTTCAGAATCATGAATATAGAAAACTATAACTTCAGAATCATGAATAAAGATAAGTATAGCTTCAGAATCATGAATATAGATAACTATAGCTTCAGAATCATGAATATAGATATGTATAGCTTCAGAATCATGAATATAGATGACTATAATTTGATAATCATGAATATAGATAACTATAACTTCAGATACATGAATATAGATAACTATAACTTCAGAATCATGAATATAGATAACTATAACTTCAAAAACATGAATATAGATAACTAGAGCTTCAGAATCATGAATATAGATGACTATAATTTGATAATCATGAATATAGATAACTATAACTTCAGAAACATGAATATAGATAACTATAACTTCAGAATCATGAATATAGATAACTATAACTTCAAAAACATGAATATAGATAACTAGAGCTTCAGACTCATGAATATAGATGACTAATACTAAATAATAATGAATATAGAAAACTCTAACTTCAGAATAATAGATATAGATAACTAAAACTTCAGAATCATAAATATAGATAACTATTACTTCAGAATCATGAATATAGATAACTATAACTTCAGAATAAAGAATATAGATAACTATATCTGCAGAATCATGAATATAGATATGTATAGCTTCAGAATCATGAATATAGAAAACTATATCTTCAGAATCATGAATACAGATAACTATAACATCATAATCATGAATATAGATAACTATAGCTTCAGAATCATAGATATAGATAACTATAGCTTCAGAATCATGAATATAGATAACTATAGCTTTAGAATCCTGAATATAGATAACTATAACTTCAGAATCATGAATATAGATAACTATAACTTCAGAATCATGAATATAGATGACTAGAGCTTCAGAATAATGAATATAGATAAGTAAAGCTTCAGAAAACAATTAATATAGATAACTATAACTTTAGAATCATGAATATAGATAACTATTACTTTAGAATATGTAACTAGATTACTATAGCTTCAGAATAATGAATATAGATAACTATAACTTAAGAATCATGAATATAGATAACTATAATTTCAGAATCATGAATATAGATGACTCATAATTCATAAACATGAATATAGATAACTATAACTTTAGAATCATGAATATAGATAACTATAACATTAAAATCATGTATATAGATAACTATAACTTCAGAATCATGAATATAGAAAACTATAGCTTCAGAATCATGAATATAGATAACTATAACTTCAGAATCATGAATATAGATATGTATAGCTTCAGAATCATGAATATAGATAACTATAACTTCAGAATCATGAATATAGATAACTATAACTTCAGAATCATGAATATAGATAACTATAACTTCAGAATCATGAATATAGATAATTATAGCTTCAGAATCATTAATATAGATAACTAGTGCTTCAGTATCATGAATATAGATAACTATAACTTCAGAATAATGCCTATAGATAAGTATAGCTTCACAATCATGAATATGGATAACTATAACTTCAGAATCATAAATATAGATAACTATAGCTTCAGAATAATGAATATAGATAACTATAAATTCAGAATAATGCCTATAGATAAGTATAGCTTCACAATCATGAATATAGATAACTATAACTTCAGAATCATGAATATAGATAACTATAACTTCGGAATAATGAATATAGATTACTATAGTTTCAGAATAATGAATATAGATAACTATAGCCTCAGAATAATGAATATAGATAACTATAACTTCAGAATCATTAATATAGATAACTATAACTTCCAAATCATGAATATAGATAACTATAACGTCAGAATCCTTAATAAAGATAACTATAAATTCCGAATCATGAATATAGATAACTATAACTTGATAATCATTAATATAGATAACTATAACATTAAAATCATGTATATAGATAACTATAACTTCAGAATCATGAATATAGATAACTATAACTTCAGAATCATGGATATAGAAAACTAGAGCTTCAGAATCATGAATATCGATAACTATAACTTCAGAATCATGAATATAGATAACTATAGCTTCAGAATCATGAATATAGATAACTATAACGTCAGAATCATGAATATAGATAACTATAGCTTCAGAATCATAGATAGAGATAACTATAGCTTCAGAACCATGAATATAGATAACTATAGCTTCAGAATCCTGAATATAGATAACTGTAATTTCAGAATCATGAATATAGATAACTATAACTTCAGAATCATGAATATAGATAACTAGAGCTTCAGAATCATGAATATAGATAACTATAACTTAAGAATCATGAATATAGATAACTATAACTTCAGAATAATGAATATAGATAAGTATGTCTTCAGAATCATAAATACACATAACTATAACATCAGAATCATAAAAATAGAAAACTATAGCTTCAGAATCATGAATATAGAAAACTATAGCTTAAGAATAATAAATATAGATAACTATAACTTCAGAATAATGAATATAGATAACTATAGCTTCAGAATCATGAATGTAGATGACTAATACTTCATAATCATAAATATAGATAACTATAACTTCAGAATCATGAATATAGATAACTATAGCTTCATAATCATGAATATAGATAACTATAGCTTCAGAATAATAAATATAGATAACTATAGCTTTAGAATAATGAATATAGATAACTTTAGCTTAAGAATCATGAATATAGATAACTATAACTTCAGAATCATGAATATAGATAACTATAACTTCAGAATCATGAATGTAGATGACTAAGAATTCACAATCATAAATATAGATAACTATAACTTCAGAATCATAAATACAGATAACTATAGCTTCAGAATCATAAATATAGATAACTATAGCTTCAGAATCATAAATATAGATAACTATAACTTCAGAATCATGAATATAGAAAACTATAGCTTCAGAATCATGAATATAGATAACTATAGCTTTAGAATTATGAATATAGATAACTATATCTTCAGAATCATGAATACAGATAACTATAGCTTCTGAATAATGAATATAGATAACTATATCTTCAGAATTACGAATACAGATAACTATAACATCAGAATCATGAATATAGATAACTATAGCTTCAGAATCATAGATATAGATAACTATAGCTTCAGAATCATGAATATAGATAACTATAACTTTAGAATCCTGAATATAGATAACTATAACTTCAGAATCATGAATATAGATGACTAGAGCTTCAGAATAATGAATATAGATAATTATAACTTCAGAATCATGAATATAGATAACTATTACTTCAGAATCATGAATATAGATAACTATAACTTCAGAATCATGAATATAGATAACTAGTGCTTCAGAATAATGAATATAGATAACTAGTGCTTCAGTATCATGAATATAGATAACTATAACTTCAGAATAATGCCTATAGATAAGTATAGCTTCAGAATCATGAATATAGATAACTATAACTTTAGAATCCTGAATATAGATAACTATAACTTCAGAATCATGAATATAGATAACTATAACTTCAGAATCATGAATATAGATAACTATAACTTCAGAATCATGAATATAGATAACTATAACTATAGAATAATGAATATAGATAACTATAACTTCAGAATCATGAATATAGATAACTAGTACTTCAGTATCATGAATATAGATAACTATAACTTCAGAATAATGCCTATAGATAACTATAGCTTCAGAATCATGAATATAGATAACTATAACTTTAGAATCCTGAATATAGATAACTATAACTTCAGAATCATGAATATAGATGACTAGAGCTTCAGAATAATGAATATAGATAACTATAACTTCAGAATCATGAATATAGATAACTATAGCTTCAGAATCATGAATATAGATGACTAATTCTTCATAATAATGAATATAGATAACTATAATTTCAGAATCATGAATATAGATAACTAAAACTTCAGAATCATTAATATAGATAACTATAACTTCAGAATCATGAATAATGATAAGTATAGCTTCAGAATCATGAATATAGATAACTATAGCTTCAGAATCATGAATATAGATAACTATAACTTCCAAATCATGAATATAGATAACTATAACGTCAGAATCCTGAATAAAGATAACTATAAATTCCGAATCATGAATATAGATAACTATAACTTGATAATCATGAGTATAGATAACTATAACATACGAATCATGAATATAGATAACTATGACTTCAGAATCATGAATATAGATAACTATAGCTTCAGAATCGTGAATATAGATAACTATAGCTTCAGAATCATGAATATAGATCACTATAGTTCAGACTCATGAATATAGATAACTATAACTTCAGAATCATTAATATAGATAACTAAAACTTCAGAATCATAAGTATAGATGACTATAACTTCAGAATAATGAATATAGATAACTATAGCTTCAGAATCATGAATATAGATATGTATAGCTTCAGAATCATGAATATAGATAACTATAGCTTCAGAATCATGAATATAGATAACTATAGCTTCAGAATCATGAATATAGATAACTATAACTTCAGAATCATAAATATAGATAACTATAACTTGAGAATCATGAATATAGATAACTATAACTTCAGAATCATGATTAATAATAAGTATAGCTTCAGAATCATGAATATAGATAACTATAGCTTCAGAATCATAAATATAGATAACTATAACTTCAGAATCATGAATATAGATGACTAGAGCTTCAGGATAATGAATATAGATAACTATAACTTCAGAATCATGAATATAGATAACTATAGCTTCAGAATCATGAATATAGATGACTACCTCTTCATAATAATGAATATAGATAACTATAGCTTCAGAATAATGAATATAGATAACTATAACTTCATAATAATGAATATAGATAACTATAACTTCAGAATCATGAATATAGATAACTATAACTTCAGAATAATGAATAATGATAAGTATAGCTTAAGAATCATGCATATAGATAACTATAACTTCAGAATCATGAATAATGATAAGTATAGCTTCAGAATCATAAATATAGATAACTATTTCTTCAGAATCATATATAGATAACTATAGTTTCAGAATCATGAATATAGATAACTATAACTTCAGAATTATGCCTATAGATAAGTATAGCTTCACAATCATGAATAGATAAGTATAGCTTCACAATCATGAATATAGATAACTATAACTTCAGAATCCTGAATATAGACAACTATAGCTTCAGAATCATGAATATAGATAACTATAACTTCAGAATCATGAATGTAGATGACTAAGACTTCATAATCATAAATATAGATAACTATAACTTCAGAATCATAAATATAGATGACTATAATTCAGAATCATGAATATAGATGACTATAACTTTATAATCATGAATATAGATAACTATAACTTCAGAATCATGAATATTGAAAACTATAACTTCAGAATCATCAATATTAAAAACTATAGCTTCAGAATCATGAATATAGATAACTATAACTTCAGAATCATGAATATAGATAACTATAACTTCAGAATCATGAATATAGATAACTATAGCTTCAGAATCGTGAATATAGATAACTATAGCTTCAGAATCAGGAATAAAGATAACTATAGCTTCAGAATCATGAATATAGATAACTATAACTTCAGAATCATTAATATAGATAACTATAGTTTAAGAATCATAGATATAGATAACTATAGCTTCAGAATCATGAATATAGATAACTATAGCTTCAGAATCATGAATATAGATAACTATAGCTTCAGAATCATGAATATAGATAACTATAACTTCAGAATAATGAATAATGATAAGTATAGCTTCAGAATCATGAATATAGATAACTATAGCTTCAGAATCATGAATATAGATTACTATAGCTCTAGAATAATGAATATAGATAACTATAACTTCAGAATCATGAATATAGATAACTATAACTTAAGATTAATGAATAATGATAAGTATAGCTTCAGAATCTTGAATATAGATAACTATAACTTCAGAATCATGAATAATGATAAGTATAGCTTCAGAATCATGAATATAGATAACTATAACTTCAGAATAATGAATGTAAATTACTAAGACTTCATAATCATAAATATAGATAACTATAACTTGATAATCATGAATATAGATAACTATAACATCAGAATCATGAATATAGATAACTATAGCTTCAGAATCGTGAATATAGATAACTATAGCTTCAGAATCATGAATATAGATAACTATAGCTTCAGGATCATGAATATAGATTACTATAGCTTCAGAATCATGAATATAGATAACTATAACTTCAGAATCATGAATATAGATAACTATAACTTAAGATTAATGAATAATGATAAGTATAGCTTCAGAATCTTGAATATAGATAACTATAACTTCAGAATCATGAATAATGATAAGTATAGCTTCAGAATCATGAATATAGATAACTATAACTTCAGAATAATGAATGTAAATGACTAAGACTTCATAATCATAAATATAGATAACTATAACTTGATAATCATGAATATAGATAACTATAACATCAGAATCATGAATATAGATAACTATAGCTTCAGAATCGTGAATATAGATAACTATAGCTTCAGAATCATGAATATAGATAACTATAGCTTCAGAATCATGAATATAGATAACTATAACTTCAGAATTATTAATATAGATAACTATAGCTTCAGAATCATGAATATAGATAACTATTGCTTCAGAATCATGAATATAGATGACTAGAGCTGCAGAATAATGAATATAGATAACTATAACTTCAGAATCATGAATATAGATAACTATAGCTTCAGAATCATGAATATAGATGACTAATTCTTCATAATAATGAATATAGATAACTATAGCTTCAGAATAATGAATATAGATAACTATAACTTCATAATAATGAATATAGATAACTATAACTTCAGAATCATGAATATAGATAACTATAACTTCAGAATAATGAATAATGATAAGTATAGCTTAAGAATCATGCATATAGATAACTATAACTTCAGAATCATGAATACTGATAAGTATAGCTTCAGAATCATAAATATAGATAACTATTTCTTCAGAATCATGAATATAGATAACTATAGGTTCAGAATCATGAATATAGATAACTATAACTTCAGAATTATGCCTATAGATAAGTATAGCTTCACAATCATGAATAGATAAGTATAGCTTCACAATCATGAATATAGATAACTATAACTTCAGAATCCTGAATATAGACAACTATAGCTTCAGAATCATGAATATAGATAACTATAACTTCAGAATCATGAATGTAGATGACTAAGACTTCATAATCATAAATATAGATAACTATAACTTCAGAATCATAAATATAGATGACTATAATTCAGAATCAGGAATATAGATGACTATAACTTTATAATCATGAATATAGATAACTATAACTTCAGAATCATTAATATAGATGACTATAATTCAGAATCATGAATATAGATAACTATAACCTCAGAATCATTAATATAGATAACTATGATTTCAGAATAATGAATATAGATAACAATTGCTTCAGAATCATGAATATCGATAATTAAAACTTCGGAATAATGAATATGAATAACTTTTACTTCAGAATAATGAATATAGATAACTATCGCTTCAGAATCATGAATATAAGTTACTATAATTTAGAATCATGAATATAGATAACTATATCTTCAGTATAATGAATATAGATAACTATAGCTTCAGAATCATGAATATAGATAACTATAACTTCAGAATCATGAATATAGATAACTATAACTTCAGAATCATGAATATAGATAACTATAGCTTCAGAATCGTGAATATAGATAACTATAGCTTCAGAATCAGGAATAAAGATAACTATAGCTTCAGAATCATGAATATAGATAACTATAACTTCAGAATCATTAATATAGATAACTATAGTTTAAGAATCATAGATATAGATAACTATAGCTTCAGAATCATGAATATAGATAACTATAGCTTCAGAATCATGAATATAGATAACTATAGCTTCAGAATCATGAATATAGAAAACTATAACTTCAGAATAATGAATAATGATAAGTATAGCTTCAGAATCATGAATATAGATAACTATAGCTTCAGGATCATGAATATAGATTACTATAGCTTCAGAATCATGAATATAGATAACTATAACTTCAGAATCATGAATATAGATAACTATAACTTAAGATTAATGAATAATGATAAGTATAGCTTCAGAATCTTGAATATAGATAACTATAACTTCAGAATCATGAATAATGATAAGTATAGCTTCAGAATCATGAATATAGATAACTATTACTTCAGAATAATGAATGTAAATGACTATGACTTCATAATCATAAATATAGATAACTATAACTTGATAATCATGAATATAGATAACTATAACATCAGAATCATGAATGTAGATAACTATAGCTTCAGAATCATGAATATAGATAACTATAACTTCAGAATAATGAATAATGATAAGTATAGCTTCAGAATCATGAATATAGATAACTATAGCTTCAGAATCATGAATATAGATTACTATAGCTTCAGAATCATGAATATAGATTACTATAACTTCAGAATCATGAATATAGATAACTATAACTTAAGATTAATGAATAATGATAAGTATAGCTTCAGAATCTTTAATATAGATAACTATAACTTCAGAATCATGAATAATGATAAGTATAGCTTCAGAATCATGAATATAGATAACTATAACTTCAGAATAATGAATGTAAATGACTAAGACTTCATAATCATAAATATAGATAACTATAACTTGATAATCATGAATATAGATAACTATAACATCAGAATCATGAATATAGATAACTATAGCTTCAGAATCGTGAATATAGATAACTATAGCTTCAGAATCATGAATATAGATAACTATAGCTTCAGGATCATGAATATAGATTACTATAGCTTCAGAATCATGAATATAGATAACTATAACTTCAGAATCATGAATATAGATAACTATAACTTAAGATTAATGAATAATGATAAGTATAGCTTCAGAATCTTGAATATAGATAACTATAACTTCAGAATCATGAATAATGATAAGTATAGCTTCAGAATCATGAATATAGATAACTATAACTTCAGAATAATGAATGTAAATGACTAAGACTTCATAATCATAAATATAGATAACTATAACTTGATAATCATGAATATAGATAACTATAACATCAGAATCATGAATATAGATAACTATAGCTTCAGAATCGTGAATATAGATAACTATAGCTTCAGAATCATGAATATTGATAACTATAGCTTCAGAATCATGAATATAGATAACTATAACTTCAGAATTATTAATATAGATAACTATAGCTTCAGAATCATGAATATAGATAACTATTGCTTCAGAATCATGAATATAGATGACTAGAGCTTCAGAATAATGAATATAGATAACTATAACTTCAGAATCATGAATATAGATAACTATAGCTTCAGAATCATGAATATAGATGACTAATTCTTCATAATAATGAATATAGATAACTATAGCTTCAGAATAATGAATATAGATAACTATAACTTCATAATAATGAATATAGATAACTATAACTTCAGAATCATGAATATAGATAACTATAACTTCAGAATAATGAATAATGATAAGTATAGCTTAAGAATCATGCATATAGATAACTATAACTTCAGAATCATGAATAATGATAAGTATAGCTTCAGAATCATAAATATAGATAACTATTTCTTCAGAATCATGAATATAGAGTACTATAGGTTCAGAATCATGAATATAGATAACTATAACTTCAGAATTATGCCTATAGATAAGTATAGCTTCACAATCATGAATAGATAAGTATAGCTTCACAATCATGAATATAGATAACTATAACTTCAGAATCCTGAATATAGACAACTATAGCTTCAGAATCATGAATATAGATAACTATAACTTCAGAATCATGAATGTAGATGACTAAGACTTCATAATCATAAATATAGATAACTATAACTTCAGAATCATAAATATAGATGACTATAATTCAGAATCATGAATATAGATGACTATAACTTTATAATCATGAATATAGATAACTATAACTTCAGAATCATAAATATAGATGACTATAATTCAGAATCATGAATATAGATAACTATAACTTCAGAATCATTAATATAGATAACTATGATTTCAGAATAATGAATATAGATAACAATTGCTTCAGAATCATGAATATCGATAATTAAAACTTCAGAATAATGAATATGGATAACTTTTACTTCAGAATAATGAATATAGATAACTATCGCTTCAGAATCATGAATATAAGTTACTATAATTTAGAATCATGAATATAGGTAACTATATCTTCAGTATAATGAATATAGATAACTATAACTTCAGAATCATGAATATAGATAACTATAGCTTCAGAATCGTGAATATAGATAACTATAGCTTCAGAATCAGGAATAAAGATAACTATAGCTTCAGAATCATGAATATAGATAACTATAACTTCAGAATCATTAATATAGATAACTATAGTTTAAGAATCATAGATATAGATAACTATAGCTTCAGAATCATGAATATAGATAACTATAGCTTCAGAATCATGAATATAGATAACTATAGCTTCAGAATCATGAATATAGATAACTATAACTTCAGAATAATGAATAATGATAAGTATAGCTTCAGAATCATGAATATAGATAACTATAGCTTCAGAATCATGAATATAGATTACTATAGCTTCAGAATCATGAATATAGATAACTATAACTTCAGAATCATGAATATAGATAACTATAACTTAAGATTAATGAATAATGATAAGTATAGCTTCAGAATCTTGAATATAGATAACTATAACTTCAGAATCATGAATAATGATAAGTATAGCTTCAGAATCATGAATATAGATAACTATAACTTCAGAATAATGAATGTAAATGACTAAGACTTCATAATCATAAATATAGATACCTATAACTTGATAATCATGAATATAGATAACTATAACATCAGAATCATGAATATAGATAACTATAGCTTCAGAATCGTGAATATAGATAACTATAGCTTCAGAATCATGAATATAGATAACTATAGCTTCAGGATCATGAATATAGATTACTATAGCTTCAGAATCATGAATATAGATAACTATAACTTCAGAATCATGAATATAGATAACTATAACTTAAGATTAATGAATAATGATAAGTATAGCTTCAGAATCTTGAATATAGATAACTATAACTTCAGAATCATGAATAATGATAAGTATAGCTTCAGAATCATGAATATAGATAACTATAACTTCAGAATAATGAATGTAAATGACTAAGACTTCATAATCATAAATATAGATAACTATAACTTGATAATCATGAATATAGATAACTATAACATCAGAATCATGAATATAGATAACTATAGCTTCAGAATCGTGAATATAGATAACTATAGCTTCAGAATCATGAATATAGATAACTATAGCCTCAGAATCATGAATATAGATAACTATAACTTCAGAATTATTAATATAGATAACTATAGCTTCAGAATCATGAATATAGATAACTATTGCTTCAGAATCATGAATATAGATAACTATAGCTTCTGAATCATGAATATAGATCACTATAGCTTCAGAATCATGAATATAGATAACTATAACTTCAGAATAATCAATAATGATAAGTATAGCTACTGAATCATGAATATAGATAACTATAGCTTCAGAATCAATGAATATAGATAACTATAACTTCAGAATCATTAATACAGATGACTATAACTTCAGAATAATGAATAATGATAAGTATAGCTTCAGAATCATGAATATAGATAACTATAACTTCAGAATCATTAATACAGATGACTATAACTTCAGAATAATGAATAATGATAAGTATAGCTTCAGAATCTTGAATATAGATAACTATAACTTCAGAATCATGAATAATGATAAGTATAGCTTCAGAATCATGAATATAGAAACTATAACTTCAGAATAATGCATAATGATAAGTATAGCTTCAGAATCATGAATATAGATAACTATAACTTCAGAATAATGAATAATGATAAGTATAGCTTCAGAATCATGAATATAGATAACTATAACTTCAGAATAATGAATAATGATAAGTATAGCTTCCGAATCATGAATATAGATAACTATAACTTCAGAATAATGAATAATGATAAGTATGGCTTCAGAATCATGAATATAGATAACTATAACTTCAGAATCATGAATAATGATAAGTATAGCTTCAGAATCATGAATATAGATAACTATTTCTTCAGAATCATGAATATAGATAACTATAGTTTCAGAATCATGAATATAGATAACTATAACTTCAGAATTATGCCTTTAGATAAGTATAGCTTCACAATCATGAATATAGATAACTATAGCTTCAGAATCATGAATATAGATAACTATGAATTCCGAATCATGAATATAGATAACTATAACTTCAGAATCATGAATATAGATAACTATTACTTAAGATTAATGAATAATGATAAGTATAGATTCAGAATCTTGAATATAGATAACTATAACTTCAGAATCATGAATAATGATAAGTATAGCTTCAGAATCATGAATATAGATAACTATAACTTCAGAATAATGAATGTAAATGACTAAGACTTCATAATCATAAATATAGATAACTATAACTTGATAATCATGAATATAGATAACTATAACATCAGAATCATGAATATAGATAACTATAGCTTCAGAATCGTGAATATAGATAACTATAGCTTCAGAATCATGAATATAGATAACTATAGCTTCAGAATCATGAATATAGATAACTATAACTTCAGAATTATTAATATAGATAACTATAGCTTCAGAATCATGAATATAGATAACTATTGCTTCAGAATCATGAATATAGATGACTAGAGCTTCAGAATAATGAATATAGATAACTATAACTTCAGAATCATGAATATAGATAACTATAGCTTCAGAATCATGAATATAGATGACTAATTCTTCATAATAATGAATATAGATAACTATAGCTTCAGAATAATGAATATAGATAACTATAACTTCATAATAATGAATATAGATAACTATAACTTCAGAATCATGAATATAGATAACTATAACTTCAGAATAATGAATAATGATAAGTATAGCTTAAGAATCATGCATATAGATAACTATAACTTCAGAATCATGAATAATGATAAGTATAGCTTCAGAATCATAAATATAGATAACTATTTCTTCAGAATCATGAATATAGATAACTATAGGTTCAGAATCATGAATATAGATAACTATAACTTCAGAATTATACCTATAGATAAGTATAGCTTCACAATCATGAATAGATAAGTATAGCTTCACAATCATGAATATAGATAACTATAACTTCAGAATCCTGAATATAGACAACTATAGCTTCAGAATCATGAATATAGATAACTATAACTTCAGAATCATGAATGTAGATGACTAAGACTTCATAATCATAAATATAGATAACTATAACTTCAGAATCATAAATATAGATGACTATAATTCAGAATCATGAATATAGATGACTATAACTTTATAATCATGAATATAGATAACTATAACTTCAGAATAATAAATATAGATGACTATAAGTCAGAATCATGAATATAGATAACTATAACCTCAGAATCATTAATATAGATTACTATGATTTCAGAATAATGAATATAGATAACAATTGCTTCAGAATCATGAATATCGATAATTAAAACTTCAGAATAATGAATATGGATAACTTTTACTTCAGAATAATGAATATAGATAACTATCGCTTCAGAATCATGAATATAAGTTACTATAATTTAGAATCATGAATATAGATAACTATATCTTCAGTATAATGAATATAGATAACTATAGCTTCAGAATCATGAATATAGATAACTATAACTTCAGAATCATGAATATAGATAACTATAACTTCAGAATCATGAATATAGATAACTATAGCTTCAGAATCGTGAATATAGATAACTATAGCTTCAGAATCAGGAATAAAGATAACTATAGCTTCAGAATCATGAATATAGATAACTATAACTTCAGAATCATTAATATAGATAACTATAGTTTAAGAATCATAGATATAGATAACTATAGCTTCAGAATCATGAATATAGATAACTATAGCTTCAGAATCATGAATATAGATAACTATAGCTTCAGAATCATGAGTATAGATAACTATAACTTCAGAATAATGAATAATGATAAGTATAGCTTCAGAATCATGAATATAGATAACTATAGCTTCAGAATCATGAATATAGATTACTATAGCTTCAGAATCATGAATATAGATAACTATAACTTCAGAATCATGAATATAGATAACTATAACTTAAGATTAATGAATAATGATAAGTATAGCTTCAGAATCTTGAATATAGATAACTATAACTTCAGAATCATGAATAATGATAAGTATAGCTTCAGAATCATGAATATAGATAACTATAACTTCAGAATAATGAATGTAAATGACTAAGACTTCATAATCATAAATATAGATAACTATAACTTGATAATCATGAATATAGATAACTATAACATCAGAATCATGAATATAGATAACTATAGCTTCAGAATCGTGAATATAGATAACTATAGCTTCAGAATCATGAATATAGATAACTATAGCTTCAGGATCATGAATATAGATTACTATAGCTTCAGAATCATGAATATAGATAACTATAACTTCAGAATCATGAATATAGATAACTATAACTTAAGATTAATGAATAATGATAAGTATAGCTTCAGAATCTTGAATATAGATAACTATAACTTCAGAATCATGAATAATGATAAGTATAGCTTCAGAATCATGAATATAGATAACTATAACTTCAGAATAATGAATGTAAATGACTAAGACTTCATAATCATAAATATAGATAACTATAACTTGATTATCATGAATATAGATAACTATAACATCAGAATCATGAATATAGATAACTATAGCTTCAGAATCGTGAATATAGATTACTATAGCTTCAGAATCATGAATATAGATAACTATAGCTTCAGAATCATGAATATAGATAACTATAACTTCAGAATTATTAATATAGATAACTATAGCTTCAGAATCATGAATATAGATAACTATTGCTTCAGAATCATGAATATAGATAACTATAGCTTCTGAATCATGAATATAGATCACTATAGCTTCAGAATCAGGAATATAGATAACTATAACTTCAGAATAATCAATAATGATAAGTATAGCTTCAGAATCATGAATATAGATAACTATAGCTTCAGAATCATGAATATAGATAACTATAACTTCAGAATCATTAATACAGATGACTATAACTTCAGAATAATGAATAATGATAAGTATAGCTTCAGAATCTTGAATATAGATAACTATAACTTCAGAATCATGAATAATGATAAGTATAGCTTCAGAATCATGAATATAGAAACTATAACTTCAGAATAATGAATAATGATAAGTATAGCTTCAGAATCATGAATATAGATAACTATAGCTTCAGAATAATGAATAATGATAAGTATAGCTTCAGAATCATGAATATAGATAACTATAACTTCAGAATAATGAATAATGATAAGTATAGCTTCCGAATCATGAATATAGATAACTATAACTTCAGAATAATGAATAATGATAAGTATGGCTTCAGAATCATGAATATAGATAACTATAACTTCAGAATCATGAATAATGATAAGTATAGCTTCAGAATCATGAATATAGATAACTATTTCTTTCAGAATCATGAATATAGATAACTATAGTTTCAGAATCATGAATATAGATAACTATAACTTCAGAATTATGCCTATAGATAAGTATAGCTTCACAATCATGAATATAGATAACTATAGCTTCAGAATCATGAATATAGATAACTATGAATTCTGAATCATGAATATAGATAACTATAACTTCAGAATCATGAATATAGATAACTATAGCTTCAGAATCATTAATATAGATAACTATAGCTTCAGAATCATGAATATAGATAACTATAACTTCAGAATCATGAATATAGATATCTATAGCTTCAGAATGAGGAATATAGATAACTATAACTTCGGAATCAGGAATATAGATAACTATAGCTTCAGTATCATGAATATTGAGGACTATAACTTCAGAATCATGAATATAGATAACTATAATTTCAGAATCAGGAATAAAGACAACTATAGATTCAGAAACATGAATATAGATAACTATAATTCAGGATCATGAATATAGATAACTATAGCTTCAGAATCATGAATATGGATAACTATAACTTCAGAATCATGAATATAGATAACTATAACTTCAGAATCATGAATACAGATGACTATAACTTCAGAATCATGAATATAGATAACTATAGCTTCAGAATCATGAATATCGATAATTAAAACTTCAGAATCATTAATATAGATAACTATAGCTTCAGAATCATTAATATAGATAACTATAGCTTCAGAATCATGAATATAGATAACTATAACTTCAGAATCATGAATATAGATATCTATAGCTTCAGAATCAGGAATATAGATAACTATAACTTCGGAATCAGGAATATAGATAACTATAGCTTCAGTATCATGAATATTGAGGACTATAACTTCAGAATCATGAATATAGATTACTATAATTTCAGAATCAGGAATATAGACAACTATAGATTCAGAAACATGAATATTGATAACTATAGCTTCAGAATCATGAATATGGATAACTATAACTTCAGAATCATGAATAAAGATGACTATAACTTCAGAATCATGAATATAGATAACTATAATTCAGAATCATGAATATGGATAACTATAACTTCAGAATCATAAATATAGATAACTATAACTTCAGAATCATGAATAAAGATGACTATAACTTCAGAATCATGAATATAGATAACTATAATTCAGAATCATGAATATAGATAACTATAACTTCAGAATCATGAATATAGATAACTATAACTTCAGAATCATGAATATAGATAACTATAACTTCAGAATCATGAATACAGATGACTATAACTTCAGAATCATTAATATAGATATCTATAACTTCAGAATCATGAATATAGATAACTATAACTTCAGAATCAGGAATATAGATAACTATAACTTCAGAATCATGAATACAGATGACTATAACTTCAGAATAATGAATAATGATAAGTATAGCTTCAGAATCATGAATATAGATAACTATAACTTCAGAATCATTAATACAGATGACTATAACTTCAGAATAAGGAATAATGATAAGTATAGCATCAGAATCTGGAATATAGATAACTATAACTTCAGAATCATGAATAATGATAAGTATAGCTTCAGAATCATGAATATAGAAACTATAACTTCAGAATAATGAATAATGATAAGTATAGCTTCAGAATCATGAATATAGATAACTATAACTTCAGCATAATGAATAATGATAAGTATAGCTTCAGAATCATGAATATAGATAACTATAACTTCAGAATAATGAATAATGATAAGTATAGCTTCCGAATCATGAATATAGATAACTATAACTTCAGAATAATGAATAATGATAAGTATGGCTTCAGAATCATTAATATAGATAACTATAACTTCAGAATCATGAATAATGATAAGTATAGCTTCAGAATCATGAATATAGATAACTATTTCTTCAGAATCATGAATATAGATAACTATAGTTTCAGAATCATGAATATAGATAACTATAACTTCAGAATTATGCCTATAGATAAGTATAGCTTCACAATCATGAATATAGGTAACTATAGCTTCAGAATCATGAATATAGATAACTATGAATTCCGAATCATGAATATAGATAACTATAACTTCAGAATCATGAATATAGATAACTATAGCTTCAGAATCATTAATATAGATAACTATAGCTTCAGAATCATGAATATAGATAACTATAACTTCAGAATCATGAATATAGATATCTATAGCTTCAGAATAAGGAATATAGATAACTATAACTTCGGAATCAGGAATATAGATAACTATATCTTCAGTATCATGAATATTGAGGACTATAACTTCAGAATCATGAATATAGATTACTATAATTTCAGAATCAGGAATATAGACAACTATAGATTCAGAAACATGAATATAGATAACTATAATTCAGGATCATGAATATAGATAACTATAGCTTCAGAATCATGAATATGGATAACTATAACTTCAGAATCATGAATATAGATAACTATAACTTCAGAATCATGAATACAGATGACTATAACTTCAGAATCATGAATATAGATAACTATAGCTTCAGAATCATGAATATCGATAATTAAAACTTCAGAATAATTAATATAGATAACTATAGCTTCAGAATCAGTAATATAGATAACTATAGCTTCAGAATCATGAATATAGATAACTATAACTTCAGAATCATGAATATAGATATCTATAGCTTCAGAATCAGGAATATAGATAACTATAACTTCGGAATCAGGAATATAGATAACTATAGCTTCAGTATCATGAATATTGAGGACTATAACTTCAGAATCATGAATATAGATTACTATAATTTCAGAATCAGGAATATAGACAACTATAGATTCAGAAACATGAATATAGATAACTATAGCTTCAGAATCATGAATATGGATAACTATAACTTCAGAATCATGAATAAAGATGACTATAACTTCAGAATCATGAATATAGATAACTATAATTCAGAATCATGAATATGGATAACTATAACTTCAGAATCATAAATACAGATGACTATAACTTCAGAATAAGGAATAATGATAAGTATAGCTTCAGAATCTTGAATATAGATAACTATAACTTCAGAATCATGAATAATGATAAGTATAGCTTCAGAATCATGAATATAGAAACTATAACTTCAGAATAATGAATAATGATAAGTATAGCTTCAGAATCATGAATATAGATAACTATAACTTCAGAATAATGAATAATGATAAGTATAGCTTCAGAATCATGAATATAGATAACTATAACTTCAGAATAATGAATAATGATAAGTATAGCTTCCGAATCATGAATATAGATAACTATAACTTCAAAATAATGAATAATGATAAGTATGGCTTCAGAATTATGAATATAGATAACTATAACTTCGAGAATCATGAATAATGATAAGTATAGCTTCAGAATCATGAATATAGATAACTATTTCTTCAGAATCATGAATATAGATAACTATAGTTTCAGAATCATGAATATAGATAACTATAACTTCAGAATTATGCCTATAGATAAGTATAGCTTCACAATCATGAATATAGGTAACTATAGCTTCAGAATCATGAATATAGATAACTATGAATTCCGAATCATGAATATAGATAACTATAACTTCAGAATCATGAATATAGATAACTATAGCTTCAGAATCATTAATATAGATAACTATAGCTTCAGAATCATGAATATAGATAACTATAACTTCAGAATCATGAATATAGATATCTATAGCTTCAGAATAAGGAATATAGATAACTATAACTTCGGAATCAGGAATATAGATAACTATATCTTCAGTATCATGAATATTGAGGACTATAACTTCAGAATCATGAATATAGATTACTATAATTTCAGAATCAGGAATATAGACAACTATAGATTCAGAAACATGAATATAGATAACTATAATTCAGGATCATGAATATAGATAACTATAGCTTCAGAATCATGAATATGGATAACTATAACTTCAGAATCATGAATATAGATAACTATAACTTCAGAATCATGAATACAGATGACTATAACTTCAGAATCATGAATATAGATAACTATAGCTTCAGAATCATGAATATCGATAATTAAAACTTCAGAATAATTAATATAGATAACTATAGCTTCAGAATCATTAATATAGATAACTATAGCTTCAGAATCATGAATATAGATAACTATAACTTCAGAATCATGAATATAGATATCTATAGCTTCAGAATCAGGAATATAGATAACTATAACTTCGGAATCAGGAATATAGATAACTATAGCTTCAGTATCATGAATATTGAGGACTATAACTTCAGAATCATGAATATAGATTACTATAATTTCAGAATCAGGAATATAGACAACTATAGATTCAGAAACATGAATATAGATAACTATAGCTTCAGAATCATGAATATGGATAACTATAACTTCAGAATCATGAATAAAGATGACTATAACTTCAGAATCATGAATATAGATAACTATAATTCAGAATCATGAATATGGATAACTATAACTTCAGAATCATAAATATAGATAACTATAACTTCAGAATCATGAATATGGATAACTATAACTTCAGAATCATGAATAAAGATGACTATAACTTCAGAATCATGAATATAGATAACTATAATTCAGAATCATGAATATAGATAACTATAACTTCAGAATCATGAATATAGATAACTATAACTTCAGAATCATGAATATAGATAACTATAACTTCAGAATCATGAATACAGATGACTATAACTTCAGAATCATGAATATAGATATCTATAACTTCAGAATCATGAATATAGATAACTATAACTTCAGAATCATGAATATAGATAACTATAACTTCAGAATCATGAATACAGATGACTATAACTTAAGAATCATGAATATAGATATCTATAGCTTCAGAATCAGGAATATAGATAACTATAACTTCGGAATCAGGAATATAGATAACTATAGCTTCAGTATCATGAATATTGAGGACTATAACTTCTGAATCATGAATATAGATTACTATAATTTCAGAATAATGAATATAGATAACTATAATTCAGAATCATGAATATAGATAACTATAGCTTTAGAATCATGAATATGGATAACTATAACTTCAGAATCATGAATATAGATTACTATAACTCTAGAATCATGAATATAGATAACTATGATTCAGAATCATGAATATAGATTACTATAATTCAGAATCATGAATATAGATCACTATAACTTCAGAACTATAACATATGAAACATATGACGGTCGGTAGAAAAGAGAACAGCTCAAAACCTGTTATGCAAAGATACATATTGAGGCTGACAGGGGAACAGCCATTTCTATCATAGAATGGTCAACCTATTAATAATCGATTTATTAGGAAGACATATTGACAGGAAAGGGATTCATTCATCGATATTTTTTGCCTTCTAAAGTAATGGCCGTCCTGTTACGATCACTAAACAGGAAGTCATATTCTCACTTTTAGACATAGCTCAAAACGGGTATAAATCTCTTTTTCTTATGACTTCTTCTGTCTTAAATAACATTTATATTGAGTAGTTCAAAGATTTGAAAGTTTTCGACTGATTGTTCAATGAAAGAATTTAGGTTAGAGATTTAAATTTATTCATTTATACAATTGCTGGCTCAAAATTAACGGCGAGTTATCTCCCTTGGCCCATATTCAAGTTATCTCCCCTGGATAATTATGAACCAAGAGAATACATTCTTCCATCTGGAAGATAAGAAAGACTTATTCTATGCATGTACAAAATTCAGAACAAGGTTTTTTGTTTTTTTTGCCCAGGCCTAAGAAGCTCTCGGGTGTGCGCTCCAAGCGGCAAACCATTTTTACAACTCTGGTGCCATTTCTGTCAGGTGTTTTGCAAGAAGTCATTTTTTCAATTTGGGACATCATACAAAACTGTTATAAATCATTTTGTCTGATGACTTTCGTTTTAAAAATAAATAACATTTATATTAAGTTGCTCAATGATTTGAAAGTGAAAGGTGACGGTGGCTAAGTGGTTAACGACACGAACTGACAACTTGGGTGTGCCAAGTTCGAATCCAGTTCGTTACACAGAAACACTTTCACTTAGGATGTTGGCAACCTTCACGTGGTCCCTCCTGTAAGTAACCGATGTCTTTCTAGAAAGAATCCAATGCCAACAATAGATTCATACGAAATGAATGAATTAATGAATTTGAAAGTTTTAAACTGACTGTTCAAAGAAATAATTTTGGTGTGAGATTAAAACGATTTTTGCTTTCACCGAAAGTGTGACACAAAAAATACCACTAATGAAATCATATTTGGTAGAAATAAACGTCAGCCTATGTTTGACTTGTCTACCAAGTTTCAGTCATGAATATCCAACAGTCTTTGTTTCATCGATGTTCAATGATAATCACACATAGATACAACATACAAATAATAACTCTGCCACAATCCTTTCTTGGCACTGCCCTGATTTTGACTGTGAGAGTTAAGGTTAGGTTTGGGTTAGGGTTATGGTTAGGTTAGGTTTGGGTTAGGGTTAGGTTAGGTTTGGGTTTGGGTTTTGGCTCAGTTCAGGAATTCAGGTATTGTTTTGATAGAGATTATCTTTGACATAAACCCACAGATAAAAATATGGGGGTTAATTTCCAGTGAGTGAGAAGCTTATTCAAGAGAAAACCTCTTACTGATGAGCCGATCAGTTAAGTGTATCCCGCTTATCACTGATGGTGATAAAACAAAGACTGTTTGTAAGAAAGAAGGGCTAATAAACTGAAAATTAAATGTATTTGGTTTTACTACTCAGAGTTGAAAGAATGCCCTACCAACTGAGTTCAAACCTGATGCTGAATTATTCTTTCTGTTCTTTTCACCAACAACAGTCCGACACACGTGTGAACGACCAAACGTCTCATCAAAAATTCAATTCCCGTTTTCATTTCCTCTTTCTTTTTCTCTCTCTCTCTCTTTCTCTCTCTCTCTCTCTCTCTCAATCACAATGTCAAACTTTCTCCGCATCGATCCGGAGCAAAGAAGTGTCTACACTTTTTTATCACTTCAAGAATTAGCCAATGCAAACCAAGCCTCATTTGCATACGTGAACTCTCGGCGCGTGACAAAAGTTACATGTTTCCACTTTGTAACTAGAACACTCTGGGTTCAATCCCTGATGTACAATACACGGTGCAATCCTCACTCGTTTTCCTCTGTGGACCTGCATGATGATTGCTACACTGTTGGACATTTATGACTGAAACTTAATGGACAAGGAAGGCATTAACAGAAAGGATTGTGAATGTTATTAATGATTTCATTAGTGCCACTGATTCTGAGGGTTACTCATCATCATCATCATCATCATCATCATCATCATCATCATATTAGGTTTAACGTCCGTTTTACATGTTGGCATACATTGGACGGCTTAAAGAAATTGACTTCCAAAGTAACCTATCTCTGGACAGGCTTTTATTTATCCCTATTTCCTTCAGGTGCCTTTTTATCACTTCCTTGGCCTTCCCCTGTAAACAGAAACTGTTGCTTTAACTGTTCTGCATCAACTAACCCAATAACTCTAATCCTTTCTTTCAACGTAGTCACACCATCAAAAGCTTCTCTTCTGCACACATCTCTCTACAGTATCCAGATTTAATCTTCCTCTGATGGCAATCAGACCTAGGACTGTCTTTAAGACTCACATAACGCATCCATCATATCATTCTTATCATCATACTGCCTACACATGCCTGATAGACTATTCCCTTGGGCAACAGTGGTACTGCTCTGCTGGTTAGTAATAGCAGAAGTTCCCTGAAGTTACTCCATCCACTCCTAATTATTGCAGCCACACTAGCACATGCTCCACACCGTACTCCAATGGTATCCTCCAGGTAAAATTTTTTTTCGACAACCTCAATAGCATACAGATATACTTTCTCCACATCTGAGTTCTCATGTATCCACATTGTCTTACACTTCTTGTACACAAATTCGTTATCTTCTCTTAATTTCACTATTTGTGTATCTAATGTTTACAAATAGCACAAAAAATTGAGTGACACCTGTTATTTCAAACGGGACTCTCGTGTGCGCGAGAGAACACGAGATTTCACGTGATCACCTGGTAATATTAAGCCACCGACGCCATCTTGCTATTTTTTGTGCTATCCAACCCTGCAAAGCGCGCACCGAGACCGTTTGCCAGGTAATCCCATGTTTTCGCAATTTGGCGAAGAAGGCGGTGTGCACTAATCCAGAGTCCCTTGCGAGTGTTGTTCCGGTGTCAACTAAAAAGAGTTTCTTGGGTGTTTTCGACCGTCGTTGAGATTTTTCTGCCACGACACCCGACTCTCTTTTCCTGAAAAGGGAACTTTCCTCTTTTTGAGAACTTGTTACTGAATCTCTAAGTGCATCCCTTAGAAGACTATGAGGGTATAACCACCTTAGAACTTCAAATGCATCCTATTATTATGAAATTTATGTCATGTGTATAAACTTCTCCGGGGAAGACAATGGAAGTGGTCCCGAATCTCTGTGCTATTCTATATGTGCTGAATATCTACATGCCCCTCTACCTCTAAGTGACCCATGGGGAAATAACCCCTTCAAAACTTTAAATAGGTATATCCGATTCTAATGAAATTTAAGCCATACATATAAGACACTAATTCAGAGAGTTTTCCAATAGTAGTAGTGGGCCAGTAAAAACAACGAAATTTATATGGTGTTATGAGCATAGTGAGAAACTACATAGTCTTCATTCAATCCTGAGCAACGTCGGGTCTTTCTGCTAGTAAATATATATTTCAAAAGAATTATTTGTCCAAAGAATTCAGTAAAATGCTTATTTTTGTTATGAAAGGGAATCCCAATTACTTTTGCTTTCTGTAACTGTAGAAACCGTATTCTTTTTAGATAACCCTAACCCTAACCCTAACCCTACAGATGTTTACTGCAACTCTTTATGGATCTTTTACCGTTTGTTACTGCTTACTTTGCTTTGGCTTCTATACTTGCAATTGTATTGCATCGAATTCTATTGTCATAATGTCTACTCTTTCAACTTAAACACAAACTTATCTCGGTTCTATTTTCAAATGAAGACAGAAAAGCAAAATAATATTGATCCGAAGCCAAGACGAAAAGGAGGAAAAATTCTACGAATGAAATGAAGTTCCAATACAAAATGAAGAGATTCATGAAATGTTTTCTTTTTTTCGTCATGTATCTGTTACGCCTGTCTAGTCACATACCAATTCTCAGCAAAAAACAAATCCTATCAAATACTAACCCTTTTTTCCTGATATTCAATACTATTACATTATAATTGTTTTTTTTTATAGTTGTATACTCCCATAGGGTGAGTACGAAATCACCCTTACTCCATTGTGGTTTGCTTAGCGAGTTGTACTTTTGTTAAGTGTATAGCCTCGTTTTCAGGTGTTCACTTGAATGAGATTAAAACAAACGCCATTTTGAAAAATGGTGAAAATAGATACCAGAGATTATTTTAGTAAATCTTTTGTACGTTTAAAATGTGCGAGTTGCATTTAGCACAAAATAGAATAAAATATTATAAGGAGAAAGAGTGCTTTTTTTTACTTCACTTTTAAATATACTATATCTATTACTAATGGAGATTTGGTATCTGTCTGAAGCCGAAACTATACTATTACTTTTATTAACTGTACTATTGTACGATCTTTTAATGCTCAATTTAGTTTACTATACTATTTCAGACTAATGTACTATCTTTAAATGCTTAATTCAAGGTGGAGGTAGTGTTGTATCTGTTCTGTTGTTCTATATATATATATATGCAAACTCCTAAAGTAAAATATAATGTTAGCATGTCAGTGTTACAAAAATGAATTGAATAAAATTTGTTATTCTATAAGAGAAAACTTTCAATCAATATAATGATTTCAGATGAAGTGAGATTAACTGGGCTTTGCTTTAACCGTTCGAAGGGTGGGACAAAATAATAGTCATTATTTTTTGGAAACGTTTCTTGATCTTTAGAATGAATAGCAACTATCTTTAGTTTAAGAGCAGCCCAATTGTTACACCATCAAACCAGAGGCTGGGGTAACTCATATCTTATTTTAAATAAACACACATTCGAATAACTACTACTAGCAAACTGGAAGTATAATATGAAAGGAGACTCCATGCGGGGGTGGGCCAAAGGTGTAATGTTTTTGTTTATATTACTAAAACTAAATTAAACTAAATATAGCCCACGTTTGGACCTCTTACGCCTAGCAGCTGTTTTTCAAAATTCATAATGATCGGTTAATTAGTTTAGTAGTGAATCCTGCATGTACAAATATATAAACATATAAACATACCTAACCTTGCAAAAGATACAGAAGATATATACATACATATATTTTATAATGCACATCCACAAATACTTCTATTGTGAGATGCTATTGTAGGAAAAGTGTTGGAATTTATTAAAGCCCCCCCTCACTGATTGGCTGTTGCCATGTCCCTTAAGGGCCTCACCGATTGGCTGTCAGGCATTGCAACCCCTTTTTTTCCTTAGGTGTCACGTGAGCCAGCCTTTAAAAACCCTTACACACAGCATCCTGCCTCTTTTTCGACATCTCCGCTCAAGTTAGCAATACATCGGCTGGTCTTCCTTGTGACAACAGCCCAAGACGGCAGTCACAGAGAATGACCTCCCACCTCTATACAACTCTTTTTCGACGAGCCTGCTCAAGGCACCAATACATCGGCTGGCATTCTCGGTGATACAGCCCAAGACGGCAGTCACAGAGAATGATCTCCCGCCGTTACCAGAACGCTATACAGATAAGTTCACGTGAACCACGTTTTCGCAAACCCTCTCTCAAATTCACCAATGCCTAACTGAACTTTTTAAAACTCTGTAAATATTCTATGACTCCACCTTTCTCTTTCTTAGTAAAATTGCTTAATACAGCACACAGAAATACGATGGTTGTCAAGGGGGAAAGTATTGTCTCGTTTTTACGAATTAAGAGAAGAGTTATTGACCTTTTGTTTGCAAGAAAACCTGAAAGACTTTGTAGAATGTTTAAGTAATGGCCATTGGTGTTCGAAGTTAGCATATCTTGCCGATATATTTCATGAACTTAACCTCTTGAACAATAGCATGCAGGGCAGGAACGAAAATATCCATTCTTCTACTGACAAAATAAATGCTTTTCAGAAGAAATTGACAATATGGAAGAAATGCATAGCTGCATGAAATTTGGAAATGTTTCCATGTGTTTTTAAAAGGAATTGTCAAGAAATTAGGCTACTGATTTTGAACCATTTGGACACTTTGTTAACAAATCTTGACAAATATTTTCCATCAATATCTGTTGACCAGTATGACTGGATTAGAAACCCATTTGTAGAATTTGAGCCGTCTGAAGAACAGTTCACATTAACAGAAGAAGAAGAACTTGCCAGTGTTCTAAATGACAGGACATTAAAGCTGAAGCATTCTAAACTTAACCTGAATGCATTTTGGCTGCTGGTTGAAAAGGAATATCATGCAATTGTCCAGAAAGCGCTACGACTTCTTGTGCAATTTTCAACCTCCTACTTGTGTGAATTTGGATTTTCAGCTCTGACAACCATCAAGCACAAGAAACGAGCACAATTGCGGTCTGTGGAAGATGAACTTCGTGTGTGTCTATCAAAAACACGACCCAATCTTAAAGAGTTGTGCAATAAACACCAGGCTCAAGTTTGCCATTGACTTTTTACATATGAATAAATGTAATCTATTCAAACATAAACATTTTTGTTTTCATTTCATGTACAATACTCTGAACATGAGTATTTTCATTTTATTACAAATTTATTTTTTTTGTATAATTAAATGCTGTTTTTTGCATAAGACAACCAAAATTTTGCACAGGGGTTCCTCGAGCAAGTGGAATGTTTCCATGGGGTTCCACTCCAGCAAAAAGGTTGAAAAGCACTGCGGTAGAGTGTCGGACAGTTGATGTTAAGGTTGCGAGTTCGAATCGCTGCCTCGGCGTCGAAATTATTTATTGTTCATTTAGTTGTTAATATCTGCCCTAATGTATTTGTTATGTTTCTAACTTTGTAAATTAATTAAATAGTAATTACCCCCCCCCCTTCCGCCCCCCCTCTCCAGACAGACAGAGAAGGTGCTCGTTATATTATAAGTGGAATAAACATTTTAATATTGGGTTCAGGGCTCGGATTATCAGTACACAGGTTTCACATTACAGATTACGGGCAATGCCGAAGCCAAACCTCTGATACCCTTAGCACCCCCACCATTATACACCGACTCTTATAAAGTGAACCAATGAATCGCAGAGCGAAGTAAAAGAATTACAAAAAAAAAACAATCCGCATGCTGCAAAACAACAAGTAAGGTTGAAGCCAGAAGTACCATTTGTAAGTTAAAAGGTATTTTTTTAGTGTTATTTGACTTATTTTCGTATTGACAGCTACATTAATGCACAGTGTAAACTTTGTAAAACCTGGCGGCACTTGACAAAAACAATTCTTTTCAAAATTAATAGGAATCCATTCAAAAAAATAGTTTAACTAGAATATTTAAATCGGAAAATAAGTGAAGCAAAACCTTAGCACCCCCACCGTTAGTACACCGACCCTTATAAAGTGACCCAATGAGTAGCAGAGCAAAGTAAAGTAAAGAAATTACAAAAACCAAAAAAACAAAACCCTGTGAGATAATCAAATAAGGGCCAAATTCAAACCACCAACCTAAACACTCTCACATGCATGAGAGAAATATATCTTCAATTTTCTACTGGAAGAGACATGAAAACTTATACGAAGTAGTTATTTAAGATGTTCTTTTGTGTGCATATGTAACTGTCTCGTCCTTAAACGTCCTCCCTTTATGTACATGTGATGGTACACCTTATCTCCTATTTTTATGAGAGATAAACACTTGTGATAGGGTCACAGATAAAATAAGTTTGGTCCTGGTGTTATCAGAAACACAACATTATGAAAAATGTCCGAAATCCAAAGTAAAAACCGTGGGACTCAGAAGAAAGATCTGAGTGTTATGATTGGAAAATACTCCTTTGTTGGCCAACATGGGGGACTCTGTCGGCATCCTGTGAATGTTGGCTGTTCTAATTTCAGGAGCAAGAATATCACTGACCCAAAACAGGTAAGTAATCTTTTTAACTTCAGGTACAACAATAACACAAACCAAACACAGGAAAACAGAAATTACCAATATTACAAACCAAAAACCAAGAGGAAGAAATGGACCACAAAAGAAAATAGACTGATAAAGGATTGCTACTACAGAAGCAACTCCCAAAAAGGAGGTTACCGGAAACGAATGAAGAATTTATGGGACATGTCTGCTTATTACTACAAAACAGAACAAAGACTGACAAATCATGTGAGACATATCTTCAAGAACGGTTGGTTCTCAAAGCTGAAACTATTGGAAATCAAAGGAAAGATCAGGAAACATACCGTAGTGAAAACCTACATGAAGAAGGCATATACATAGAAAACATAAACACTGAAAATCTGGAGACCGATGATAACGAAACAACAGAACTAACTGCGTATGAAGCAGCAGAAGTAGAAAACATCAAACGATTTATGAACGAGGACAAAACAAGATTCCCATCCCTAAGGAACCAAGAATGGACAAACTTAAAATTAGAAACAGAAAACGTAAACAGACTCCTCCCATACATCGCAACAGACATTATCACAGACTTAAATAATTTAATTTATGAAGGAGCCAAATCAGTAAGTATGAAATTAAAAGTAGAAACAAAACTTCATAAAAAAGTGGACCGACAAAGCCTGGATGGGAAACTTCACTGGAAACCCAGATCAACAAACTTCAAAAAGAAGCCAAAACTGTAAATAGGACGAAAGAGAACAGAAAACTATAGAAAAGAAGAAATATAATTGACATGGAAAGACTAAACAAAAAGCATGAAGAGCTCAAACAAAAAATAGCAGCAAAAGAGGGAAGATTAAGACGATACAGATACAAAAGAAGAGCTTTGAAAACAATGAAAGCCAATTTTATCAAAACATAAACGGAGGAAGAACAAGAACAGAACAAACAAAATACTTCTGGGGCAAGATATGGGAAAGGCAACAAGACCACAGCAGAAATGCCGAATGGTTGAAAAACATGAAAGAAGTGCTTCAGAAAATTCGAAGAAGGAACAGAAAACGAAATTAAAGAAGAAACGCTCAAGACAACCCTAAGAAAAATGGCAGACTAGAAAGCATCAGGTCATGATGGAATACCTGCATACTGGTTAAAAACATTCACGTCCCTACATAAAAGGCTAATGCAAAATCTGAGAAGATGTATCCACAAAACAGGCGTACCAGAATGGATAACAAAAGGAAAAACCACATTAATACACAAAGACACCTAAAAGGGAACAACCCAAAGCAATCACAGACCAATAACCTGTCTACCAACCATGTGGAAAATCTTAACAGCACAACTGAGAGAACTGATCTACTACTCCCTTAATAATCGTGGACTACTTCCCGATGAACAGAAAGGATGCTGGAAAAAGAAAAGAGGGACGCATATCCTACTGTACATAGATCAAAAGATCCTGAAAGGGGTTAAAAGCAGTAAAAAGAACATAGTCATGGCATGGATCGACTACAAGAAAGCTTACGACAAGATCACTCAAGCATGGATAATCGAGTGGTTAATGTTGTACAAAATATCAGACAAGATCATTCATTTGATTAACAAAGCAATGGGAACATGGAGACTGGAACTGACAGCTGGAAGACAATACCTAACTGAGATAAGAATACGGAGAGGCATCTTACAAAGATGTTCTCTATCATCGCTAGTGTTCATCATAGCCATGATGCGACTCAACAATATGCTCAGGAAATGCGATGCAAGATACTAGTTTACAAATACAGAAGAAAAAATAAAACACCTCATGTATATGGACGACCTGAAGCTATTTGCTATAAACAAAAACGAACTGGAAATGCTGATAAACACAACCAGAACCTTCAGTCAAGACATCCAAATGGAATTCGGAATGGAGACGTGCACACTACTAGAGATGAGAAAGGGGAAAACTGGAGTCAGTGGAGAGTAGTGAACTCCCCAACCAAGGGGAGGTGAGGACACTAGGCGATCATGATACCTGTAAATAGTTAGGAGTTCTGGAAGCAGAAACCATCAAATCAACAGAAATGAAAGAGAAGATTAGAAAGAAATACCTTAGAAGAACAAGAAAACTTCTAAAAACTAGATTATATGGCATATAATAAAAGGAATAAACACCTGGCCAGTATCACTAGTAGCATATTCTGGACCATTCAGAGGCTGGAACAAAGAAGAACTGAAGAATCTTGACCAGAAGACTAGAAAACTAATGACCATGCACAATGCACTACACACTACATGAAAATGGGAAGACGGAGGAAGAGGACTGGTTTGTATAGAAGACTGTGTGAATGACACAAAAAATAATTAGGAAAATACATAACACAGAACACAGAAAGGCTTATCATCGCAGCAAGAGACACCGTAAAAATGAACAATACAGAGAACAAAGAGGCAAGAGATAAGTTGAGAAAAGAAAAGTAGGAAGAAAAACAGCTACATGGAAGATTAATAAGAATGACAAGAGAACAAACTCACGAAAACACATGGACATGGCTATGAAAAGGACACCTAAACAGAGAAACTGAATCACCAATAACAGTCACACAAGACAACGTGATTAGAACTAATTAATTTAAAGCTAAGATCGACAAAACACAAGAAAACGGCATATGTAGACTCTGTGGACATAGAAATGAAACGATAAACCACATGATAAATGAATACAGCAAACTTGCCTCCAAAGAATATAAGAACAGACACGACCAGATGGGGGGGGGGGGGGCAGTACACTGGGAACTGTGCAAACAGTTGCCTTTCGATCACTGAGACATATGGTTCAAACACAAACCGGTGGCACTACTGAAAAACGAAAATACCAAAATCATCTGGTCCAAACAGATAAACTCATACAAGCAAGGGGACCGGATGTCATAATAGTTAACAAGAAGGAAATATCCTGCCAAATCGTAGATTTTGCCGTTCCAGCAGCCCACAAGGTGAAGATCAAAGAGACAGAAAAATGAAGCAAATACACGGAACTTGCTAGAGAAATAAAAGGAATATGGAACATGAAAAAAGTTAATATAATACCAATAATCATAGGAGAACTAGGAGCAGTCCCGAAAAACCTGGAAAAAAGACTGGAAGAAATTGAAATCAAAGAGAAGACCAAAATTATACAATGGATGGCAATGATGAAAACAGCTGAAATCTTAAGGAAAATCCTTGAATGCAGAATCCAACCCACATAAACTATGCACACTAACTAGTCACAGGTAAGTTGCAATAAAAATAAAACAAAAACATAGTAAAAACACCACCACATGAACACACAGAGACTGAAAATGCAAGAAATGTCATAAAGTGCTCCCACCCCTAAAATAAAATTTTTAAAAAAGTGATGGCATCAGCCTCGGCTGATACCGCACAAAATAGTCGTGAAGGCTCTAGGGGATGGAAAGGAGGAAGAGCCCTAACCAGATCTCCACTGGAATAGTGTGGAGAATACTGGGACCATAAGGAGGCTTATTGCCACCAAAATCCCAGGGAAGACAAATGGTCGTTGCCAGCGAGAAATCAATGGTAAGCGGCTGTTGCGATAACGCAAAGTCATCTGCAATGATTATCAAAAGATGTGGAGAATACTGGAAATCTGGGGAAACTTGTTGTCATTCAGACTCTAGGGAACACCACTAGTTATTATCAGTGAGCAACCACTGATGATGACCTGTGTTAGAACTCCTAGTAAGTTAATAATAATAATAATAATAATAATAATAATAATAATAATAATAATAATAATAATAATAATAATAATAAAGATTAGATTAAAACTTAAAACTCATATGGTCTAAATATATCTGTTTTGGTAGTGATCAAAGTTATTCTTTTACTGTGATGCTGGTATTTGACTCAAATGAAAAATGTTGGTAAACAATATTAATGAGGAAATTTAGACGCCTGTTGATATCGGTTTGTAAAATGTAATTCGCATGCAGTAGCATAGCATGTGTTTCCAATGTCTGGAGATTACAAGTAAATATTGTGCCTGTTGGTTCAGGAATTATAGAGTAGGTCTTGGTACATCCAAAGACGTGATCATAGTATGCTTCCTGGAACCAGACCCAAGTTATCTCCTCTGAATCACTACTAGTCCTACAAGAGAACGCACTCTCCTACTTATGGTAACTCAAAATATATCATATTCCACCCACATACTCTTTCTGGATTGGATGCCCAAGTTTTCAGACACGGTCCAAAAGCCTGCTATCTTTGCATGGCCTTCACTACTCTATTTCTGATTGCCACATCATATGCTTCCAGAACATCAACAACAAATGAAGTCTTATTTACTTGTACATTATTCATCGGATTTTTCTCTCTCTATTTGTTGACCCTCACAATATATGTGCACTTCGATTATGTTGGGACAATTAGCATAGCTCTTCCTTTAGTAACTATGTCTGTGATTTTTATCCTTTTTTATCTATCATGTTCAGTATATTCCTTTTATGTTTGTCTTTGACATACAGTCTCTGTGAGAATAAATATATATATATATATGTATATGTAACAACAGCCGTTTTGTTGTCATTGTTCTTTCTCCTTTTCATCCCGACCTTGGATGTGTAGCAGTCACCAATAGGGACTACTTTTGAATGTGTAATCACTGTCCTTGTGAGCTGGCTTGTCCAATCAAATCACAAGGCACAGTAATATCGTTAGTTCCTTAGGGACTACTTATGTCCCCTTAGGGTTCGAGGAAAAAGAGGAGACGACCTCCTAGCACCAGCGAGGAACGAGGAAACACTCTCTCTCCTGTCACCGTCGCCTCACTCGACGACTACTACCATCTTCACCTGAAGAAATCCACGGGCGGCCCTAAGAACTCTTATATTCTTCCTCTTCCTCAGACGGACACTGTCCCACTCTCTTCTACCTATACCAAACGGTATAGGTAACCTTGAGTTAATAAAACCCTTTTTTGTTACAGTTACAGAAATACTTTTCGTTGTTCCGTTTCTTTACGATAAAAGGATAACCCCTTTCATCTCCACTCCATCATCCCCTTACAGATGTACTCAAGAAAGCACCACACAAATTAGTGACCACCTGCTTGGAAAGAAACCCAAACACGTGGTTGCTAAAAAATAACGTATAAATAGAATATCAAATATTATTATTCTTCACACTGTAGAGAGTTAAAACAGATCACAAGTCCTTACGACCAATCCAGTTGACTGTTAACTCAAGCAACTTATGTGTTACTTCAAGATAATTGTGATCTAATGAAACAAACTCCATTTGTATATTCAAAATTATTCAAATTCTACGTATACAAAAGAGCAAAAAATATGCCTTTTAACTTCAAAAGATATTTTTTTAATTTTGAAATTTTTTGCACTATCAAGAGTTTTGCACCCAGTGTAAAAACACACCTCTAACCCTTGTAACACTACTACTTGTACTTGTCTGAGAAATCGCTCAAGAAGATTTGAGTTGACCCCATTCCTAATCCTGCTGGCACCTTGAACATGTACATATTACACGGGTTTCGATATTTGACCTGGTAATCTCCAGCCACTTATGATTCAACCGACAAAGACTAAGGGTCAGTAAATTCCTCAAGGTAAGCTTTCATGTTATCAGCCACATTTTGACCGTTTTCTAGCGTTAGGTCATGTTCGCTGACATACCAGTCGAGGTTCCGATCTCTACAATCAGTCCGTCAGAAACTGGAGCACTTCGGTGGCGTTTTATCTGTCTGAGGTATTTGTCCTGGGTAGTCCTAGTAGGTCCACCCTCCCAGGCCTCGCCTTCCCTATTTGGGGTGGAGTAAGTTTATTGCTTCCTGCCTTAGGCACCTAGATCAGGGAATGCTGACGGGGTTGTCCAGGCAATTTGTATCACATCGTCCTGCAGTGGGAAGGAAGTAAATTCCACCACATTTTTACCTGTCCTGTTAGGGTGGATCCGGCACAACGGATGTGATTGAAATATTCGTAAGTGAGACGACATAGAGCTTGGCCAAACAAATGCAGACATCTGCATATATAAACATATATTCATTTGTAAGTGAGACGACATAGAGCTTGGCCAAACAAATGCAGACATCTGAACAGCAGATTTCTATCACTGAACGTGTAGAAAAGTAATGATATTTTTTGTAGCATGGATATTGTTAGTGTGGGTCTCTGGATATATCAAGGGTCATGCTAACAATTAAAATGTAATAATTGGAATATGAGGAAAAATAATTTCTTTTGAATAAAAAAAGTAAAACATGGTTAAAGAATACAATATATTTATTTATTTATAATAGTATTAAAGATATTCTGTGTGAGAGAATTGTTTGTGTCTGTGTTTGGAAAGTTAAATCATCTCGTTTGTAAGGTGTTTAGAGTATAATACTGAATTGACCTGTTTAAGAAAATGTATATATATATATATATATATATATATATATATATAGTGTGTAGATTTCAATTTTGTGTAGAGAATCTGAATAACAGAGCTCAATGTAATTTAAACAGAGCAAAATAGAATTATAAAAAGAAAAACTATACACACATTAAGGTTGTACACATAATAACTTATTTCGACCCCTTTAATTAGGTCTCCTCAGATGTATAGACAACCACGTCAACGTGGTTGTCTATACATCTGAGGAGACCTAATTAAAGGGGTCGAAATAAGTTATTATGTGTACAACCTTAATGTGTGTATAGTTTTTCTTTTTATAATTCTATATATATATATATATATATATATGTTTGCTTGCTGTCAGTATGTGTATGCTTGTGGCAGTATGTGTAAGTTCAGTAGACATTGTAAACAGTGTGTGTATATGAATTTGCCTTCATTTAAGTTAGTGTGAGACTATGTGCATGAACTTGTGCATGAGTTCAGTAAACAGTGTGTGTATGCTGTTTTTTGTTTCATTTTACTTCAAGAAATCAAGGGGCTCAGTTCTCAGAAATCAAGGGACCCATTACTGGGCCTGACATTTGATCTCTATATGAGATACACAGATATTCGAATATCCCATTAAAGTTCTCCTTTACCTGTCAAACGTTGATTTAGTAAAGAAGTTAAGAACATTAATTTTCCTCTCCCCAAATGACTAGTTAACCATGTTATAGTATAACTTTCTTGTGGTCTTTTAGTCTTACCGGATTCCAGGACAAGAATTCATCTAGTCTGGTTGAGTATCCAGCTAAGTGATATTACTTGAGGTAACATTACTAGGAGAAGGTGCACCATTCCTCCTATGAGCAAGTGTATAGCCACGTCGAAGGGATCTGATTTGAGCTTTGAATACTATGTTATTTTGAATATTGTGTCAGGATTTCCTTGTAGGGGGAAGTATCCTCATGTCAGGTTGTGCTGATAAACCCTTTTATAGAGAGACCGAAGACACTCGAGGATAGTGTTTAGTAGGTAATTCAAACTTTCCTGTGGGTAATTCAAACTCTCCTGTAGGTAATTCAAACTCTCCAGTAGGTAATTCAAACTCTCCTGTAGATAATTCAAACTCTTGTTTTGTCATTGTGCGAATATGTGTGTGTGAGTAAGTTGAGAGTAGTCATTTGCTATGGAGGCAATGGAAAACAGAGCGTTATTGTGTATTCGCTTTCTGTCTTGTCTCTGGTTCACTATCCTCTCTGTTTCATTTTTATATCCGGCAGTTTGATCCAGGAGTGAATTTTCTTTTTAGGTGCAAATAATGATTACGTTTGCAGATGCAGTAAACGGCACCTCATGTGACCGTTATTTTTGCTTTTATGTCAAATTTACGCCTGGGGCATTTTTTTTTGCACAAAAAAAACGCAATTGCTTTTTATAAATTTGCTTTGAGGGCGTTGCTTAAATGTTTTCGTTTACACAATTGATCAATAAATATATAGGATTTGGGAGACATGTTAATTCTATACGTCTACCTGATCAAGTCTGTTTAGATCAGAGAGAAATATTATCTACATCCCTGTCATCCATTTGGTTTCCTATTTACTTAGTTAAAAGTAAAATGGATAACACAAGTTTCTAAGAAAAAACAAAAGCAAAACAAAAAAAAAGAAAAAGAAACAACTAAATGATGAAACTGTTTACTCTTTTTTTTTCAATGTCATATTATTTTCTAATAATTTTTATTTTTAATGGAAGAACAACTGACATTTAGGGTAAGAATATTTTATTTTTATTCTTCATCTTTCTTATCAATTACGCATGCCTTTGATCTCCCGCATCTCATATGTTCATTTTTATGGTTAGGAAAGAAAGCTCAAACCCTAACCCTAAGCCTAACTCCATCCATGCGAATGCTTACTTCAAGGTTTCTGTGATATTTGTTGATATTTTTATCGCATGTGAGTCAGCCAAAATGAAAATCATTTGCAACAAACTCACTTGTTCAATTTGAGTGGTCAGTTGAACTAACCCTAACCCTAACCCTAACCCTTGTTCAATTTGAGTGGCCAGTTGAAAAGAAATCGAAAGAAAGAATCAAGTTATCATTTAATATATCGTATGGTAAAAGATCTTGCTTTGAATTTGATCATGGTATTTTATTTATATAATATAATTCAACAGCAATGATTACCAGCCGTCTTCAATTTATCATATTTATCAGCATTTATAAATAGCTGTCTAGCAATATGAATCTGATGATGTGACTAAGAAACTAAATAAGGACCCAAGTCTGCGAGTTAAAAAATGTAAAGAAGAATTCTACATTTAAAAAATGTGGAGAAATAATAATCAAAAAGACTGAAAAAAAAAAGAAAAGAAAAAAGGAAAGAAAAAAGAAGAAAATAAAAAGGACAAAGACAAAAAAGAAAAAAAAAGAGAAAAAAGAAAAAAAAAGAGAAAAAAGAAAAAGAGGAAAAGAAAGAAAAAAGAAAGAAGAAATAGAAAAAAGAAAAAGATTTTAAAAAGAAAAACGAAAAAGAGAAAAAGAAAGAAGATAAAAAGAAAGTTAAACAGATTTGAAAAGAAAAAGAAAGAAATAAGAAGGAAGAAATAGGGAAAAGAAAATTTTATGAAGAAAAAAATTAAAAAGAGAAAGAGAAAACGAAACACTAAAACAGAACAAAGAAAAAAGAAAAAGAGAAAAGGAAAAAGGTTAAAAAAAAAGAAAAGAGAAAAACGAGACGATTTTTTTACTTTTAAATAATGGAAAACATTTTGTTGCTCAACAGGTTTTGGGTAAACTGCCACATCAGTTAGTTTTAATAATTTAACAAACTGAGTTTTTTCATGTTTTTAAAGATCTTTAACCACTTCCTATTTTGTTAACATCAGAGGGTGTACACATAATCGCCTAAAAAATGTAGAATCTAAATTTTTTTCGGGGTGGGGAGATTTACAAAGTTAAACCCACTACTTAGTAAATATTTACAAATATCAGTTAAACCATTGCATGTATGTTCAATGGCTGAACTAGTATTCCTTGTTAATGATGTAATTATTTTCCTTGCTTGCTTTCCATTTTATGTGCTATGTTTCCAAAATTAGAATGAAATATAAGGTTTTCATCATTTAAATCTGTTATCACCTTTTTCAGTGGATCATTTTTCTTAATGTCACTATAGATTTCTTTGACACTGACAATTTTCCAAAATGTCAAAACCTTTTCAATAAAATGAACTGTTTCTGCAGTATCCTCTTCATTTAATAATGGATGCAATTTAATTGCTGCTACAGTTTGATCACAAAAACCTTTTAAACAATGAGAAACATTTCGTTGCTCAACAGGTTTTGGGTAAATTGCCACATCAGTTAGTTTAAATAATTTAACAAACTAAGTTTTTTTCATGTTCGTAAAGACCTTTTACAACTTAAAACCGGTGTCTTTGTGTAAAAAGAATGTTAAAAGTTTATGTTTATGTGAAAGATTTTTTTTGGGTCTAAGATTTGTCAAACATACAAGAAAAGCACAAAAAAGCAATGACCACCAGCGATTAAAATATTGAATTAAAGTTCGATACTCTACACTTTAAAAAGTAAATTAGAATCTTATTTCATAACAATAAATAAATTTAAGAGCAACAGTCAATTTTATCTGTATTGGAGGGGGGTGCACGGTTAAACGAACGAAAATATCCAACTTTCTCTATAGTACAATTGAGACCTCTTTAATTAGTGCACTGTATTTGTTGTAAAATTATTAAATAAAGTTTACTGGATTTAAATTCTGACATTAACTTTGTGATAATAAATAACATTGTAAATAAATTACATTTTTCATTATTATTATTATTATTATTATTATTATTATTATTATTATTATTATTATTATTATTATTATTATTCTAGCAGTTAAAAATTACATTAAAACTTTTGTTTTTTCTTCCTTATGAAGGACAGTCAACAAAAAACATTCTTTTATTTAAAAAAAACACTGATATAAAATTCTAATTTACTTTTAAAAATGTTTTTTATTTCTTGAACCAAAAATATTTTATCACACACAAAAACAAACTTTTTGATACACAAAATAAACTTTGCGCATTCTTTTTACAAAAACAAAAACAAAACAAAAACAAGTCAGAACATTGGACGATATTTCTTTAACAACCAAATATGCCGCCATTTTTATTTCGATGATGTGTAAGAATGTGACATAAAAGTTCAATTTTATTTAAGTTATAAAATAATGTCCGGGCAAAAAGTGGTGTTTAAACTATTGTTGAGACAATTAATTGGAATCGGGAATCGGAAAAATGGGAACGTTTTGTGGTATCGGAATCAGTATCGAAATCGAAAAATTTTGAGCCTAATTTCCGATTCCAACAAACCATTATTTAATTTCATGTTTCATTTCATGCTTAAAACTTAATTTCCAATTGCTGGTACTAATGATAAAATGAATATTTGTTGTTTTTAAAACTACCAGTAAAACAAAAATCTATATATCAAAATAACGACTTTAGCTAAAAATTGAACCGAGAGAAATGCCACGATAAAAATGGCACATGCAAAAATGACACAGTTGCAGCAGTTACCTCCTCCTTTCAAACATAACTACACCGGTTGGCCGTTAGGTGTCGCTTTTTCATCGACAGGTGACGCTGAAAAGCGACACCAGAGTTATCTGCCCTTCTAATTATAAAAACCGATGTAAACGGAAAATCACTCTCTTGTCTTTTCAACTGGCCTCGGCAGAACGACGTTGACACCAGCACTCCGTCTCACTCTCTCTTGTCTTTTCAATTTGCCTCGCAGAACGACGCTGACACAGCGCTCCGTCTCACGCTCTTTTCTCTTCAACTGGCCTCGGCAAAGCAACAACCAACACACGTTTCTTCCGTCAACACGTGTTTCAAACAACGGTAAGAGTTCTCAACTCATTTTCTTTGTGTACGGCTTTCAAAGACTTTTCCCACGCCGGATTCATTTTCTTCACATACGCATCTCAAGAACTGTTTCTTATCGACATACATACATCACAGACCTCATCATTCCACGTACACATACGTTCAATAAACCTTATTTGAACTACCTCATTTTGTTTATTAATTATTACTCTGTCTTTGCATGCAACATTGCTTGATTTAATGAACACGCTTATAGTCGGGGAACACGACCCTCGATCCCAACACAGTTAAAATGGCACGAGTGGATAAATATGAAAAAATCGCACGAGTGAAAAATATTGATGAAAATCTCACAATGAGTTTATCAAATCATTATTTTCAATCAATTACGCGGAAAAAGATTAGAGAAAAAATAATTAGAAAGATCTGTTCATGTAATGTACGCCACCCCCAAGTGTACTTTTACTTTTGCAAAAATATCGACACGCATTACACTTTTAAAAAAAATCGGAATCGGGTATTTAGAACAGAATCGGTAATTTTACTGGAATCGTGAAACAATTTGGAATCGTCCCATCAATAGTTTAAACCAAGGGTCCATTTTATCCAACATTTAGGCAATATCAAACAAAACACAACGGTCCATATTCTACAATTGGACTGATATTTGCTATTACAAAGTGCACCTTTTTAAAACTCACGTTATGAAGAAAACACAAATTATTTTTATAATAAAGATATTCATTATTACGAACAAATTTTTGTGACAAATTTCTTAAATATTCGAAAATGTTGTTAATACTTTTTACACTAAAGATTAAATATTGCAAATTTATATAAATTAACATTTATACTTACTTCAATATTGTTAAATAGCAGAATTCTGATGGTAAAAAGTGAAAAATATTTTTAAAAAGATTCAATTCAATTGTTATTCGATATTTAGCCATCTTAGTGTTGACTACGACTGACAGAATGTCCCCAAAATAACTCGCTCTCAGTCAGAGAATAAACACATGTACTATACAGTACTATATTAAGGATTGCCTTGATATATATATATATATATATATATATATATATATATATATATATATACATTTTAAGAAAATGTGGACGGAATACTCTCTAAAGCCCTTTCACTTAATATCTCATCAAGAGTGTTAGTGTTGACTACGACTGACAGAATGTCCCCAAAATAACTCGCCCTCAGTCAGAGAATAAAGACATGTACTATACAGTACTATATTAAGGATTGCCTTGATATATATATATATACATTTTAAGAAAATGTGGACGGAATACCCTCTAAAGCCCTTTCACTTAATATCTCATCATGAGAAAATCTTTAGTTTTAAAAATGAAAAATATTATAGCGACGTAATGAAAGAACACAACAGGGGAAATTGAATATGCCAGGGAATTAATGATAAATTAACTACAAACGATTAAAATTAATTTATTAATATTCGTTTTAAAATAATAAAAAGGCACATTATAGGATTACTAAAAAAAGAAAACATGCGGGTGGTTAGGGTTAATTTCTCCTGTTGCGCTCTTTCATTTCGTTATAGCAATATTTTAAATTCATTTGAACTGACGATTTTCTCCTGGGGAGATGTTGATTGAAAGGCCTTAGAGAATATTCTATCCATTTTCTTCAAATGTGTGTTTACATCTTGTACCTCTAAACACACACTAGCATACATATGTGTGGGGAGTTTGAATTACCTACAAGACACGATCCTCGACTGTCTTCGGTCTCTCTGTACAAGGGTTTGTCAAGACAATCTGACACGAGGATACTTACCCTTACAAGTAAACCATGACCAAATATTCAAAATAACATAGGATTTGCAGCGCCAATAATATCCCTCAGCACGGCTATACAATTGCTCATACGAGGAATAGTGCACCTTCTCTAGTGATGTTACCTCAAGTAACACCACGTAGCTGGATACTCCACCAGACTAGATGAATTCTGGTCCTGGAATCCGGTCCGACAAAGAGACCACAAGAAGGATATACTCTCACATATTTTACTGGTCAATTGGGGAGAGAAAAATTAATGTTCTTAACTTTTTTAATAACTCAACGTTTTAGAAATAAAGGAGAATTTATATTCAAATATCTATGCATCTCATATAGAGAGCAAGTGTTAGCCCCAGGAAGGATCCCCTTGATTTCTGAGAACTTTAACTGAAGTAAAATAAAACAAAAAAGTGTGTACGTGTGTGTATGATAATATAAAAACAATTAGTTTATATAGTTCAAATTGATTCTTATGAGAATCAAGTTCTAAACCAAAAATTAAGCTCAGTATTCAAAAGTTTTAAATAGTTATTTCAAAATGTGTAATAGAACTATAAATAAATAAACTGACAGATCAAAGGTTATGAAACTGACAATAAATCAAAGTATGACATAAATTTGATCTGTGAATTGAGTTAGTTATATATTATACTAGCAGGGTTACCCGGCGTTGCTCGAGGTCATGAAAAAAACAAATTCGAAGAGGTTAAAAAGTGTGTGTAACATCTTAATATTGAAACTTCTATCTCTCTACTTATCTCTCTATCTTTCTCTCTTTCCCCCTTCCCGGTTTTTCCACATCCCTCTCCCCCTCTTTCACTCAGCCCAGTCGATTCCTCTCTCTAGATTTAATGTATTGAAAATAATAATAATAATAATAATAATAATAATAATAATAATAATAATAATAATAATAATAATAATAAGTCATTCATCTGAGCTTTCAGTTTTAAAGTTATTGCTCCTGGGCAACACCCAGTTTTTCCCCCACCCATTTCCTAAAAAATATAATGAAATCTATATTTGTTTTAATTTATTCCCTGGCAACGCCGAGTTTATTATCTTCTCCCTCCCCCTTAATAATATAATGAACCTATATTTATTTTAGTGTATTCCCGGGCAACGCTGAGTTTTTTGTCTTCCCTTTCTCCATCAAGCATATACCACATAGGAAATTTACTACTGCATTATTGCACACACCTGCTCTATCTAGGATATTGAGCACTGACTCCCGAGCAACGCAGAGTACATTTTCTGGTATAATAGTATAACACAATACAGTGAAAATCTTTCTCCCGGGCAACGCGACGTTTAAGAACACATGCTCTATGTAAGATTGCTTTATCTAGGATATTGAGCACTTTAGATAAACTTATACCATTTACCATGGCTCCCGGGCAACACCGAGTTAACAAAAGACAGAGAAGTTCTTTTTATGGTGCAACGCTGTGTCTATCTAGGATACAATATACCACTTACCAAATGTAATACTGTAATCTTATATTTATTGTTCCAATTTAGAGTGCTACTGAAACCACCCAAATAAAATTAATGCCTCCAGAGCACAACTAAAACCACTTTTTCCAAGTTTATCCACCCCCTAAGAAATGAATGCATTGCAATTACAGTGTTTTCGTTCTAAATTATGGCTGAAAAACTCGACGCCCATCCCCTGACGAAATCTGCTCCATAGCTACCTTACTGGTGCACTTAGAGATTTGGGAATACTTCTATTATCTTCCCCGGTTAATTTTACATAAGAATACACTTTTAGATTTTATGTCGATCCTATAACACTTTTCTCTATAGGACACACACAAACACACAGACATTGAGTTTTATATATATATATATATATATATATAGAGAGAGAGAGAGAGAGAGTGTGTAATTCAATGTTATAGGAGAAAAAACAAGTTTCCAGTGTTTACGTAAAGCCGAAGATATTGATAGAAGATAAACTAATGTATAGTATCCATTTAATATATCTATCTATCTATCTATCTATCTATCTATCTATCTATCTATCTATCTATCTATCTATCGATCTGTCTATCTATCTATCTATCTATCTATCTATCTATCTACACTTTTTACTACTACTACTACTACTACTACTACTAAACTCTACTAACGCATTTAACACTATTGAAGAATACTGAAAAGCTATACAAAATATATTTTATCACCTTATAATATTTGTGTATATACATGAAATAGTATATATATATATATATATATATATATATATATATAATCTGCGGCGGAATCAGATCTTGTGGGGTTATTTATTTTATATACCGTCAGAAATATATTTGATGATACAGATACCAGATGATGGATTAGCCATAATAAGGGATTTCAACAAGATCAAGGGAGAAAACTTCAAGAAAATTATACATATGGAAATGAAAAAATTAGGCCTAAGAGTAGACGTACTGGCTAACATAAGAATAACTCAGTTTTTAGATGCCATTTTGAAGTTAAATGAAACTACTTAAGAGCCATATTTCAAGGACAACGTCAATCCAATATAGCAACGAAAATGTATTTAAGTAGTCAAGCTACATTTACAACACAGCTCTAAAAAATAGTGGACACCATAATATCGAAATGAGATATAAGCAACAGGACACCAATAATTATAATGAAATAAAAATAGAAGAAAAAGAAATATAATCTGGTATACACCGCCCTACAGTCAGATGCTAAAAACTAAACTTGGCGAGAAATTCCTAAATCTTATCGAAAAAACATTTCCCCGTAACTAATCTTTTGCACAAAATATTTAATAAAAATAACCTAAAACTGTCCTACACTTGCTGCAAACACTTAGAAAGTATAATTAAAGCACACAATAACAAAATACTAAATGATAGCAGTAAAGAAAAAAATAATAGCCAAATGCGTAAAAAAGTGATCAACATAGCACGATAAAAATAACACTAACAAGAAAAAAAATGTAACCACTAGAAATAGCAATCATCCAAATAGAAAGTAAGTAATGAAGAGAAATGCTGTCACTGTAGAACTCGGACACTGTTACACTGAATGTATCATACGCTTTATATAAAACTGATGTGTTGGAATAGATAAGTTCTTGTGATAAAAAGTTATTTACCTTTCTATAAAATATAGTTAGAAGGTTGGACTAAATCTTTAGCTCAGAATATCCTTGTATAAATATTTCAAATGTTCGTCCATCGGTGATAGAAGTATTGATGATTTAAAAATGTTCTCACATAGCATTACTAACACAGATTTAAATAACCACGAGACACAGGCATGTTGTGGAGTAGCATTGGTAAAGATTTGCACAGACTCTGGTGTATCCGCTGAGGTAAATGTCCTCGTTACACAGAAAGACATACTGGGTTTCGACCTACTGCTTGGATATGATGCTATCAAGGCACTGGGTGGTGTTCTCATTACACCAGCTGGGACTGTGAAATTCCCTAAGGCACAGGTGTAAGCTGCACTTTGCATTGATCAGCCAGACTTCAAGGTAGAGTTTGATCAATGCCAAAAGATCTGGACTGCATTGTGGAAATGGACGGACGATAAAGTACAATTCAAGCTACGGAATGGCGTCACAGAATACTCCGTGGCCGCGATCGTTAGAGCCGTTAGAGCCGCATATGCGTGTGGCAGTGGGTGTAATAAAACGCAGGGCGAATGCGGTAACCAAAGGGTGGAATGATCAAACAAGTGATGCCCTCCTCACCCGAATGATTGCAGAAAGTGTTGAGAGAACGACGCACGAGGACCCGGCTCGAGGAGAGTGGTGTGTCAATGGAGAAGAAATGAATGTATGGGTTGACGCTAATTCACTAGCATTGGGAGTCCTGTTGGAGAAGGATGGAGCCATGTTGGCGGATGCGCCCAGCACATCAATCTTGCTGAGTTAGATGCTGTGATGAAGGGCGTTAACCTAGCACTACAGTGGCAAGCAAAGAAGTTGCACTTGCATACTGACTCCCTTTGCGTCTATCACTGGGTGTCCGACACACTGACTGGGAAAGCAAGAATACGCACTAAGGCAGCAAGTGAGATGTTGATAAGACGAAGGTTAGACACCTTAAAGAGTCTGGTCTGCGAGTATGGCCTGGTAGTCAGTGTAACATTGGTCCCGTCATACTGCAACCTTGCTGACCAACTGACACGAGTGACTCGCAAATGGTACGATGCAATAAAGGTGGGTGCCGAGCCCGTTCAGCAAACATGCGATGCTACAGTGAGCACGATGAGCAAGCAGCAGATAGAAAACATCCACAGACAGAGCGGACATCCAGGCGTCAAGAGGACTCTATATTTCGTGAGGCGCGTAAATCCAGCAGTGGCAAAATCAGAGGTGAAACAAATCATCAAGCACTGTGAGATGTGTCAGTCAATCGACCCAGCACCAGCGCGGTGGCGAAAAGGACGACTGGAAGCAAGTGATGCATGGCAAAGGGTGGGAATGGATATCACCCATTATAATGGCAACCACTTGCTTACTCACATCGACTGTGGACCAACCCGTTTTGCAGTTTGGCGACCAATTGCACGCCAAGATTCGGCAAGTGTTATTCCACAACTATTGTCCGTCTTTTATGAAAGGGGTGCACCGCATGAGATTTTGGCCGATAACGACACAGCATTTAGCAGCCAGCGAGTAAGACAGTTTTTATTTTAATGGGGAGTTCAATTGCGGTTTCGATGCGCTTACGTACCATCAGGCAATGGCATCGCAGAAAGAAGTCACCGCAGCATAAAGAGGATTGTTGCCAGGAAGAAGTGTTCTGTTGTGGAAGCAACATACTGTTACAATGTTACGCCGAAGAATGGCATGTCCCCGGCAACCGCACCCGCGAATGCTATCTACACGTACCGGACTCGGGTAAAAGGTATCGACATTGTGCAGTCACTTGACAATGAGGAGATGGACGGGCCATATGATGTTGGAGATCATCTCTGAGTGAAACCGCCAGGCTGTCGATGTACCACCAAATTCAAACATGGACGAGTGACTGGCATGGTCAGTCAGCAATCTGTCTTGGTTGATGGAATTCCACATCACATACGCGATCTTCGCCCTGCTTTGGGGGCGGACCATTCAACCACTGGGGAAAGTAATAGGTCGTCTGGCGATGAACTATTAATGGGCAGCACCAGTGATCCTCACGAGAATGAAGCCACAAGTTCAGAAGTAGAAACTTCGTCAGTAGATTTAAGAGCGGAAACTTCATCGGACGATTCAGAAGCAGAAACTGGGATACATGTCCCACTTCGGAGAAGTTTAAGAATCAAAAGGCCACCACCACCTTGCATCATGTGTGATCAAGATATCAGGGGAGTGTAGCAGCCATCATGCAGATCCAGAAGGAAAAAGAATGAGGGTTGCACCGTGCATTGTCCATATGGGATTGAACCCAGAGTGTTTAAGTAACCAAATAGAAACGTGTGCTTTTAGTCACGCGACGAGACTGCTCATATGCAAATGAGCCTTGTTTTGCATGGGTTAATTCTCGTCGTGATAAAAAGCTTAGACATTTTGCTCTGGGGGAAGAGCGAGAAAGGTTGATGTTGTGACTACGTCGAGTGCAAAGAGAAAAAGAAAGAAGAAAAAAAAAGAAAAAAGGAATCAAATTCTGGACAAAAAGTTTGATTGTAAACGTTGCGTCGTTCGCTTGCGTTTTTGGACTGTTGGTAGTGAAAAGACCAAAAAAGACAATTCGGCAATATTTGCCAAAGAAAGCCCGAATAACAAGTACTATATGGGTATGAAGTTCCTTGACTTTTAAACCAAATATTACGAAAATAAAAGCACATTATTTCTGCAAGAATTGTATCGCGGAGTCGTGATGTGTCTTATCTGGAAAATCTCACAGAACTCTTCAAAGTCGGAGGATGTAAATTGAGTTCCGTTGTCACTGACCAAACAATTGACCACCCCAAAACGGGCGAACAATTTATGAAGGAAGTTTATACTTACCTCTGTAGTGAGCTTTTTACATCGGAACACTTCGGACCATTTGGTGAAACTATCTACTGTAATTAGATAGTAAAACCCTCTCACAGGCCCACAAAATCCACCTGTATCCTTGACCAACGTTGGTCCGTTTTGGGCCACGGACTATGTTTAATATGATGTGCCTTTGCCGCTAAGGTACAGCCTTTACACGTATTGCCGATGTTTTCAATGTCTTAGTCCATTCCAGGCCAGTACACGTAGCTGCGCATTAAGCTTTTAATCCTATTTGTCCCCGGATAGCCAACATAAAAATCTTTCAGGATTCTCCTCTCGTTTTTTGGGGGGATGACGACTCTCTCGCTGTACAGAAGTGCATCATCACATAGTGAAAATCTGTCGGAAATGTGTTCGTCCATATCTAACATTTTTTTTTTTTTTTAATGTTCATGAACTCATCATCAAGGACTTCATGCTTTATTTCATGTAGGGTTACAAGGAGTTCTTTTTATTGTGTTGCACAAAATAGTTTTTATTTCCTCATCAGTTTTCAGGGAAGCAATCCAGTGGTTCTATATGTCTCGGAACCAGTCTTCACAATCCAGTAGCGTGATAGATATTTTCGAGGGTAATTATTCCATCCTAAAATTGTAGTTTAGTAGGAGTCTCCCTCATCTCAGTAGTCTATTTGTCGTGTATACGGACAGACCCTTTTTTGGACCGAAAATGGTGAGTAACGGTTTGTAATCAGTCTGTAACGTAGACAATCTTCCGTGTATGTAACGGTTGAATTTAAGAACTGCAAAGATTATTGCCAAAGCCTCCTTTTCGACTTGGGAATAATGTTTCCCAGCTGGAAGCAGTGTCCTCGATACATGAGTTTGTGAGTTCCGTCTAGCATTTTATGAAGAATACATGTTCCCATTGCGTACGAGCTTGCGTCGCTAGCAATTATGATTTCTAGGTTCGGGTTATAGTGTGTGAGGAATAAATCCGACGTTAAAACACTAATAATTTTATCGAATGCTTCCTGGTATTCGGGTATGCATTCCCAAACCTTATCTTTTCTTAAAAGTTTGTTCAGTTGAGCACGGAGGTTATGCATATTTGGGATAAATGCTTAGTAATAATTTGCCAATCCCAGGAAACTTTGTAGGGATGTGATGTTTTCAAGGACCGGAATGGTCTTAATTGCAATGGCCCGCTCTGGACCCGGCCTTCTGCCGTCTTTATCCATATGTCCCAGATATTTGATTTCTTCTAAAAAGAAATCACATTTCTCTTCTTTTATTTTGAACGCGTTCCCGGTTTTTGTCCATATTTTTATTATTTATTAAAACATCGTCTAGGTGTGCTATCGTAAAATCAAGTTCGCCCAGCATAGTATCCATAACTTGCTGGAAAAGTGCTGGTGTGACGTTGACCTGAAAGCAAACCTTTCATACTTGTATAATCCGCGATGCGTGTTTATACATACTAATTTAGAACTTTATTCTTCAACGGGGGTTGGAGGAAAGCATCGCTAAGATCATTTTTTTAAGAAAAATTTGCCTCTATTTAATTTTGTAAACACTTCTTCTGGACTCGGAAGTGGATAATAATAGTCTCTGAGTGCTGCGTTTAGTCCTGTCAAAAAATCGGCACACACACGGATTTCTTTAGATTTGTTTTACATAGACAGTAGGCGCTGCCCATTAGCTATACTCAACTTTAGATAAAGTACTGGTCCTTACTAATCTGTCTAATTCCTCGTTAATGTTTTTACGAGGCGAAATGCATATACTTTTTTTTTTTAAATACGGTTTGAACGTTCTCTTTCAGCTCAAATTTTGCTGACATCTTATACATCGACCAAGACCGCCAGGGAAAAAACTTCGGGGGCAGTTTTTTTTCAATTCCTTCTTTAGGTTTTCTGACTCGGTCGTCAGATTTTCTATTTTCTGGCAAAACGTGTTGATTGGTAAATCCCATAGGTTGAACTGTTGCATCCAGTCTGTACCAAATCAATTATTGATATCTTTTAAATACGAACATTTTCATTTTTGCGTTTATATTTAATTTCTCATCGGTCACTGATCTGGCTACTATGTTTGCTTTAGCATGATCGGTTTATCCAACCTTTTCCATGTATGCAAGTTTATTATCGACGCGTCCGAACCAGAGTCTAATTGCAGTTTCACATTTTTATTCAGGATTTGTACCTATATTTATGCCAGCCTGTTCGTCTATTCTCGTGGATTGAACACCACTTTTATTTCTTCTATTCGTTCTGCAATGTGAATTCTTGTGTTCGACTTACAAGTTAGACAGGTTTTAAAACGGTATGTATAATCCATAACCCAATGAAAGGAATCGCAACGAAAACAAGGGCTATGCCGTAATTTTTCCTGATTTATTTTGGTTGGACTGGTTTTGGAAGAAGAGTTGAATTGTGATTTCTGAGTATATTTCTTATGTCAGCAATGTCCGACTCTTCAATATCTCTAGAATTTGTTTAACACTTACAAATCTCTGGTAGTCTTCGGCTAATTTCTGTAATGTTAAATTCAGCTCACTTTCTAACTTGTTTAGGACTCTACATCTGATTTCTACGTATTTAGCTGATACAAGTCCTTCTACAAATATTAAGCATTTAAAGTTATCCGCGCTAAGTTCAGCTTGTTTGAAATCGTCACAGTTTTTATTAACAATTGAAGCGAAAGGTGAATAATCTTCGTTGTCTTTTCTGATTAAGTTCATGCACTTGCACCGTTTGTGGAACAGGGAAATTTTAGGACTAAATAATTCTATTAAAAGTTTAACAGCTTCAGAAAAAGTCAAGTTGCTGGTTTTACGGGGTAAAATATACTCCACGAATTTGTTATGTTCGGTGATCCCTAATTTTTCAAGTAGTAGGCGAACTTTTTAAAGTCTTCCCAATTTTCACAATCTATTTTGTATAGATCGTAATACCTTCTGAAATATGAAGCAAAGTGTTATCCTCGTCTGGGGAATAAGTGTCAAGTGCTCTCCAAACAGCATTTTGGGAAAACGCATTTTCGTTCTCTGTAGTTTGACCCATATTCGACATTGTTTGTAGTAATAACTCGAATTTTCCATTTCGTTCCAGTAGTCTTTCTTCGTTTTTCGTCGATTTTTTGTTTTTGTTCCAGTTGTTATTGCATTAGGAATTTAGCGAGTTCTGTTATCGTTGATTTAAAATTTTCCATGTTTAGATGTGTATTTATAGAATATGGTTTTTAGAAGTTTTTTTCTTTCATACCACGTTCCAAACGTAATATCGATTGTAAAAGAGAGAAATAAATGATAACACCTTCTTGTTGACAAAAAATGTCAGTAAGTCTTTTACGTAACAGTAGTTTTTGCGGTTAGTACTTTTAGTCAACAGTAAAAATAAAAGTTTATAATTTCGGCGGTGGTACTTTTATTCTCGTTTGGAGAGATGAAAAATGTATTTTTTCTTGTTAAAAAGAAAATAACACAGTAACACAGTGCCGGAATGAAAATAATTAAATCGTTGACTTTCTTTGAAAGAAATAAGTGTGTTTCTTCGTAAGAAGAAACACAAAGAGAGAGCATTGACTTTGGCTAAAAAAAATACTACTCACGAGAATTTTTTCTTCTTCTTGGTCCGCCGATAAAGCCTGTTTTTAAAACTTTGACGATTGTCGGTTCATTTCGCCGATGGTTTCTCCACGTTCGTCTTTTTAAAGATTCTCAGATTAAAAGACCCTTAATGTACCTCGTCACCAGTGTTGCGAACCTGTAAAGAGTCCGGAAAGAATGACACAGATTCGGATTTCAGTAAAACAAAGTATGTTGAAGAAAGCAATAATACAACATGTAAAGAGAGTGGCTGAACGTTTGTCTGACTGTCAGTATTAGACTGAGTAAGCTCCAACTCCGGGAAACATGTACTCCCGGTATTTATATGAAGCGGAAGAGTTCATGTAGTTCGTAAAGTATGGTATCATAACAGTTTCTAATACTTTTATCAAATTGGCATACTTCAAAATAAAAACAATGAAATGCTTACAATTTTAATTGTAGTCTCTAACTTGAAATACTCAAAATAATCACAGTCGCATTTCAAAACCGACGACTACCCACACCCCTGACCCTAACCATCTAGTTACGTTACCATCTAGGTTATAATACCCGTTCACTATCTTGCCGTTTTCGATCTCCACAGGGTAATCCTGGTACACTGAGCTAATTCAACGTCCGAGACTGTATCCATTAAGCCAATCACACTCTGAGTTGAAATGGAGAATTACTAAATGAAAAGAAAAAAAGAGAAGAAAAAAAAACGAAACAATAAGACTTACTCCATCTTGACTTCACAATTGACTGTGCAAATACAATATGCTGAAGGAGGAGGGGAAAGCAATATAAGTATCTCAGAAAAATGGTAATCTTGAGTAGAGAGATTGGACGTAAGAATAAAAAGCTGAAGCAAAATAATGCGAGCTTCTTGTTTGCATTGCTGGCAGTGAGCGCACATTCAAAGAATCTGGACACAAGATAAATCAAATGAAACGAGCGGAACCCTGTGGAAATTCCACGGTGCTTTCTACATCAATCTGTACGACGGTAATAAAGTATAACAGAGCCGTCTCCCGTTACCCAACTTGTAACTACCTATTGCATTGTTCATCTATAGTAATAAAAACTTTTATATTTGTATGTTGGTCGTTCCAGATATTATTCAATCCTTTCAGATAACATTAACAAACAGTATAAAAATGAACGAGTGAAAAAGACTAGGATAAAACATTGAGAGCATAATACATATGCTAATGTTGCTGGTTTAGGTATTATTAGACTGAAAATTGGACGATCTCATTTCTTTTAAATGTGTGTGAAAGGTGATAACGTACGCACAAACACGAAGTGCTTTAGCATATTATTATATAGATAAGAAACAAAACAGATGAGACTATTTTTGGTAAATTTGTTGATTAACACCCTCTGCTGAATACGTCCATCCCCAAATAAGATTCTTCTTTTTATAGGCGATTCGTGTGAACGCCTTGAAAAACTTGGCAGAAAGAAGAAAAATAACAATTATTTTCGAATTAAGAATTTCATATAAAAATTTAACATAAAATAGTACCCCAGTTCCCGGTCATTCTAGCGTTTTAGAGCAGTTAGCCAAATCTGTTTACCACTATCCTAAAGTCCGAGTGGGAAGACCACACGTAATCGCCTAAAAAAGTAAATCCCATCTCCCCCCAAAAAACGCACACGATTTATCTTTAACAGCAAACTAAACAATATTGATAACCCGCTCTAAAAGCTAGAATGGTTACGTTAAATTTATATGCGAAACTGATCCCCCACACTAAATTATAATGTGTTTTCGTTTTTTTCTTTCGGACAAGTGGGGGGAGCGTTGTTATCTACAATAATATCTAATTCTTTCGTTCGGTCAGTCATTTAAACAAACTTGCACACAAAGACTTTTTTTAATTTTCTTATACTGATTCGATGATTCTTGCTGTAAAAAAATACAACAATGTCCAAAGTAATTCTATCATCTTTCTACTATTTCCCTTTCCTTACTTTTTGATTAACATTGACTTCAGGAGAATCATTTTGAAAACTGCCGTTCAGCACATTTTGAAACCAACTTACTATTGCATGAACCATTATATTTTATATATTTTTGTTTAAAGTTAGTCAGAGCAAATTAAATAGGATATACAAAATTGTGAAAAACATCTTGTCACGTTGGAATTGTTTAATATGGCCGATATAAATAAATGGTGTAAGATGGAATGGGAAATAAGTCTGTAGATAATATGCTACAAGGGAAATAACCACCACCACATGACATGTTGTTTAGAAAATGGAAAACATGAAAATATATTTGCATTGGGAACAAGAAATACCTGTATAGTCCTGCCAACACCCCATCAACAAAAAATACCTCCCCTCCAAAAAAAGAGGAAATAATGCCTAGGATGATAATCCCCTAAAAATGGAACATATATTATATTTTGATCTGAACAAAAAATCCGAATGTATACACTATTCAAACTTGTATGTATATATCTATCTATAACACTCTCCCTCCATCCCTCCTTCTCTCTCTCTCTCTCTCTCTCTCTCTATATATATATATATATATATATATATATATATATATATATATAACTTTATATAAATATATAACTTTATATATATATATATATACATAACTTTATATATATATATATATATATATATATATAGAGAGAGAGAGAGAGAGAGGGAGAGGGAGAGGGAGAGAGTAATATCTATAACTCTCTCCCTGTTCTCCCTCTCTCTCTCTCTATATATATATATATATATAAATATGTATATATATATATATATATATATATATATATATATATATATATATATATATATATATATATATAAAGTAATGCGAATTTTTCGAGTTTACTTCCAGACAAAATAGCTTTTTAAACACAATAATTCCAATATGGTCATGCTGTATGCCTATAATTGATGTGTGTTTTCGGAAATTATCAATCCGCTTCAAGCGATTTAACAATTTCCTTCATTATTTCCGGCATAATAAACTCTCATAAAATAGTCATAGGAAGTCGGAGTAACTTTTATTGACATGCAAAAAACAACTACCATCGCCACAAACTTACACCGGGACTTATTCTTCATACGATAACACCGCCATGACATTCCTTTAAAGATAATTGGGAGAAAATGGTATAATCTTATGAAATGCTGATTAATGAAGTTGCAAGTTCTCGTGGTGCAGGGGATAGCCTGCGGGCCTTCTGATCCGTAACTAGGGATGCATTTTATTCTTTTTCTTACCGAAACATTGTAATTTTACTGTGAAGTCACTCTGCATCTCAAGTTTCTATCAAGAAATAAATTCGTAAACATGAAGAGAGAGACAGAGAGAGAGAGAGAGAGAGAGAGAGAGAGAGAATTGGGTAATTTTTACAAAATTTTTCGTTCATTCCTTTGTAAGATAATAAAAAAATGATCTGTAATTTCACGAACTGCTGAATAATCACGTCGGCAAGTCCCTGTGCCGCAGTCTGTAAGGATTTCTCCTTCACTGACCGAAAAGAGAAAAGATTGAGTATTGTATCAGAACATATGCTACACATTAACGTTAATTCTACTTTGAAAAAATAACATAAGAATAAAACGGAAAGAAAAACATATTGTAAAGTCGGCCAATATTCAAACGGGACATAAAAATAAGCACCGGTTTATATTTTTTTGATATTCAAGACAGACGATTTCCTTTCATTTTAAATGGTTACATATTTGCCCAATGAACACGTGATCGAAGCACAATAACAGTTACTTCAGTGTAGAAGTATTTCTCCTTCACTGACTGTGGAAACCTTCACGAATATAATTGGGTCACATTCACTTTTTTTAATGTCTAGTGAACTAGTTTTATTTTTTTTTAATACACCACTACTGGAAACGATGAGGCCAGTCACCCATAAATCTATGTTATTTTTTTTTCCTAAATTAAATAATTATTTTATATTTTCCCAGCTCAACGCAAAAACATGGATGAATCCTATTTTAATCACCTAAATTACTTATAGTTAAATTGGTTCTTTCCTGCTGTTATTTTTTTCAGAATTAATACCCTAATACTTATATTTTTTAATTAAATAATTATTTTATATTTCCCCAGGCAACGCCGCGACACGTTAGTTATGTGTATATGGTTATATATTTGTATGTTAAGGATTCAGTCCTAAACTAATTAACCGATCATCATATTTTTAATAGAGCTGGGTGGTTATATGGGCTATATTTAGTTTCATTTAGTTTTATGCAGAGGGGGCAAAGAGAGGATGGAAGTTCTGAAAATTTAGATACCTTCGATTTTTGTGAAATTTGAACAATAGGTATTTGACACAGATTAATAAATATTCACCAAAGTTCTGTTCAATCAATGGTGACTTTGCACGCTGGCTTCAAGAGGAAATTTCGATGTCAATATCTAGACAAAAAAAAACTCATGTGGGTCTACAGATTTAGAATCCATGGAACAATTTTAAAGTTGAATGTCAAGGGAAACAGTTTCACTCATTCATTTCCAAGAGTAGAGTGTGTCAGAGTTATTGTCAATTTCGGTGCACATTTAAAGCATATTAAACGGCGATAAATCAAAGAATGTTGAGCATTCCTAACTAAAACTTGGTGGACAAGTCAGGCATGTACTGATGTTTATTTGTACCAAATATAGTTTCTAAATGTTATTAACTACTAGCAAAACCTACCCGCTCTCCATGTAGCAATTAATGGAACTGTAGTCTTTACAGAACAACAAAGAAATGATTTTCATTTGACATTTTTGTAATTTGGAGAAAACCAACAAATAGATGAGTGTCATGGTGTTATTTGATATATTCCAATGTTGAGGAAATTTATTTTGTATGAACATAGTCATTTTTTATTAATTAGTAAGAAACACAACAAAAAGATTATTTTATATAGTCTTTTCGATATTCAAAGTCGAGAAATTGATACTGTATACGCATAAAAATGAGAATTAATTATCTATTAAAAACTGGTTATATAATTAAATGAATAAACGAAAAGGTGGAACGTCGATTGGTCGAATACAACAATTTTATATTACTGAGTAATTTGAAATTATTACTTTGTGCTTTTCGCGAGAAAAAAGATTTAATAAAGATTTAAAAACAAAGAATATATTATTTGTAATCCAGTAACTTTAGTTACTGCAGTTTTTTTACTTAATTAGTCCAATACAAAGAGAAAAATTATTTTTGGCTAAGCCAAAAAAAAAAAAAATAATAAAATGAGTTTCTCTCCCTCGTATAAATACCAACAAATACAGCAACATTTGATAATCTCGAATCCACAACAACAAAAATACGGAATAATAACATTTTCGAAGTTTGACAAAACCGAAAAACAAAAACAAAAATGACAAAAAAAACACAACCTGCCACTTTACCACATTTCGAATGCACGAGGAAAAAAAAATTTCAACAATTACAACATTTCCAACATTTTACAAAACTGAAAACATACGAAAAAAACAACTTTTGCTTCTGTTCCATTCACCAAATTTCTAATTCACCAAACATCTTTTTTAAATCTACAAGGTTCAACATATTATTAAATCACACATATCAATTTTTATTTATTTCTTTACACGATTCGCAGAGCTCGAAAATTCAATAGTATTTTTTTGCATCTTTTCTTTTTAATCAGGCAGCCTATTGGCATTGATCATACATTCCCCTTCCCGCTCCCTATGTGGGAACAGGGAAAATCTTAAAACAAAACAAAAAAGTGCCACTAGCGATCGCCACATCTGTCTCTTTCCACTCACTCACATTGCAACATCAGTCAAAGCAAATTTCTCTTCTCTTCTTTTTCGCTCTCTCTCTCTTTCTCGCTCTCTCTCTCTCTTTCTCTCTCTCTCCCTCTCTCTCTCTCTTTCTCCCTCTCTCTATATCTCTCTCTTTCTCCCTCTCTCTATATTTCTTTTGTTCCCAAATTCAACAACTAAATCATTTCTCTTTCTGTTTGCATTGTAAAACAAAATGCATTAAACAAAAAATACCTCCCCAAACCAGATATCTCTCTCTTTCCTGAACTCATCGCCCCATGTTACCACCGAACGTGACAAGACAATGAAATGCAAAAATGACGGTCAAACACAAAACAATGTAACAAAAAAAATCACACAATTCATTAACGACATATCATCTCCTTCCGATCGACAAATAAACATTTAAAAAACAGAGAATTTTACACAATAATCAAAACGTACACCTTCATTAATACTCTTTCAAACAATGTCTGATAAATGTTCTCTTTCTTTTCCGTTATTTCCTTTCGTTTTCTCTTTGTCTATCCTTACTCTCTCACTCTCTCCGCCACAGGAGAACGACAAGAACACAGCCTGATATACCTTGATTGCTCACTGTCGACAAAAAGAAAAGTCCACACAAGCAAAAGGAAAAATATTCATAAAAATTGCAAAGCAACAAAAAAGAAAACAACAAACAAAACAAACAAACAATGCACTCGACTCTTTATTCCTTCTGTCTATTTCTCTGTGTGTGTGTGTGTGTCCATCGTTTCTTTCACGCACGTGTGAGTGTAGCTATTTCCTTTCGTCTTCGTGTGTGGGTTTGTATTTTATTCATCTATTTTACCTTCATTTTTGCTCAGATGTGCTTTAACGTGTGTAATTTGGTGTTATTTTTTGTTTTTATTATATATCTTCATGTAAATTTACAACGCAAAAAAAAACGATTTTTAACACCGGCAAGATAAAGAGGAAAAAAAGAAAGGAAATGACTCTTTGATAAGGCTGTTTTATCAGCGAAAGTCTCAGACATATATCTATGAAAAAAAATGATTTTATTCATTTAATAAATATTTTAAAAAATAAATAAATAACGTTTCTTGTTTTTTTTCAAAATTCTATAATACAATTCAAAAAATGTTTTCCTAAGGATGTGTGACCCCTTCTTCTATTAAAATATGCATAACTGCACTCTACACATCTAATTTTAAAATTATATATATATATATATATATATATATATATATATATGTAAATTATAACTAAAAGGTAAACTTTTAGAGAGTTGGACCTATTGTGAAATAAGGAAAGCTCAATATACTGGATAGAGCAAAAATATGGTAAGTCAATGAAAATTGATTAGACCTGCAAATGGAAGCAAATCGATATCTTCAGTTGTTCAAAACAAGGAGCAGTTTAGTTAATTTTGAAAGAGTTATTAAAAAATGTTAAAGTTCAAACGGGTATGAAATCACCAATAATGAAATCCAAAAAAGTGTGGGGCTCAGAAATATTGGTAAATCCAGAGGAATCTGTATAAAAATCCAATGACGGCGATTCCACCCAGGTCTGTTGTCCTCGGAGAAGGGATCAAATAAGATTGGCCATGTTAAGGAAAACAATATTCTTCCTGTTTTCAGTTAAGCGTATTCCAAGGCAAAAACAATGACAAAATCTTGTTTAACTTAACTGAAAACAAATATAAACCCTTTATGAAAGAAAACTCAAACCCAATATACATACATCCGCAATCAAACCACCCTCCTTCAATAATTAAACACATACCCATATCAATAGAAAGTAGAATTAGCAATAACTCATCAGACGAGACAACGTTTAACAACTATAAAAATATTTACAATACTGCCTTGAAGAATAGCGGGTATGTAAATGCTGATATTAAATATAAGAATACGACTACAAATGCTAGCAAATCTAAAAACAGAGGTAGGAAAATAATCTGGTTCACGCCCCCATTCAATATGATGTTAAAAACAAAAATTGGTAGCAAATTTCTACAACTTATAGGCAAACACTTCCCACCTGGTAATGCACTCCATAAACTATTTAATAAGAATACATTAAAACTAAGCTATAGTTGCACAGATAACATAGAAAGAATAATTAAAAAACATAACAATAAAATACTTAAAGGAAATGATACGAATACGAACAGCGATATTGGGGGGGAATCCTACCACTAACAATTGTAACTGCCAGAGACAGGATGAATGTCCCTTGCAAAAAAATTGCATCACCGCATCAGTAATATACCGTGCGGAAATCTACACTACT
>OY744523.1:135720495-135770495 GCA_963556195.1 Sepiola atlantica | reverse complement strand
CTTGATATATAGATAAGATATTTATACTTGAGTGAGTCTGTTAAGCTGGCAAGCGAGAGCAATAAAATGAGGACAAGAAAAGGCAATGGAGACGCCATAAAGAGTAATAAAAATAAAAAAAAAATTTTTAAAAGGGAGGGGACAACCACTGGCAAAAAAGGTCAACTAGTGAAATAGGTAATCCGATACTAATTCATAAGAAATAGAAGATGCTAGATCCCCAAAAAGAGTTATTTAGGATAGAAAATTCTTCAAATCCATCCATTCCTGAAAGATTCTTAGTCTGATGAGATTGACTTTCTTGGAAAAGTGCAACCGAAACATGTATGCACATATGTAACCAATAATGTTTGTATAAATAAAAATTTATACTTATATATATATATATATATATATATATATGGTAATATGAATTATTAAAAATAATAATGAGTAAGTAGAACGCCATACAATGCATATATATATATATATATATATATATATATATATATATATATATATGTGTGTGTGTGTGTGTGTGTGTGTGTGTGTGTGTGTGTGTATGTGTGTATATATATATATATATGTACGTATATGTGCATCTATATTTTATCTTCTTTAATGAATAAATATAGATGAAAAGAAAGTGATAGCTCTGCATAAACACATGAATCTCTCTTTCTCGCTAGAAATCAAAAGAAACACACAAAACCGGTGATAAAGTAACGAAAATATTGGCATCACTCGTAAGTAGCGGAAAGTCAAAGAATATTGTTTCTGTTAGTGGCATCATCGAGATTGCAGAAACAGTGAAGAACGCAAGAAGCAAAAGGTGGTTCGATGCACCAATCATGGCAGCGTTTATATAAGAAGGCATCTGCACGAAGAAAAGAAAAAAGGAACTGCATCAACTGAGAAGAGTGACGCAGTTATTTAGAGAAATGCCAATGAGGATGAACGGAAACAGATAATCAGAAGCTAAAGTTACACACATGAAAGAATGGCAAAAGTAAACTAAATTCGACACGCAACTTGGAATTGATGCAATGGATGATGAGCATCTCTTTGGGAAGATTTACGGGTCTTAGAATCATCCTGATATTTTAAAAAAATTTTAAACTTTTATTCACCTCAAACAAGGCATATTGCCACTGATGCGTAATGGGCTACTATGATATGGGTCAGATATATAGGGGGCAACCTGTGTGGGGAGTTGTGTAGCAAGATGTTTGCTCACATTGCATTTAAATTTCTTATGTTGGTACGGTCGGGGAAACAGTGAGTATGAAAGGGAATTCCAATGGCAGGTGGCTCGAGGAAAGAAGTTATAAGAGTAAAAACTCTTCCGGCATCTAGGGACCTCTACAGTGAAGGGGTGGGATTTTGCTACGAGTCTGTTGGAGCTGGAATTCTAATTCATTCTACTTGCCTGCATTTCAAAACCTTTTTTCAAACGATAAAGTTTTTCTAAGTAATTAGGATCATTTTTGCATGCTTAATTAAAAAATAAAATATCATTCGTAAGTTTTTTTGGATGTAACCGATTTTCATGCAATAATATTTTTTCCACAATTGCAGTATTATTTAAAGGTTTATGGGCTCTGTTTCATGCTCTAGCTAGTCGCGGTTTATTTTAAACTACCTGTACCTACCCGGCGTTACCCAGGATGCAATGAAGTTATTTTATTTTTATTTTTATTTGTTTACACATTTTTTAAACTTATACAAAAAAAGAAATAAAATTTATTTCTAAGGAAGACAAATCTTATTACATTTTTCAATTAAAAATATGAGTTATTCTCCTGGCTGATTTTGATTTTTCTGTCATAATTGAAAAATGTGTTCATAGCACCAGTTGTCCGGGCAGGACTACATACATTTTTAAATAAACTGCAGCAAAGGGTGTTGTTATAGTGCGAATAGCAGGATACAACAATAACAAATGAGAATTAGCTCGTCAGTATCAAAGGTTGATATGTCAGCTTAAATGCTATTTAGGTCCAGCTTAACATCTCACAAGAAAGCTTTATATGTTAGCTGTTTTTCTTTCTCTTTTCAGGTGTAAGAATTGTATTCGAATGGATCAGCAGTCTAAGAACCATCCTAATAGGTTATGTTACACAGCCGGAAAGCCTTCTGTTATTATATTAAAGCTGACTTAATAAACGTTTGTTTCCCTACTGACCCTCAAAAAAGGAGGTAATACCTGGGAGGAATGTATCATGACAAATGAAAATATACTACACTACTCCTCAAAGGAGGGGGTAAAGCCTGGGAGGATTTTTCCCTCTCTAAATAATAGATAGCAATGCATGTTCGGGTGGTATCACGACAAAAGAACAGATATTACAATACCCTTGCAAAAATAGAGGAGGTAATACCTGGGACGACACCCCCATAAAAAGAGAAGGTAATGCCTCCGAGTATGGTATCATGACAATAGAAAATATACTACACTTCCCCAATCACCTAACATAACTTATGGGTTGTTAATGTTTTTATTTTATTGTTTTTTTTTTTTACTAAAGCATAGTTTAATTAAAATGTTGATAACAGGATTTATTAAGTGAAAGAAAACTTTGAATAAAAAACTTACAATTTAAACAGAAAATTCAATGTATTTTAAGTGAAATACGTTTGTATTTCAGACTATGTACATTTATAATTTTTTGCTCTTTTATCTCCTAAACCTGGGCTTAAAGCCAATTAAAAAAACATTGGCGTCCCTAGAGAAAGAGGAGGGCGGAGAGGGGAGGAGAGAGAAAAGACGAAGAAGAGACAGTGAGAACGACGGTAAATTTTCTTCTTTATTGTTTGTAAACATCCCCCTCACAGAGAGAGAGAGAGAGAGAGAGAGAGAGAGAGAGAGAGAGAGAGAGAGAGAGAGAGAGAGAGAGAGAGAGAGAGAGAGAGAGAGATCAATCACCTCTTCTCTCTGTTAACTATTATGTCTCATCGGTATATCTTTCTAGCTAGCTAAGACGTATTATTTATTTTAAATTATCTCCCTTGATAATGATTATTTTAAGAAATGTTTTTGGACTTTATTCTTTTTCTTTCATTGAATTACTTTAATTAATTACTGTATTAATCGATGATACTATTGCAGATAAATAGGAAGCATAACACATTTTTTAACGAACAGCAGTAAACATTAATTTATTATAGACAGTTTTAAAAACAATTATGCAAATTAGACAGATCTATGAATGTCTAGATGTATTTCATAAGTACTATAGCCTTTTAATCGTTTACTGATTTTGACTTATAAACAAGATTGATCGAAGAGTATTTATTTACTCCTCTCCAAGGGTTAGGCACAAGGCCAGTTTTATCTTACTCCCACAAGTAAGATGTGACCCAAGTTCGAGTCGGGAAAGTGGGGTTTGAAAAGCCAGCGCAAGATAGGTGAGCACTCTGGCCATTAAAAATTGCCTGTGCAGCCTCGTCGGCATTCCCCGGTAGGGCGCCTCAGGCAGTAAGCAACCATAGACCGGCGTAAATCAAGCCCCGAAGGCAAAGACAATACCAGTCTATGGGGTGCAGTATCCATCGGAACAGATAATACACTTTGATCTTAGCTAAAAGGCCAAGAATAAGAATACACATTAAAAAATACTTAAAGTAAAATTAACAAAAACATAAGCAATTAACTTTTAATAAAGGTAAAGGCTACCTGGGTAATTTCAGAATGTACATAAATTGAACTCTAATACCAACAAACGTTCTGCTCAATACACCTTTTACATCATGAAGAAATGAACCTACAACGATTGTTAATATTACTGTCAGTGTTTTTAAATGTGCATTCTTCTACTCTTCTATCAATTTTGTTTGTTAGTCAAAATCAGTAAATTGAACAGGGTATAACGATAGAAAGGGTGAATACATCTTTTGGGGATACCCTATATATATATATATATATATATATATATATATATATATATATATATATATATGTCTGTAGGTATTAATAATTTAATATTTATTAATAAATATTATATATATATATATATATTAATTTTTACGTACATAAAAGAATTAATTGATAAGTATATGTAAGAAAATTGATGCCACACCCGATTAAAGGCGACTGAATGCAGTACTCTGCATATTTTTAACCGCTTAGGTAGCGGATAAATACTTACAAAACATACCGGTGCTCTATCGCCAGTAAATACAATAACAAATCTATTTCTCTCTCTCTCTCTCTCTCCCTCTCTCTCTCTCTCTCTCTCTCTCTATATATATATATATATATATATATATATATAGGGTGGCGCAAAAAGTCACGCATTAGTTTGAATCAGTAACAACTGATTGAAACTAATGCATGACTTTTGCGGGATTGTTTGGCTAATTAAGCAGATTTTCTGATTTTTAACTGGCCTTCACGTTCACCGGATTTAACAGCCCCTGACGTTTTCCTTTGGGTTATCTTAAGGAAAGGGTATATGTGAACAAGCCTACAATGATTCACGAGCTTAAAAACAATATCAGGCATGAAATTTAAGAACTAGTGCCAGTTATTCGAAGGAGTGTAATGGAAAATGTCCTAATTAGAGCCCGTAATTGTGAGGCCGAAAATGGTGACCATTTAAAGGATATTATCTTCAAAAACTACTGCAACAAAATTACCAAGTAAATGTATTATTTATCAGAAAAGCCTAGTTTCTATCACCTAAACAAACCAATGTGCGACTTTTTCGCCACCCTGAATATATATATATATATATATATATATATATATATATATATATCTTGGATAAATTAGCATTAAATGTCCAATCGTTTAAGACCAAATATGTACAAGTATGGAGGGAAACAGTAAGCATTCTTTCGTGCTGTGATAGAATTCGTTTCTCACGGTATGTTGCAATTTTACAGGAGCGCAGTCGTAAAAAACTAATGCTTCAGTTTGATAATAAGTTGCAGCATTTAATATACAATTGATGTAGTTGCTGTACCAACTCAGATGTAGGTAAGAACGTCCTTAATCTATCTTCTCAGAAGTTGTCTCCTGCTGAACTTTTAATCTTAGATCACGGTTTAGAATTCTGTATTCCACCATCTGGTGTTGGGCGTGATAAAGTATTTTCAGAAATTTAAATTCTCAATTCTCAAGCAGTGAGACTTCCACCTTTTTCTGATACCAAAGTAAGGGACCTAAAGGCTAGATTGAATGACCTTACAGACAGCTATGCGAATACACCAGTAACCAATTCAGAGTTTAAATGGCGCAAAGAACATTTTGCAGTCATTAAAACTCTATGACAAAATAAGTCCTTGGTAATAACCAGACCGTATAATGGTTCAGGGGTTGTTGTACTAAACCATCAAGACTACGTCGACAAAATGATGTTGATATTAAACGACACAGAGAAATTTGTCAAATTGGGCCCTGTCGGCACTCATGATGCAACAACTTCCTTAGAAACTAAATTCCAGAAACAACTGGTTAAATGGGTGAAAAGCAGTGTACGACCTTCTCCTTACTCAATAAAATGCATCTCGCATTAAAATATACCTATGAAGGAGAGCGTAATTCCACTTTAGCTTCACTCGATGTATTGGTAACAAAAACCCCATCGAGTTACCTTACATCAATCTACCGTAAACCCACGTTTACAGGACTATATACTTGCTGGGATTCATTTTGTCCTCACAAACAAAAGGTAAACTTGATTTGGACATTAACACACAGAGCCCTTATGATTTGTTCAAAATCAAAATTGGATGAAGAAATTGAAACTATAACGAATACTTTGTACAATAATGGCTATCTTTTTGATGTGATTAAGGCAGTCATCAAAGGGAAAATAAATACTTTTCCGAAATAAAACCAAATACGGTGACTAAATGTCCGATTTACATTCGTTTACCGTGGTTAGGCACAGTAAGTGAGAAATTCACCAAGCAAATAATCTCAACAGTTGAAAATTTATATTTTGCTTCGAATGTGCATGTTGTGTTCTCTGCAAAACCTTTATTGGCATCCAATCGTAAAAACGTTTTACCCCCCTCCCACCATAAAAATAATGTAATTTATCATTTTAAATGTAGTTGCAGTGTCGACTCCGTGGGTAGGACGACGTTGAGGTTGGATAGTAGAGTCCAACAACACATTCCGAGTAAAATTAGGAATGGAACCTTCCGGTCAATGGACGTTCAAAATAACACATACGGGCCTTCCATTACATACCACATGCTTAAAAACCCGCTGTGCGCTAGGGATTTCAGCATGGACTCTTTCACCATTCTAAGTCATGCTCACTCACTATACCATCTAAAAATCTTGGAGACGATCTATATTCGTCTAAAATGCCCCTATTAGTGTCTATTTGGACTAGATGTGATCAGTCTCTAAGATTCATCCTCCATTGTACATATACCATAACGCTATTTTATTTTTTTCTTCTCTACTCTCTCTTCTCGCCCCCTTTTTAAAAATCCCTCGCTCTTTTAAATCCCTCGTTTTTTTTAATCCCTCGATACAGTCTTTCTTAAGAGAAGGAGAAACCGGTTGGCTAGCTTTATTTTCTTTTTTTATTCTTGATTAACTTTTAATCATGAACGATAAAACTCGTCTTCCTTTCATGCTTGCGATAATATATATATATATATATATATATATATATATATATATATTTAGACAGACATTATTAAATAACACGGAGTTTTTTTGTTTGATAAGACTTTTTCATTTGTTCAATTTTTCGAATGGTCCATTTAGTGTTTCGTTCAAATTGGTGTATGTAAGTTCCGTGGGTATCTTGTTCCATTTTCTTTCCTTTTTTTGCGAGTAATTTCGATTTTATTCGTCAAATCATCTCCAGGCGATGTTAGTCTTGGTGTCTTTACAAATATGTCTTTACTGTTATTTTTCTTTATCATAACGGCTAGTAATTTACAACTTAACAAAGAGCGTCTATAATATTGAGATGTTACACAAGAGCGTGATTACGTTATAAAAGCGTTGATTGCTTAACTACTAAGAATTTGATTACGATCTACGCGCATTCAAGATTCAAAAGAAAAATAAATGGAACAAGAAACCCACGAAACTAACATACACAAATTTGACCGAAACACTAAATGACCTATTCGAAAAATTGAAAAAAAAAGTCTTATTAAACAAAAACACTCCGTGTTATTTAATAATGTTTGCCTTAATGAAAATATGCTGCCTAAATGCACACACAATATATATATATATATATATATGTATATATATATATATATATATATATATATATATATATATAGTCTAAAGAAGCTTTGAGTTGTTTTAAACAAAAAGACAAAAAAAAAGGAAAATGCAGTTTAAATTCCCACAGAAACTAACTAAATCCAAAATAGTGCAGACTTAACATTCGTTGGAAAATTCATAAATAAATAGTTATAATTTGCATGGCTCTCCAATGGTACAGATCAAACTACCATTTCCCCAATCAAGTGTCGAAATAATTCAGCTTAAAATGTTACTTATATATAAATAAATAATAATAATAATAATAATAATCAAAATAATAATAATATACTACCCTTAAGAGTACCGTGCTATATGGTAATTTGCATATCAAATAAAATTATTTATAACAATAGTAATACTAGTAATAATAATAATAATAATAATACTAATAATGATAAAATGCTATCTAAACACTACACGCAAGAACCATTCTGCGATATGGTAGCTAGAAATAAAATTATATAGGAATTAAAGTTGCATTAAAAAAAAAAAAAAAAAAAAGCTTTAGTACCTTAGGTACCAGAAAGGCAAATAGATAAGAGGAAGGAAACCTAGCCATACAGATCTAAATACCCAATATATAGTCTAAAGAAGCTTTGAGTTGTTTTAAACAAAAAGACAAAAAAAAAGGAAAATGCAGTTTAAATTCCCACAGAAACTAACTAAATCCAAAATAGTGCAGACTTAACATTCGTTGGAAAATTCATAAATAAATAAAATATATAATAGTAAGTAAATAAAATAAAAAGGGGGATATATATAGATATAACACGGCGTATATATACGCTGCCAATTTTTTTTCTCATCTTGGCATGTTGAATTGAATCGTTTTCTTCTATGCCAAGGTATTTGTATTGTTCCTGTTCTTGAAGGTCTTTGATGTCAGTATCGTCATCAAGCTGTATGTTTTCCGTTTGGATCTTCTTCTGTACAACCTGCAAGAGTCGGCTTAAGTCAGCATATATATAGAGAAAAGTATTATGTTTATATTATTCTCATTCTTGAGATAAGGTCATATTACCATATCAAAACGTAATCTTGTTATGTAGGAAATATCGTCTTTGCTTGCTGAGTTAAAAACAATCATTCATTTTTGAGAGGTCAGGTCTGGTTTGTAAAATAGGGTCTATTTTCAGTTCGACAAAGTTTTTCCCCTACTATCCGAGCCGTTATGGGCTCTATTTTTTCTGCAGATACTTATGGGTAATTTCATATGACTTTTTATTGTTTCATTTCCGGTCTAAAATTATATTAGAATGGATTGGATGTTCAAGAACCATCTTAAGCAGTTATCTTACATCTGTAGACCATTCATCCCTGAGTATCTCCTTTTGTATGTTGTATTCTTCTTAGTTTCTATAAGAACTATTATGTAAACTTTCTGTGAATAAATCAACGAGAAAATTGCTATATATCGGAATATAGGAATTTCTGTGCATGGACTTATATTTCAAAAACTTGATCTGATTAGTTAAGATGAGTATTGATTGTCAGCTTCAGGGACACAAAAACACCTTTAATCAAGCATTCATCTTCTACCACAACGAAAAAAGACTTTCCTTTTTTCTTCCATGCACTTAGCATCAGACGGAATTTCCATGGAGAGAGCTTCTTTGCAAGGACTTCCCGTCTGTGAAACACATTACGCGTGACTGCTTCCCTGTAGATTACAACATAGTCGTCTTCAAATCCAACGTCAACAAATACTTGACATAAACCGCCTCTTAAGTAATCAAACATAGTTCATTCTACCGATCGTTCCTCGTCTTTTGACTGACAACCTTTCCGTCTCATTAATCCTTATCCCCGAGTAACTTTTGGCCTTGATAAGTGGTGATTCTACTGAAAAAAAGGAAAGTATTTGTAAGAAAGCAACGCACAAAACCCCCCAAATCTGGGGCAATCTTCTAACAATAAACCGTCATTCCTGCAGCTATCCAGTTCGTTCTATTTTTATTCTCAACTCCTTTCTTTTTATCAGTTCTCCTGGACGCTATTCAAATTTCCCTTTCAAGCTTTCATGCAGTATTTTATGTTAGACCTTGAAAATAGCACAGTAATCAGAAGCTAAAGTTAGTTATCTGAAAGCAAACATCAGTAAACTAATTTCGACAGGTAACTTGGAAATGATGAAATTAGCGACGAGCTTCTCTTTTGAAAAAGTCTATGGGTCGCCGGATCATTCTGAAAATCCTCTTTTGAATGGTTAGGCCTGATTCATTATATTATATTCAAAACTTCTGAGGTAAGATAAGCAGTGAGCAACAGGTGCGTTTTCGGTAAAGATGTCAATCTTATTGAAACACATTTCCTTTGTCAGGTGCGAAAGAATGGTTATTCTTCTAAATAGGAAGATGATTAAAAGGAGATCAGAAAGGCTAAACGAATTCTTTTCATGTCGTTGATTAACGACATGAAAAGAATAAAGATCTTATTTAGGATTTGATGAACATTGGACACACAAACAGAACAATTAAGCATCTGTCGATATTTCTCAGATCAAAACTAAAATCAATAAGAATCTTTCGTTCTTGTTAGCTCCTTACATAAAGTGGCTTCATGCCTTGTCTAGAGCGACTTCCATGAATAAAAAAAATGTTATAAATTATGCCCATGCCCCCCCCCTCCGACTGACCGTTTTCCCCCAAACGTATGTGCCGTGCTGGTTCTTCTTCTTCTTCTTCTTCTTCTTCTTCTTCTTCTTCTTCTTCTTATTATTATTATTATTATTATTATTATTATTATTATTATTATTATTATTATTATTATTATTATTATTATTTACTCACTAGGACTTCTCACACAGGTCATCAGTGATTGCTCACCGACAACCGGTGGTATTCCCTGGAGTCTGAGTGACAACAAGTCTCCCCAGATTTCCAGTATTCTCCACCTCTTTTCGATAGCCACCGCAAATAAACTTGCAGTATCACAACAGCCGTTTACCATTGATTTCTCGCTGGTAATGACCATTGGTCTTCTCTGGGATTTGGGTGGAAATAAGCCTCCCCAAGGTCCCCGCAGTCTCTGCACTTCCAGTGGAGGTCTGGTTTGTGCTGTCCCTGCTCGGTCTTCTCATCCTCCTTGACCCTATGCAAATATTTTGTGTGGTGTCAGCCTAGGCTGGTACAATTTTTTTTATGGGGGGGTGGGGCTGATTATTTTTTATTTATTTATTTATTGGGGGGTGGGGGTGGGGTGAGCTTATGTTGTTTCTTGCTATTTCTGTTCATTGATCCATTTTTGTGTTGTGTCAGTTGAGGCCGCTGTAATTTATTGGAGGGGGGGAGCTTATTAAGTGATGTTTCTTGCATTTTCTGTTTGTTTGTGGTGTGTTCTTTCGTTAGTTTTTGTGTTCTTCCTGTGTTAGATTTTGTATGATCCTTCGTAGCTTATGCGGGTTGGTTTCCGCATTCAATAATTTTTCTTAACATTGTAGCTGTTTTGATCATTGCTGTCCTTTGTATAGTTCCAATGATAACTTTGATCCCAATTTCTCCCAGTCTTTTTCCAGGTTTTTGGGGATTGTTCCTAGTGCTCCTACGATTATTGGTATTATACTGACTTTCTTCATGTTCCATATTCCTTTCAGTTCTCTGGCTAGTTCTGTGTATTTGCTTCGTTTTTCCGTTTCTTTGTTTTTCACTCTGTTGTCTGCTGGAACGGCGAAGTCTACGATTTTGCAAGATTTTTCCTTCTTATTGATTATTATAACATCCGGTCTCCTTGCTTGTATGAGTTTGTCTGTTTGTATATCCATATCCCAGATGATTTTGTGTTTTTCGTTTTCCAGTACTGTTTCTGGCTTATGTTTGTACCATTTGTCTGCGTATTCGAAATTCAATTATTTGCACAGTTCCCGATGTACTGCTTTCCCCACACAGTCATGTCTGTTCTTATACTCGTTTTGAGCTAGTTTGCTACATTCACTTATTATATGATTTATTGTTTCGTCTCTTTGTCCACAGAGTCTGCATTTACTGTTTTCTTGAGTTTTATCTGTTTTAGCTTTAATGTAGTTTGTCCTAATTGCATTGTTTTGTGCAGCCATCAGTAAGGGTTCCGTTTCTCTGTTCAAGTGCCCTTTTCTTAGCCATGTCCAGCTATTATCGTTGGTTTCTTCACTTGTCAGTCTTCTGAAGTGTGCGTGTATTTTTTTTTCTTCCAACTTTTCTTTTTTTACCGTTTTGTTTCTGGTTTCGGTGCTTCCCGAGTTGTTCGTTGGAACGGCGTCTCTTGCTGCAGTGATAAGGATTTCCCTGTGTTGAGTTATGTATTTTTCCAGATCTTTTTTTGAGTTTTCCACACAATCTTCTATATTTATCAGTCCTCTTCCCCCTTCGTTTCTTTTCATGTGGAGTCTGTCCGTATCATCTTTTGGGTGTAGTGCATTGTGCATGGTCATTAATTCTCTGGTCTTCTGGTCCAGGTGCCTTAGTTCTTCTTTGGTTCAGCCTATGAATGGTTTAGAGTATCTTATTAGTGCTACTGCCCAGGTGTTTATTCCTTTTACTAGATTCCTGCTATATAATTTCGTTTCTAGGGGTTTTCTTGTTCTTCGTAAATATTCTTTTCCAATCTTCTCTTTCATTTCCGTAGATTTGATGGCGTCTTCCTCCAGTACTCCAAGATATTTGTAGCTATCTTGTTCGCCCAGCGCCCTCATTTCCTCTTGGGTGGGGAGTTCTTCTTATTATTATTCATCTTCTTATAGCCCGAGAAAAGATTTTACAGGTTACATACATTATAAGGAAAACACAGACACAGATATTGTATGCAATCGACTTGGTGGACACAGCTGTGAAGGTGAGTAGGTCGTTAGGGTCTTGTTGCTAGTGTTTCTATATCTGCGATTCTTCTCAGTTGAATTCTGTCGCCATTCTCGTTCTTCGCTGTGATCATTCTCTGTCAAGCATTGTCACCGTTCTCTATTCCTTGCCATGATCGCTCTCCTCTGACAGCCAACGTCTCCCAAATATATATCACTAAAAGATTTCTGTTTTTTTATCAGCTTACTTAAGTCGGAAGTTAAAAAACGTCCATTTGTTCAACATCTTTCCGAATCCTCTATATTAACTCCTCCACCCCAAGCTGTTAACGGCTAAATGCAATGGCGTCGCTAGTCTGTGAAGTACAATGGACTCGTCGTTTTTAATGTATTGTTAATGTCTATTTTGTCAGTCATAGATTCCCAGCTAATCTCTCCGGGTGTTCCTAGCTGTGGGGGTGGGGGCATTTCATAGTATCACAAGTATCTCAATAATTGATGAGCATTTTAAAATGTTTTACACGAAGGAAATGGTTTATTTTCCCAGCTGGAAAAAATACCGTTCTGTGTTATCAAAACAAAACGTTGGTTTTTAGGCATTTATAAGGTTATATATCGGGGACTTTTTTTTTGTTTTTGACACCATGTGACAGATGTCACATTGTATGACGAATATGAAGAATAGTCCGAGCAGCATTAAGCATATGAGCAAAGAAATTAAATCGAATTACAATATAGATTTCTAATTTCATTGTTTTACTTTTATACATATAAGTGGATTTTGGTTCTTAACTTTTTTTTGCTTTTACTTATCTTCCAATCGCTTCTGGCAGACTCACCGGAAACTGGAAAGCACGTACGTTTCCATGTGGACTCATATGTTGACTACTTTTATCATTTTGCACTCTGTTTTGTAAGAGATTAATAGATTGTGCACCTAAACACTCATGAAACACTCATAAAATCAATGTTTAGAACAAAAGAACTGATTGGATTTCACCCATGAATATCGACTAAAACTGTTCAAGGTTTTAAATATACTTTATATAATTGTCTCCTCTAGCATTTTGGTTCTTAACCTTTTGTGCTGTTACTTACCTTTTAACGGCTTCACTGGAAATCATGGGGAACTGAAGAACACATACCATTTCATTTTTTTATTTATATCTAATCTGCATAGATGGTAACACATCTTTTTTATCCCTGTTATATAAATAACCATTTTGGCTTCAGGTTGCAGCCTCCACCTTCACCATGCTAGATTGATTTTTTTTTTAATGTGATAAACTCATCGTTGTACACAAATATATGACCTTAGTTCCAGAGACTAATTACCAAAGAAATCCAAAGGTCGCAATAGAAGATTTGTCGCAAATCAATTTCATCATCAGAATCCGGATAAAAGAGATACAGTGGTGCTTATTTAATTGCCTACTGATGTGGCTCGAGTTAGAGACAAGAGCGCTTTTAACGTGTGAAAAATCCAGCTCTCCCCAAAAAGAGAAATTCTGGATTGGAACAAAAATGTAAAAAATTGTCTCTAAAGATTTCTTCTTCACTGACCGGGAACAAAACAGATAAAGCAACAACAGCATTGTTCACTTTTCTCTTCTCTGCTTGTGATGATAGCATCTGTTTTCTTCTCTTTCCTGGTTTCTGTAATAATGGATGAAAATAAAAATAAAAACACCAACACATATTTGCTCAACAGCGCCATCTTTTTGACATCATGTGAGCTTCCCCTTGCCTGCTCTCTGGATAGCGTGAACAAAGACAGCGTTTTGACAAACAGCATCCGAACACAGTCAGCTCATAGGCCGAAGATGTAGATCTTTCTTCTTCACCACGTGTCATTTTGGATGTCCTGTTCATGACGTCATATCCTGATACATTCTCCTCTAACTTGACTTCATATTGAATTTTCCATTCTCTGCTTTATTTTAACCTTGTGTAAAAGAATTTTGATTTTAACTTTATTTTTACACAACTGCATCTAAATATTGCTAGACTAATAGGCATTGTGTCTTGACATGAAATTACTCAAAGGAGTTGATATGCCGTAAAACTGAAAAACCAAATCAAATCTGAAACATCTGTAACGAGAATACTGGTGTGAAGGCAGAGAAAGTAAGGATGGTACTATTAATAATAGGGGTAATAATGGTGTTGGGGTTATAACTAGTAGTATCCATATGACAATGAGAGAAATTTTTGTCACAAAAGTGAACATAGGTTCAGATTGGAATGTAATTCGGAATGCACTTTTGGAATTCAGGTAATATTTTAACAGATCATGAGTAGAAGTTGAATCGAATAAATAAAAACTTCGTTATTTGGTGTTTATGAGAAGAATGCATGAAAACATAAACAATTTTTTAAAATACTATCAGCGATCAAAAAATGCCAGAGCAAAAATTGTGACTGAGTTATAATGGCGTCCTTTAAACTCGCTCCTCTGAGAGTGCATGAAGAGGCACCCACTGTACATAAAGAAACGAATGTGAGAGTAAGATAATGTCGACATTATACTAAAATAAAAGTAAGCAATAAAAAATCCTTTTTGTGGTTTTGAGTCTTCATTTATCAACAAACCTGTGGAAAAAGATGCTTCGGGAAATGCTAGGAGAATTCATCAACTGAAGAAAGGCAAATAATTGTTGATTTTTTTGTCATATAACGTGGCATCCTCAACGAAGATGTTGGTTCTGTGACACATATTGTGTCAGGAATGGCTGGATAACCAATCGAGATTGGATGTTGAGGTTTCATTGCAAACTCAATGTCGGCATTCTTAACTAAATTTGAAATACATAAAAAAGATCCAAGATAAGATTCGAACTGCATCAGTGTGGATATAGCAATCCCACAGAGTAACTATAATCCAAAAAAGTAAGGTAGTATTGTGAGATACTTTTGGGACGCTCTGGGTTAGGGGTAATGATGCTTCGGCCACCAAAACTATGCCTGAACCCAAAGTCATTATCTGATAAAGGTTTTGTTGGAAGGAATGCTGCTGTATAAAAAACAGTTTTTGTATGAACTTATTCATGATGATTATGATGATGATGATGATCATCATCATCATCATCATCATCATCATCAGTTTAACATGCTGGTATGTGCTGGACGACTTTTAGAAATTTACTTCCAAACTAACCTATCTCTGGCCAGGCATTTATTTATCGCTCAAGTCCATCTCATCATTTCTGCCCATGTTTTCATTGGCCATCCACTGCCAACTGACCCTGCTACCTATACTGTCCTACACCTTCTAACTCAAGAACTTTCATTCATTCCTTCAATGTAAGTATACCAACGAAATCTCCGATTCTGCACACATCTCCATATACTGTCCAGATTTAATCTTTCTCTGAGATCATCAGATCTAAGCCTGTCTTTAAGACTCACATTACACAGCCACCGTATTATTCTCATATCGTTTCTCTTCATGAAACGCATTTCTCTACCCTCACAGACCAGGTTTCATTTTTATACCTCATCACACTTTGTACACATGCCTGATAGACCCTTCAGAGGTAACGCACTGCTGGTTAGTAATGGCATAAGTTCCCTGAATAAAGCAATACCATTCATAACCATTTCAGTAACTTTACAGTGTTTCGTATTTGACCCCCAAAGAAGATAAGGGCGAATAGCTTACGAACCAAGTGAAAAAAAAGTTATTACTTGATTAACCAATTATTGCCCAATTTTTTTCTTTAGCTTATTACCAAAAATCTTTTCTAAATACAATATTACTTGATACTAAATATATAGTTTCAAAGATTTCCTTTACTGTATAGGATAGAGCATTCCTTTATACTATACTAGTAGAATACCTGTTCGAGGACAGGATATAAGCAATAAATATAGCATTAATTTTTAATTATAATATTTCTTCTGTCTTTGGGGAGCATGATGACACCCTCTAAATGGTAAAGGTAACAAAATAAAAAGTATGCCCACACTACTCACCCTGTTGGCTACAATACATACCAAGCACATAGATATTATTGTGCATCGATCATTGTAAAAATGTTGAAATTCAATGTAGAGCAATTCTTTTCTCTATTACTTTTTTGTATCTAACTTATTTAAAAAAATATTTTGAGCACCCCTAAATGGTAAAGTTTACAGAAGAATAATATACCCATTTTACTCATCGTATTGCCTAGAATATATATTCTAAAATTCATAATTATCGGTTCATTAGTTTATGAGTTTATCCTGTACAACGATATATATATATATATATATATATATATATATATATATATATATATATATATATATATATATATATATATAAACATATTCATATACCTAATATATATATATATATAAACATATTGATATACCTAACTTTATATCTATGCAACCCCTAAATATTAAAATCAAAAATAAATAATGTGCCCATGTTCTCCCTGTGTTGCTGAGAATATGAATTCAAAAATTCATAATGATCCACTCATTAGTTTAGGAGAGTATCCTGTACACACACACGCACATATATATATTCTGGAATCCTACAATATAGTTATGTCTAAAGAAAATTTATTAAATAAAAGACAGGATGTTATTTAGAACTGTTTACATAGAACCGCATATGTCCTATCCCGTTACAGACCCATATAAACACATTGGCAGTAACCCTTTCATCAACATAAATATGAAAATATCTAAAGTATAGGAAATTCATAAGACTATGTAGGCAATAGAAACTGTAAACCTAATAGTAGATGACGGAATAGTAATACCCCAATATAAAACATTTAAATATAGAACACATCACATACAACAAAAATAACCGAAGCGACAAAGCTTAAACCTAGTCTATAGAAAAGGAAATGGTCAGTGAGCCGGATCATGGGAACATCAGCAGACAATTTTTTCGATTTCATCTGTACTAATTAGTGAAGTAATGTTAACTAGAAAATCAGATAATTTAAGGAAAGAGTAAGAACCAATAAAACAATTATCATTCAAAATATAATGCCAAATAAATGCTAAATATAGTGATATATATATATATATATATATATATATATATATATATATATATATATATATATATTAATAAATTTAAAAAATCCACCTAATCTAATATAAATATAGGCATACAATTAAAGTAGGGAGGTGATATGGGTATTGATGTACGTTACTTCCTTCACGACACGGGTTAAGTATAAAACGTAATCACAATTAATTTTAGGTATAAATCATTAAAAGTACTTTTGAATCCTCATAATACTTTATAATGAGGTAATTAGCATCATTTAATAAAAAATAAAGATATAACAGCTCCTTTCAAAGTTTTGATTCATGTCTACGTAACTATAAACTATTTTCGTTGTAAGGGAAAACTTCCCCTTAGTTTTGCATTAAATAGAAACGTACTACTTAAGTGAATATATCTGGGCAATTAATCTTATCTTAGTGTTAATTTAAACGGTTTATAAATAAATACTAAACATTTTCCACCAAAACACCAAAGTATAACAATCTTAATAGTTGCTTGAATTGATGGCTGATAGCTAGCTTTCAACTGATGAACTTAAAAAGAGATCAGCTCTGAAGTTAGCTTCGTATCCAAATGACCTAAATAGACATCTGAAGGCTAATTGATGTAACTTTAGGAAAGTAAAAAATTACCCTCAAGTGAATTCGAATTTTTATAAATAAATTATAGAATTTATTAACTATTTTAAGAAATATTACTGAATTAAAATTTATAAATGTCCACACAACTTTTAGGATGTACTAGCTCTGAACTGAAAAAATCAAAATGGCGTACTAGTGGGTTTCCCCACATGTGAGTTTGTCTCTTTTCTGTGTTTTTTATTTAGTTTTTGTCCCAAATATGAACCACTGGCTTTTTACTTTTTGTGAATATAGCTGATGATTTTGTAGTGTTGCAGAGACGATATTGACATAAATATGTTGTTTGGCTCACAGCAAATTAAACGGACTGTCAAAAATACATCTCACAGAAATGTTATGTTTTTTGGAAATGTGAAAAAATAAAAATAAAAATAATAAAATTTAAACATTGTTTTTGGAATATAAAATGAAACTGACTATGATGATCAGAAATTTGAATGTTGTTGCTACAATTAAGGATTATTAGGATGGTACTTGGACGGAAATCTGCACATGCTGGTTAATATCTGGGGTTAATAAACTTGGTAGTGTGGAAGATGTCATCAAGGACATGACGATGGGTAGAGTTTATTAGAGGATTTACATCTGAAGATATAGGCTTGTGTATAGATATGCGGAATGTAAGGAAAGGTTTGTAAGTTGGTCAGCCATTTTCGTGGAATTAGGACTAGCAGCTAGTTAGGATAAAGAGGAAGATATAATAAATAATTATGAATTATAGGACAAATATCGTTTACTATGAACATTATGTATAAATTGTCTTTGTTGGGTGGGCGATAAGAAATTGAGTGTAATTAATAGATATATATTTTAGTGGGTTTTATTGGCATGGGAGGTGGGATAAATTGGCATCAGGGGTTCTTTTTCGTTATTCGCAACCTTAATGATTAAGGAGATGGGATAATTGATAATATAAGACGATGAATTCTGTAGGAATTCCCTTAACTTAATTAGGAGCGTTTGCGCTCTGTTCATGGAGGAAGGTATTTTTTCAATCTGAGTCTTAACTGATGGGTCCAGTAAAACACAAACCATTGGTTGTATGTATTACTATATAATATTAGTAAGTTTTATACTGTGATATTTTGGCGTGGTAATTTAAAATTATTATTTAATATTTAAGAACCGGTATATATATATATATATATATATATATATATATATATATATATATATAACAAAAGCAAAACCTTTTTGGTCACATGTGATTATATCATTAAACAGTTTTTCGTTGCTAATCTATATCAGTTCATAACCTGTCTCATACTTAGAAATAAGGTTTTTAGCCAGATATAGAGAATGTAAATTGGGTAGAGACATTCTTATTTCTATGTACTGTAGATGTTATTTGGCCAGATTTACGCATTTACTATGCCTCTAATATAGACTATAAAATAAACACTAAATTATCTTAATTTAAATTAAATTGGTCACATATATTCTATATCCTTTATTTCTCTCCGGCTATACACTTTTACATAAACTTTAATAACTTATTCAATTGCTGTTTTCTGGGTCAGAATCTATTTATCTAGCATTTATCGTTGGCTAGTTTTTGACCTTGAAGTAGTATCTTTTTAGCTCCTTCCATCAAGTAGCTTCATGCCTTGTCTGGAACGACTTCCATAAAAATAAATTAAGAAGGGGAATAACTGACTAAGTTTTTAACATGAGTTAGAGCCCTTGCACTTGTTTTGATGGTCGTGTTTATGTAATTAATCGCAGGCAGTTCTCTTGAATCTTAGAACTCTAGGCCCTAAAAATAGATTGAATAAATATATTTTTAATAGTGATTCAATTTTATCACCTGATTGTAGACTAATTCCAATCTCATGATTGTCAGGTTATATTAATAACACAAAACAACGTAAAAGTTTTTTATTACATCGTATGGTTTGAGGAATTTATATTTGCGAACTTTTTTGCTCATTGTGTAATATTTTTCTTTGGAAAAACTAAAGACATCATACTAATGATATTAGAATGTTGGTTTGGTGATTTGTATAATTTTCACTTTAATTTTTTTATACCTATACGCAAATTCGCTGTAATTTTGGTCTCCTTAAAACTGTTTTTTTTATTTCATAATAATTAGTGCCATTTAGTTTCATACATCTATACTTTGAATTGAGTCTCTCCAACATTAACTCTAAATTACATAACTTATATAGTGATTATTATTTATAAATTGTTTAAGACATTTTCTTATTTAAAAATGCTATTAACCATCCAACCAAGTTAACTATTAACGCTTATAGCAGTTTTTATTTGAAAATATTGTTCTTTTTTCATGGCCTGTCTTACAAAGCATAATAGCTACTCTTTATAGGTTGCGATTTCTGAATCTCTCTCAATGGACATGAATTCAATGTGGGTTGCTGTTATATTTTTTGGGGGGGGATTCTTGATTGTTGCATCGCTATTTATATCATCTGATTGAGAACTTTCTGGTTTTTTGATGAGTCCATTGAGAAAAAGATCCAGGATCGCCAAACAAATATCGGTATTTCTGTTGATCAAACGGATCCGTAAATTTCACCAAAGATTTTTGGATAAAATCTTGGTCTTTGGAATGTAGTAAAATGTTGTTTATTTATATATGCTCTGTTGTTATATGTTAACAATCATCGAGATTTAACTTTGAACAAATTGATATATATAAAGAATAGAAGATATGTGCAAAAGCATATATTTTCGCACACACATAAATATATATATATATATATATATATATATATATATATATATATATATATATATATACATATAAACCCTGTGTATCGCTTTATTGCAGGTCAATATTTTTTTAATTTTGAAATTGCTATGAAACGCAGAGAAGTGAAATTTGGTACAATGGAAGAGCATAACAAGGTGCCTTATTTCCCTGATTTTTGTGGAATTTGAACAAATATTTTGAAAGTTATGCTAATTTTTCTATTTTCTGGTAATTTTAAGTGTGTATCACTTTATTGCAAGTGTCTAAAAATGTATATTTTCGGTAATAAAACAATATTCTAACTTCATATTTCTATTTATATGAAATAAAGAACATATCCAGTAACAATATTAACCAAAAACAAGAACGAATTTCACATTATTTTGTTTAAGGAAATATTTATTTATCAACATAACTCCCATGCTTCAAAATCACTTTGAATAGCCTCTTGTCAACTGATGATGTCAATCGGCGGATTTGAGATGATGTGATGCTATAGGAAACTTCCAAAATCTTCCTCCAAAGTTCATCCTTCGACGAAAATTGAACACCTCCTTCATAAACTTTCATCTTTATTATTGACCAGAGCTGCTCAATTGGATTTATATCTGGAGAACAAGGTGGCCATGTCATCAAATTTTCTCCACTAATGACTAATGACTTAAGGTAGGATGCCGTAGCCTTGGCTGAGTGGGATGGCGCATTGTCGTGCATAAAAATCAATTTGCGGTGACGCGCCAATGGAAGGTCATCAAGCCATGGTGACAAATGCTCATTTAAAAATAAAATATAAGACTGGCTTGTCAGTTTGACACCTTCTGGCACTCGAAATGGTCCAATTAGTTCATCGCAGATTATTCCAGCCCAAAACATGACACCTCCACCTCCCTGTTGACGACGGAATCGATGAGGGGTAGGGAATCCAAGAGTACTCCAAACTTTGGCCCACCCATCTGGTCCATCAAGGGTTGCTCTGGCCTCATCGGTGAAAAGAACATTTTCAAAGCTGGTTTTCATGTATTTCTGAGCCCAAGCCAAACGTTTTTCCTTATGAGTTTGGTTTAAAACCGGTCTTGCTATGGGCTTAATGCTTCTTGCAATTTCGTTTAAGACATTGCAGCGTGTCTTTCTGGACAAGGAAGATATTCCAGCCTTGTCAAATATAGCAGCACTGTTGCTGCCCGGCTGCTTGATAAGTTGACGGCAAATCTTTCTAACATCACGAGCAGAAACTGACTTTCTTGTGTTTTTGTCCTTCCTTGGTTTGATGTTTGGATTTTCAACGAATGAAGACAATGTTCTTCGATCTCTTCCAAGCTCCTTGGCTAGATCTACGAGAGATAAACCTTCTGCAAGGCCTGCAACAACACGTTCCTTTTCACTAGCTGTCAATCGACCCTTTCTAGGCATTTTGGGAGACCTGCAATAAAGTGATACACACTTTAAATTAACAGAAAATAGAAAAATTAGCATAATTTTCAAAATATTTGTTCAAATTCCACAAAAATCAGGGAAATAAGGCACCTTGTTATGCTCTTCCAGTGTACCAAATTTCACTTCTCTGCGTTTCATAGCAATTTCAAAATTTAAAAAATATTGACCTGCAATAAAGCGATACACAGGGTTTATATATATATATATATATACACACACACACATATATATATATAACATAATCATATAACTATCAGCTAAAGGTGGAAGTATAGTAATTATTTAAAGAAAATATCTACACTACTAGCTGACGAAAACACATACACCAACACAGACTTAAAAACTATAAACAAAAGCATTGAATCTTTTAACATATCTTTTAAAAACCTTATAAAAACCGATAAGAAATGGACATCATATATTGAATACCCCCCATTATTCCCACATTATATGGCCTCGCTAAAACTCATAAACAGGGCATCCCTATTCGCCCCATAATATCTGATATCGATAGCACCACGCATAAGATCGCACGAACCATAGCCAATATTCTAATCCTACTAATGGGCACCATCAGCTCTTCCCATATAAAAATCTAAACAAATAAAAAGCATTCATGTAAAAAACAAAACTATACACAGCTTAGACGTAATATCTTTATACACTAATGTCCCCATTAAGAAGTGTTTAAATTAACTCAATATGTACCTAAAAAAGATCAAAATAAACTTACAGTTTCCCCCCAACATCTTAATAGAGATCATTAGACTTATCACTGACATGAAATATTTTCAATTTGAAAATAATTTCTACAAGCAAAAATTCGGACTCCCTATGGGCAACCTTCTGAGTGGAGTACTAGCCTGTCTATTCGTAGAATTCCTAGAACCCGTCCCTTTCAAATTTAGATTACTTCCAAACACTGAATACTTTAGATATATTGATGGCATTCTAATTTTTCTACCCGAACACACACAAATTGAAAATCTCAAAAACAAATTAAACACAGTCGAACCCTCCATAGTTTACTTGTGAAACAGAGAAAAATAACCCGATACATTTTTAGACACACTTATAATAAAATCCAACAATAACTTATCATTTAAAGTGCATCACAAAACTACTAACAAAACGAATATATACATTTTTATTCATACCATAACAACAAAAAGACAGGCATGATAATTGTTTTTCTACGTTCTTTCAGAATCTGTAGTCCACAATATCTAGACGAAGAATTCAAATACATCACAAATTCATTGAAAACATTGCAATACCCCACATATTCCATATTAAATGCAAAGGAAAAAGCTCTACAAATATTTTCCAAAAACAATAAGCAAACATCTCATACACCGGACACTTCTCTTACATTCCAATAATACATTAATTTGCAAAATAAATAAATAAACTAAGAATTCCGACAATACAAACTACATCACAAACTATAAAAATAACATTAAAAACAACAAAACATTTTTTAAACCCATATCTGCTGCAGGTATATACACTATCCCATGCAGTAATTGCCATCAAATATACATAGGGAGGAAACTCAACAGGAACTAAAGAAAAGTCTGGGTGAACATAAAAGAGATGTAAACGATAAAAATTCTCTGAACGCACTTTTCTCCTATATATTACAACACGATCATTCTTTTAATTTTAGGCAAGCTAGAATCGTTAAATTCATTTAAAATAAATCTCCACGAAGACTTCTTGAATTAGCACTCATTATAAACTCTAACACAATTAAACAACGTAATGACTTCTACAATGTATCTCCTTTAATCAGCAAACTTATTTTATCCGAACAGAACTTGAATTTAGATCCAGGCTAGCTATTTTATATCACACTCAAAACATACTTTACACATAATATTTATAGTAAAATGAATAAATAACAACAAAAATATAAATAAAAACATCTGTTTCATTTCATAGACATTTTACGCATTTCAATTTCCAACAGCTGTTTTATTTCGAAAAAAGAACAAAACCACATTTTTTTATATTCTAACGATTATTTTTGCAAGCCAATCATCCTGAGGATTCGTGAAATAAATAATATTTTTGTTCCCTCTTTTTCATTTTTCATATATATATATATATATATATATATATATATATATATATATATATATATATATATATATATATATATATTAATACATCATTTCCCCCTCCCTATATCTTATTCACCCCCACCGCCTACATCATCCTCTTATGCAACCATGACATTTAACCTTCCTTTTCTCCTGCTTCGATAACCAACTATCGTACCTCAATAAACATGATACACGATTTCATCTTCCTCCCTCATGGTTTAAATTACTCCAACCGCTACCAGTTTTTTCCCACACCTTTCAAAGTTAACTTATTTTCTCCCACTACTACCATCTTGTTGGGCCCATAATTTATCTTTTCATAAGCGACCCTTTTGGGTTTACATTACGCACGCCCCACCCCTTCCCCCTCCAACCGCTACCCCCCACACTTTCTACTGTTAACTCAATTTCTCCCTCTACTATTTGTAGCTCATAATTTATCTTTTCATAAACGCCCTTTTAAGTTTTTCTCCTCCCACTGCTACTGTTTTAAACAGTTGTACTTGTGTTATTTCTTTAGACCAATCATCATGAGGAAGTATTGAAATAAAAACGAAACGTTGATAAATACATAAATAATATTTTTGGTTTTCCTTTTTTAATTTTCTATTACATTGGAATATTAGTTCCATTTTTATCATATATATATATATATATATATATATATATATAAAGAGGTGTACTAAAAGCGAACTTTTAGGAAAGGTAAAACCCTATTGTGAAGAGTATACAGCTCAATATCCAGGATAGAGCAGGTAGAATTTAACTTGAATAAATTGCCTTTTTGCGGAATATACCTTGCTTTGAACTTTTGAATTGAATTTTGATTTGGCTTTTGCTTTCTCTAATTCCTTTCCATTCTCCTTCATATATATATATATATACATATATATATATATATATATATATATATATATATATATATATATATATGTGTGTGTGTGTGTGTGTTTAACTTTATATAAAGAGAGAGATATAAATGTGGGTTGGTTATAAGGACTACTAAAGACTACTTACTAACAAATGTTTGATTGACTAAACTGATTGTATCCATCCACTCTGGATTTTCACTGTATACTGAAAACTGAGACATCAGTGATGCCAATATACATCAGACAGTAGGTGTAATATTTGAAAGATGCTCCAATCTTTATGGCTAATTATAGATATCTCTGAATGATACAGATGTAGCTGAAATATCGTTAATTATCATTCTAGTCCCCAAAAAGGGGCCACTGGCGCTAATGTGTTATTTGTCAGCTCAAATAACTCGATAACCATTTCATTAGGCGACAGTAGATGATTCCTATATTTAGCGATATAAATTAGGCACGTTGCTTCTTTATGAGAACATGTGATTGCAATTTGAGATTATTAAACATTTGTTTATGCGCAGCTTTTAATTTTGGTAACCTTTTCAATTAGTTGTTGACATTGTGTAGCGATACTTTCCAATTATAACTTTTTTCTTATTCCTTTCTTCAAATTGTGATTTTCTGCCATATTTGGTTAAGAAAAGCTGCCTGAAATAAAATTGAATTTTCTGTTTTTGTTTTCGTTTTTTTTTCTTCTTCCTATCCGTTCGAATTGAATTTCTTTCCTTGTTTTGAAACATTTTTAAATTAATCTTTTAATTAATGAAAGATGTTGTCATCAATATATTCTGCAGAGGCAGAAGCTATCTTGGAAGCAAGCGGGAGTTTTCGTCTCTCGTGTTTTGACGTTGGAAATTCATTAAGAATTTTTATTCTTCTAGCTTTATTCGAAAACCAAACAAAACGGGCATTCTGAAGATACGTCCATTCAATCTGCGCGGTTATCGATGAAAATACTATTCCAAATAACGCGTGACAGACAATTTTAAATTATAATAAACTAGTAGAACACCCATTCCAGGACGGGTGTAAGCAACTAATATAGCATTAGTTTTAAAGTTTTATGTTTCCTTTTTCTTTTTGTAGGGTATGGTACGATGTCCGTGCCTCCCTAAATAGTACAGTTTACAAAAAAAATAAATCAGTTGCCCACGTAACTTACCCTGTTGCTTAGAAGACATATTCCATGATTCATAATAAGTTCAATAGTTTAGAATTTTATAAACACATACATATTATTGACGCTCACCGGTCCTTTTTTAAATTGTATTATTTAAAATAACTCAAAATTTAATATAGAACATATCGTTTGTTTCTCTATAAAATTTTGTGTTTTTAACTTATTTTAAAAGTTTTTTGTTGAGGCAGGAATAAGCTTAGGTAGGCGCACCCCGTAAATAGCAAAGTTTACAAACAAAACAATGCACCCATGTTACTCACCGAGTTGCCGATAATATATATTCCAAAATTCATAATAATCGGTTCATAAAAACTTTTTAAAACACTTTATATATATGCACCCTTTAAATGTTAAAATTTACAGAAAAAGTAATGTGCCCATGTTACTCACTGTGCTGCCTAGAATATATATTCAAAATACATAATGATCGGTTCATTAGTTTATGAGATTGCCCTAGACAAACAAACACACACATGAATGTCAGAATAGAAATTCCAGAATCATGGATCGGGCGGTGCGGTGAATTGTTTTCCCATCTATAAACAAAGGTCCCGGTGTTGATGGGTTGTGTGTGAGTACTAATTGTATAGGGAGAAATAATGGTGGCAATCCTCTCTTTCAAATATGTTTTGCGAGAGGTAGAAATCTCGGATTAATTGTAATGTTTTTTGTTCGAAATGGAAATGTAATTATTTTTTCGTAAAACACGCATTAGGAATTGCTGTTGATGGGGAGTGGAAATGTGTAGCTTATCATGCATGTGGTTATATTCTTACTAAAGCCAAAGTTCGAGGGGAAAAACGTCATTACTTTATTTAGATAGATAGATAGATAGATATATATTTAACTTCATATACCACAATAAACACTCTCTTTTTAACCAGTAAACGTTTTATTAGAATAAAAACAGGTGCTTTCTGACACAATAATCCTAAGTAAGGAGAAGTGCACACTGATCTTCAAAAAATGCCTGAGCAGCCCTGTCTGTATTCCTCGGTAGGGGAGATTCGGGCGATTAGCAATAAACTAACCCCTTCTCCAAATGAAGGTAAAACCTGGGAAGGTGAACCTCCGAGAACTGAATGGAACCATACCTCAACCCGACAGCAACAAAGCTACTGTCAGACTGATTGTCGAGGACGTATCTTGGACTGGTATGAACAACGTCTATTCAAGCTGTGCCAGACAAGTATAAATATAAATATTGAGTTGGCCTTGTTCTCTTTCCATTTAAATTATTTTCTTTCAACAAACTTTGCTGTGTAAACAGAAGGAATTTGTTTATTTTCTGAATCTTTTACACACATCATAAGGTTTTTATCCAATGTTTTCTTTTTCAGCAATTATATTCATTCACCAATTTAATTTATTTTTTAACAGAGTAGTATATTTTTCGATCAAATTTCCAAATCAGATTAAGAACATCAATAGTTTAGACCATTTTTAGATAGATTTGGATAAATTCAGAAAAAAACGTAATCTTAGCTCCAGAATTATCAGAGTGATTTCCCTTTTGACTATATCCAAGTTATATCCCTTTGATTATACTGGCCAAGACCGAATGCACTCTCCTTCTGAAAGACAAAAATCTGTGCCAGGTAAGTAACTACTTTAAATATGATTATAATTTTATGTTATGTAGATTTGCTATCTATTACTATACTATAGTTGAGTTAATCAACGGCTGTTTCCCTCAGACCATTTTCTTATATATTTTAATCACCTGCTAAAATATTCCTCAATTTTGGTATTGAGTTATGTTCGAAATAAACTTCCATTTTAATTGTTCTAATTAGCCGTAATTTGTTAATAACTCATCAAGTGACTAATCTCTTATAAAGAACTATCTATCACTCTCACCCTCTCTCACTGTATGTTTTGAACCTCCACTCCGTCACTCTTTCTCTCTCTCTCTCTCTCTCTCTCTCTCTCTCTCTCTCTCTCTCTATATATATATATATATATATATATATATATATATATATATATATATATATATATTTTTTTTTTTCTCCCTCTGTGTTTTTGATAGTTAAAGGTAATGAAGAAAAGAAAGCGTAAAATGATTGAAATAGTCAAACAAAAGACAATAGTAGCAATACTATTTAACCTTTAGCTGTAGTGGGAAAGAGAGAAAGAGGGAGAGAGAGGGAGATATAGCGAGCAGAAAAAGACTAATGTTAGATTTTATCTTTTTATTTTTTATATTTAAATAGACTCACTTTTTTTCCTGATTCAAACAATCTAACCTGAGCTCATGGGATGACCCAATGGGTCACTTTTTTCCTAATATCAGTATAAGGATTCAATTTTGGTTAATCAAAACAAAAAAAAAAGAATGCGATAAACGAAAGAAAAAGAAAAAAAAATAATTATCCGTTATTCTAGAATTATTATTATTTTTTAAATAAAGCTATAAACTGCAATTAACTGAGAGTAGAATGATGGAGTTCCTAAAATATGCTTGCAAAAATAAAATAGTATTACTAGTTGTACCAATGGTAGATGGGATACACATTATTCCTAAAGTATACATGCATTTTTGTGAAGATAATCTAACTTGTGTTTCAATTTGATTCTGTGACCAGATATCTTACTTGTGCCTGATGCTACCAAGGAAGCTGTTCTTTTAGAACTGATAATCCATTTGAAAGGACGCTTTCCAAGTATATGGGTTGATCAACAGCTGTCAGCAGATGAGACTAAGAGACACATGTTTACCAGGAGAGGTGAGATGCAGGAGGTTCGCGACCAGTTCTCTTGTCACAACCTTAAGTAATTTGCTCAACGAAGAGAGGAAGTGAACAGCCATCTAGCAGTAGAGAGAGAGAGAGAGTTTGTTTGTTTGTTTCTTTCTTTCTTAAGCAAGTAGTCTTTCTATGAAAAGCAGTTGCTCCACCATATTCAAGGATTGGTATTATTTCAGGAGTTTCCTTCAGAGTAGAGTTTATTATTTTATCCATGATTAGATGGGTTCATACTTTCCTCCCTACACAACCCTATTAGAATTTGAATATGGAAACAGTTTATTAGTTAACCGTAGACTTGAAAACAACCATGTAGTAGCCAGCTGGGGAGCAGTTTCGTGATATTGTGTCCCACAGACATATTGCTAAAAAAGATCTTGTCTCAGGAATGTCTGGTCTGCATGAAGTCCTCCTTGTTGATTGCAGCTGTTCGTTAAACTGCAGGATTAGAGATCAAGATAACAGCAAGATCAATGGTTGTATGCAAAGTCAAGGAAGGTTAGGCCGAGAACACATAAAGTAATGGCACAGAAGCAACATTGCCACTTTTACTCTATTTATTTGTGGTTTGGCATCTGAAACGTATTTGATTGCTATACGCAGAGGCAGAGACGACCAGATAACAAATAATCCTGAGGCTGAGTCGTCCTGAATTTTAATCAGAGCTGAGTTGCGGCTTCAATACCGCTTGGTGCCAAACCTCTCTGCCATGGCTGGTTCTGTCAGGAACCAGAGTTCCAGACGGCATAGCTCTGAGACTACCACGTTGCCACCGACCCCTACAAGATGAAGGGTTGGACTTTGTGGGAGGGGGAGTAGAGAGAGTCTTAAGATGGCTGTGACGGAAAAATGAGAGATCATGTGTAATCTGCTCACTCTTTTGCGGCAACCAAATAATGCAGTTCTCACGCTTGTTCCCTTCCACTCGTGTCCCAGGTTAATAACTCTAGTATTGGTTGATGTAGTGTCACTGACTTTTGGCCGTATTCACAGGATGCCAGCGCTGACGAAATTCCACTCCCTTGAAGAAGACCGAAGTGGTCGAAACGTCTTCATTGACTGGGCTGTATCTCGCCTATGTTGTGTTTATTGATCAAGAGATACAGCCCGAGCTCCTAGGGGATGGGAAGAAAATTTGAAAAAACAAACAAACAGGCAATACATGAATGGACAACTCAACAAATATACTTAATTTAAAATAAAGATCTATATTTCTGTGGAACATGCATTTACAGAAACACAAAGTCTTTCACTGGTTAGAGGGTTAATACCTCTGCTTTTGGACAGAGTTTAACTCGCTAGGTAATGGACAGTTGGTGTGAAAGTGTTTTTTTTCCGAGTTGAGCAAAGCAATTCACTCAGCAGTTTTCCCAAATTTCTCTCAATGTGCTCTGACTGAAACTCTTTGAAAACTCTTCAGAAATCTCTAAGTTTGGGATTGTCGCACCTTATATTTCAAGGCAAGATAACTTGGCATCGTCCAACCAAATTCTACTTAGCCCAGCCAGTTTTTTCCAAATTATTCTTAATTTGCTCTGACTGAAACTCTCTGAAAACTCTCCAGAACTCTCTAAATTCGCGATTGTCTCACCTTATATATCAAGCCAAGGTAACTAGAGGTATTAACCTGTAAGGGTACAAACGTGAGGACTGCATTATTTGGTTGCCGCGAAAAAGCGAACAGGTTACACATGGTCTCTCACTTTCTGTCACAGCCATCTTAAGACTCACTCAACTTATATCTAATCTGTTGCTAAAGTGGCTGGGAAAATGATTGGAAAGTATTTGACTCCTACATATATAAGAGTCAGATACATCATACGATGGAGTACTGCTGTCACATCTAGAGAGGTGCAGTTCAGAGCATGCTTTATTACCTTGACAGAATACAAAATCAACTTCACTATCTAGTGAGGGATCATCTCTACAGCCCCTTTCTCATAGAAGAGACGTTGCTAGTCTTTCTCTACTCTATAGTAATTTCCATCGAAAGTGCTCGGCTGAGCTTAAATGTCTGCTTCCTTACCTTGTGTGCTTATAATCAGACAGATTTTCTATGAACAGAGTTTATTTGCAAGTATTTCCTATCTGTGGAACACGTTGCAACGGGACTGTTTCCTTGAAAGCTACAACATGATCCTCTTCACACCTAATGTAGATAAACACTTGTCAAAAATCGTCTTCAGAAGCATTAACCCTTATCTTCAAGTGGCTCCATCGTCTTGATAAGTAAGGAGTCATCAGTAAGAAATAACTTACAGTGATGAAATGGTTAACAAGTTATTTTTGTTGATTAATAAGTATACTCTTTTGATCTCATTAGATGTTCCTGTTTTGCGGCATTCACAATCAGCCAGAGCAGTGGATAGTAAGTTAATCTCTTCATATATTAGATCATATGCTTTTTGCATGGCGGGGTTAGTGTAAAGAAGGATCAGACTCGACAATCAACTAAATCTCATCCATTCACTGTGGAGGTCCCCAGATGCCGGTGAGCTTTCTGCTCAGATGGCTTCTTTCCTCGTGCTGCTGGCCTCTGGAACTCCCTTCCTGCCCCCTGTTTCCCCGACAGTACTGACATGCAGAAATTTAAAACTAATGTAAACAGACATCTTGCTGTGCAGATCCCAATTTAGGTTGACCTCCCTCTCCCCTCCTCCAACCTTCTCCCTTTTTTTTCTCAGTAGCCGCTTACTACGTCTACAGTGGCGGCCTGCCTTGTCTGGGGTGAAATATGTTTTTAAAAAAAGATGTCCCTTTATGCAAAGTAGGGAAAGAGAAAGAAAGAAGGGGGAGATAGATAGATAGATAGATAGATAGATAGATAGATAGATAGATAGGGACACATATATAGATAGATAAATAGATAGATAGAGAGAGAGAGACAGATAGAGAGGGGAGGAGAGAGACCAATAAATAGAGAAATTCAAACGTAAATTGAAATGCTTCTACACCTAAAGAACCCAGAACTCACCATTAAAATAAAGCGATGCAAGATGTAAAGCATTCATCTAGTTGTTTCGTTTTTGATTCTCTGCCCAAAAGAAAAAGAAATGATGCCGTAATAATGTGACAGTATTTCGTATTGCAGTCACCTTGCAACTGTTCAAATGATGTGGTTTTCTTTTGTTGTTTTAGTACAATTTTCTAAGCCTCCTCTTTCGAGTTTAATATTTTCACATTGTCATATTTGGAATCATTACACGAGCGCCTCGGCTTTATGAAATAACTTGAATGAAAGGCCGCGGGCAGGTAGAAGCGGTAAAAACGAGAGTTTCATTCAGTAATGTCCTTCTCTCCAAAATGATCTCCTTATTAATGAGTTTGCAAAATCAATATTAAACCATTTTTTTTATTTATAATTCTTTTCTTTTGTTAATTTTTTTTATTGATTTCCCCATTATCGTTTCGATATTTACTCCTTCATTTGCTTATCTTTCTTTTCTTTTTCTCCTTCTTCTTTTTTCTTTTCTTCTTAACCTTTTATTACTTCTTTTTTTTCTATTACTTCTTCCTTTTCTATTACTTCTTTTTCTTTTTATCCTGCTTCTGTTCCTCTATCTTCATCTTCGTCATCTTCTTCTTCTATTGTTTTTTCTAACTCTTCTTTTTCTTCTTCTTCTTCTTCTTCTTCTTCTTCTTCTTCTTCTTCTTCTTCTTCTTCTTCTTCTTCTTCTTCTTCTTCTTCTTCTTCTTCTTCCATTACTTCTTCTTTTTCTTCTATTATTTCTTCTTCTTCTTCTTCTTCTTCTTCTTACATTACTTCTTCTTTTTCTTCTATTATTTCTTCTTCTTCTATTACTTCTTCTTCTATTACTTCTTCTTCTTCTTCTTCTAGTGCTTCTTCTTCTTCTATTGCTTCTTCTTCTTCTTTTTTCTATTAATTCTTCTTTTTTCTTCTATTAATTTTTTCTTCTTTTTCTTCTTTCTTTTTCTACTTCTTCTGTTCCTTTTTCTTCTATTAATTTCTTCTTCTTTTTCTTCTTTCTTTTTCTTCTTCTTTTTCTTCTTCTGTTCCTTCTTGTTCTATTACTTCTTTTTTTCTATTAATTTCTTCTTCTTTTTCTTTTTCTTCTATTACTTATTCTTCGGTCTTATTTTTATTTATAATTTGCATTTTCTATTCCATTTCATATTTTGCAACTTTCGCTTTTAATATTTATCTCACTCAATAATTTGTTTAGCAGTACAACATTCTAAAATTGCCTTTGTATTCGGATACATCATAAGAGTTCATCAATATATTTATATATATAAATATATATATATATATATAATATTTTTAAATATTTATTAATTAATTATATATATATATATATATATATATATACATATGTATAGTATATATTTGTATATCACAACAATAGTATTTTCAAATTAAAAATAACATTCCCCCCGAAAAGTTTGATTGTTTATCTATGGTGTTGAGGGAGCGACATATTATGAATCACACATATATATATATATATATATATATATATATATATATATATATATATATATATATATATATATATATATATATATATAAGTTATATTTATTAGCCTGAAGATTCCTCCCTCCGGGGATGAAACGTAGAAGCCTCTGTGTAGCTTAATTGCCATAAATATATTTCCATAGCTTACTACCTAGCTCTACTTACGTATCAAGCACTGTTGAAGTAAATACTGAAAATTGATACATAAAAATTATATCCCCTTATAAAATTTTATGTGAATATAAAAATAGTTATATATATATATATATATATATATATATATATATATTAATATCCGGATTTTATGTAATTGTCATATTTGAAACACAAACAACGATCATCATTTTTATGTCTTAAGTTTTCCTATATTTGATTTGTTATTGTTTTTTTAATATAGAATTTTTCTAAAATATCTATTTATATATCCTTTTCCTGGGATTTGTTTAATTAATTTAAAACTCACAGAATATAAACAACTTTATGTTTTACAAATTCTTTGTTGGTTAGATAAAGTGCGGTTGTCTGTCTGTCTGTAGTTATGTCCAGCTAAAAGTGAAAAAACAACAAAACAAATATTCACAAAGTTGGTAGTTTCTTGATCGGGGTCGCCCCGGTTGAATAATATCTAAAATTTAGAAAATAATATTCATACTTTGACCTTAAACTGGTGTTGATTTCGTCAGAGGAGGTCGGCTTTCAGTTAGTTTATGTACTAACTAAAGCGAAGTAACTCTTATTTTTAATCAAGAAGTTACTTCCCTTTGCCAATTCATTCCTCAAGGAATCTAAAAAGGAGTAGTCTGTATGTGTGTGTGTGTGTGGGGGGCCAGATAGAGGAATGGGCTGGGCGGAGTAGATACAGGGAGGTAAACGGGAGAGGGGGAAAGAGAGAAAGATAGAGAGACAGTAGAGAGATAGAAGGTTTAATAAAAATATTTTACACTTTTGCCCGAGCAGCACGGGATAGCCCTGCTAGTTTTATATGAAGGTATTCCATATTGTATAAGTTTTCTTAGCAGATGTATTATTTACTCCTCTCCAGGAGTTAGGCACAAGGCCAGTTTTATCCTACTCCCACAAGTAAGATGTGACCCAAGGTCGGGTCGGAAAGTGGGGGTTGAAAAGCCAGCGCTCGAGAGGTGAGCACTCTGACCATCAAAAATTGCCTGGGCAGCCCCGTCGGCATTCCCCGGTAGGGGCGCCTCAGATAGTAAGCAATAAACTTACTCCTCCCCAAAGAGGGGAGGCGAAGCCTGGGAGGGTGGACCTCCTAGAACTGTACAGAACAGGCGTGCAGTATCCATCGGAACAGATACTACACTTTGATCTTAGCCAAAAGGCCAAGAAAGAAGAGTGTTCTTAGCAGATGTTTATTTACTCCTCTGCAGGAGTTAGGCACAAGGCCAGTTTTATCTTACTCCCACCAGTAAGATGTGACCACAGCTTGGGTCGAGTAAGTGGGGTTAAAAGCCAGCGCTCGAGAGGTGAGCACTCTGGCCATTTAAAAATTGCCTGGGCAGCCCCGTCGGCATTCCCCGGTAGGGGCGCCTCAAGCAGTAAGCAATAAACTTACTCCTCCCCAAAGAGGGGAGGCGAAGCCTGGGAGGGTGGACCTCCTAGAACTGCACAGGACAGGCGTGCAGTATCCATCGGAACAGATACTACACTTACTTCCTAGCCTGTGCCAGGTCTTAGCAGATGTATCAATTAAAAAGAAAGACAATTAAATCTTACCTGACTTGAACTAGACAGATATCGGCAAAATCAAAAAGTCAAACTCAAATCTCGCTGCCTAGGGGCAGTGTTGAGGTAAGAGACTGTGATAATGTTAAAAAAATATGATATCAGTCAGCAGTAATAATTCTAAACAATAAATTGTACTAAGAGACAGAAAAATATGTAGTAGGAAGAACAACATGTGAAATTTTAATTCTAATCTAAATGAATAAATGCGAAAGTTGGGTCAGAGAAGAAGAAGAAAACGACCAAAGTAGATTCCCAAGATTTATTGTACTAGAAGTATTAGAAGAACCAAATCTGGCTACATTATCTTCCTTTGTCATTGAGAAAATAATTTCGGCTAATATTGTTACGGTTGTTAAAAAAATTTGCCAATGGAAACATACTGGTTGAAGTTGAGAAAAAAGACATGCAGATTTTCTGCTGAAATGAACATTTTTCACAGTAAAAAATAACATCATACCCGCATCAATACTTAAATATTTCAAAAGGAGAAATAAGGAGTCAAGAGCTCTCCTTGTGTACTATAGAAGAAATAAAAGAAGAAGAATTGAAATCCCAAAGAGTAATCACGGTGAAGCGAATCTCTATAAAATGAGAAAACAAGATCATCCAAACAAACACATATGTAATGACATTTGATATGCCGATAATTCCACCAAAAATGAAGATAGGATATACACTCGAAAAGGTTGAACAATATATGCCTAATCCTCTTCGGTGTTAAAAATGTCAGAAATATGAACATCACGAAAGCAAATGTAATGGAAGAAACACATGTGAAAAATGTGGGGAAAAAAGACCCTGACCACTTAATGGATGAGTGTAAAGGGAACCATACATGCGCAAACTGTGGTGGTGACCACCCAGTTTATGCCTAAATTGTGAAAGATGGAAGATGGAAAAGGAGATATTGACAGTTAAATACACTAGAAATAAGGGTTGTTGAAACTACCAGTAGAGAAAAGACATATTCTCAGGCTGTGTCCCCGGTGGTGAATAATGAGGAGGACAGTAAATGCAAAAAATGAATACAAAGGTTGCTTTAGCTTGGACCGGGAAAAATGGCCAGCATTCCAAAATACAATTAGAAAAGAATATGAGAGACCGAAGGCAAAAGTTCGAAAGCAACAGGTGGAACCAAGAGAGATAAGGATTATCATTGTGCCTCTTACTCAACCGATTGCCCCCACCCAAGATGCACCACCACAGTCAAAAACAAGTGAAGTGAATAATGCAACTGCATCTACTAGGAAAAAGATAGTGATCCGAAAAGATTAAAATAAAAACTCTCCAAATAAAATAAAATCTCCATGCAAAGATCCTCCAGGTAAAATCCTGAACCTGAGAGAAAAGAGAAATCACCTAAAAAACCCAAACTAAAAACCAGAGTGAACTTGACACAAACCCCACTTGAGGCACTGGACATGATGGAAACAGAAGATGACAACTCTGAAAAAAAGAAACAAACAAAACAAAAAACACCCCAAGCAAAATATAAACCATGAGACAAAAACTAATCAAATGGAATTGTCCCGGTTTAAAAGCAAATCTTAATGAATTGCTATTAATACTGCCGCAGAAATCTCCCACAATTATTTGTCTCCAAGAAACCTTCTTCAATATTAAAAAATTATTAGATATTCAGCCACATTCATAATACTGGACACAGGGTCTCTGGAGGGGTATCAATTCTAATAAAAAATTATATACCCCATAGCAAACGGAATATCCAAACTAATATCTAAGCAGTTGACGTTACATAAAACAACTAATATATGTTCAATATATATTCCACCAAACGAGGACATAAATAAAAGTGAGCGTAAGAAGCTAATTGACAAATTACCCACACCATTCATCTAATTGGGGGACTTTAATAGTCACAATACCCTATGGGGGTGGACAAATACGACACAAAAGGGTAAAATAATACAAAACATTATTAATGAAAATGATCTGTGCATGCTAAACGAAGGAACACATACATATATAAACCCATTCAATGGAAGTAATTTTGCTATTGATTTGACCATATGCGACCCCACAGTCTATAGGGACTTTACTTGGAGAGTGTATGATAACACTTGTCATAGTGACCATTTTCCAATCCTCCTCGAAAATATAGAACCCAATGGTGAAAGTAAACCAGACCGCTGGAAACTAGACAAAGCCAATTGGCAAATGTTTAAAGAAAATATCAGGAGAAAGTGACATGTGTGGAAACAGACTCTGACTCAGTGGAACACTTAACAGAGAGGCTGATTGAAATAGCAAAAGACTGCATCCCGAGAAATTCTACACCAGACAAACGTAACAGACCCTGGTTTAACAGTCAATGCAAAAAAGCCATTAGACTGTGAAGAGCAACCCTAAGAAAGTTTGAAAAAGAACCAACTACAACAAATCTAATAGAATTCAAACAAAGCAGAGCAAAGGCCCGCAGGGTAATAAAAGCAGCGAGAAAACAATGCTGGCAAGAATATGTTGGCAAACTAAATTCCTCTTCTCAACCGAAAGCAGTTTGGGAAATGATTGGGAAAATAGCGGGTAAACACCAGACTAAACCAATCCAACACCTCTCCAAAAATAACTGCACAATAGCAGATAAAAAATGACATAACAAATCAGCTTACAGAAACGCTTTCCAAAAATTCATCAAGTCAGGTTGGAAAACAAGAATTTCTAATCACCAAAAGAAACGCAGAAAAGCGTAAGTTAAATTTTAAATCCAAAAATCTGGAAAAATATGATAGTCCATTTACATTGAGTGAGTTAAGGGACTCTATTGAAAGATCTCATAATACTGCTGTTGGACCGTATGAAGTCTATTCTGAGTTCTTAAGGCAACTACCAGAAGAATCATTTAAACTTCTCCTAAAAATTTATAACAAAATATGGACAGAGGGAAAATTCCCGGACATATGGAGACAAACTACAGTGGTACCGATCCCAAAGCTGGGCAAAGACAACTCGGATCCACAAAATTACAGGCCAATCTCCTTGACAAGTTGTTTATGCAAAACGATGGAGACGATGATCAACAATAGATTGATTTAGTATTTGGAATCCAATGGCCTTATTACAAATCTATAATGTGGATTCCGCAATAAAAGAGGCACAATAGACCATTTGGTTCGCTTGGAAACTGCCATAAGAGAAAGCTTCATTAAGAAAGAACATCTCGTAGCTATTTTCTTTGACCTAGAGAAAACGTATGATACAACATGGAAATATGGCATAATTAGAGATTTTAACGATCTCGGTCTAAAAGGTAGATTGCCACATTTTATTGACAGTTTTTTGTCAAACCGAAGATTTCGAGTTCGCATCGGATCTACTCTTTCTGATATGAAAACTCAGGAAGAGGGTGTCCCACAAGGCAGCGTGCTATCTGTGACTCTGTTTAGCATAAAAAAATAAACAACATAATATAAAGCTTATTACCCGGAGTGGATGGATCCCTATATGTGGACGACTTCTTAATATACTACAGGTCTAAGCATATGCAAACCATTGAGTTCAAATTGCAACAATGCCTGAATAAAGTCAACAAATGGGCAACACAAAATGGTTTCCGATTTTCTCAGGCAAAAACAAAATGTGTCCATTTTTGTCAGAAGAGAAAATTGCACAATGACCCAAGCCTGAAACTTTTTAGGGGTAATTTTCTATAGAAAATTTACCTTTACTTGAAATATATAAGGGCTAAATGTAATAGAACATTACAACTACTACGTGTGGTAGCACACACTGAGTGGAGTGCGGACCGAAACACTCTACTAAAACTATATAGGTCGTTGATTAGATCCAAATTGGACTACGGTATTTTTATATAGCGATCAGCCAGAAAGACCTATCTAAAACTACTTGATCCGATCTACGATGGAGGACTAAGGTTAGTCCTTGGATCCTTCAGAACATCGCCTGTTGAGAGTCTCTATGTAGAAGCTGACGAGGCACCTGTAGATATCAAAGGTGAGAAATTAGCTCTGCAGTATAATGTAAAACTGAAATCCTGTTCATCAAATCCTGCATATGATGGTACATTCCATCCAAAATACAGGGAATTATTCCAAAGGAATGAAAGAGTTATAAAACCATTTGGCCTTCAAATGGAAATGATCAACAAAGAAGCAGGATTGGACCTGACAAAAATACATGATACGATAATACCAAAGATCCCACCTTGGACCATGAGAATCCCATACTAGCCTTAAGCAGATACTACAAGCAAAAAACCCATCCTCTAATTTTCCACGAGGAATTAGAGAAAGTCGAAGACAACTATCCAAGACATATGCACATCTTTTCAGATGGATCAAAACATGAAGATGCAACAGGATGTGCTGCAATTTACAACAATAATATAAATAAGAAGCATCTCCCAAATAACACTTCCATTTTTAATGCAGAAGCATATGCAGTGGATATGGTGCTCAATTTCATTTTGGAATCCAAAAATAAAGAATTCATTATCTTTTCAGACTCTTTGTCTGTACTAATATCACTACAAAACAGGAAATTTGACAATCCATTAATAACCTAGTTACTTTGTAAAATGGAATATTTGTCAAAGGATAATTAAATATTACTGTGTTGGATCCCAAGTCATATCGGAATCAGAGGAAACAACAATTCTGATAGGGAGACCATGTCTGCCTTAGACATGGCTCAGAATACCATTTTTAAGATTCCATATACAGATTTTAAAATAAAGATCCACAAATATATCCAACAACAAAGACAACAACGTTGGAGTAGCAATACACATAACAAACTCCTAGCGATCAAAACTACAATAGGAGAATGGAAAAAAAGCTCACAAAAAAGCCGAAAGGAACAAGTAGTGTTATCCAGACTTTGCATAGGTCACACAAGGATTACACATTCCTACTTACTTGAAGACAAACAGCAACCAATATGCTATGCATGCCAGACTACGTACACAATCAAGCATATTCTTACTGAATACATTGATCTGGCCCCTATAAGAGAAACGTTTTACAAAGCAGGTACAATGAAGGAACTGTTTAAGAAAAATAAAGTAGAGACAATAATGAACATTTTAAAAGCTGTTGATCTATGTAAAAAATATAATTATCTAAAGACATATAAAGCCAGCTTGATTTGGTATTAAATGAACTGAAAAAGGATGATATGCCGTAAAAAAAATGTTTAACGAATGTTTTCAAAATATTACTTTTTTTGTCTACAGATTTTTTTTTTTACAAAGAACTTAAAAATACAATTGATTCGGCATTAAATGACCTAAAAACGGTTTATATACCGTAAAACAAACAAACAGAATAGATGCACCATCTTTTTTATATACTGCTTATGTATATGCGATATAAGCAGCAAGGTTAACTAATTTGCATATCGGTTTTTAAAATTGACTTTTTATTAATTAACTATTATCTGTTATTGTTTTTAATTCAATGATTGTTTTAATTTTAATATAACAAATAGATCTGTTTCACAATATTGTTTCATTTTTTTAGACAACTATTTAGTATTTGTGTAGCAGTAGCAACAACAACAGCAACAGCGGTGACAAGCCTCCATTAACAATGTTTTGAATATCAGCATGATTTCTAAGCTGGCTCTGATTGGCCAGACATTTAACTTCGTTTCTGATGTGCCCAATCAGAACCAATCTCTCATGCGAGCAGAGCACCTGACCCGGAGTTCATAAAAGAAAGCGTCCACTACCTTCTTCCCTTTCTAGCCAGGACACGGCACTGCTGTCTACTCATCCACGTTGCTTGGATCAACCACAAAAAACTTCTCTCTTGGCCTTCATGCTACCTGGCTTCGGCATCGACAAGACTCAAGGATCCAACATGGCGACCAGATGAATGCACGTGAACTGATAATATTATAACACACACACACACACACACACACACACACACAAGCATACTTACAAACACAGAACTCAGCCTTCCTTTAAACAACAAACGTGTGCACGGACTTTTTTCTCATAAGAATTCTTCTCTCTTCCCTAGTAATAGGACATTTATTTAACACTTAGACTCTCAAATCTTTTTTCTCGTCCAGACTTCTGGATATATTATCCTCTGCTACTAACCCACTTCATCTCCTGCCTTTGTCAACTGGACATCGAAGCACCGGTTATATTTACTCGAGGATAAACTGCTCGTAAACTTTCGACAGCCAACGAACTTTGCTAATTGTTTGCCTTTCCTTGTTAACGAAGATGGCTTAATAAAGTTGTTTTAAATGTCAGAATGGGACGTTGTCTTTCAATTCTGCATTTGTGTTCATATACTCCTTTCGTTAGAGGGACCGACTTGATTTGAACAAATTGCGATCTATTTCTAAACTGCAAGTGAAAAGGCAAATTGATTTCTTCTTTCCTTTTTTTCTTTACGGTCACATTTAAAAGATAAATAAATTTGTATCGTAATTACCAAAATGTTAATGTTTATATTCTATATGAATAAATACGAAAGGTTTTGTTTCGTGTTTACAACAAAGTTATAAATGAAATGTGTATTATTTTAAATTAATGTTTCAAGTATTTCAAGTTGCAAAATTGCGAAGCGATAAGAAGCCGGCAAAGCCAGTTGGTTAGACAGAAAATAATTGTAATGCGCCCGACAAACGATGATGATGCTATATATATATATTTTTTGGAGGGGGTGGTGTAGACTTGTGTTTGCATAGATATTACAATAGAAGGTTGTTTTGAACCAAACTTACCAAAATTTGTGATGTTATAACTTGGCCAAAGCACAACTTTCTCCATCAAAGAAATCACCTTTAGAATAAAAACAAAGTTGCCAACAATCTGGCAATGAATTCATTTCCCAAGATAAAATCTACGTTCAAAGAAGATCAATAGATTTGTTTGGAAGGCATTTTTGACCTTGTCTCCAGTCAAAGACTTTTCTACAACTAAAGGACGGATCATCTTTTCAAGCTATATTATCTGATCAAATAAACAATGGGTGAATCGATATGAAACATATCAGGATTACCTTAATGAATGATCCTTTCATTTTCAATCAGTTTGATTTTGTCTACTAGCATCATGCGAGTCACGGAAGTGAAATGCTCATATTGGATTATTTATCACAATTCTTTTTATTTTACCCCCCTCCTTTGCCTCTCCATACGAAGCAGAATTCTATATTCTTTTGCTTACAGAGCTATACCGGTCAAAGAAATAGGGGAAACTCTGACTTTACTTTATATCTATTGCTAAGATCGTTTGAAAAATGGTTGGATCATTCTATTGCTCTAGAAAGTACCTCACCCCTGGCACAATCCTCACATCGTATAAGAGAATGTCCTACGATGGAGCACTGTTGTCATATTGGAAGAGATGACGCTCAGGGCACTCTTTCTTGCCTTGACAGAGTAGGAAACTCACTTCGCAACCTAGTGGGGGATGATGTCTTCTATTCCCTGTAGCATCTTTCACACAGAAGAGATGTTGCTAGTCTCTTTCTATTGTAGCGTTATGTTTATTGTAGGTGCTCGACTGAGCTCTAATCTGTGACATCCCTTCTCTAAAACATTCGCATTAAAAATTCGCCTGCCGACAACCACAACAAAGAACTTTCTTTTCTCTCTCGCTCTGTACCAAAGACCAAACAAAATGTTCATAAACAAAGTTTCTTTCCTAAAACATCCCATCTGTGGAACAAAATACTACGAGGCTGCTTCCCAACCGACTACAACATGGTCGTCATCAAGTCTAATTCAACAAATACTTAATGAACCGTTCTCTTGGTTAATCAATTCCTCATAAGTAATCTTCTGCCCATTCCACCCATTGTTTCCAATCTTCTCATTGTGGCGTTCATCGTGCAGCTGATAATGTCTTTGACCCTTATCCTCAAGTAACCTCTGGGCTTTACTAAAAAATATATATATATGATATAATAATTATGTGTTTCCTTTATATTATCTTTCTTGTGTTTCGATGTTAAACACAACATTGAAATGTATAATCAATGAATTAAAATGTACTTAGTATGTACACGGTGCTTTTTCTATATTCTCGCTCCCTTACGTTATAAACTATATTTAACAAATCGGACCAAGTGTAGATTTAGCATCCCTATTATACTGACAGCTGAAAAGAACGTGTTTAAAATGACACCGTATCCGACGTTAGAGTAACTAAATTATTGACATATTGTTTGCATAAAAAAAATTATCAAAAATTTTAATAAATAAAAATCCGGTAATAGCTATCATGACATAACAGTTTTCAAACAAATAAAGTCAGAATCGCTTGAAACAAAATTGAAATTTTCATATAATGTCAAGCAATGTCAAAATGTTCGAGAAGATACTAACATGTTAGTTGAATAATTTCAGTGTTTGAAGGTTATTTGAATAAAAAACGATCATTTGTTTTTTGTTGAAATTATTCAACTAATGTATTAATATCTTTTCGAGCAGAACATTTTGACATTGCTTGGCATTATATGAATATTTCTGACGTTATTTTCTTGATTTGTTTTGGGTGCTTTGTTTTAGAACAAATCAATTATTTTCAGGTTATTTTATGTCGAATCCGGTCATTTTTGTAAAGTTTCTTCAAATATTTAATAGATTTTATTTTCTGTACGATTCGTTTGCAGATATGTAAAAAAAATATAGTCTGTAATTGATAAATTCTATTTGACCTATAAATAGTATCCTAACAAGTGCTACAGATTGGACCAGGTCGTAAAGGTAAATAAGGGGTGACTCCACACTCTCTAAGGCTCCCTAAATAAAGGTCCTCGCCACTGGGTGCACCTTAAGGTTATACTCATCACCGTTATTACGTTTAAATTAAATTCATAGCAGGTGAAAACAAAAACGCTGAGAGAAAAATGATTCAATACTTTTTTACCATAGAACCATAAAAAAATTAGTATGTTTTGGATTAAAATTGCATCAAAATATCTTGTTAAAAAAATCCAGAAAAAATGTTTATAATAAATGAATGCATAAAATAAAACTTAAATTTTCATAAAGCAGGAAAAAAAACACCATTCAATTCCGGGGCAATGCCAGGTAGAGTCGGCTAGTATATAATAATGATAATAACATATAATAAATGATATTTCCTCGTTTAAATCATAAAATAAGCAAAGCATCTTCAAATAAAAAATGAAACAGATGTGTATGGTTCAGTGTTGAATGGACAGAATTACTTTCATTCTGAGTGTTCTTTCACTCAGATTTTCAGTTAAACTTTGCTAGCCTATTCATCCACTTCAAAATACGAGTAAATGGATATCATCGGTTGGAGTAGTCAGATATATAGTAAACTTTTATTTCCCATGCTTAATCGCCAAACTAGTTGCTAATTCCTATACTCCATCAATCATAATGGCAGTTTAGTAGATACAGCTGATATTAGATGTGTATTAAAATTACATTATGTTTTTTAATGAAAAGGGTAAGCTTTTAAAACTGGTTAAGTCACCAAGACAAAATTCGTTACTCTTCGGGACTATTTACCTTAACGACACCAGTTAATTTTCAATTATTTTATTTCTGCTTTAAATCTGATCTTTGGTGATCGGGCTATCTTATTTTTTTTTAATGTGGGTTGAAGGTGATAATGTATGTAAACACGTGAATAAACATATTCTTATACAGATGTCATGGTTGTTTTTCAAATATTATAAGTAAAATTATACAATCTGTTATGTATGTCACACAGTATAAAAGCAAGTATTCAGTACCATTACACAGTATTTGGAAGGCCTCATTTCATTCTTAAGAGACAATGGACATCTCCTGGTATAGGGAGTCTATAGCAAAGAAATCCTTTACCGCACATCTCCTGAACTAGCATTGATTGAGTTCAGTGGCAAAAAGAAATCCAGGACGACTGGAAACAATACCGAAATAAGCAAATAATTTTTGCATTTTCCTTCTCTTAGATTAGTTGTGTAAGTCACATTATTATTATTCAAGCTATAGCTGAGAGGAGAGGATATATGAATTCATACTTTCCCAAGAATATTAGTGAAATTAGCCATGACAGAACTCGAACCTGGAAGGTCAAGCCCATAGTCTGAACCTGTAACCATTACACCACACTACTAGCAAGGAAATACTTTATACTTTTAAATGTAACAACAATAAAGTAAGAAACTAACATGGGCAGTGGTCAGTGTTGCCAATTTAGCGGTTTTCCCGCTAGATCTGAAGATTTTGTTTTGAATCTAGCTAATAAAATTTGGATCTAGCAGCTAGCGTTTTTTTTTTGTAAAATCTGGAGATCTCGTTGACCACCCACACACCCACAATCTGAGATAACGTATGGCAAAAAAGGGGATGCTTCTGTAGTACACCTACACCAACAAATATCTACCAATAACACATCTCAAACACAAGAAGACTGAAAATGATCCTGGCGATTTCTCAGGGGATCTGATTTTTTAACGATAAAAATTAATTTGTTAATGTTGTTACTGTATCCTCATACTAAGTACGACATACTCCCTTGGCCTTGAACTAATTATTTGTAAAAGAAGAAAAACATTAACATAAATCGTTCATGAATTACGTCCCTTGTGTGTTTGTTCTTTTACATTTAAATTAAATACAAACAGTATTAAACTTATGAATAGCAATGTAAATAACATTAAAATAAAAATATGTATATAAGATATATTATGTATATTCGTAATATTTTTATATAAAGTACGAAAATTTTAAATATAATGGTTCTCTGGGGATTTTTGTTCCGATCTAGCGGGTTTTGAAAATCTCAGTTGGCAACATTAGCAGTGTTAGTCGTCAGAGGGTTGGCAAACCTGAATCCTCCAAGCTTATTCACCAAACTATTCACTAATTTCTTTATTGTATTATTTATATTGTTGTGTCAATCACTCTATTCCTGTATCCCTCGGTTATTCCTGCCTCCGTTTAGAATGAATACGAAATGAAGAGACTCGGCAAATTTAAGAGAAAAACTTAGCAGAAAAATCATTTATACAAATACAAAAAAGGAAAATGGTGGCAAGAGGCGCGAGAAGAGAAACAAAGAGAAGTAATTGAAAGTTAAGACAACAAACGAAGAACAAAGAGAATGAAAGGAGGAGGAGGAGGAGGAGGAGGAGGAGGAGAGAGAGAATGAAAAGGACGAGGGTTAAATAGAGAAGAGGAAAACCAGGGAATCGATGAGAGAAGAAGAAGAAGAACAACAAGAACAAGAACAAGAACAAGAACAAGAAGATTAAATATAAGTAATTCAGAACAATAATTCATCTGTTGTTTCATGGCAAAAGAAATGTGAAGAACTAAATGTTCATTTTTAAGTGACAGAACAATCTTCAAAATTTTTTTGCAGACCACAACAAGTTTTTACAACTATGTGAAATAAACAAGATCTACAGTGTTTTAGTAGTTGTGGTTTAAAATATAAAGAGGATTAAATGTTGCCAACTGTAACAATGGAGTTGAAAATTAAGGTTTACCAGCTTTGAAGCGTGTGGACTGTTTTGCATGTTTGGCACTCGTTTTTGGAGTGAAAAAAAAGAACTTATGTTCGTAGTTAGATATTTTATAGGTGGTATTCATTTGCATATAGGGAGAAAAACTACTTTAAGAAGGACGAATAGGGGAAGAAGAACGTTGAATGTTGGACAGCTGAGAGAGAACATTTGCAGTTGAGATTTGTTGTTGTTTGTTGCGGTGTTGTTGAAGAGGAGTTCCTTTGATTTCATTACAGGATTACTGTAGTATATAGATAGATTGTATTTAAAAGCAAATCAAATTGAATTGATCTTTGGTTTTCTTATGCAGTTGTTTGCTACTCCTTTTCCCATGTCCTGTGTAACATATTAAACTACATTTTATGGTGAGGTCACAATTTGTGTGTTTTGCAGAGTTGCAAAGTCAATTTTTAGTTACAATTACTAACAGTAGTAGTACCTGTCGGGCTCCCGTCCATGAGTTTTTTTTTGTTTTGTTTTTTAACATATTTCACCCCAAACAAGGCAGGCCGCCACTGTAGACATAAGGGGCTACTGAGAAAAAAGAAAAGGGAGAAGGTTGGGGGGGTCAACCTAAATTGGGATCTTTGCAGTGGGATGTCTGTTTACATTAGTTTTAAATTTCTGCATGTCAGTACTGTCGGGGAAACAGGGGGCAGGGAGAGAGTTCCAGAGGCCAGCAGCACGAGGAAAGAAGCCATTTGAGTAGAAAGCTCTCCGGCATCTGGGGACCTTCACAGTGAATGGATGGGATTTAGTTGATTGTCGAGTTGTTCTAGTGAATTTATGTCGAGGGGGCACCAGAGTAGCGAATTCATCAGAGCATAATCCATTGAAGTATTTGTAAAACAAGCACAAGGACGCAACATTGCGACGATGGGACAGGGACTGGAGCTTGGTTGACAGTGAGGGACCTATTAGGTTAGAATATGTCCTCGATATGACATGAAACTTCATCCGGTGTTGGGGTACCAATTTTGATGCTTTGGGGAGTATGGGGTAATCCTTTTAATTATCATTACTCCCTGTTCCACTCTGGGGTGGTAGTATTTGTCAATGTCTCATCTATGGGTTAAATAGGATTTGTCTTGGCTATGAGATGAAACTATATTTGATGGTATACAATAAATTTATATCACAAATAACGAGTTAAAGCGAACACCATGAATTATTGTTTGAAGCTATAAAAAATTTGAAGCATATTTTTTTTACTGAAAGTAGTTCATACCCGCCCTTTGAGCGTATTGGTACAGTACCTCAGCATCTCAATTTCCATTTTTATCTGGCTTCTACCACTTTACAGCTCGTACGAAAGAATATACTTGTGAATTTTCGTGGAAAAAATACGTTACTTACTATTTGCACGAGAGAGTAAGTAACTACGATGATATATATTTACGTATTGTTTTTATTGTCCACAAACATTAGAAATTATGTTTCTAAGCAAAAATAATTTGCTTTGAACTAATGCTGAATACCCTTTATATCTACTTTTTTGCGAGTTATCAAAATGAAGGTCACTTAGTTTTAAAAATATATTTATGTAATGTTTTTTTTAATAATTTTATTGTTATGATCATTTTTTTAAATGTATAAAACAGGAATCCAGTTAAAAATCCTTTAGACTTATGTGAGATTCGAACTTTGGTATTGATATTGTAAAAACTATTGCCTTAGTAATGTGTACTCTACCTATTCCTTTTTTGTCAATCAACAAACTTCCAACACATCATGTAAATGACTGGATTTGGCATTAAATAACCAAAGCAAAACCTGATATGCTATAAAACAAATCATTCTCCCATAATTCTCTTTAGTTGCTTCGTTCTAAATTCCCACCCGGTCTGGGTATAACATATTACGTTAGTCACTTCATACACAATATACCGGATTCGTAAATCAAATAACAAACCCTCCTTCATATTCCTTGCTAATTCCAGAATATCGGATTACATAAAATTATTTACTGTTCTTCGTTACTTACAACTATTAACAATACACTTGAACTCATTCCGGAAATTAAGAATTAAATTAACGAACAGATTCAGTTCTACTGTACATTGATTCAAAATAGCGTAATTATCAATCTCATCGAGTAAATCCATTTCAGTTACGAATCTTCCATTGTTACATGTATACTATTTTTTTCACCTTATACATTTTTGCCATAAATACTTAGGAATTTAGATACATAACGCTTTTAATGCTTCTAGCTCAATTTAAAACAAAACACAACATACAACGAACAGAGGTTTTCAGCTAAAAATATCCAACTGCTCAGAGATATCTTATGGAGGCCCATAATATATTTTTTACACAACGCTGCCAGTAATAATTCACACACAACACAGGTAAACTTTTCCGATTTTGACCATCCATACTTATCGAACATTAGTCAAACAATCGCAAATCCTCAGAATTTATTTTCTTCCAGAAAATATTAGTATTATTACTTTTCTTTCCTATGTTTCTTTACCTTTAAAATTATCGAAAACAACGCTATTTTACAGAATTTTAATTCTACTTGATATGTCTTCCAATGAACATATAATTTATTTCCTTTTCTTTTTTTTCATTTAAACTTTTAAAATTTATAAACATCCGCTCTCTACGTCTGAGACTCCATTTTCTCTATCTCTTTATTTCTTTATTTACTTATTACAATAAAAAAACGCTTAATTTAATTCGGTTTATTTTTATTTATTAATTTCTATTTTTCAAAATATACTTCATCTTAAATTGTAGTATCTGTTACTTAATTTATTCTCTTCTCGGTCAGTGAAGGAGAAATCTTTCTAGACTGCAGCAATTTCTTCGTCTACATAACTATTTGTCGATTTTACAATTCATTATTTAAGAGTTTATTTTATTTTTTACTAAGTGTTATGATAATACTTATTATTTTCACTCCTCGGTCAGTGAAGAAGAAATCATTCTAGACTGCGGCATTTTTTAGCTTTTTACCCAGGAGATGGATTTGGTGCCCCCACTACCCCTCTTTATTTCTTCATTTACTTCCTAAAATACACAACTTAATCCGGTTTATTTTTACTTATTCATTTTTACGTTTCAAAATTTACTTCAAATTACAGTGTAATATCTGTTACTTAATCTCTTTTCTCTCGGTTAGTGAAACAAATCTTACTAGACTGCAGCAATCTTTATTTTTTTAGTACTTTTCCTCTATTTAACTATTTGTCGATTTTACAATAATATTCTTTTTGCTTTATTTTTATTTTCATTTTTTACTAACTGTTATGATACTATATTTATTCTTTTCTCTTCTATGTCAGTAAAAAATAAATCTTTCTAGACTGCAGGAATTTTAATTTTTTCCCCACGGGAGATAGATGTTAACACATTAAAAACCACCATTGTTTATTAATTTTGGTAAATTCAAACTCCAAGTAAAATGGGCACTAAGGATTGGAATAAAAATTGTCTCAATCCAGAAGGATTTTCCCTTCACTAACCTTGGTAAGCTTCACGCATATTTTTGGATCACATTTACATTTTTTTGCAGAGGGGGAGTGGTTTTTACTTTTATTTACAATCGTGGGGGGAGTCACACAAAACATA
>OY744523.1:135500495-135715495 GCA_963556195.1 Sepiola atlantica | reverse complement strand
CAACAACTGGCCGAAAGCTGTCAACGACATATTTCCGAGAAAAAGGAAGCTAAAGAAATAGAGGAAGCAGCAATTTCTAATATTAAAAATGTTCGTCGTTTTTCAAAAAAATCATACTCTTCGAAGGAAAAATTCAGGAAGGATTTGCCTCAAAGGTCGGATGAAAAATTGCCAAACCACCCTTGTTGGGGTTGCGGGGACCTACTGTTGATAATTATTATCGATATAAAGCCAAGTTCACACGAATGTGAGACATACCTTTTGATCTCAGCAACATTCAGACATTCTTCATGGCAGGACAATTCAGTTAAGACAAACACATTTTGTAGGTTTACACGCGCGTCGTGCGTTTATTTTTCAACAGGACAACAACAAAAAGAAGGGGCAGATAACTCAATTCTTACAAAGATATATCTGGTCCCCAAATAACAATGGAACAAGGGAGATAACCCATAAAATAGGTTTTAACAGTCCGACAAAATTGATAATTCAACACTCCTCCTCAATTGCTGTCAGACTGTTCCATGACTTCCCTAACACCTAACAGTGCTCTAAGCTTAACAAATTGTGCACTCACAAGTCCCTTCGTCAGCACATCAGCAATCATGTCTTTACTTTGACAGTATTCTAATTCAATTGTTTCCATCTCAACTTGCTCTCGAATGTAATGAAACTTAATATCAATATGCTTCGCCCTTCCATGATATTGTGGATTCTTTGCCATACATATTGTGGATTGGTTATCCTCGTAGATGAGTGTCGGTCCAACCAAGGGTTCATTGAGACCACTTTGAAGATGTCGCATCCATACTGCCTCCTGTGCTGCACTTGCCAATGCCATATATTCTGCTTCAGCTGTAGACAATGCAACACAAGTCTGCCTTTTACTTTTCCAACTGACAGCCGCTCCACTTAATTTAAACAGGTAGCCTGAGGTTGACCTGCGGTCATCCAAGTCACCAGCCCAGTCTGCATCTGAATATCCTATCAGATTTGTTGCATTCTCCCTGTCATACAGTAACCCATAGTTCCGCGTGCCATTTAGATAACGCATGATATGTTTCACAGACCTCCAGTGTTCCATGGTAGGTTGTGAGCAGAATCTTGCTACATTGCCGACAGCATAGGCAATATCAGGTCTTGTTTTTGTTGACAGATACAGCAGGCTTCCAACTGCTGATTGATACAATTCTTGGTTGACTAGCTCGTTTTCTTTAACAGCTTTAGTTAACCTTGCACCAGGATCAATTGGAGTTGATGTAGGTTTTGAATTTTCCATTTGGAATTTTTTCAAAACCTCTGCTGCGTATGCTGGTTGTCCGATCCATATCTTCCCTGAATCTGGATAAGCGATTTTAACACCCAAGAAACTATGTAGTTTCCCCATATCCTTGATGTTGAAACTTTCGGAGATTCTTTTGATAAATTCTTGGATACGTGTCAAAGACTTACATGCCAGAATGATATCATCAACATACACTGCAGCTATGAAGATCTCTCCTCCCGAGGAGAGTGTGTAGATACACGGGTCATTTTCTAATTGCTTGAAATGCATCCTTTTTAGCTGAGCATTCAGTGCCTCATTCCAGCATCTTGATGATTGTTTCAAGCCATAGATGCTTCGCTTTAATTTACAGACAAGGTGTTCTTTGCCTTTGACCTTAAATCCTTCTGGTTGCTTCATATAGATGTCTTCTTTCAGCTCACCATTAAGAAATGCAGTGGTTACGTCCAACTGATGCAGCTTCAGGTCATGTTTTGCTGCTAATGCAATGACAGTTCGCACTGATTCGAACCTCACTACTGGACAAAAGGTCTCGTCGTAGTCAACTCCATGTTTCTGAAGAAATCCTTGAGCTACCAGTCGAGCTTTATATTGTCCCATGTTTCCATCAGCGTCATATTTTTGTTTGAACACCCACTTACTACCAATAGCCTTCCGTCCACTGGGTAAGACAGTAAGGTCCCATACTTTATTAGTATGTAGTGAATCAACTTCACTTTCCATTGCTTTCATCCATTTGTCTTTCTCAGGGCTAGAAAGTGCCTCTTTCACCGTTAATGGGTCATTCAATCTGTGAGCAATGTAGACCCATTCACCATACTGATCTGGAGCTTTCCTAATCCTTAGTGATCTTCGTGGTCCTGTTGTCACTTGTGAATTGTCATCATCATCATCATCATCATCACTGACGTTATGACAGTCAATTTTCACTAGAGGTTGGTTTCCAACTTCCTCTCTCTCTTGTTCACCAATGGATGCCGATTCATTAAGGATGACATCTCTGCTATGGAAGACTCTTAACTTTTCTGTATCATAAAGTCTATAACCCTTTACTCCAATACCATATCCGAGAAAGATGCTCTTCTTCGCTTTAGAATCCATTTTGGATCTTTCATCTTTTAGTATGTGGGCATAAGCACTACACCCAAAAATGCGTAAATGGTTCACATCTGGTTTGTAGCCTTTCCAAGCCTCGTATGGTGTCATTCCTTGTACTGCATTTGTTGGGCTTCGGTTTCGTACGTATGAAGCCGTTGATAAAGCTTCTGCCCAAAATTTCTTAGGCAGCTGCGAGTCTGACAACATTGCTCGCACTGCTTCCACCAACGTCCGATTCATTCTTTCAGCCACTCCATTTTGCTCTGGTGTTTTGGAAACAGTGCGTTCATGGTGTATGCCCTCCTTCTTTAGGTAACATTCAAACTCTCTTGAAGTGTATTCCCCGCCATTGTCAGTGCGTAAGGTTTTTATTTTTCGTCCACTGGAATTCTCCACCATGGTTTTCCACTCCATGAATTTTGTAAAAACTTCTCCCTTGTGTTTAAGCACATATATCCACACAAATCTTGATTTGTCATCAATAAATGTGAGGAAGTATTCGGCTCCACCAAGCGATTTTGCCTCTAGCCTACCACAAACATCGCTGTGCACAATTCCGAGTAGTTGTGTAGCTCGCCTTCCACCTGATTTTGGAAATGAGGAACGATGATGTTTGCCATCCACACATGGTTCACAAAAGTTAATACTCTTTATCACATCATAGTCGAGGCCAGTCACCAGCTGATCTCTTGCTAGTTTCTGCAAATTCCCCGCACCAAGATGACCAAAACGTCGATGCCAGATCTCCTCCTTTGTGTTACCACCTGAACATGTAGATGCTGCATGAGCTGCTTCTTGTTTTTCATTACAGTTCAAATAGTACACATTTCCAATTTTTGAACCCTTAGCTACTATCCTCTGTTTTTCATCAAGAAGTCGACATCCTGATTCAGTGAATATGAACGACTTTCCAGATCTAGTCGCCCTAGACACACTCAATAGGTTGTACGATAGTTTGGGAACATAAAGTGTTTCATACAGTCTACATCTTTGCTGTTTACCGTCTGGCACACTCATGTTCAGTTCTATTGTTCCCACTCCTAATGCTTCAACTGAGCGTCCATCTCCAAGTATTATTTCCTCTACTAAATCCAATTTCCGGAAATGTATAAACATCTTCACATCATGACACATGTGACAAGTTGCTCCAGAATCCACAATCCATTCGCTCCTTTTGTTATTAGATAATAACGCATGGTGTGCAAATAGTCCAACAACGTAATCGTTTTCAGAACCATTACATTTTCCTTGTGTTTTTCCAGTGAAGAAAGCTTTCTTATTGGGATAGTTCCTTTTAAAACTTTCTTTTGCATCCTCACTAAGCAATCGACAGTCACGTTTAATGTGTCCATTCTTTCCACAGTGATAACACTTTGGCCCCTTTTTAAAAGTGTGATGTTTTGATGTCATCGCTTTCGAGTCAGTAGCAGTGTTTTCCTTTTCTCTGACTTTCGTTTCTTCGTAGAGCAGTCGTTCAGTCACTAACACCCATTTGGGCACATCCTGACTTGCTTCGAGCGCTGTTACTAGCATGTCATAGGAATCCGGGAGGCTAGCCAAGAGGTGTACAACTCTATCTTCCTCATCAATTGAATCGCCGATGACTGACAACTCTTCAAAGATTTCTGTCATTATTTTAATATGTTTATGAACAGAGTCACCTACTTTCAATTTAAGGGAATACAAGCGCCTCCTTAATGCTAATTTATTAGCCCACGTTTTCTTCTGAAATTGATCTGCCAATTTTTTCCACACCACTGCAGGGTCGTCGGGATCCCCTATCAAATACAAAAGTGACGGTTCCACTGACAAAACAATCGTCGCCAAGGCGCGATCTTTCCGCGATAAATACTTTCCGTGTAATATCGCATCTGTCCTAGGATCGGGGACGATTTCGGTATCATTTACTATGTACCATAATCCGTCCCTAATTAATGTCATTTTGCACTGAATCTTCCAAGTGGCGTAATTTGTCCCATTCAACGGTACGAGATTACCAAGTTTTGTTTCCATCGTGAAGGTAAAACGATACAAAACTTCTTTCGTGAACGAGAATTTCAATATGGCCGAAAAAAAATGTCACACGTGGCTTTATAATTATATCGAGCGTTCATCTGGGCCCATAACCTTTGTTGATAATTATTATCGATATAAAGCCAAGTTCACACGAATGTGAGACATACCTTTTGATCTCAGCAACATTCAGACATTCTTCATGGCAGGACAATTCAGTTAAGACAAACACATTTTGTAGGTTTACACGCGCGTCGTGCGTTTATTTTTCAACAGGACAACAACAAAAAGAAGGGGCAAATAACTCAATTCTTACAAAGATATATCTGGTCCCCAAATAACAATGGAACAAGGGAGATAACCCATAAAATAGGTTTTAACAGTCCGACAAAATTGATAATTCAACACCTACATTGGTACCAGAAGTGTCCTTTTAAACGAAAAAATTGTGACAAATGCCATAAAATGGGACACAAAGTCTCACATTGCAGAAGTAACACTAGAAAAAAAGTTACATAAAAACAACTAGAATTAATGGTTGCAATCTAAACATACGAAAGTATGTTACGGTAAAAATGAACAATCAAGATGTTAAACTACAGCTTGATTCAGTGTTTGACCTATCAATTATTAATATTAATACCTGGAAAAAGATCGGCCGACTGACTATGCTACGCACAAATATAGTGTCTCGATCAGTAACCGGAGAGAAAATAAACTTTGAAGGGGAAGTCATTTCAAAAGTGACACTAAATAATAAGACATTAAAATTACGCATGTTCGTAATGAAAAATACAGGAAACTTGTTCGGTACAGATTGGATTCAGCACTTCCAGCTCTGGGATTCGCTGATAAGCGCATATTGTCAACGAATAGAGAACCTTTCGGCTAAAGCAGAAAAATTGAAGAAGGATTTGATAGTCATTCCCCAAGGTGTTTTCTAATGAATCAGGACGTTGTACTAAAATGAAGGCGAGTTTTGAACTAATTGAAAATAAGAATCCCGTTTTTAAGAGAAAACGAAGTGTACCATTTGCCTCACTTGAAAAACCTAATGCAGAAATAGACCGGTTGGTGGAGAAAGGTATTTTAACACCAGTTGACTACTCAGAATGGGCGGCCCCAACTGCTCGAGGATACAGTTATAGCATCCCTTCGGTCTGAATATGACTATAGTAAAGTACTGTAGAACACAATAAAAGAGCTGCCAGTCACACTTGGCGATATACAAAAAGAGGCAAGAGAAGATAATTTTATTATCGAAATTAAAAATAAATTACAAACAGACGATGAGCAAACGGCAGAAGCTTTTTCAGTCTGTTGCGACACATTATTATACCGGGAGCAAGTAGTAATCCCAGCTATGCTAAAAAAAAATCCTGAATGATTTCCATAAGGGGCATCCCGGAGCGACACGCATGAAGAGCCTAATGAGATCTTATGTGTATTGGAAAAACATGGACAGGGACATAAAGACGAAGGTGAAGGCATGTGCGGGCTGCGCGTCGGCCGCGAAAGCACCACCTATTCAATACTGTCCATGGCCAAAGGCAGAGCAACCATGGTCCCGGATTCACATAGATTTCGCGGGGCCATTGGAAGGCTTCTACTATTTAATTATAGTCGACAGCTACTCAAAATGGCCAGAAGTTGTTAGATGTAAAAACCCAACAACGGATGTCACGATATGCGCGTTGCATGAACTGTTTGCCCGATTCGGAGTGGTGGACATTGTTGTATCGGACAACGGTACACAATTTACTTCACGAGAGTTCAAAGAATTTTGTGAAGACTTTCAAATTAAACATATCACTACTTTGACTTACCATCCGAGGTCAAACGGACAAGCAGAAAAATTCGTTGATACCTTCAAGAGAGCGTTGAAAAAATCGACAGGCACGCCGAGAGAAAAGGCACTCCAGCAGTTCCTTCAAGTGTATAGAATTACACCCAACGAGAACAGACCAGCCCAGGTACCACCGGCGGAAGTAATGTTTGGAAGAAAAATAAAGTCGGTATTCGACAAACTTTTACCAAAACAGGTGAAACCGACCAACATTACGGCACCAAAGAAGAGGTACGATCATGGAGAGAAGGTTTTCTTCAAGGAACACCATGGAAACAAAACCATGTGGGAAGTGGGAAAGATACAAAAAAGATTGGGGCGGATGGTGTACATTGTAGAGGATCCTAGAGGCACCTGTAAAAAACACAGTAACCAAATGCGTCGTCGCATGTCGGACGACCCAGGGGAAGGCCCATCGGATCAGAGTGAAACCATCATGGAAGATCTATACGACGCATTTTAGCTGCCAACACCAAAAACGCCTCCGGAACAGAGACGTTCATCAAGAAAACGTAAATTAACCGGGAGTTTCGAAGTGAATCCTAGGAAAAAGATATACCTTGAGATTCCGGGGGAATGAGTTTCGGAAGGGGGTGTTGTGGGTGAACCTACCTACCCTTTAGTAATAACTAAATGGTAGCAACCTGCTACCATAAATACCGGCTTTTGCCGGGAGAACAGTTGTAGTACATTTAGGCACTAGCACTGCCAACACTGACTTGTGTATAATTTCTCTGTTCAATACAATTCGTTATTATTATCTCTAAACCTGTTGTTCTTTTATTTCATTGTTGGTATCCCTAAAAGGGTCCACAACAATATGTAAAGGAGTAAGGCTACCAACATTTGTAAAAGGTTTTTTTCAACATTTATTTATTATTTTGTTATTTTATCATTTTTTTATTTTATCATTTCATAATATTATAAAATTATAAAATTATAAAATGATAAAATAACAAAATAAATGTTGAAAAAAAACTTTTATAAATGTTGGTAGCCTTACTCCTTTACATATATACTTTTATCTCGTTGGAACTGCACTAATACTGCACTACCCTCTTCTCTCTCTTTCTCTCTCTCTCTCTCTCTCTCTCTCTCTCTCTATATATATATATATATATATATATATATATATATATATATACTAGCTGTACCGTACTGGGATTCATTACTTTCAATTTAGTTTACTTTTTTTTCACATTGTTAAATGTATGCAGAAAAAGAATGACAAAACGAGACATAAAAGTGGTGCAAAACTGTTCTGTTAAGCGAATTAATTTTACCCGTCCTGGAACTGGTATTCTTTTAGTCATCTATATATTTTAATCAATTGCTAAAAGAGGTTTTAAAAAGAACAGCTAAAATGATCACAAATTGTGTTACGTTATGTGGGTTTTAAGGTGTTTAACTGGATGTTTAAAACTGTCATGAATTCCATTGAATATTCAAAGTAATCTTATAAAAAGCTTATCTTACAATCTACTATATAACCTCAAATGAAAATACTGTAAAAACAGAACTTCGTCAGAATAAGCTAGACATAATAAATCTTTTAATTTAAGTGACTGTGTTTTTTAATCTTATTTGTACAAACTCTCTCTCTTTCTCTTTCTCAGTCTCTTTTTCCCTTTTTCCTTCTCTCTCTCTTTCTCTCAATCTTCTTCTTTCTCAGTCTCTCTCTCTCTCTCTCTCTCTCTCTCTCTCTCTCTCAATCTCAATCTTTCTTTCTTCTTTTGACTAGTTTTTGCTATAAAGACACAAAGAATTCCAGTCTGTCAAAGTCTGCAATTATGCTATAATTTATGTCGGCCATTAAAGCCATTTGAAGAGCTTGTTTTCCGATTTCTCCATTGACTCAGTCAATATTTGCACACCCATTTTGTTTGAATTCACTGCTACTTTTCACAGATGCAAGACAAAAGAACGAATTTGATGATTTTTTTTTTCTTTCCCACTTGATCAATTTTGATCTTCAATTTCTTCCCTTTAATTTCTTCACCATTCAAAGATTCTTGTCTCCTCCTCCTGCTGCTGCTGCTGCTGCTGCTTAAATTACCAGATAAGCAATACAATCACTATGTTCTTATTATTCTTCACAATATTAAACATATAAGACATGACTCCCCCACCCCCTCACATATCTGAAATGTTTGTTATTCCATTTTCTTTTAAATCTTTGGACAATTATCGATTACACACCATATTTTCAGATTATAGCTCTATTTATATAAAGTTAGATATGTGTATATATTTTTTATATTTGTATGTACAAGACTCACTCCTAAACTAATTAGCTAATAATTATGAATTCTGGAACACAGCTGCTAGGTTTAAAGGGTCGTAATATGGGCTATATTTAGTTTGATTTATTTTTATGAAAAAGGGGTTAAAAGTGGGTGGAAGCCCTTCATCAAAATCAGATCCCATCCAATTTTTGTGAAATGTTAACTATAGGTAGTAAACATTAATTAATACCCCAAGAACTAGACATCCCCTACATCTGTGGTTACTGCAACAGTGCCTGTCGATCCAGGATAGGCTTGCACAGTTTATTCGGCAACAGGCTACTCTGAGGTGCAGAACTCCATTGTCTCTTAAGACAGACGGATGCCAACCAATAAACAATCCCCAAATTTCAGTTTATTTGGAGTATTTTAAAGAGTTTTTCGAGACATAATATGAGCACAGATTTGAAGATTTGAAGTGAAATTTGATCCATAGTCATTAGACAGCAATTGATAAAATTTTAATTTTTTCTTAAGACTCCTTAAGCTTAAGACTTTAATTTTATACATTTTCTAGAATCCAAATCATTTAATGGAATTTGATAAAAATTGGAATAAGGATTTTGACATAAGGTTTAGTAGTATTACACCTTGATTTTAATCTTTGTAAGGGGGCATAAAACTGGTGCAAAACTGTTCTATTCGGGGAATTTATTTTACCCGTCCTATGCCGGGTATTCTTCTAGTTCTGTTTAAAACTGATTGCGATTTCAATTTCTCCAGTAAGCTTAATGTAAAATTATCCCTCTGGGGTGATATTTCTCAGGGACATCTTTACCACCCTCTAAAATCTTTGTTATTTAATTTTAATTTTCTTTTAGTCTTTGGTTCAATATATCAATTGAAGAGCAAATTCTCAGATTATAAACAGAAAATTTGAAAAACTTATTTTTTTCAATTTTTAATCGTGAAGTTCAGTTTGCTATATAAGTTTAATGTAAAATGAATTCTGACGTATAAAATTTCAAAAAGGTGTTGTAAATTGAATTATTTTGAAAACTGGTAGAACAATTAAGTAAAAGTATAAGATTATGTAATATTCACATAAAAAACTGAACGCCCTTTTAAAAGTTGAACAAGTTCATTTAAAAAAGAAAGGTGTTTTATAATGTGAAATGTGTAGTGCTTAATTGATAATTATCAGAAATTGAAAAAGAAAACTTGAACAAAAATGTATATATGTTTGATCCAAAAACGTATATATGTTTGATCCAGTATTTATATCACATTCCTGATTTTATCAAATTTATTTAATATTGAAAAGTATTTTAATCACATTTCTGTTTTTATCAAATTCATTTAATATTGAAAAGTTAACGTAATTAAATTTAGAAAAATATAAAAGAAAGAGTCCTATTAAAGATAATTTGTTTTTTTTCTATTGGGTTGGAAAATAAGTTCCCGGCTTTTTTATGTTTAAATTTAAAAGGTTTAATAAAAAAATAACAACTAATTAATCAATAATGTATTCTCCTTTGTTGTCTACCACCTTTTTTTCCAACGTGCAATAAGATTTTAAATACCTCGTTGGTAGAAATCAGAAAAACAATAAAAGCAAAAAGAAAAAAAAGGTGTTCATTTTTCTGAACTTGACATTCCATTTTAATGATTTGAAAATAAAAAAAAATTAAATTCATTCGAAAAAAAAAAAGATACCAAAATAGAATACTCGAGAAAAATATAATCCAAATTAAAAAAAAAAAGCAGCAGGAACTTAAATAGTGTCTGGTTGCAAGAAAACACAAAAGGGCCAGCGAATAAGGTTGTGGGTGAAGTGGGGAGATAAAAAAAAAAGGAATCGAGGATTTGATGAGGCAATTTAGATTATATTACCAGAGTTTCCAAAAGAAAAATGTCTTCATGACTGAAGGAAGTGTCACCTGAGAGAGGCCAATAAAGCCTCACCCTAACTATCTGACATGTATGCATACGCATATGCATGTGTATATATGTTGGGGTCAGTGGTGTGCAGAGGGAAGGACAATGGGTTGTGGCCCAGAATCTATTAGAGGGAGTATCAAAATAGAAATTGTAAATTTTAAATTTCAAGTTTTGGAACGGTATCACACTATCAAAAATGTGTTTTAGCCCACATTGATGAGTCGTATACAACGAAACTTCTGTCTGTATACCCCTACACACACACACACACAAACACACACACACACACACATATATATATATATATATATATATATATATATATATATATATATATATCTTCTTAGCAGTTGTCTGTATGTTTGTTTGTCTGTTTGTCTGTATGTCCAGCTACTCCTCAAAAACTACTCGACAAACTGTCAACGAGTCGACATCTTTAAGACCGGACGACACCTGGGAGCATAATATCTCAAAATTAAAAAAAAAATTCGCTGGAGGTCAACGGGGCCAGTCTTCAGCGGCGGCTCTGGTTTTTTCAAGCTATTTCAATGTTATTTACTAGTAATTTGGAAATCAGCCAATGTAATGCTGACTCACCGAACATCCCCCATAATGCCTTGCCGGATGTACCCAGTCTTGCCCTATATTCTGTCCGGTTGTATCAGGTCATCCCATAACTTCTGTCCGGACGTATCAATAACAGTTAAACAAGTGTTGCTCAATCACATCTGCACCTAGCAACCTAAACTTATTTCTTTTAAAATTAAAATAATTCTTTGGGGGGAGGGGGAGAATTTTTGGAGGGCGGGTGAATTATCAACATCTTCATCCTGCAGTACAGGCACCGGGGGTGCTTATACAATATAGGAGCCCGAGGCTTCTGAACTATAGGGACCGGGTGCGGGGGGGGGGGGGGGTTCTTCTGCAGTATAGGCACCAGGGGGGTGGAGGCGCTTCTACAGTATAGGACCCAAGGGCTTCTGCAGTATACGAACCAGGGGTGCTTCTACAATATAGGACCCGGATGCTTCTGCAGAATAGGGACCATGGGTGCTTATGCAGTATAGGGACCAGGGCTGCTTCTATAATATAGGGACGAGGGGTACGTCTACAGTATAGGACCCAGCACCGGGGGTGCTTCTACAACATAGGACCCGGGTGCTTCTGCAGAATAGGGACCATGGGTTCTTATGCAGTATAGGGACCAGGGGTGCTTCTACAGTATAGGGACCAAAGATGCTTCTACACATAGGACCCAGCACCGGGGATGCTTCTACAATATAGGACCCGAATGCTTCTACAGAATAGTGACAATGGGTGCTTATGCAGTATAAGTACCGGGGGTGCTTCTACAGTATAGGACCCGGAGTCTTCTGCAGTATATGGACTATGGGTGCTTCTGCAGTATACGGACCATGGGTGCTTCTGCAGTATAGGGACCGGGGGTGCTTCTACTGCTTCTACAGTATAGGACCCAGCCCCTGGGGTGCTTCTACAGTATAAGGACCAGGGGTTCTTCTACAGTATAGGGACCGGGGGTGCTTCTACAATATAGGACTGGGGGGCTTCTGTAGTATAGGCACTGGGGGTGCTTCTACAGTATAGGACCCAGAGGCTTCTGCAGTATAGAGACCGGGTGTGCTTCTGCAGTATACGGACCATGGGTGCTTCTGCAGTATAGGGACCGGAGGTGCTTCTACTTCTTCTACAGTATATGACCCAGCCCCTGGGGTGCTTCTACAGTATAGGACCAAAAGGCTTCTGCAGTACAGGAACTTGGGGTGCTTCTGCAGTATAGCCACCGGGGCGCTGCTACAGTATAGGACCCAGCACCGGGGGTGCTATTACAGTATAGGACCCAGCACCGGGGGGCTTTTTCAATATAGGACCCAGAGGCTTCGGCGCTGTCCGGGAGAAAAGTGCTAGATAGAGCTACTGTAGTGTTGATCTTCGGACTATTGTGCATATTAAAAGGAGGGGGATCGGTAAGAGTGATTTTAGTAGTGCTCTGGAGGCCTTCTTCATTTTCTAAATACTCGGCGTTGTCCAGTAGAAAAGTGCTCAATATCCAATTTTGCTTGCGGAGAGGAGGAGGGAGAGCTCCAAGCAACGCCGGGGACCCCTGCTAGTATATATATATAGGCAAACATTATTAAATAACACGGAGTGTTTTTGGTTTATTTTTTTATATTTTCAATTTTCTGAATAGTCCATTTAGTATTTCGGTCAAATTGGTGTATGTAAGTTCTGTGAGTTTCTTGTTACATTTTTCTTTCCTTTTGTGTGAGTACTTTCGATTTGATTCGTCAAATCATATTCAGGTAGAATCAAATCAAAAGTACTCACATAAAAGGAAAGAAAATAGAACAAGACACCCACAGAACTTACATACACCAATTTGACAGAAATACTATAAAATTGTCTATTCGGAAAATTGAAAACAATTTTTTTTAAAGTCTTATCAAGCAAAAATACTCCATGTTATTTAATAATGTTTGCCCAAATTAAAATATTCTGCAAAAATACACATAATATATATATATATATATATATATATATATATATAATTATTATTTTATGTATTCACATAAAATGTTATAAAGAGATGTACTATATTATGTATCTATTTTAGTATTTACTTCAACAGTTCTCAGTAGATGAGTAGAGCTCGGTAGTAAGTTATGAAAATATATTTATAGCAATGAAGCTACACAGAGGCTTCCGCGTTTCATTTCCATATGGAATTGTCAGGCTAAAATGTATATATATATGTGTGTGTGTGTGTTTGGTCATGGGTTCGAGCCCTTGTCAAAGTTGAGCCGTGCTGACGATTAGTAAAATTATGAAACGTGTTCACGGATTACTTTTATGTGTGTTAAATAAAATAAATGATAAAAAAACCCAAATAATACTATACGCCCATCATGTGGCGACAATATGCAGTAAAATGCATTTAAATAGAAAGCTTACCCCCTCACTGCTAGATATTGATATGTAATTAAATGAGCGTTCATTAACTCACTATATATATATATATATATATATATATATATATATATATATATATATATATAGAGAGAGAGAGAGAGAGAGAGAGGGGGGAAGTTTAAAAAGTAAATTGAAATTTCAGACAATATGGAATACTTAGTGTATGGAATAGTGGATAAGAATGTAAACAGACCAGTATAAATAATAACACAAACACATCTCTATGTGTTGGCTTTAGAGTTATGTTTGTGTTATTATCTCTACTTGTCTGTTTGATGCTTATCCAAAGACTAAAAATTCCATATATATATATATATATATATATATATATATATATATATATATATATATATATATATATTATTATTATTATTTTTATTCATACAGACATGTACAAATTCTGCGACACTGACATGTCGATATCATCGATATACAGCTGTTAAAAACTGAGATCTCATCAGGAGAACCCAAATATGATCTGAGGGAAGGATCGGATTCTAATTCTTCCTGATGAGATCTCAGTTTTTAACAGCTGTAGATCAATGACATCGACATGTCAGTGTCGCAGATTTTGTACATGTCTGTATGAATAAAAATAATCATATACATAAAAGCTCTATTTGATATTGAGCACTTTTAATAATCCCGGTTGAAATTGTTTGGATTCCTATCCTGTGGATGTTTATTTTACCTGGATTACTATATATATATATATATATATATATATATATATATATATATATATATATATATATATATATATATATATATATATAGTAATGTTAGTAGAAGAGTACCTAAGGTGGTAGTATTTTGAGGGCTAATTTTCTTTAATATATGTTCTAATTTTACCAGAAGTATCTCAACTCTGCAACTCTGCTCCACACACAAATGCATATGATGTACAGGAGACAAATCAACAAGCAAACGTGGCTGTTCGTTCCTGCATTTTTTCAATCAATTCTCGTATTTTGTTGATTCATATTAATATCGAATAAATCGGTTACTTCGTGTTATATCTGTGTTTATATATTCTTCAAAATATTTCCTTTTTCCTTTCTCATAATATTTTGCAATATTTTGAGTCTCAGGCAGCATACAATCAAGATTTATCACAAGACCTCAGCACACCACCGGTTGGGGTATGTGGATGTGTAGGGAACAGTGATAATTTAGAAATCAAAGAAGCTAGACAACACAAGTAATGTTACTTGTGTTGTCTAGCTTCAAAGAGAAGGAAAAGACACAAGTTTGAAAGAAAAACGACACATTTTTCCAATAATTTAATTTAGTGTTTGACATTTATGATTCGATATTTTTCCTCTAAATATAATTTACATTTATTACTATTATCATTACAACAAGAATTTTAATATTTCCCAATTTGTGTTAGTATTGATGCTGTCATTGTTTTGTTCTCATATCTATTTAGATACTGTAGTACTATTTTTATATCTTTTCATTCTAAAATGTCATCTTATGATAACTATATCTACTCTTGACTGTAGCTCATATATATATATATATATATATATATATATATATATATATATATATATATAACTTTTCTTTTTATTACAAGTATTTAATGTTATTAGTATTAGTATTGATGTTATCATTTTTTTGTTCGCCTATATATTTACATGATGTTTTTACCGGTCATTATGAATTTTTGGACATAACTACTAAGCGTAAGGGGTCGTAATATGTACTATATTTAGTTCAATTTAGTTTTATATAAAGGAAGAACAAAAGGGTGGAACCCTTAATGGAAATTCAGATACCTACGATTTTCGTGAAATTCTAATATCTTTTCATTCTTGAATGTAATCTTATGATAACTATACATACCCTTGAATGGATTTTCTGTAGCTCCAATGTATAATTGTTTCTTTATTGTTGATATTGTTATTTACTGGTTTGGTATATTACAATAGCTGCTAAAATGGTATCAATTAGCAAAATCTACTATTTGGCATTTTTTCCTTCTTGTTTATTATCATCATATTCAGTCTTCTTGCTTGGATGGGTTTGTCTGTTTATTGTATTTCCATGTACCATAGGATTTGATAATTTTCAGTTTCCAATACCGGCCTCAGTTTGTCCTTATAACGTTTGTCTGGATGTTTAAAAAGCATTCATTAGTATAGTTCACAGTGGTCCATCTTCCCAACTCAGTCATATCTGCTTTTATATTTCTTTTTATGCTAGTTTGATTCATTCACTTATGATGTGGTTTACCATTTCGTCTCGTTGTTTACACAGTCTACATTTACCGTTTTCCCATGATTTGTTTATATTGGCTTTTATATAGTTTGTTCTGATCGTGTTATTTTGAGTGGCTGTTAGTAGCAATTCCGTTTCTCTGTTTAAGTATGCTTTTCGTAGCCATGTTCTGGTGTTTTCGTGTCACACTTCTTTGGTAATCCACCTTTCCGTATGTTAGATTATGTATTTTTCCAGTTCTTTCATCACATTATCCAGACCGTCTTGTATATTTACAAGTCTTCTTCCCTCTTCTTGCCTTTTTCCATAGATTCGGTCAGTATCATCCTTCGAGTGCAGTGCATTATGCATGGTAATTAGTATACTAATTATTTGGTTTAGGAGCTTGAGTTTTTCGTTTGTTCAACCGATGAAGGGTCCAGAATATCTTACTATGGATACTGGCGAGGTATTTATTCATTGTATCATGTTTCTACATTATAATGCGGTTTCAAAGAGTTTTCTTGTTCTTATTTGTATTCTTTCCCAATCTTCTTTTTCATCTCTTTTGATTTGATAGTGTTCGCTTCCAAATATTTATAGATATTTTGTTTGCTTCTCGGTTGAGCAGTTCTATGATTTCTGTTGTTTCCAGTTTTCCTAGTTTATCTCCAGTAGTGTAAACTTTTGCCATTCCGAATTCCAGTGACAATGGATTATACACAACCATGAAAGAAGTAATAGAAATCCGTATTATTATGAATAATTAAGACAGCTTTCAGAGGGTCCTAATGGACATAGGCGAGATAATATTCATTATTTTCGCTCTCTGGTGACTTGGACAATCACACGGTTAGAATTAGATCAGTCGAAAGTGGAATCCAAAGGTTTGCAACGATTTGTTGCTGATTAAGTCACCCTCAGATTGAGCTAAAACTTTTAACCCGTGCCATACTGAAATCGTGTGATATTTAATAGACATATTAATATCTGAAACACAAGAAATGTCAATAAATAATAAAATATCGAAGTTTCAACTTTTATTGCTGTTTTTGGCCGTCAGCAAAGAAAGCAGAAAATTTAAACATGTATGAATTATTTTTGTGAGATGTCTATTTATTTATTTCATGTATGTATATGTATATATGTATACTCTCTCTCTTTCTCTCTCTCTCTCTCTCTATCTCTCTCTGTCTCTCTCTCTATATATAAATATATATATATATAGATATATATATAGATAGATGATTTTTTCGCGAGTACTTTCGATTTGATTTGTCAAATCATATTCAGGTAGAATCAAATCAAAAGTACTCGCGAAAAAGGAAAGAAAATGGAACAAGAAACCCACGGAACTTACATACACCAATTTGACCGAAACACTAAATGGATCATTCGGAAAATTGAAAAAATAAAAAAAGTCTTATCAAACAAAAACACTCCATGTTATTTAATAATGTTTACCTAAATAAAAATAGGCTGCCGAAATACACACACAATATATATATATATATATATATATATATATATATATATATGTATATATTACTATTTCATGTATCCACATAAAATTTTATAAGGAGATATAATTTTTTATGTATCAATTTTCAGTATTTACTTCCACAGTGCTCGATACGTAAGTAGAGCTAGGTAGTAAGTTCTGAAAATATATTTATGGCAATTAAGCTACACAGAGGCTCCTGCGTTTCATCCCCGGGGAGGAATCTTCAGGGGAAAATGCTTTGAGTTAGTTTTGCAGGGTGTTTTATATACACGGCTAGCTAGTTAACCAATCAGATTCTTTGTTGTTCTCTTAGTTAATCGTTGGGCTTCTCACGAACAAAGATCCGGTTAGTTTTACTACCTATTTCCTGTTCTATTGTTTTGTTTTCTATAGAGTGGCCTATATCCTGTTTCTTTGTTGTGTCAATATAATAGGTGAACTTATTTTAACAAGTGGTTTCTTTCTATTTGTATTTTAAGCTTTAGTTTTTAAGTTGTTAGGTTTTAGTTTAGTTTATTATTTTTTACCTATTTGTTTGTTTATTTATTTATTTATGTATTGTTAGCCTAAGGTTAATTTTATTCTGTGCAGACAGCTGTTTGCTATCTCACTTCTACAGTTTAATAGATTTTGGGGGTCTTTAAAATTTAGGATTTCAAATTGCTCATTCAGACATAATCTACACGGGTTATCTAAATTTCTACATATACTGGCTTGTCGTATTATTTTCCATTCAATTATTGGTAAGCGTCCATTTTCTTTGAGCTCCCAATAGTGGTTTGCTAGTGCTGTTTTAATTCGACGTTCTTATTTTTTAAATGTGCTTTTGTGGTCATAATATCTGGTTTCAAAATCTAGAGAGGTCATACCCACGTAGTACTTTTTGTTATTCGGTCTTTCCTTGACAAATATTGTGGCTTGGTAAACAATACTTTTGGTTAGGCATTTATTTTGTAGTGGACAAAGTGTACAATGTATGCAGTTACATCTTTTCTCTTCATTGCTAACTTTTTCATTTCTATTCTGGTGATTACTATTAGTGTTTTGTTTATTTCTATTTGTATTGTTTATATTTTTGTTCTTCTTAGTGTTATTTTTGCTATATTTGTCACTTTTTTATGTAATTTGTTATTTTTGTCTTCCGTTCTGCTGTTTTTTTAGTATTTTGTTATTGTGTGCCTTAATTATCATTTCTAGGTTTTCGCAGCAGCTGTAGGACAGTTTTAGGTTATTTTTATTGAATATTGTATGCAGGGGATTTTTCAATCAGATTTAGGAATTTTTTGCCCAGTTTAGCATTTCTTTTTCTTTTATTTTTAATTTTATTATAATTACTTTTTTCCTTTTTCCACTGTGTTTTCTCGGGAGAGACAGAAACAATTATGAGTTTTAGGGACATACTAATTATAAAGTTTGATTTTAGATCATAATAGAACTAAATGGTTGTAGGATAAGTAAATGTGTAGTTTTAAAAATATTCACAGTTAATAAATTATTAATTAATACTAACCGGACTAGTGTAAATTACGCAATATTTGAAATGAATGCACTAAAATTCATTTAGTGCTCCACTTATTTTTTCATAAAAGAAAAAACTTTTTATTTAAATCAAACTCACAATGGAAATAATCGAAATTTCTCAATATTCCAGTAATTTTGTAATTTATACTTTCATTTATTTTTTGTTAATGTTGTATTATTTATTTGTCACCAAAAATCCATTATTTTTTTTACTGTTAATCTTTCTTCCATAAAACAAATGCCAGATTTAAACTATTAAAAAAAGATTTAAACGATTTTAATAGAATTTACAACATTGTTGATGACATGATGTTGCATTTTTTAAAACTTTCAGCGAAGGGAAGTATTAAAATGATTTTTTGATGACCTGAACTTGCATATTTAAGGGAAAATTTAGAATTTTTCTATCATGTACTGGCATTTCTTCCTCCCATATTCCTGTTCTCCTTTCTTCTCTCCTCCTCTTTCATCTTTTTATCTTCTTCTTCGACTTCCACTTCTTCATAACAAGTCATGTAGGCATCCCAGGAAACTAGAGAGCTGACATGCTTGCAAAAGAAACAACTGAAATGACAATAGCAACTCGTAAACTTCCATATAGAGATTAAAACAACTAGGATCATATAATACACTTAAATAAAATAGCAAACAATATAGGATATGTTCTCAAACAAATTATATGAACAGAAAGCAACAGTCGAAAGAGAAAACATCGGAATGCTACCCAAGCAAAGACAATACGTACTAAGCAGAGTCAGAATTGAACATATCCAACAAGCATATATGTATGCAAAGTGGAAGCTGCACCTCGGTGCACCTTCTGTGATCAACTACGTACAGTCAAACATATTTTAGCCGACTGTACAAAATACAGGAATACCTGCAAGAAATAGTAATCGTGTACACCAGACCTCACCATGCTGTTTGAAAATGTTGCTGCATCATAATCAATAGATGACTGAAAAAGATACAATTAAATTACGTTTGAAAACTTATCAAATGACCTTTTTATATTGAGGTGGCCAAAAAGTTCGTTGGTTCGTTTTTTTAAGTGTCTGCCATTCATTTTCCACGCTCGATTTGGAAATCTTGAGAATGTCTGCGATTTGTCTGGTTGTCAAACGGCAGTCTTATTCAACTACGACTTTCACTTGGTCACTGTCAATCATCTTTGACCGGCCAGAGCGAGCAGCATCTCTCACTGAAAAATGTCCTTTTCAAAATTGAGACAAACCATTTCTGGCACACCCATAACAGTATTCTCCCCATACACATGGCATATCTTTATGCAGGTTTCTGTAGTGTTTTTTTCTTTTTCTGTAGTATAAATGCATCAGATGTAGGTAGTGCTCTGCTTCATCGACCATTTCGAGGCCTGAAATACAAGCATAAATGCAAGAACTCCTCTGATCGGAGGCTTATTACACATTGACGTCAATATACTTGCTACATCAAATACATGATTTCAAGAAAAGGAAGATAAAACAATATTTAGTAGGCCGGAAAGATGGCATTCAAAAACCTAACTAACTTTTTGGCCGACCCAATAAATGCATCGTATGGCACAAAATAACTTATAAGGTTGATGTGCTGTAAAACAAACAATCTTAATACCTATCCCCAATTTTCATACAGAAGGGTGACGAAAAGGGCACACCTGTATTAATATACAGACGTGTATACACCCTCCAACAAAAATGGTGGAAAAAACTTATCCTTCGACAGTTTTTGCACTTATATTTATATTCATATAAAATAATGTCTGAATTGGTGAAATTAAGCAAAAATAAAGAAAGAAAGAAAGAAAGAAAGGAAGAGAGAGAGAAAGAAGGATAACGTCTCAAATTAAAAAGTTTAGAAAAAAAAAGAAAAACGTATAAATCGGTATAGGAAGCAGAAAGAAAAAAAGAAAGAAAACGTCTCATTATGGAAATAGATTGAAAGCAAGATGTTGTCTGCCTGGTTATTTGTTTTCTCAATTTCAATAAATACTTGAAATGGATTCGTCCAGCAGTTTTTACTTGCTAACTTTTACGTGACAGGACACACACACACATATATATATATATATATATATATATATATATATATATATATATATATATGTATGTGTGTGTGTGTGTGTGTGTGTGTGTAGCTTAATTACCATGAATATATTTTCATAGCTTAATAACTAGCTCTACTTACGTATCGAGCACTGTTGAAGTAAATACTGAAAATTGATACATAAAAAATTATAACTCCTTATAAAATTTTTTAATACTAATATATATATATATATATGTATATATATATATATATATATATATATATATATATATAAAATAAAAAAGGAAAGCCAAAACCTATGTGATTTATGTATTCATCAACGTTTCGTCTTTATTGAAAGACTTCCTCATGATGAAAAAAGCAATGTAGAAAAGTCATACAGTATATTAATTTTGATATGTCAGAAAGTGTCCAGACTTCGGTATGGCTGGTGGCGTGAACAAGTAGAGAACGAAAAACATGATTTTGGTAGTAGTGTTATCAGCCGTGGTCATTCTCTTTCAAACGATGCGATACCCTTCGAAGGAGACTTACCACCGTTCTTTTTAAAATTCTCTTCTTTCTCCAGCTTTTTTGTTTATTTACTTTTGACACCTGAAGATGATTCAACGAAGAATCGAAAACGTTCAGGAAACATGTGAAACCTATGGAACATTTATTATTTTTTTTATTTTAATACAAAAAAGACCATCAGAAAAATTGAAAACATAAAAAAGGTATAATTACACAGACGAATTCTGTTATATATATATATATATATATATATATATATATATATATATATATATATATATATATACAAATAAATACACATTGAACTTTATTATAGAGTGAAGGATTGTGTTTTAGTATATGAATGTAAAAACATGTTTTCTTTTCAAATTTACATACATTTTTATTATTTTTTAAATGTACGTTTTCCATAAATATCTACAATAATCAAACATTTTTATGATTATAAGATAAAATCAATAATCAAACATTCTTATCATTATAAAATCATGCTCTTAAAATTCATCAGAAAGAGAGTATAAAGGGTTTGACCTAAATTTATTTTCATATAGCAGAAGTCAATGCAGATTTATTTTCTCTCTGTCAATAGTCGCCATTTTGAAATGAATAAATTATCGTGATAATATTTAACCTTACAATAAGAACAAAACATAATCTGTACATATTTGTGTAAAGGACATGCATACCTTGAAAAGGAAATGCTGCCGCTGCTGCTGCTGCTGCTGCTGCTACATTCACTTCATTTGTAGTTATTATTAAGGACACAGTGTGTATGGAACCGCTTTCAAAAGATGAAATTATAGCTATCATAGAAAATTGATAATCTCTATATGAAAATAAATTATGAGACAAATTCTCGTGTGTCTGTGCATGTGTCTCTCACCTCTACGTGACTTTTTATTTGCTTTGTATTTACTATCAATCGAATATTTATTGACATTAAAAATGCAATATCATAAAATCAAACGATTTTTTCATCCTATTTTTAAAATTAATTTAATTATAAAATTAAATCCACCAGAATTCATTTCGTTTTTTTTCATTAACAATTCAAACATGTGAATCTTTTCTTAATAGTTTAAAAAAAGAAATGACTTATTTCGTGACCCTTCGAAATTGAAAAGAATTTAGAAGTATTTAAATTGTCGAATAGAAAGTAATTAGCAAACCATTATGTATGAAAAGATTGAAAGTTTCCGAACCTATTTACATTTTGGATGCTTGCAATGAATGAGCACTCAGAGGATTTTTTCAGTACTTATGAAGTCAGTTCCCAGTATTCTCAAAGAAACCCAGGTCAGTTCCGAAAATGGTCAAAGCATTAGAAATGATTAGAAAGTTGCCAAAAAATGTTAAAAAGGTAGAGGACACTAAACATGCGAAGGGTTAGAATAGGGTTAAGCTTAGGGTTAGGTGAGGGTTAGACTAAAATGATTTTAGCCTGTCAAAAAAAAAGAGTTAAAAATCTTCCTCAAAACAAGAAAGAAAAGTTAACTGCTTTGTCCATATTTGGGACCGACTCAGGATTCTTCATCAATACTCGGAACTGACTCTATAACTAATGAAATCCTGTACATTAATAACAAGTACCACATTTTGTAAACAGATATTAAAAAATGACCCCAAGAAAATTAGTTATAATTTTATAACAATTTAGTTAAATTAATAATTCAATGACCAATTTAACTTTTTAAATCCTATTTGTTTTCAAATAATAATAATTTGGTAAAAAAAAACAAATGGCATAGTTTTATAAAAGCAAAATAAAAATGAACTCCCGGGAAACGCCTCGTAGGTATAGCTAGTTTTAAAAAAAATCTTTTGATGTAATAAATACAATGAAATTTTTGTCTGTTTGTCTGCCTGTTTCTGAATCAGAAATTACTGAATTAGTCCAGTCAATCTAGCTGATTTTTTTTACTTAACCTCAAACAAATTACTAACAAAGGTTTTTAACTTGGATATTGGGCATGAATAACCTCTCTTTCAGATAAAAATAAGATTACCAAAATTAGCCTGGCAGAAAGGGGTTAACGGGCGCCATCTTTAAAGATTGCTGCCGATTCTAGCCTCCCCTCTCTCAACTCAATTTCTGTAAATTCATCTTCAAAAATATCAAATGTAGCAATGTGAAATTGGATACAACCAACAGTTTTCATAAAGTTAAATATAATTATAACTTCTTATGCCTTATTTTTGTCTCTTTTGATGTAATACTGGAGGAGCTTAATATTCTCTCATATTCTAATTTCAGGTTGGCCAAAGGATGCTGACAAGTGTGCTATTTGCAACAATGAACTGTCCAGTAATGAAGAAACATTCATCATCAGCCAGAAGGGCATCGGTTCCATTAACAGAGCTTCTGAACAACGTGGAGAGAAGATCATAATTGAGATTGGTCAACGTCTTCACAAGAAATGCAGACAGCGTTGGATCAACCCCAAATATATAGAAATTGACCGTAAACACAGGTCCACCCATGATGAAATGCTATCCCGTGCACGCCGCTCTTTGTGTGTGTTTAACTTTAAGGAACATTGTCTTTTTTGTGGTTCTGGAGCAACATTTGATAGAAAGAAAAGAGGTGTTGATGTTTCCCATGTAGAAACTAGTGAGTTTAATGACAGAGTGTTAAAGGTTTGTGAGAAAGTCCTAAAAAATTATGGCTGTGCATCTACTGTTAAAGGTAGAATAGTTTATGTAGCTGACCTTATTTCAGAAGAAGCACGTTATCACAGTACATGTTTTGCAAATTTTGATTCTAATAAAAACATTCTCAAGGCATTCTCTTTTGCTGATTCTTCTAAGGAACAAAATCTTGGTAGACAAGAGGATTCAGAGAGAAAACAGGCATTTCTGGAAATTGCTAAATATTTGCAGCAAAATGACGAGTAGCAACTCACCATTGTCAATCTTATTAAAAAAATGGAGGAAATCCTCGAGGACACTGGCTTTGAACCATACAGTCTCTCATACATGCAATCTCAATTGTTAGAACATTTCAAAGACAAAATCATTGTGACTGAAATTAATGGGAAACATAATGTTGTTACATTCTTAAGTACAGCAGAATGTATTCTCCATGAATTCTATGCACAGACAATTCAGAATCAAAGGCCATTAGAATGATAGAGACGGCAGCCAAGCTTATCAAGAATGGCATTAAAGGTATCCAGACAAGTTCAGAATACCCGTCTAAGAATAATCTTGAACAGGATGCGATTCTTAAATATGTTCCTAAAACATTGTTGATCTTTCTCAAGAAGATATTTGCAGGTAAAGACAATGATTTGAAACTTGCATCAGTTGGTCAAACGATAATGCAGGCTGCTAGACCCAGAGTTCTCCTTGCACCTATGCAGTTTGGTTTAGCAGTGGAAATGCATGACCAATTTGGATCGAGGTTCTTAATTGACACTGTGAATAAGCATGGCTTTTCTTCATCTTACTTGAAAGTCCAGAAATTCAAAAGAAGTGTTGCTCTTGTTCATGGCGCTGAAACTCTCCCCTGTTGAAACCGAATTTGTGCAGTTCGTAGCTGATAATGTGGACCATAATGTAAGGAGTATTGATGGATTCAACACATTCCACGGTATGGGAATGATAGCATCTTTTACGCCCGGGAAAGTTAAAGCAAAAACAGTTCCAAGGATTCAGGTCCTTTCAGAAGATATAATAAGGGTTGGAAGGATCAACATCAAGTATCTAGATTCACAGCACACCAACAAACCACAAGTGACATTTAAAGTGCTCCAGCCAAAGAAAGTTGTCGATTCCACTGCTAATGTTAACATCCTTTGGGAGGTTTCACTAATTTCACATCTGTCCAGACCCGCATGGTCAGGCCTTATGCAATCAGTGCACAAAGGAGCATATCCTGGGAAATCAGTCACAGTTTTTTTGCCAATGATCGACATGGACCCTGGTAACCCACCCTGCGTGTACTCAACGTTATGTTACATTAGTGATTTAGCCAGGAAAAACAACATTACACAGATTCTAACATTTGACCAACCACTTTGGTACAAAGCAATGATGATAGTCGAGTCACAGCCTAGTTCCAGTACCCTGAAATCATTTGTTTTGCGACTTGGTGGGTTCAATACACAGATGAACTTTCTTGGGTCAATTGGTCATTTCATGACAGGTTCTGTATTGCAAGAACTTTTTGAACTTGTGTATGCTAAAAACACAGTCAAGCACATTCTAAGTAGCAAAGCAATTGCTAGAGCCATTCGTACTCACTTCTTAGTTGATGCTGCTCTGAATGCTATTTAGTTAGCGAAAGCCTATCATTTGCCAGTTTCACATGTCACTAAAGATGATCAACCCAACACTGATGCAGAAGAGTCATTTTCTCAAAATGAAGACCTGAAGGAAGCTCAGGGGCTATTGAAAGGTCTCCTTGATGGGACTGAGACATTGAAAAATGTTCTGTCATCAGAGTCTATGACCAGGATTGCCCAGAGAATCAACCATGTGAAGGATGCGATGGTTGACCAGCAAACAGTAAAACTGTGGATTCAATACCTTGATATGGTGAAGATCCTGCAATTGTTTATCAAGACAGAGCGCACTGGAAACTGGGAATTGCACCTTGACACTGTAAAGAAAATGCTGCCAATATTCGCTGCAGCAGGACACATCCTATATGCAAAGTCGGCCTACTTGTACTTGCAGCAAATGGAGGGCTGCCGAAAAGCCATCCTGAAGTATATGAGAAATTTTCTGAAGGATTCCATGTAAGTAATCGCTACTGGGCTGGCTTGTCGACGAATCTGGTTATTGAGCAGGTGCTAATGAGAAGCATGAAGACGTCTGGAGGTCTTACTCATGACAGAGGAATGGACGAAATTCAACGATTGGTTTAGACGCTATCACTGCCAGCTTATGCTGAAATTAAGGTTAAAATGCAAGAACTAGCAGAGGGCTCTGTTGGTGTTAATGTGTCACTGACTCCTTTAATGGTGTTCATATTAAAAAAAGATGTTTTCCTAGCTAATCAGGAAAACAAACAATTGTTCATCAACTTGCTGGGAAAGCGTTTGGAGGAAGCAGATTGTAAAGTAGTCCATGCATCTGGAGACATTGACGTATTAATTGGGAAGACTGCTCTAGAACTGGCACAGACAGAAGAAACCATTTTGATAGCAGATGACACTGACCTATTGGTCTTTCTATGTTATTATGGTAATACAGATGATGGTTACAATATCTTCATGCCACAAACAAAGGATAGTGCAAAAAGTGTGAAAGTCTGGAACATCAAAGAGATGAGGAAATCTTTGGGAGATGTGGTCTGTTCCAGCATTCTTTTCATCCATGCACTACTGGGTTGTGATTCTACATCCAGTGTTTACAAAATTGGGAAGGCAGCATACATCGAAAGGTTATAAACAATAGAAACTTCCTCAAACTGGCAGAAGTGTTTGGCAAGGATAGCACTGCAGAAGAGGTTATTGAAGCTGGGGAGAAGGCTTTAGTGTGCCTGTACAATGGTCATAATGAGGAAAACATCAATCATCTCCGACTGAGGCGCTTTAAGGAAAAGGTTGCAAAAAGCTCAAAGTATGTTGAGGCCAAATCATTGCCACCAACAAGAGCAGCTACGAAATTCCACAGCCTTCGAGTTTACTTCCAAATTCAGGAATTGGTATATAGAAACTAGCTGAAACCTGACGAGTGGGGATGGAAACTTTCAGATGGTAAATTAAAACCAATCAAGACTGATATGCCAGCTGGTCCTGTAAATTTATTGGCTATAATTATGTGCAACTGTACTTCATGGTGTACTGCTATAATTAGGTGTAACTGTACTTCATGGTATACTGCAGCAAGATGCAGTTGCAGGAAACATGGCATTGACTGTTCAAACTTGTGTCGTAATTGCAAAAGGCTCCACTGCAGCAACTCACCACAGCCAGATCTTGATGATGATGAAGTTACCTTTGACTAGTTCTTGACAAGAAATGTTCTTTGGTCCGTTCATGAACTTGTTCTGCAGTGGTTATGCAAGAGCCTTGTCTCAGCATTCGACGAACTTACCATTCCTTTATTGTAAATTGTACTTATTTTGTACCTATTTTTTATGAAATGTCTGGAATTAATGTGACAATTGTTGCCTTGAAAAAGGCTACTTAGTCTGTTTTTGTACCTTTTATATTCATATTTGTATAAGAAATAAAAAAAGCACATGAAAACAATGACAGGGGTTTGTTATTTTCTTGTGTTAGTTTATTATTAAGCATATAGCTACCTATCATTACAATTCAAACCACCATGAAAATGTCAAGCTGGCTTGGGGTGGGTTCTGTGTGGGTTTTCATTCGAAAATACTTTTTTATTTCTAATTTAATGAAGGTTTTTTTGTCAGGAAAAACGTTTATTTTTTGTCAGTAATTGTCAGGAATAATGGACATACTTGTCAGGAAATGTTAAGAATTTTATGTCTCGAAATTTTAATATTGTTAAGTTGGATTTTAAAGATAGCGCCCGTTGACTTCTTTCCGCAAGGCTAATATTGGTAAACTTATTTTTTTATTCATGCCTAATACCCGAGTTAAAAACCTTTGTTAGCAATTTGGTTGAGGTTCAGCCACATTTTGACTAGACTAAATGCAGAAGAGCAGGCTGCGTTTGTTGGGGGCACATTGAGCGCAGCAATGGCTCGATTGCTAAAGTCCGACAGTTGAATGCACCAGCAGAGAAGACCAATACTGGCAGACTAAAGTTGTCTGTGGAGGACATGGTCAAACGAGATAGAAAAGCCATGGGTATGGATTCCGCCAGGGCTCACATAAGACAAGAATGGAGAGGAAAACTTAGATTGAGACTAGACAATCAGGCCCCTTCCTCATCAGAGAATTAATTGTGGCCTGATTCAACTAATAAACCGGTTGACGACGACGACGACGACGACGACGACGACGACGACGACGATGATGATGATGATGATTTCAACCCAATTTTGAATGCAAATAACCTATGATCCAGAGAATGACTATCTCAAGTTGATCTAGGTCAACCCTGAAAGCCATGAAATATAATAAGATCAAAGAAGATATTTTTTGGTTTTCAAATAAATTTTCTACTTGCAATAATTATTACTATTGGAAGGAGTGATGGGACTCAATTTTTTAGGAACTTTTTCTTGGTCTTCTTGTTTTCATATTTAGAGCACTGCGAGAAACCCAGACTTCATGGTGGACAACATCAGGCAATGTGTCATGCTTGCTCACCATGCAGTTCAAGCCAAACGACTTACATCAGTCAGATTGCATGAAGTCTAATCGCTTCTTACACTCTCAAGCAAGGTCTTTCTCAGTTTATCAGTGGAGCATTATAGAGTTGATGCAAAATGTGGTCATGCTGTACATGGCCGAGCCACCTGACACATCAAGCGTGTAAGGCATCCGTAACCACAGCAATACAAAGTTTCAAATGAAGAACCATTGATGGGATCCTTTTCTCCAGTTTGAAGCTGCACATCCACCAGATTATGGCACGATCATTATGCCGAAGCTATAGATCAGAAGTATTTACAACCCGTGTCTCACTGCTGTGCAAGATGGCAGGTTGAACACAAGCTGAATAGACTTTATCCTTAATCTTGAAGGAAATGTGCCTAGATGTAAGGGTCGAGATTTGCATCAGTCATATCGATTCTTACGCAGTCGAGCCAGGTCTTCCTCGGTCTAACACATTCCCTTGTGTCCTGGATATCCAGACACATTATAAAGATGACACGCTGTACATAGGCTAACCCTAAGCCTGACCCTAACCCTGAGACATCAACTGTGTCAGGCATCCGTAATCTCACCTCTACCAAGTTTCTGATGAAGCACGATTTCCGGAGTGAAGCTGCATATCCACCTGATCATGGCACGATCATTATACCGAAATCCATGGAGATCAAAAGTATTTAGGGCCTATGTATCACTGCCATTCAAGAAGGCAGAGTGAACACAGGTTGAAAAGACTTTACCTTAAATCTTAAAGAAAATGTGCCTAAATGAAAGGAGAGAGCTGCAAGCGGTCAAAATATGCCAATCTTCTCGACAGATTTGTATTTCAACTGATCGCTGTGGAGACGAGTGGAGTGATTGGTTCTGCCACATGCGACTTCCTCGGCAGCCTTGGCCTATTAATGATGCACAACAACGGAGACAATCGCGAATTGTCTTGGTTTTACGAGTGCCTCTCTATCGCCATTATTCCTAGAAACGCTTTGAGTCTGCTCTCGGCCTGCCAAGCCAGCCGCACATTCGAAGAAAACTATAAACTGAGATACAATTATATGTAAGGAATCAGGATTTCTCGATATTGAACTAAACAATGTCCAAGTGACGAATAAGTGATTTATTAATTATGTATTGAATTATCAATCTTATAGTTTAATTTTTCACCGAATGGATCAGTGTAATATATTTGTTTCTTATTTTGATAGTACATTGATTTTACTCAAAAAACCCTTCCTACTATAATGAAAGGATTGGCAGCAGCTTTCTGAACCTTTCCCATGCCAAACAACGGTGAGCAGTTATAGCACGTTCACAACAACTACCAGCATTGTTCTTTTGCATAATTTTTTATCGATTATAACAAATACCATTTTTGTTCTTTTAACATCCATACATTCATGAAGCCAAACATCCTCCATTCTATAATAAAGACCAATGTGTATTTATTTGTATATCTCTATTTAGGCTATATATAAAGTTATGTATGAATATATGTTTATACATTTATATGTATATGATTCACTCCTAAACTAATTAACCGATCATTATGAATTTTGGATTACAGCTGTTAGGCGCAATAGTGGGTAATGTAGGCTATATTTAGTTTAATTTAATTATGTGCAAAGGGGACAAAGAGGGAGTGGAAACCCTTCATGAAAATTCAGATACCTCCATTTTTGTGAAATTTTAACAATAGATATTAGATATCAATTAAGCAAGATTCCCCAAATTTCAGTTTCTTTTGTGTAAAGCGATTTTAAGAGGCATAACATGGAAATAACCTCCGATTTGAAAATTCATTTCTTTCAGATTTGCATTAAATTTGATCCATATTCCTTAGACACCAATTAAGCAAGATTCTCTGAATTTCAACTTCGTTTTTAGACCTTAAGCCTTAAATTTTAGATATTTTCTACAATTAAAATCTGGTTATGGGTTTTGATAAAAATTAGAATAAGGATTCTATACATAAAGTGTAGCATCATTGTATGTGGATTTTAATTTTGATAAGGGGCATAAAAGTGGTGCAAAACTGTTCTGTTCGGAGAATTCATTTTACCCGTCCTGGTATTCTTCTAGTATATATATATATATATATATATATATATATATATACGAGGCCTGTCTAAAGTATCTGACTTTTATTTTTTCTGTGCAAAATAGAGCGGCGCCACTCTACACAGTGAAAGTAGACACCTTCATGCGCATGTGTGAATTTTATCACTGCCTTCCTGCGCGTTAGTCGCTACCTGTCGGTCGCTGAGTGAGGTGCTACACAACGTGTTCACTCAAGATGTTGAGCAAAGGTACTGCATCAAATTTTGTCAAAAGCTTCGTGATTCTCAAAGCAAAACAATTCGTAAGGTTCAGCAGTGTTTGGAGCAGATGAAATGGGTGTAACACAAATTAAGGAGTTGTTCAACCGATTCAACAATGGCCGCACATCAGCGGAGAGTGACCAGCGTTCTGGCAGGCCAGAAACTGCTCGGAGTGCAGCTGTTGTTGAGAGGGTGCGAAATTTAGTGATGCATCAAAACAACGCCCTTGCACATTCATCCCAATTGATCCAACATTTCTTGGCCAAACATGAAATTCCAGTCGTTTGCCAACCTCCCTACTCTCCAGACATGGTTCCTTGCGACTTGTGGTTGTTTCGAAAATTGAAGACGTCACTGAAAGGTTCCCGTTTTGAGACCAGAGAAGAGATAATGCGGAACGCGACGACGGAGATGAACACCATTCCAAAAAAGACTTCCAGAGGTGTTTCCGGCAGTGGATGGATCGGTGGGCTAAGTGTGTGCAAGCACAAGGGGCCTACTTTGAAAGGGGATTAGGGTCCCAACACTGTCAGGTATTTGATTTTTTTTTTCTGACCTAAGGTCGGATACTTTAAACACAGGCCTCGTATATATATATATATATATATATATATATATATATATATATATATATATATATATATATATATATAACTTTATTTGGAACCTGATTTGACAATGATTTAAATCCTCAAAAGTACTCACACGCATATTTATATATATATATATATATATATATATATATATATATATATATATATATATATATATATATATATATACACTACACATATATAATATCCGATTTACAGTCAATAGATAAACACTAGATTCTCAATTTAACAATTATCAGAAGACTGTATATTGTTATGTTATCATTCTCTTTCGTCTTTCCTGCTTATTAATGTCCATTATTGTATCATACCTCCAATTTTATCGGACCCAAAAGCCAGATTTTTTCGTCAATGCCAAAAATAGAATCCCTAGTAGGTTTGAATTTTGAAAATCAGACTCTTATGTTCATGGATGGATCAAATTACCTATAATTTATCTACAATAAAGACTCAAAGAACTCTCAGCATTTTTTGGTCAGAATTACTGTTTTAACTATAATTATAACTTTTCACAAGAACTTTCATCATTTTTTCTGTAAACATTTAGAAATCTTTCCGAAACTTTGTTATATCGCTATTCGTTACTAGTAACTCTAAGTCGAGAATCCTCGACATAGAATGCACTATAATACAATATGGACAGATATTTATAGTCTTTGAGACGCGTTTATTCAGTTCTATCGCACCACAACAGTCTCATTTCTCAAAGATATATTGTACAGAGATGAGATGGAGAAGAGATGTTGGTGTCCATTTGTATTTCCTTTATTTGTAACATTAGCAGCAATGTGATTGGCTAGTGGACATAGATGATTAACCAATGAAAGTTAGTTGGTTATGTCGAGTATGGTGTCACACTGAACAAAAAAATCAGGTTGGATATCGTATACAATCGATTTCAATTTCTATTTTGTTATATCCTTATTCGTAGCTGAAAGTAGAACAGATGAATATACGCTGAAGACAATATTACCAATCAACTATATCTTTTATTTTCTACATAGAAGGTCTTTACCCCCCCCCCCGCCTCCACCACAGGAAGATGTGGCACAAGGTCGGAAGGTGAGGATTGTAGGCTAGCATGCAAAAGGTAGAGCACTCTGTCCCGGCAAAAAAATACCTGAGAAGCCACCATCGGCATTCCCTGGTAAGGGCGCCTCAAGCGATTGGAGAAAAACCAACTTCGTCTCAAAGATAGAAGGTAAAACCTGTGATGATGGACCTCTTAGGACCACTCAGAACAAATAACTCAGCCCAGCAGAGCAGGGCCAAAATATGCCACAACAGCTCATCCTCTGTGAGACTGATCATCGAAGACGTATCCTCGACTGCAAACTCTATGTCAAAAATGCTCGTATAGAATGCACTATAATACAATATGTACATATATTTATAGTCTTTAAGACTAGTTTATTCAGTTCGTGAGGGTTGGTTCTATCACTCTACAAAACTTTACAACTTTCTTGTACATCTTTCTTAACTTCTTTCATCTGGGATTGAACCTAAAACCGACAGGTAGAATTTACTCTAGAATATATCTTAACCAATGCTTATACCCACTCGGTCATGTGTCTAGTACATAACAACCAAGATGCGGATAGCAGTTGAATTATATAAACAATGTGAATAACATCAATATATCATTGCCGAAATATTGTTAAATACTGGTTAAGGTTTGTTTTTTAAAATATCCAACAGTTTCAAAGTGTTAGCCAAAGATTTTGTTAAATGTTTGTTATTTACCAATTAGTAACAACTTATCATGGCTAAAAGTCACGCGAGGATAAGGATTAATGAGATGGATAGATTGTAAGTTGAATGGTTAATAGGTAATCTTTAGTATAGTTAACAGCCGAGAAGTCGAAAAAAAATTACAACTAATAACTTTCACCAAACGCTTAAAAATTAAATTTTCTACCGACCCATATACTTTCAAAGTATGGAAACTTAATTTATTATCTCTGAATTTGTTATCATTAAATTGACTTATCGAAAATAAAAAAAATAGCGTTGACAACAGACAACAACAGAGCGAGAGGCATCCATTTTTTTGTGCTTCAGTAAGTCAATTTAACTATAACATATTCAGAGATAATAAATCTTAAAATCAGTTTCCACACATTAAAAGTATACAGGCCTGTAAAAAATTAAATTGTAATGTGTTTTGTTAAAGTTACTACTTGTAATATTTTTTCGATTTGTCGGCTGTTAACTATACTGCAAGATTGCCGATGAATATTATGAGAGGATTAGAAATAATAAATGGAATGAATACATTTTGAATTTTGGGGGCCATTTTGATGTAGATTAAATTTGAGATAAAACATTTTTTGTAGAAACGTTGCAAGTCTGTTAACAAGACAAAAAGATATAACTTATGTTACTCTTGCCAATTAAAATCTGTCTCAAATCTTATAAGAATTAATCCAATGATTCTGGAGTTATAGTGTGGATATGCATACATAATAGATCTTCTCTTATTATAGGTAGGCGGCAATGCCCCTCTGGGGACGGTGCTTCGATATCGGAAGGAGGAGATGACGCAAAATGGGCAGTTTGTGGGAGAGGGTTACAGTGTAGTATTAAGAGCATTTAAAGTCTAAATTCTCTCCGTCAAAAAAAAAAAAGAATCTATATATTGTTTAAATTTTAAATAATAAATAACTTGGTTTATTAAATTAATCATTATTTAAAAAAAAATATATTTTATGTTTAATATTTTTGTTTTCAATTTAAAACAAAAAAATGTTTGCATGTGTATATGGGGAAAAGGGTTGTTAGGACTCTGAAGGTACACGATCCTGAAAAGATTTGGGAAATTCTTGTTTAAAACAAACAGCGAGTTTTCAGTGAGAGTGTGATCACTTTTAACGGATTATTTAATTTTTTGTGATTTTTTAAGAAAATTCTTTTCTTGTTTTAAAGTTAATACTTAACTGGGTAAACGTTTGGTGGTCCTGGGTATGACCTTAAAAGACATCCAGTGGTGAGACCCCCACTTGGGAGTTGTTGGGAATGTGGAGTTGCCCCTTAGTTGCCATTGCTCCCAGGTCCACTCTGGCCCGGAGTGGTAGTACCTGTAAGAGCTCCCATCTGTGGGTCAAATAAAACCTACTGGCACTACCAGATCAGGTTGTCTGAAGTTATTGACTCAAAATGTTCCTGGCTCAAAATGCACCAAACATTGATGTTTTATTGCTTTTTTTCTTTGCAAAACTCAATCATGTTCTGCAAAATCCTAAACAAAAAACAACAATTTCCCTCCCCCTTTCCCTCCCCTATCTCCCTTCTCCTTCCCTCTCCCTCCCTCCCCCTTCTCCTCCCCTCTCCCTCCCCCCTCCCCCTCTATTTCACTCAACTAAACATCATGAATAGATACTTGAACATATGAAGAACTTGAAGCATAAAAACTTTCACCAAAATGACTGTATTCGGCATTAAATAACCCGAAAAGGGTTGATATGCCGTAGAACAAAACAACTAAACCAAACACCATGTCTGGTGCTACCAGATCAAGCTATCTGAAGATACTGGCTTCTTGACCAAAAATGCACCAAACATTGATGTTATTGTTTTTTCCTTTCTCTTTGTAAAACTCAATCATGTTCTACAAAGCCAAAAACAAAAATTTTCCTCTACAAAACAAGCAAACAAAATGCTAAGAATAAATATTTGAAGATATATAAAACTTGAAGCATAAAAACTTTTACCAATATCACCAGATTCGGCATTAAATAACTGATATGCCGTGAAACAAAACAACCAAACCAAACGTTTGGCGACATAAATTATGTTAATGGAAATACAGTTGAGAAATTAGTCAAAAATTATTTTGATTTACTTACTCATTTGTGATACATTTGCGTTAAAAAAATGTAATATTTAATATTTAATAGAAGATATAAGCATGTTAAGTTACCATAAATATTAGTTGTGAATAAAGTAATAAGAGGTCAGACATCTTGTTTTTTCAGGAAGTTAGGTACCGGACCGAACCAGAAATGACTAAATTAAATGTTGTATCAAAGAACCCACTTTTGATTTTATTTATTTTAGTCCCTTCCAGTCCATTCAGGTACCTTACTTCCTGAAAAAACAAGATGCCTGATCCCTTATTACTTTACTCACAGCCAATAATTATGGTAACTTAACATGCTTATATCTTCTATTGAATATTAAAATGTTTTAATGCAAATGTGTCACAAATAATAGGTAAAACAAAATACATTGGTTTTGTACTATTTCCCCAACTGCATTTCCTTTAAAATAATTTATGTCAATAGTTACGTTTACCCTAACGTGAATTACACGATAGATTTTTTTTTGATTTTTTTAATCCAATCTTTTTGACCATCTATGTTCTGATCGATCGGTGATCACTGGCAGTGCTGAACCTCTCCATTTTGAGAGTTTGAAACAAGCAGCACGTTTTGTAGGGAGTATGATCAACTTCAACGGATTATTTGAATGTTTTGTAATTTTTCAGAAGAAATGAAAAAATAACCTATTAATTAATAACTGTTAAGCAGCGATTAATTAATTTTTAACGGTGTGAAAATAGAGTGTAACGTTAAAAAAAGTATTTATTTTGTGGAGTTGAACTCAATTATAATGTTTTAAAATTATCAGAATCTAAGAAAGATTTGAAAGTCAATACTGTAGCAGCTTCTCATTCTTTTTCTGGTCGAAAAATTGTCCCAGCTGATGTTGTTATAAAATACAATTTTTGTTTGGCTCGCTTTCTTAGATTTTAATATTTTGTCCTGATCGATATTGTTTTTACAGGAAGTTGAAGGGGTTTTCACGCTCACACTCAGATCTACTACCACTGCCAACTACGTACATCAGGAAGATATTTGTAAGATACATACATCCATAGCACCGTTATTATTATTTTCGTATTTCAATCACGAGCCATCCCAATTATTACCAGAAGGTAAGGTCTATAATAGCTGCGTAAGAAGCATGATGTTGTATGGCAGTGAGTGTTGGGCCCTCACCCTGGCCTCACATGCCCGACTCCAGAGAAATAACAGGGCAATGATTAAGTCGATATGCAACGTAAAGCCAGACCAGATCCAAAACATTAGGTCAGACAATCTACTTGAGAAATTGGCCATCCACAAACTTGATGTCCTAATAAGGGCAAATTGTTTTCGCTGGTTCGGCCATGTTGAAAGAAGCAAGGGGTATATCAGCACTTTCAGAGAGCTAAGACTGAACAGCAAAAAGAAAGCCGGACGCCCTGAGAAGACATGGAAAGAAACCATAAGACAAAACCGTAAACAGTGGAAAATGGACACAGTTTATCCCCACAATTGTGATCACTGGAGACTTAGCATAAGGACAGCCAGACAGTGTCAAACCTCTTGTCAAAACAAGGCATTATACACGTTTTTTTCTTTGAGACGCTTTCTGATTGGATAATCCAAATATTGTCTTTCTTTTGACAAATGCCTGCGTTTGGTTTACTTGAATGCTCGATAATGCAATCGCGGAAAATAAAAATATACACAGGAACAAACATGGCGCCCATGCACACTATTTTTTTTTTTACTTGACAGTACACTGCCATCGATCATTAACGGTGGATTATTTTATCGTATGTTTTATGTATAAACCTTCACTGGTGCATTCACTATGGGCAATAAAAAACATTTGAAACTTTTAGACTGCATGCAATTCAGAAACTGCTTATAGTTACGAACGCTATCAGTCCAATGTGGATTATTTTTTATCATAAAAACACACTCCTTTTTCAATAACATAGTCATTCACTGATTAAAAATAAAATTTAATACATCAGTATGACGATACTCTTTAAATTCAGGTCAAGCATCGCAGAAATTGTAAAGTGAAAACAAAATAAAAACACCGAGATTGTTGATGAGCTCAAGTAATTTAACCATTCATTTTCACCTTTTTCTAACGCAGGCGTTGGTAGCTCAGTCGGTTAAGCAATTAGACTAGAGAACTAATGGTCAATGTTTTTTGTTTTCTTCTTTTCCATATTTATTGATTTAAACATTGGCAAAAAATGTAATTATTTTCTCATATGCTGAATGGAATAGCGTATACTAAATGTATTTTCTTCTTTTTCATATTTACAACTATTACTTCATTACGAAATTTACCTAAATATGCATTTTGGCTTGTTCGGAAAACAAGTCAGACATTTTACTAAATAGACATAGTTTATGTGACTTAAACATTATTTTGTTTACTATTAATTATTAATTTTGACATCTTACAAAACTAAAAGGCATTACGGCGCATTCTTAAACACTTCGTGAGTTAATATTTGACGAAAAAGCTGAGTTATTTCGTCATCCTTGAAAATTTGAAATTAATTGGGAAGTGTTTAATTTTTTTTTTTCAAAATGAAGAATCCATGAGCGATTGCTCTTTTACCGCATTATTTCGAGTGGAGTGTATTCTATGGCTGACTCTTCAAACTTAATTATTTTATTTAACTCCTCTCCAGGACGTTAGACACAAGGTCAGGTGTGGGTTTTAATGAAAGGGTTTTTGTGGAACGAACTGCATTTGAACCCGACACACCCAAGTCCCCAGTACACATCGTTTGTAATGCTATCGGCTGGGTTAAATAAGTAATAAGACGGAGAGAAGTATAGGATTAGTAACAAGGTTTATTGGCAGTCAAATTACATTCTAACTGAGTCATCGCCAGGGGCCGTAACTCGTCCCCTCACCGGTGACTCGCCGGTGCAGTAACACTACATGGCGCTTTCGGTTGTAAAGTTCTTTACAAGGACAGTCTTTTAGGTGGTCGAACTTGTCGACCGCTTCTTGTATATTTCCCTTTGTCAGGACCTCTGGAATTCTCTAGTGGGATGTTTCTTTGGTTACTGGGAAGATCTGTTGAGTCATCATCACAGCTATACATATATCCATATCGAGGGGAACGTGGTAAGGTGTTTGCTTCCTGTGGGGTAGCCATCTGAGAGAAGCTGGTTTCTCCGTTCCTAGGCGCAGATTACTTTTGTTGCGTCGGTGTAGTCCTGAATCTGTCTTAACTAAGACTGACCTTGGTGACAGAGTTTTACTTACTACAGCTGTACTGGTCTTAGGTATCTTGACCCAGACTGGTTGTCCTTTTTCAAAGGCAGGACGATCTTTAGCCCGATGACGTTTGTCATAGTTTTGCTTTTGTCTGGCTTTGAGCCGGGTGTCTGCCCTTCTATGTTCCTCGATGTTTTGCTGATCAAATGAATTTCTTTGAGGAATGGTAGGGATCCGTGTTCTTAGTTTTCTATTCATTAACAGCTCTGCAGGACTCTTGCCGTGTTGCAGAGGAGTGCTGCGATAATTTAGCCGTGCTATGTATGGGTCACTTGCTTTCTTCAATAAGTTTTTTATTGTCTAGACTGCACGTTCAGCTTCTCCGTTTCCTTGCGGATGATGGGGGCTACTTGTGAGGTGCAGGAAGTCAAAAACATTTGAAAAGTTCCTGAATTCACTAGAACTGAATTGGGGACCGTTGTCAGATATGATTGTCTCTGGGATCCCATGCCTAGCGAATATTGATTTGCAATGCTCTACTACGCTGGCTGAGGTGGTTGTCCGTAAATGGGCTATTTCAATCCACCTGGAAAAATAATCGACAATCAGAAGATATCGGTGTCCCATGAATTCGAACAGATCCATTCCTATTTTCTGCCATGGATATGCAGGTAATTTGGTGGGTTGTAGTGGTTCTGGTGGATATTTTCGTTCTTTTTCACAGATACCACATTTCCCAACTTTGTCTGCAATTTGTTTAGAGAGGCTAGGCCACCACACACTTTCGCGAGCTAGTGCTCGGCATTTGACAATACCTTGGTGTCCCTCATGTAGACGCTCTATTATGTCTTTTTGAAGTACATTAGGAATGACAAGTCGGCTCTGGTACATTAGAAGTCCCTGGTAAACTGTTAGGTCCTGGTTGACAAACCAGTACTGTTTTAGTTCGGGGTCCCGCCTTGCTCTTTCGAGCCAGTGGTCCATCTCATAATATTTGATTACCTGACGGCAGACCTGGTCAGTATTTTATTTTAGTCGGATATCCTCCAATCGTTTATCGCTCGCCGAGATATTTCCTATGACTGAGCAGATGAATGAGTCGGTCTCTGTCTTCTGCTGGATATCCTGTATAACGGGACTACTCCCAGGTGCTCGGGACAAAGCGTCTGCTGTTGTGAGGTCTTTTCCCACTGTGTATATGATCTCATATGAGAATCTCATTAACCTCATGCGGAAACGTTGAATTCTTGGAGTCAATTCGTCGAGTCGCTTCGACTTCAACAGTGCCAACAGTGGTTTGTGGTCTGTTTCGACTGTGAATTTTGGCATTCCGACCAAGTAGTCCGCAAATTTTTCACAACACCAAGTGACTGCTAGTGCCTCTTTCTCAACTTGTGCACATCTCTGCACTGTTTCTGTCAGAGATCGTGAAGCATAAAATACTGGTCTCCAGTCATTTTCTTGCTTCTGCAGTAGTACACCGCCTAGGCCATAGCTAGATGAATCTGCTGATACCCTTGTCGGTATGTTGGAATTGTAATGAGTCAGTACTGGTGCAGAACTCAGTTGCTTCTTCAGGGTCTGGAATGCTACTTTCTGAGGCTCATCCCAGATCCATTCTGACTCTTTCCTAAGAAGCTCTCGGAGTGGTTTGGTGGTTTCGGCTAGATTCCTAGCAAATTTTCCGACCTGGTTTGCCATGCCCAGTAAGCGTCGTAATTTGGACACATTCTCAGGTCTGGGCAAGTCCATAATTGCTGCTACTTTTTCGGGATCTATTTGTATTCCGTCTTTTGATATAATGTGACCCAGAAACTTTATGTTTTTGACAGAAAATACACATTTATCGTTGAGTGTAGCTCCTGCAGCCTTCATTTTCTGCAGTACTGCTTTTAGTTGCTGGTTGTGCTCCTGCTGGTTTCTTCCACTTATTAGGACGTCATCTATATCACAGATGACTCCTGGTATTCCGGACAAAATGTGTGTCATCTCCCTATGAAAGATTTCTGGCCCAGAACTTATCCCGAATGGAAGTTGTTATAAATGTGGTAAGGACCTGCGATTTTTCGCGTAGGACGATTTGGTAGAAACCGTTGTTGCAGTCGAGCTTGCTAAACACTGCGGCTCCATCGAGCTCGGCCAGTAATTGGTCTGTGGTGGGTTAAGGAAATTTTTCCCGTTTCACACTCTCGTTTAGCTTGGTAAAGTCGACGCATAACCTAACTTTACCGTTAGCTTTTTGGATGGCGACTATTGGGGCACACCAATCAGTTGGTGATTTGACTGGACGGATTATGTCCTCGTTCTCCAGACGTTTCAGTTTTTCCTGAACCTTCTGTTTCATAGGCAACGGCAATCTTCTAGGGGTAGCAATGGAAAAGGGCTGAGCTCCTGCCTCCAAACGTATCTGGTACACATGTTCCAGTTTCCCTAGTCCTGTGAACAGTTCTGGGAACTCTTTCTTATACTGGTGCCCTTCGCTTGTCACTCTATTAACTGCTTTCAACAGGTTGAGGGCTTTGATTGCTGGTCCTCCCAGTAGAGGTTCTTGCAGACTCTCTATAACATAAAGGTCTTTTTCCGTGGCCAGTTTGGCCTTCACACATCCTATGAGGTTTATCTCATGATGACCCGGTCCGTACAGTCTTTTGTTTGTGGGTTGGATGAGTGGGGAATTTTTCCTGAAGAACCGGTCCGGGATTACGGTCACATCTGCACCTGTATCCAGCCTAAAATTTATAATTTTGGTACAGGTCTTAGTGGTGACCTTAATTTTAGCCTGCCAATTTGTATTATCCTCAGTGGTAATTGTACTTATATTTTCGAGAGTGACAGAACCTAAAAAATGATTTTCTTCTTCCTCTCTTATTTCTCTAACCTTCGCCTTATTGGTTCTGCAAAATTTTGCATAATGCCCTTTCTGCGAACAAATTCTACAGCGTGTATTTTTACTGGGCAGTCATTTCTATTGTGGAATGGAAATTTCCCGCAGCGTGTGCATTTGCTAGGCATTTTCGATTTCGGATGTGGTTGTTTGGTGAAGTTTGTCTTGTAGGTTCGCTTCGTAACTCGGTTGATTTGAGGATCCGCTGCAGCGGCACCGGAAGAAATGGTCTGCGTCTGTTGTTTCGAAGTTTTGTAGGCTCTACCTATTTGTAGGCACTTGTCTAGAGTAAGCTGTTTATCAGACAGTAACTTTTCTCTGACGGTATCGCTTCGAACTCCGACAACGACTTGGTCTCGAATAAGCCTATCCTGTAGCTGTCCGAAATTGCAGTTCTTTGCAAGTTGTCGAAGAGCAGCTATATAGGTCTCGATACCTTCCGATACTTCTTGCTTGCGAAGATGGAATGTATAGGATTCGTAAGCTTCGTGTGTTTCGCCCACGAGAAAATCCTCAAACTTCTTCATAACCTTCTCTAGGTCCGTCTTTTCTTCCTCAGAGTTAAACTTCAACCCTTCATATATATCGTAACTATCCTCCCCGATAGTTGCTAAAAATACCGATGTCTGATATGAAGTATCTGCTTCTTTAGACAATCTACTAGCGATCGAATAATTGAGAAAATTTCGTTTAAATTTTTGCCAGTTATTAGCAACATTTCCAACGAGAGTCATTCGTTCGGGGGGTGGTATATTAGCAGAATATTGCTTTATGTCCGTGTGAGGCATTTTTCAAAAGTATACGATATATATGAAAAAACAAATTTCTGTACTCACTGTTCTCTCTTTTACTTTTTTTTTTTTGCTTGTGGGACCGTTTTCCGTAAGTCGTTTGTTTATCGATAGTAGAATTTTCGGGTATCTTTTACGACGCTCAGTAGAGGCGCGAACGGGGTCAAAAAAAGAACGAGAAAGGGTTTAAAAACATAAATTTGCAACAAGTGAAGTTGACCTGCGACAAGAATAGATATTTTTCTACTTACCTATGTAATTTGTTTTTATTTTTACGTATTATAAATGGGTTTTTATTAGATGTAAAAAAAAAAATTATTGTTTTTGCACAACATTCAAGATGGCCGATTCACGTGCTTTCTTACCAAACGCCCCCCCCCCCCAAAAAAAAATCGGCCATTTTTTTCCCAAGTTCCGGTGACAAAACTATTGATTTCTAATAAATAGCGGTTGTAACGGTCTAAAAATACAAACAAATGCCACATGCAAGTTTGAAAATAACTTTTACAGCCTACAGTTACTTTTATTTGTTGTATATTTGTTTTTTTAGCGTTTTTACTCTGCCGAGCGTCGTAAATGATACCCGAATTTTCTTTCTCTTAGAAATCCTTTGTTTTTCTTACTACGATATCCGATTTTTTACTTTGTTTTTTTTTTGATCTCCACAAATTGTATCCTTTATCTGACACCATGTAATGTTATCGGCTGGGTTAAATAAGTAGTAAGACGGAGAGCAGTATAGGATAAGTAACAAGGTTTATTGGCGGTCAAATTACATTCTAACTGAGTCATCGCCAGGGGCCGTAACTCGGCCCCTCACCGGTGACTCGCCGGTGCAGTAACACTACATCGTTAACCACTCAGCCACCGTGCCATCCCAAATTAAACTTTCAAAATCTGCTTAATAAAATCTATATTAAATCAAAGACTATGGGGCAGCGCCGGATATGAACAGGGAGTGTATATATATATATATATATATATATATATATATATATATATATATATATATATATATATATATATATATATATACACTGATGAGGGTAGAAAATTCGAAACGATATCGTCTGTAGGTATAAAAAAAACACTTCAATATTTAAAAAAATACTTATAGCATATATATATATATATATATATATATATATATATATATATATATATATATATATGAATTGTGTGTATTTAGGCAGAATTTTCTCATTTATGCAAACATTGTTAAAAATAACAGAATTCGTCTGTTTCATTATACCTTTTTCATTTTTTCAATTTTTCTGATGGTCGTTTTTGTATTAAAATCAAAAAAATTAATAAATGTTCCATAGGTTTCACATGTTTCACGAACGTTTTCGATTCTATGTCGAATCCTCCTCAGGTGTCAAAAGCAAATGAACAAAAAAAGAAGAGAATTTCGAAAAGATGGAATATTAATTAATTATTTTTAATTTAATACAAAAAAGATCATCAGAAAAATTGAAAAAATAAAACACGGTTTGGTTTAAACAGACGAATTCTCTTATTTTAAACAATGTTTGCATAAATATATATATATATATATATATATATATATAGAGAGAGAGAGAGAGAGAGAGAGAGAGAGACAGAGAGAGAGAGGGGCGAGAGAGACACGCACACACGCACACACACACACACACACACACACTAGAAGAATACTCGTCCCATGACGAGTAAAATGAATCCCCAAACAACAGTTTTATGTTCCCTTACAAAGGCTAAAATCATGATATAATGCTACTAAACCTTATGTCTTGAATCCAGTTTTGATCAAAACTCATAACATAATTTTGATTAGAGAATATCTTTTAAAATTTAAGCCATAAGCTTAAGAGGTCTTAAGAAGAAATTCAGAAATTCTTGCTTAATAACTATGGATCAAATTTAATGTAAATATGAAATATTTGAATTTTCAAATGAACGGTTGCGCCTATATTATGCCTTCTAAAATCTTAAAAATACTCTGAAACTGAAATTTGAGGAATATTTATTAATTGATGTTTAATACCTACTGCTAAAATTTCACAAAAGTCAGAGGTATCTGAAATTCGACGATGGGCTTCCACCTCCTTTTTTTACCCCCTTTGCATAAAACTAAATTATACTAAATATACCCCACATTTGGACCCCTTACGTCGAGCAGCTGTTTTCCAAAATAGATAATTATCACTGTAGGGGTAAGACGTAATGGGTGAAAATTTCAGATTCATGCGAGTAGTATTTTTTTGTGTTCATTTATACATAAATAACACTAAACAATCAAACATTTTGAAAATTTTGCAAAATTCAGAAGGTACAGGCCACTAGTTTTGGGCTATTTTACATTCATGAAAACCCTTTCACAGCCTGAAAATGGTCCTAAATTAAAGTACTATATCAGATTTTACCATCTATATCCATTCATAGCTTTTGAGGATGTTTTAGGACCTGCAATGTCGCATGAAACCACTTTTTCACCGAAAAATGATGGATTTTGAGTCCCGTGGAGCCCTAGTGGCTATTTTTGGCCTGCACCTTCTGAATTTTGCAAAATTTTCAAAATGTTTGATTGTTTAGTGTTATTTATGTATAAATGAACACAAAAAATTACTAATCGCATAAACTTGAAATTTTCCCCCATTACGTCCCACCCCTATTATCAGTTGATTAGTTTAGGAATGAATCCTGTACATGCGAATATATAAACATATACACATACCTAAGTTTATATAAATAGAGATATAACATAAGGCAGATACTTAGTTGGCCATGACCTTATGATATTTTACTGACAACAAAGAAGAAACATAATCTACACAATTGATTGTTTCTGGAATATGGCTTTCATATAGAAACACAACACCGTAACAAAAAACTGGAATCCTATTTATCTGTGTTAAGAGCATCCGAAGAAAACAAAACTGATATGTTTTTTTGTTTTGCGTCTCCTTCATTTTCTTTTCTTTTTGAGAAGTAGAAATGTTGAAGTTTTCTTCTTTCTTTCAGTGACCTCTTAAGAATTCGTGGTTTGGAACCATGTGTCTTTAAGCAATTGTGTTGATTTTTATGAAATAGTTTTCCAAGGAGGCTAATCCCGTAGTAAAACATTCACAGCTAAAACACGTCTAGCTACAACCACTGTAAATAAACTAAACGAAACTTCAACGAGCAGAGCTTCTTTCCATGAACTGTCCGTCTGTGGTACACAATACCACGAGGCTGCTTCCCAGTTGACTACAGCATGGTCGTTTTCAAGTCCAATGTTAACAAATTCTTGTTGAGCCGTCCCATTAAGTAATAAATTTCAGCCTAGATCTGCAAATCTCAGGGTGTTTGTCTTACTATTCACTCTTGTCCTCGAGTGGCCTTTGTGCCTTGATGAACGGTGACTCGTTAGTAAAAATAAATCAAAGAAAGAAAGGTCACCCCCAGAACCATGACAAATGATGTTATTTCAGAGTTTTGCCTTCTCCTAGTCTAGTTGCCGTACTATGTTTTTTACCATCTTGTCTATCCTACTATTTAACCTTGCGTTTAAGAAAAATATAACTTTAGTAAGTACGTCAGTATAAACTGCTAGCCCCCACATGTGTTGACACAGGGGAACAACCGTTCCCTTGGCAAAAGATCTGTTCTCAATCATGTAGCGAAGCTCTCTGGACAAAGTATGCTATCGTTTTTTATTTTCTCATCGCTTTTTCCCCTTTGTGCAAACCTTAAAATAAATTAGATGTCTCAAGGAAGCCCTGTGCAAAAACAAAATTATATACTATATCATAATCATCATCATCATCATCATCATCATCATCATCATCAGCAGCAGCAGCAGCAGCAGCATCGGTTTAACGTCTGTTTAACATGCTGGCATGCATTGGACGGCTTTAAAAAATAAAAAAAATGATTTCCAAAGTAACCTATCTCTGGCCAGGTCTTTATTTGTCCTTCTTTCCCCCAGGTCAATTTATATCACTTCCTCCCTTGTCTTTCTTGGCCTTCTCCTGTGAACTGAACCTGCTACTTTAACTGTTCTACATCTACTAACCCAAGAACTCTCATCCAATTTTTTCAACGTGGCCATACCATCAAAGTCTTCTCTTTTGCACACATCTCTCAATACGTTCCAGATTTAATCCTTCTCTGAGATCATCAGAACTAAGCCTGTCTTTAAGACTCACATTAAACATCCATCGTATCATTCTCATATCATTTCTCTCCATGCAACGCATGTCCTCAACCCTCACTGGCCAGGTGTCGTAGCATATATTTTTTGAATAACTGGTTTACGGAAAAAATTATATTTCTTTTTCAAATTTTTCTACTAATGTTAATAAAATTCATACTGTGTATTTATAATACTTCAACAGGGAGTTTTTATTCACACAAAAATTCTAAACGCAAACCCAGAAAATAAACATAAATAAACCAATATCATATTTTAATATTAATATTTTATCATCAAATATTTCGGTAATGTTAAATAAAATTCATACTGCTCGTTCATAATACTTCGTCAGAGAGTTTTGGTTGACACAACAAATTCTAAACTCAAACATAAAAAAATAAACATAAGTTACCAATATCACATACCTATAATATCACATACCTATAATATCACATACCAATAATATCACATACCAATAATATCACATACCTATAATATCACATACCTATAATATCACATACCAATAATATCACATACCAATAATATCACATACCTATAATATCACATACCAATAATATCACTCACATACCTATAATATCACATACCAATAATATCACATACCTATAATATCACATACCTATAATATCACATACCTATAATATCACATACCAATAATATCACATACCAATAATATCACATACCTATAATATCACATACCAATAATATCACTCACATACCTATAATATCACATACCAATAATATCACATACCTATAATATCACATACCTATAATATAAATGTAACCAGGACGAAAACGGATAATGGCTGCCTCAATTTCTTATTATTTATCTTTTATTGGCAATGTTCAAAGGTAAATCCAGGCAGTGAAGGTGGTTTTACACATACAGGTTTCATCTGCTGAGTGGACACTGACTAGTGAAAGCAGTTTCACATTTGTTCCGTACAGACATCCCTTAATATATTCCCAATGATTATCATATTCTTTTAATAAAATAATAGGTTATATATGATGATGTCTCTATTACAATATTACAATAACCAGAACCTCTCTTGCCCGACTGAAGATTGATGAGATTAGATGAGTTTGAAATGTAAAATTTGAAATCTGACCAAACCCAACACATTAGGTCAGAGGATTTGCTGAAAGCACTTCATTTGCCCAGCATAGAGGTTATCCTAACGACGAATCGGTTACGCTGGTACGGCCACGTGGAGTGTTCATCTTCCTGGATAAACCGTTGCAGAAATATAGATATTTTGAATCGCAGGAAGTTTGGCTGGTCAAGGAAAACTTGGACGCAAAATGTTAGACAATACCGTACAGACTGGAATTTGGAACCGTGAGGACTGGGGGGTTAGCCTGTGAAATCGAAATACGTCTGACCCCTGGAGAATTAAAAAGTTACGTTACATATATATATATATATATATATATATATATATATATATATATAGCATAATATAAAATGAAATAATAAAATAAGGTGCGAATCAAATTTTATTAGAATTCAAAATTCAGGCAAAGTATTAATGCTCTATACAGTATATTGAGCTTCAGTCTTTATCCGGATGTTTCACTAATTAAAAGATATTAGTTGCCGCTTATATCTTTTGTTGGATTAACTTCATATATATATACATATATATATATATATATATATATATATATATATATATATATAACTTCTTTGTAATATAGCAGGAAAAAAACCAGCAGAGTGCTCGATTAATTGAGAATTAAAGTTAAATTAAAAATTAAGAGCGTAATATTTATTTATTTTGGTACAGAAAAATTAGTACAACATTCGTACTGATGACAACAGAAGCTGAAGAGAGTCGGATGGTAAGTCCTTCCATACTTGAAACCGACGATACAAATGTTGTACTAATTTTTCTGTACCAAAATATATATATATATATATATATATATATATATATATATATATATATATATATATATATATATATATAGAGAGAGAGAGAGAGAGAGAGAGAGAGAGAGAGAGAAAGAGAGAGAGAGAGAGAGAGAGAAAAGGGGAGAGAGATTGTACACGTTTAGTATTATTACGTATATGAAATTAAATAAATAATTGAAATAGCTTATCTCAGTTGTTCTTATGGAACACTTATGAGACCTTTAGAGTTCCGGGTAAACACGGTTAAGAAACGCTGATTTAACCTATGGCTTGATGAGGTTCAGATGAATTCATACCTTTCCCAAGGGTTTGAAATGCAAGTGATTCAATAGCTCCAGCAGAATTCGAACACAGCATGCTGAGTCAACATTCAACACCAGTAACCATCGCATCCATACCATTTCCTCTGAAAATTAAAAGGGAAAATATATTACATTTTTAATTCTTTATACATATCACCAGGTTCAAAAGATAACTAGATCAATAAATAACATGACAAAAATATATTGCTTTTTGATAATACGAGAATGAGACAAAAGTGGTTTTTATACTAATGAGTCACCACTTATCGAGGCCTAAAATCCACTCGAGGACAAGGATTAATGAGATTGCTCATTGGATGGAGAACACTATTTTGAAAGGATTGGAAGCAATAGTTGAAAATGGCAGGATTTGATTACTTAAGAGGACGGCTAAACAAATATTTGTTGACATTGGACTTGAAGACGATTATGTTGTAGTCAACAGGGAAGCAATCACGTTGTATTGTGTTCCACAGATGGGAAGTTCTTGGAAAGAAGTTCTTAGAAAGAAGCTCTTTTCATAGAAGTTTGGTTTGGTTTTAGGAAGGCAGAAGAAGAAATGAATGTTCTTTGTAGTGGTGGTAGGTAGATGGGTATTGTTGTGAAGGTTCTGCAGGGGTGCAGGGAACCAGAGATTGTAGCTCAGCCGGATGTGTTAATTGCTAGGTATGGCCAAAATTTAGCACATTTTCACCCTCATAACAAAAAATACTGTTAATAAATTAAAAAAATTCAATGTATGATAAAGAAAGGAAGACAAAAAATCTCATATGAAAATTATTTCTTTTAATCTATTTTAAAGCAGTTAAATTTTGTAAATATATTTTTCAATGTTAAAAAAAATGTAAACAGATCACATCTCATCTCTATATATAAAGTTAGGAATGTGTATATGTTTGTATATTTCTATGTACAGGATTCACTCCTAAACTAATGAACTGGTCATTTTGAATGTTAGAACACAGTTACTGGCAGTAAGAGGTTGTAATATGGACTGTATTTAGTGTAATTTAGTTTTATGCAAAGGGGTGGCAGCCCTTTGTAAAAATTCAGATACCTTCAATTTTTGTGAAATGTTAACAATAGGTATGAGCCAATTTAATTGTAATGCCCCTTAAACTTAAGGCTTAAATTATAGACATTTTCTAGAATCAAAATGATGTAATCGATTTTGATCCAAATTTGAATAAGTACTCTAGACATAAGGTTTATTCTCATTATATCTTGATTTTAATCTTTGTAAGGGGACATAAAAGTTGTGCTAAGCTATTCTGTTCAGGGAATTAATTTTACCCGTTCTGGTATTCATCTAGTTATTACATAAAATTGACATCAGTCAAAAATTAAAATGTTTACCAAAAATCAAATAATTACTCCATTTTATTGGTCCCCCGATTTTATAAATAAACTTATGTTTTGAGACATGTCCGTCCGTCCGGATTTTTCTCCTCAACCATCCATTGAATTTCTCTGAAATTTTGCATGAAGTTGTCACTTTGGTCAGGTTAGAAAGTGACATTCTCCGATTTTTGAAAAAAAATCTGGTTAGCCCCCCAGGGGGTTAAAAGGCCCCGAAATGGCTAAAAATGACATTTTTTGCCCCATCACTTTTCATCCATCCATTCAATTTCTCTGAAACTTGGCCAAAATGTGGAGGCAATTGTTCCTAATAGAAAATAAGTATCGCTGACCTTGGAAAAAATCTGGTTCGCGCCCCCAGGGGGTCAAAAACCTCCAAAATAGCAAAAAATGACCCTTTTCTCCCATAACGTTTGATCCATCCATTTAATTTTTCTGAAACTTGGCCAAAATGTGGAAGCAATTGTTCTGGATATAAAATGAGCATCCTTGACCTCAGAAACATTCTGGTTCGCGGCCTAGGGGGTCAAAGGGGGGTCAAAAATGCCCCAAATTGCCCAAATTTATTGCATTTTACACTCGCCACATCGAGTCACATACAGAAGGGGGACCACGCACGCGCGGCTTGTTATTTTATTTTTTTTACAAAATTCTAAGAAACTTACATAAGTCAGGTTGTGAGGTGAATAGAACATTTCTAATAGTTATGATGTTGTCTTGAACTTTCTTGATTTTTTCTTTTTTATTTGTTGAACTTTTGACTAACTTTAGTCGCCTTTTTCGGGGAATTGCAAACATGTGCATATAGTCTGATCAAATATGGAAAATATAAATCAAAGAGAATCTTTTCATATCAGAGAATATTTGGATTAGAGGAAGTCACAATGCATTAATCCGGCATTAGAAATTATATTTAGAAAAAAAATTTTTCTCTTACTAAAATAAAATAACCAATATTTCAAGATAAATCTTTTCTCCAAAGGAAAATTAAGAATTGTTATTGGACTTTATGTTTTTTGTTTGCATACATGTTGTTATTGGATACGTAATTTCAAAGCAATATTTTTTTAAATGGAGACATTGTATGTAAGTGTCAGTTGAATATTATTGTCAAAATGTCTTATAGGTTTTAAACTGATAAAATAATTTATTTTCATTAAATATTGTCACATCAGTAATGTGTAAGTGTGTTAAATTAAGAATTTTGTGTTCTCATCTGTTTTTATATATTTTTATATATTTACAATATTATGATATTTAAGTAATATTAAGAAAGAAATAGTTTAATATTGCTTCTAAACTAATATAATTGTGTATATGAAGGCTGTCATAAATAGAGAAAAGCGTTTTTTTAATCAATGCCGTAAGCAGTTGATACTGTTTAGGTCATTATTAAAAAAGTCTCCATTTTAATAATTTTCCTTGCTGGAATAAGTATTTTTAGAAAGAAACTAAATCAAAATATATATGTTCTTGTGAAGAACATGGTGCAAGGATAAAAATGTTAATCTAAAACAGATATTGTCAGATTCAAAGATATCAATGACAAACTTCGAGAATCTTGCTGACTTCAATTTACGAAACAATATTTCAGATAACTATAAATTTATTCAGATTTAGACTAAAATTTTAAATAATTAAAGTTCCAATTTCCTAATTAAATGTATTAAAAACATTTCTAAATCATTTGAAAAGGGGAAAATTGGTTTTAAAAAGGATAATAAATTGTATTAAAATTTTCAAATACTTTTTATGAAATCCCAATTGAAAGTAATGATTGAATAAACCTTTCTGTATAATTTTTAGGAACAGTTGCAAATTGATATTTCTGGTTTCCCCCTTTTTTGCAATTTTATTTAAATTATTTGTACTTTCTTTTCTTTTTTAATCTTTTTTGCTCTTTAACATTTTCTTCATCACCAATCTCGTTCTTTTTCTTCTTCTTTTTCTTCTTCTTTCTTCTTCTTTCTCCTCCTTCATTCCTTCCTTATTTTTCCCACGAATTTTTATATTTCATTCGATGTTATTTTTAATATCGTTGTTTGAGAGTATTATTTTAATTTTCAATGTTTCTTCCATTAGGATGTATATATTTAGACTCTAATCAATGTTAATCACAGTTTGAATATGTTTATTTGCCCTCCTCATGTAATTTGGAATGATGCATTACTTCCTCAAAGCTACTTAACTTATAAAATAGAAATAGAAAGATTGACAACAAAAATAAAATAGGTTACATATACACAAACATACGCACGCACACACGCACACACACACGCACACATATATATATATATCACTTTATTCTTTTTTTCTTTTATCATATCATGTGTCCTGCAATATATAATTTACATTGCTAAATTTTAATTGAGATTTTGATTATATATATACACACACACATCTATATATATATATATGCAAATATATATACCTGCATATGTATATGCTCATATATTTATATATATAATTAAAATCTAGATTAAAATTTAGCAATATAATAGCAGTAAAATACAAAAAATATCGATGAGAAAAAGAAGAAAAAAGATGAGATAGGAAGTTTGATATCAAAAAGAAGAAAAGTGTATGCGAAATAAGAAAGAAGAAAGAAGAAGAAAATAGAAGAAAGGGGAAAAGAAAGATAATTGACAAGAATAAGAAGATTGACAATAAATTAAAAAGAAAACAAAAACAAAAATATGAAAAAGAAGACAAGGAGAAGAAAAAGCAGAAAAAGAAGAAAAAAAAGTAACTGAGGAAAATAAGAATAAATGAAGAAAATGAAGAAAATGAAGAAAATGAAAATAAGAAGAAGAAAAAGAAGAAAGAGAAGAAGAAGAAGAAGAAGAAGAAGAAAAGTAGAAGAAGAGCAACAACAAGTACAAGAAATGAAAGATAAGACAGAGAAGAAAAACAGAAAAAAAGAAAATGAAGAAAAATAAAGGAGAAGGAGAAGAAAGAAATGTGAAAGAAAAAAAGGAGTAGAAAATAAAACAAGTTGAAGAACGAAAGAGGAATAAGAAAAGAAGTGGAAGAAAATTAAGAAGCAAGCAAGTCAGTAATTATCCTTGAATCCCATATTAATTTCATTACAAACTTAAATTCCATCATAATGCATTTCGGTTCATTCATACACAAGTCAGCCATGTTATTCTTTTGTTAAATTGTGAATTAAAAAGCCCCCAGCTCAAACAATCACACATACCGCGGCCAAGCAAACAAGTCAGTGAGCACTTCTCCAAAATTTATTTCATTACAAAAGTAATTTGCACCGTAGATTCAGTTCTTTTGTAAACGAGTCAGCGGTTGTATTCTTTTATCAAATTGTAAAATAGCCCCCAAACCGACAGTGTGTCGAAGCAAACAAGTCAGTAAGTACCCTCTGCTAACATTTACAAATTTTTTATAATATCGTGGATACAGACTTAGCATTTTAGGTGAAAAGAGTCATACCAGTCTTTTCTGGTCAATTTACTTTTATGTGTTTCGAATCTTGGTTTCCTTAATTCTTCCGAACAACTCCAAAACACAGGTCCTGCTAGTCTTCTTTCTGTAAAGACGATTTTCTCCTATTTCATAGCTTTAATAACAAAGGGTAGATCAAAAATCTGTTTCATCAGTCAGATATGGCAAATATTGGTCCATGTTCTTAAAAACAGAAATTTTATTTTCAATCGATTTCATAGATTTTTATATTTAATCCTAATAAATATTTTATGTTTTTAGTCATATTTAGAAGAAGTGAGTACAGTTTTTACTCCCTTTGTTAGATTAACTTCCACTATACCCATGGACACCGGGAGAAAAATTAATAAGTGTTTTTATAAGAGTCAGATATGTCCTGAGATGGAGTACTGTTGCCACATCTGGGGAGGTACCGCTCAGAGCACTCTTACCTACCTTGATGAGTACAAAATCGACTTCAAAATCTAGTGGGGGATCATCTCTTCTCCTCCCTACAACCTCTTTCTCACAGAAGAGACGTTGCTAGTCTTTCTTTACTTTATCGTTAGTCCCATGTAGGTGATCGACTGAGCTCTGACCTCTTGTATCCTCTGTAAAACATTCACAGCAAAAACTGCTTAACTACAATCTTTTAAAACTGCCCATAACGACTGCAAAAGGGTTATAGAAAACGCATAATAGCCCTAGACGCAATCAGTGAAATCTATAGTGGCCAATCAAAGGCTCCCATGAGTTTTAGAGAATAACAAACAAGGTTCTGAACAGACGTAAGACTTCTATCCCAACCATCATTAATGAAACAAAAGTGATCTCCTTAGCATCTGATTAAGCCAAACATACGGCAAGGAACATTGCAGCAATTCAACCTTTTGCGATCAGGGCCGAGAATTCCCCTCTATGAACGAACAAACTCTAAGCGACATCCGAATAACTGTCAGTGATGTCACCAACTTATCAAGAACCTAGATGCCAACAAGGCAACTGATCCCGACAACATTCCGGTCATAGTACCCAAGAAACTGCAACCCGAAATAGCTTCTATCCTTACTAAGCTGTTCAATCGTTGCTTAAAGGACAAATGCTGTCAATCGCCTTGGAAGACTTTGTTGGTCTGCTCGGTATTTTAAAATATTGGAGATCGGTCCTTTGCATTCCCGTACAGACCGATCAGTCTCTTGTGCGTCATGAGTAAAATGCTTGAATCTATAATAAATCAAGAAGTTGTCAACCGCCTCAGCAAAAACAATATTCTTAGTGATAATGTACATGGATTTTGTCCTGCTGACGTGCTGATTGTGATATCGCACAGGATCACTGAATCTATCAACGAGGGCTTCGCTTATAGTGTGATAGCTTTTGATATATCATAGCCTTTCGATAGGGTTTGGCACGTTAACCCTAGAATATCCTATCAACGATCAAATCTTTCCTCTCCGATAGGGTAAAAGTCCGAAGCACATAGCATCAATGCCGGCGTGTTTCAAGGATCCAATCTGGGCCCAACCCTCTTCCTGATCTTCATAAATGAGCTTCCAAATCATATTCTGAGATCATTTGTTGATATATATGTGCAGACAACAAAACTAATTACGGCAACACTTTGAAGAGCATTGATTATCAAGATATTTCTGACTCTCTCTCTTCCGACTTAGAACAATGGGAGGCAAAGTTGCTTGTTACTTTTAATGTCTCTAAAACCAAGCTTTTTATGACAAACGCTCGGATCTGCCTCAGTTGAAATGAATGGTTCTCTCCTCGAGGAAGTCCCTTTCCAGGACTGACTTTCACTACAGACATGAAATGGAAGACTTAAATCAAATCTGTTGCTAAGGTTGCTGGAAAAATGGCTGGATCATTTGACCAATCCAGAAAGTATCTCACCCCTGACGCAATCCTCTACCTGTATAAGAGCCAAATACGTCCTAAGATGGAGTAATACTGTCATATCTGGGGAGGTGCCGCTCGGAGCGTTCTTTCTTGTCTTGATAGAGTACAAAATCGACTTTGCAATCTAGTGGGGATGATCTCTTCTCTTCCCTACAGCCTCTTTCACACAGAAAAAAATGTTGCTTGCCTCTCTCTAGTATCATGTTGTTAGCCTCTCTCTTATGTTCATAGTAAGTGCTCAACTAAGCTTCAATCCTTGCCCCCCCCTTGTAAAACATTCACAGCAAGAACTTGTCTAGCTATTTTTAAGATATTTTAATTAATTAGAGTTAAGTACCTTTAACCATGGGTTTTTATATATAAATAATATTTAATTTTCTCTTAATTTTTTTTATTATTATTAATTTTATTTTAATTTTCCCTCCTCTTCTTTCTCTCTTTTTCCTCACTTCTAAATATAGAATATTTTACATAACGGCTATTTTCTGGTTTAAGCGTCTCACCACTTCTTCATTTCAAATCCTTTGTGGATAGCGTTTCATAACGGGTAAAAACTGTTTTTTGAAGAAATTCCATCATTTTACCATTTCAGACAGTGCTGACGAAGACGGAATTGGGGATTTAAACCCTTTTCTTGTCAGAAACCACTGGTGCATGTCTGATTAAAATCTGTATTTAAAAATAAAATATATATATATATATATATATATATATATATATATATATATATATATATATATATATATATATATCCTTCCTTTCTCATATATATATATATATATATATATATATATATATATATATATATATATATATATATATATATATATATATATATATATCATACGACACAATCACGTTGACACACCGGTTCCCGTTAGATCACCGAAGTTAAGCGGCGTTGAGCCTGGCCAGTACTAAATGAGTGACCATTTGGGAATACCAGGTGCTGTATGTGCTCTCTGCTTATCTCGGCATTGTTTCCAGTCGTCTTGTCATTTGAATCAAGCAATGCCGACTCAGGAGAGCGGTTGTTGTGGATTACGCAACCCTTGCAATTAGAAAACCGTGCGGGCCGCCCCTGGTGGGGCACTCATACGTCGAAATCGACGGGAGAGAGTTCATATATATATATATATATATATATATATATGGGAAGAAAATATGTGTGAGCATATAGTTTCTATTTTTTCATAGACCAACCGTTTCAAGATAAAGCTCGATGATTGCTAACATACAACAGAGCATATATAAATAGAGAATGTTAGGCTAAATTCTACTGACCAAGATTTTATTCATTTTACCGTTCATTTTTAAAAAAATAATAATTACATAAGATATGTAATTACGAATTAAATTAAAAAGTAATTATTTAAAAGTATAGAGATACGAAACGACACGGCGTTTATGAACTAAATATAAAAATGAAGAATTTAACGGTATTTATTAAAAGTCTTAGTTACATATCAAAATAATATTACTATAATTAAAGGGAAAAATATATATACCAAATTAAAAGGCTAATATTTCAAGGATGATGTTTTATGTTTTTTTTAAGAAAATATTATGCACTAAATGGATAGATGAAACAAGGTGAATATATGTAAAATCTAGGATCCATAACTGATTAACCTAAACTTTTGATAATTAGATGCATAAGACTGAATCGATTAACAGTAGGGAGATAAAATTGAATAAGTATTTAAAATTTTTTTTTTTAAGGCTCTCCAACTAATATTCAGATGTTTAGTTTCGATCATCTTTCGAATAACAATAAATAAATAATTTAATAACAAATGTAAGGGCGAAACTCCACTTATTAAAGATGATTAAGTTATCTCCCTTATACTATATTCTCCGGTTCCAAACGGTTCCAGTAGTATACACTTATACGTTCACTTTCCACATGAACGAGCCATGATCGTTTGGGTCATGGGTCATCTATGTTATCATTTTTCATGGATGACGTTATCCTTTTAGAACTTCATTATTTATGATGTGGTAAAAAATGTTCACGCTATCTTCCACCGTGACTTAACTTAATGAGGTTACAAATTGATAACATCATCCATTTACGATGTCAGAAAGGTTCTTTCCGATGTCTTCCACGTGTTTTAGTGGATGACATCATTCTTTTGTAACGTCATTCAAAGTGCAGGGGACAAAGCAACATGCAAGATAACAAAATTTACAGAATTTATGACGTCTGAGATTGTTATTTGTCTGAACTGATGAGAGCCGTAAGTTTGAAACAACGCCATACATAGGTAAAATATTAAAATATAATTTAATTTATTAGAAGCCCCTTTAAGTAAAATTAAAAGTAAAATCACTGTTAGAAAGATTAAAAATAGGTATTCACCTGAAGCCCCAGTGCAAGACTCCGACTCTGTCGTTGAGTCCTATCGAACGCCTTTATGTTTACACTCGCCGTTTTCAGAGTTAAATATAACTTAATTTATCCGTTATCACGTGACAATCTCCTGTGGCCTATAGGACTAAAGTGAACGCTTACAAATTCAAGGTGTCTATGAGATTGTTATTGATGCAAGCCGTGAGCTTGAAACAACGTCGTATATAGGTAAAATATAAAAAAATGTAATTATATATATATATATATATATTTTAATAATAGAGTTTATGTATCTATCTGTCTGTCTGAAGCCGAACTCGATCAGAGTACTATGACTATTTATTAAGTCCGCCAGCTTAATTATATACTATTAAAAAACCGCTATAAACACAATGCGCATTTCCAAATTTACATAATCAATTGCTTTTGAACTTCTAATAAATTAGTATTCGCAAATATACACTCATGATTGTTCTCTTCAGATTTCAACATGTATTTACGCTATTTTGCTCGCTAATAATCTTACCTATAAATTATAATTATTTCTTTTATTGTTTATTTATAAAATGAGTTAAGTAGTTATTTCCTCTACGTCCAACTGATTGAACAGCGTACCTCCCTCTGAACGGGCCCGTTAATACTTTACTGATTTAGTTTACTAAAACGTTCTGAGTTTGTTTATTTTCATAATCTTATTAGCCATTATATTGTTTGATTAAAATAATAATTGATTTAAAAATTACTATTTTTATAATGAATTTAGTTTTTTTTGTCAACAAAAAAAACAACACATAACTGATTTTAGAATAGTGTTCGCTGTAATTTGTTTTTTTTAATTGTTGATTTTAATTTACGTACACCCTTTTTCCGCTTTGAAAGACATAAAATATTACTTATATTCTGACATGGATTTGCTGCAAAACGATTGAGTGCAAAGAAAAGCGAGCAGACGATAACTTGGGGGGACACCTTTTACTGCACAAGTAAAAAACTGTTTTTAGAATAGTATTCGCTGTACTTTTTTATTGTTAATTTTATTTTAGGTACACTTTTCTTTTTTCTCTTTGAAAAACTAAAGCTATTATTATTCATTATTTTGTAAATTCTTACGTGGATTTGGCGCAAAACGATTGGGTGGGAAGAAAAGCGAGCAGACGATAACAATGCAAACTTAATTTTTCTTTTGATTAATGTTGTTATTTATCATGTGCAATATATTATTTAAATTAATTGTAGTGATAAAAAGCTCTACCCAAATTATATACTAGCGTCATTTCTGACTTGGCAGCCTAGCAAGAATATGCGACCGGAGGGAGCATATATTTGCTAATATATATAATTATATTTATGCTGAATATGACAGACAACTTATGTCTAGATATCCTTGTGTGGATCCAATTTATTCGCCGAATCAGAGTCTTTGTTTCGGTGGGGAATTGGCTTGTTTATCTTCCATACCTGTAGGTGTCCCAAATACTTTCAGGCCATCCGGGTACATCTTCAGGGGAATCGGGTAAATACCATGGTGGTAATGTTAATATTAAGAGGTAGTTTTGACCGAAAATTATATTATTAATACGAAAATACATTTAGAACTATAAACATTTTAGAATGATGCTGCTAGTATTAAAGTTGATTCTGTTAATGGCTGTTTTTTTTTGGTTTTGATGTATAAGGTTTCGAATATATAAAGTGTTTGTTTATTATTGCTATGTTCTAATATTGTAGTGTTTTCTACTAAGTGTTTTCGAAATTGGGAACAGGGGCAGGAATGCTGATTAGTAAGGTGCTGAGCTATGACACTGGTAGAGGATAAATGCATTGTTAACCTCCTCGACAAAGTTGTAGTAGTCAAGTCAACGTATATGTTTTTTTCGCTGTCGGAGACACAGTTTCTCAATGTGCATTTGAATTCATATACGTGAAGATTGTAACAAATTCAAAAAAATAAACCACAATCCGACGCACCTCCCCAAAACAAAAATTAATAAATTAATTACTCACAACAACGCTTATGTTGACAATAAAAAAAAACTAACCAACAGGCGACTTTAAACACGGATACATTTACGGAACTGTTAAAACACATAAGACGAACTTTCCGCTTTAGCCTATTAGCTTTCCAATCCCAACACCCACTTACCAACTGTCAAAAACAATAAACGATTTGATATCCCCATATATTCCTAACCAATATAGCATTAAATCTAAAAATGAACTACTTAAAACTCTTAGAAGTAAAAAACCAGAACATGGTGTAATTGACTTTTTAGATGTTGAAAACCTTTTTACTAACGTACCTGTTAAAGAAACTACTGACATCATCATTAATAATATCTATAATAACCCTAATAACCGTCTCCTCAAAATTAACCCTAACACCTTGTGGAAAATTATGTTGGCCTGCACTACTGAAGTTCCCTTTCTATCATCATCACGGCAATATCTATATTCAAAAAGATAGCGTTGAAATGCGCCTTGTGCCTGGTCCAACATATAGTAATTTTTACATGTTTCACTTAGAAAATAAAGTATTTAATCTCATCACAAAACCATCGATATATCTACGATACGTAGACGATATCTTAATACTTGCTAATAACAAAAATAAAAGTAATAAATTACAAACTAACTTCCAAAATAACTTCGTACTTAATTTAATGTGTGAATTAAACATTAACAACAAAATCCCTTTTTAGGTGTTCTTATAGACACTAACAACAATCAATTCTCTATATCCACATATCAAAAACCTACTAATAAAAATCCATGGATCCTTAACTTTCTTAGTGAATGCCCCTTCAGATGTAAAATAGGTATTATTAAAAACTTATTAACTCGAACCAAATTAATTTCCTTCTCCCCAACTATCTTTTCAACATCAATTCAACAATAGCAAACACACTATATTAAATAATGGCTTCCTTAACTATATTATTGATCAACAAATTAGACAGTTTAGAAATAATCCCTACGACAATATTAATAAATCCAATCCTCCACTTAACACATTTATAAAATTATTCTTCCGTAACCAGTTTCATCATAATTATAAAATTGATGGACAGGTATTAAAAAATATTATTAATAAAAACGTACTTCCTACTGACCCAAATAAAAAATAAAACTTAGCATTTACTACAGTAAATTAAAAACCGCTATTATTACTAATAATTCTTCCCCTAGGTCAGAGTTTTGGATAGGACGAACCTCATATATGATTTCAAATGCCCATTGGGAGGCCGTGTCTCCGACAGCGAAAAAAACATATACATTGGCTTGACTACTACAACTTTGTTGAGGAGGTTAACAATGCATTTATCCTCTACCAACGCCATCGCTCAGCACCTTACTAATCATCATTCCTGCCCTCGCTCCCAATTTTGAAAACTCTTAGTAGAAAACACTACAATATTAGAACATACCAATAATAAACAAAAACTCTCTATATTAATTAATTTCAGTCTGTGTCTTTTAGATATTTTTTTTTTAATTCCAATGGATTTCTTTTATTTACATATTTAATTCATTTTCTGATGATTTGGTCAATCTATAGAGATAGTCGGAAACATAGAAATACACATGAAAACAGAGAGAGAGAAAGAGAGAGAGGGGGGGGTGGAGAGTAATACAGAGAGTAGATATATTCAAGAGACACTCTTGAAATAGGCAAGTGAACGTGTACACTACGTTAGTTTTATTAAGTAGAGAAAAAATGTTTCTTGCTGTATTGAAATAAATGATTTATTATGTAATAATTTATTCAAAAACTATTCTTCGAAATGAAGAACATCAACTTCTGCCAACGACCTGCTGATTTGATCAAAGTGCCACTCCTTCGGTTTTGCAGCGGAAAATTCTTGACAGGCTTCTCTTTTTACTCATGGGTCAGTATCTATCAAAACCAAACGCCACGCGAGAATAAGAGTTAATGAAATGGATAGATTGTCAGTTGGGACATGAAGAATATTATGAGACGAATTAAAATGATTAATGGAATGAACAAAATTGGATTATTTATTAGGACGGTTTATGACAAGTATTTGTTGACATTTGATTTAAAGACGACTATGTTGCAGTCTGCGGGGAAGCAGTCCCGTTGGCATGTGTTCCATAGACGGCAAGTTCTTGCAAAGAAACTCATAAAGTTCTGCATTGATCTAAATAGACTGTAGTCAGATGAAGCAACGTCAGAACTGGATAGGCTGAATGCTCTTGTAAAGTCGGTTCTCTCTATCACGCCAAACACTTTTTCACACCTGAGGCTATTCTCTATCTCTGCAAATCTACTATCGAACCTTGTATGGAGTACTGTTGATATATTTGGGCTGGTGAATCATTTGAGGGTTCTGGATAAGGTTCAGAAGCATATCTGTAATTTGGTTGGTCCCACCCTTTCTTCTTCTTTGCATCCTCTCTCTCTCTCACGCAGGTGTGATGTTGCTTCTAAAAGTACTATTATAGCATGTGTTCTTCAAAATTGTTTGATCTATTCCCTACTTCTCTTTGTTTTAGCTCGACTCGTTGTTCTAGTTGTCTTCATCAGTTCGCTGTTCTGATACCTCGTTATAATACATCTTCCTATACCTGTAACTTCTTTCCAAGAACTGCAGGCTTGTGGAACTCTCTTCCCTCTGAATGGTTTCCTCCTACCTATAGCCTTGGTCTTTTCAAGACTAAGGTCAATAGGCATCTCTTGTCTTTGCATTAATCGTATTTCGTTCTTTTAGCTCCTTACATCAAGTGGCTTCAGGCCTTGTCTGGAGTGACTTCCATAAAACAACAAACTTCAAAACCAATTATTTTAACATGGCGCACAAACTGTTTACTCAATCCTGTATTAAGGAACCATTTGGATAGGTTGTACTAATTTTTACAATTGGTTTGGGAGTTCTGAATGTAATTTGTTTGTGGTGTTTAACGGGTTTAATATCTCTGTGTATAATGTTGTTTACGGTTTGTTTACCTAATTTATAAGTGGTGTGCATATAATTTCAATAGTATAATTAATTGTTTATTATTATTATTATTATTTATTATTATTATTATTATTATTATTATTATTTTTATTGTTGTTTAATTTTTCCACAAAATTTCAGAAATATTTTTTTTCATAGTAGCTATAAAGCGTAAAAGCTATGTAAAGATGGAAATTGACATACCCGGGTACTGTACCAACACCGCTCAAGAAATAATTAAAAAATATATATTTGTTGACTGATTGATTAAAACATTTGGTCTCCTGAAGAATCCTCTGATATTTTAAAGCAAAATATACAAAAGAACAAATAAATGTTTACTTATTTTTATCTTCATCGACACTTAGACATTGTGGGACGACGTCATGATGGACATTGTGTTGCCTCAGATGATAGCTGAGGAGATGTGCTGGAACATCCAAGCAGTCTGTCAGGGCTCGTTCCTAAAAGTAGCTATCATCTATCCAATTTCTCGTATGAGTTTGGTAGTATCAGGATGAAGGCCACCTGACGTTTCGACTGTGATTGGCTGAAAAGTGAAACAGTCCATTGGGAAGATGTACTTGTCATTTTTTGTTGTTTCGGCGAAATAAGCTGCAGTGCCAGGGATTTTTTCAGTTTATCAATTGTCTTATTGTATGTTGTATTGGGTTCAAGTATTTGTTTTTTAAATATATGGGATATTTCCAGTTTATCAATTGACTTATTTTATGTTGCTATGTATTGGGTTCAAGTATTTTTTTTTTTTTTAATATATGGTTTTCAGTGTATGTATACTCATGATATTAAATAGTAGCATTTTTTAAATTACTAAACCTTCCAAGTTTACACAGTGCATCTAGCATATATATATATATATATATATATATATATATATATATATATATATTGGTACAGAAAAATTAGTACAACATTAGAACCGTCGATTTCAAGCTCAGAAGGACTTGGCCATCCGGCTCTCTTCAATTTATGTTGTCACCTGTTTCAGAAATGTGAAGCCAGGTGTCACTGTCGTATTGATGCGTTATTTGCTTAGAGTGTTATGTATATATTTTTTAATTTAGTGTAAGGGAGGTTTAATAAGGGTTGAAAAAAAGGGCGGCGGTGAAATGTAACAGTTGAGATTCAAAAATAAAAAATATTTCTATATAAATCCTGTGAGTCAATGTTTATATATATATATATATATATATATATATATATAATATATATATACATATATATATATATATATGTATATATATATTATATATATATATATATATATATATATATATATATATATATGTATATATATATATATGCTAGATGCACTGTGTAAACAAAAATATATATATATATATATATATATATATATATATATATATAGTAAGCAATGAAAATATATATGGCAATCAAGCTACACAGAGGCTCCCGTGTTTCATCCGCGGGGGAATCGTCATTTAGCCTGACGATTCCCCCCGGGGATGAAACACGGGAGCCTCTGTGTAGCTTGATTGCCATATATATTTTCATTTCTTACTACCTAGCTCTACTTACGTATCGAGCACTGTTGAAGTAAATACTGAAAACTGACATATATATATATAGTATGAGGGAATGATTATCTTTTAACCTATTCTAGTAAATATATTTATACGTACAACAAATTCAAAAATCTATGCACACGTACAGATACATAGATATATAGCAGCTTGTTTTGATGTGTACGATTTATACCTTCATGAGCTATAGCTAAAAAGCCAAGAGGGATATATGTTTTTTTTAGATCGGAGACAATATTACAAATGTCGAGGAAGAGAGTGAAAGTTTAAAAGAAAAGCCAATACGAAAGAGAAAAAGGAAAAGAATGAAGAAAAGAAATAGAGAAAAAGGAGAAATTGATTTGGCTGACCTTTTTAAAAGAAAAGGTCATCAACACCCGTTTTCTTTCTTCTTTTCTTTCTATTTTTATTCATTTGTAATCATTTTTTTCCGATGTATAAACACCTTTTTTCTCTTAGTATTTACATAGCTGAAGAAGGTATAGATTGCATCAAAACGCCATATGAACACAATAAATCCTGTTTCATCCAAGAGTATTTTCTAATCATTATTTTTGGCTCAATACCAGGCTGCAGAGTCAAAGGTGAATTTGTGACTGGGTTCGTATCCTTCGACCGGCAGTAATTATCATCTCCTACACTAAAGAGTGCATAAGAATGAAACACATGTGTCTGTAGGCAAAAATAAAAAAATATTGTTATATATATATATATATATATATATATATATATATATATATATATTCATGAGTGTGGTTAGACCTAGTAAAATTCGAAACTGGAACCCTAATGACTGAAGCCCTACATCCTTACCACTGAGACACGAAAATTCGCTAGCAGTGGAAGACTTATATCGCATATATATGTTGTTATTTTATGTATATTATTTTTGCCATATTGATGATAAATGAACTTATTCAAATGCCTAGATGCTATAGTAGTGTATTTATTTATAAAATGTAATCATCTATAGACATGTATTTCGCCGTCTACAACTTATCAGTGTAGCTAGACCTGCAAGATTCGCAACCGGGTGCTAGTTCATATATATATATATATATATATATATATATATATATATGTATATATATATATATAATTAATAATGACAATATATGTATTAGCATATACTATCAGATCCTTTTACTTTGCAGTCTCCTTAAAAGATTCAGCTCGATGATTGTCAATTATTGATACCAGAGCAAATATAAATCAGTTCATATTATATTCCAATAACCATGGTTTTCTTTTATTATTTTTATTTTTTCACATTTCCAAAAAACATAACATTTCTGTGAGATATATTTTTTACGGTCCGTTTCATTTGTCTTGTGCCAAGCAACATTTTTATGTCAATATCGTCTCTGCAACACTACAAAATCATCAGAAAATTCACAAAGAGTAAAAAGTTCTTGGATTAAAGTGTCTTGAAAAAACCTACACTATACAGTAGTTTCATTTTGGGGTGAAAGCAAACAAAAAAAACAAAGAAAAGAGAGCAAAAACTCATACGTGGGGAACCCACTAATACGCCATTTTGAATTTTTTGTTCAAAGCTAGTACATCCTAAAAATTTATGCGAACAATTATAAATTTTAATTCAGTAATATTTTTTAAAATAGTTAATAAGTTCTATAATTTATTTATAAAAATTCTAATTCACTTGAGGGTAATTTTTTACTTACTTAAGTTACATCAATGTCTATTTAGGTAATTTGGATACGAAACTCTTTTAAGTTCAACAGTTTAGAGCTAGTTTCATAATGTCAGCCGTCCATTTAAGCAACTATTTAAATTGTTATAATTCGGTGTTTTTGTGGAAGATATTTAGTATTTATTAATAAATCGTTTCCATCAATACTAAGATAAGCTTAATCACCCAGAATTCTTCACTTAAGTAGTAAGTTTCTATTAAATGCGAAACTAGGGGGGGGGGGATTTCTCACTCACAACGAAGATATCTTATAGTTACCTAGACATGATACCAAATACCGAAGGGAGCTATTAAATATTTATTTATTTATTTATTTTATTTTATTTCTGTTCTGAGTGACAAATTCCCCCCCCCCCCACTAGTTTTTTCGCATTCAATAGAAACTTACTACTGACGGGGCAATGATGAACACGATCAAAATCTTAAGGAAAATCCTCGAATGTGGAAACCAATTCACATAAACTACAAACGTTAACCAGCCACATCTGAGTTGAAACGTAAATTAAAAAATTAAAACAGCAGAGAAAGAACATGACACAACCCCAAAGGAAGCTGTACCTAGTGTGGCATTAACCCTGGGCAGGTTGAACCGACTTCCTCCAAAGGAGGAAGTTTCATGAGAATATCAATATCAAATTCACAAGCAGTCCCCAGTCGCATGTATATCCCGGTTAGGGGAAATGACGATGTTAGGTTTTTGCAGTTAAGGAACCTAAACTGCCATAAACTCCCATAAACTGAACCCTCAAAGAAGCAAAAATAAAACATACACACACGCATGTGGTGTCATCAGCCTCGGCTGGTACAACACAAAATGGTCCTGAATAATCAAGGAGGATGGAAAGAACGAGGAGGAAGGGCACCAACCAGATCTCCACTGGAAGGATGCGGAGGGTACTGGGACCTTGGGAAGGCTTATTGTGACTCAAATTCCAAAGAAGATCAAGGTCGTTGCTGACGAGAAATCAATAGTAAACGGCTGTTGCGATAATAGTAAACGGCTGTTGCGATAATAGTAAACGGCTGTTGCTAAATCATTTTCAACGGTTATCGAAAAGTATGGAGAGTACTCAAAATCTAGAGAGATGTCCTGTCACTCAGACTCCAGGGAATTTCTTTGTTATTTCTTTGTTTCATTAGTAAATGTTTGTATCTTTTAATTTTTTTTTTTTATGGAAATTGCTCCAGAAAAACTACTTCAAGGTAAAAAACTAGCCAACGATAAGTGCTATATGGATAGATTCCGACCTAGAAAACAGCAATTATTTCCCCTTTGTCAGAAACATCGCTCATAGAATGTGAGGAGTAAAGAACAAAATAAGGGAAGCGAGAGTTACGAGGCTGCCGAAAGTAAACCCAAGGTCCATTTTCTACTCTCTTATTTGTTTCATATGTAAATTCTTGTATTTTAAAATTGCCATCAAGCGGTCAATGATTACTTGTGTCGATACACCTAGGGAGTAAATAATAATAATAATAATAATAATAATGATAATAATGATAATAATAATAATAATAATAATAATAATAATAATGATAATAATAATAAGACCACATTGAAACTGCAACAGAAGTAAAACAAAAAGACAGAATGAACACCACATGAACCCAAGGGAACTGAAAGTGCAAGAAATCTTATAAACTGTATCCCCCCCCCCAAAAAAAAAGGCATCAGCCTCGACTGATACTGCACAAAATAGTCGTGAAAGGTCAAGGAGGATGGTAGCACCGAGAAGGGAAAGCACTAACCAGACCTCCACTGGATGAGTGCAAAGAGTACTGTGACTTTCAGAAGGCTTATTGCTACCCAAATTCCAGTGAAGACCAATGGTCGTTGCTAGCGAGAAATCAATGGTAAGCGGCTGCTGCGATAACACAAAGTCTTTTGCAAAGGTTATCGAAAGAGGTGAAGAGTACTAGAAATCTGGGGAGAATGGTTGTCATCTAAACTCCAGAGAAAACCACAGGTTATTATCAGATGATGACCTGTGTGAGAACTCCTAGTGAGTATACAATAATCATAAAGATGATAACATAGAAATAAAGAGACTTATTTTTATTTATGTAAAAATAATGTCTTTAAAGATGTGTCACAGTTTATGTTGTAGCATTACCTCCCCTTTCTGAACATATTTGGATATACACTCACCAGACGTTTCAGACTCGAATTATCTCCCCTTAGGTGATTGTAGAGGGTGTTACGATCCGTGATATAAAAAGCGACACACAAGAAATTCAGCTTCTCTTCTCGGTCTGGCCTTTGATGAACACATGTCACTAGTATGTGAGCACTCGTGCACACATTATACGGTATGTAAGACGTTTTGCTCAACTCACACATACGCACACGCACCCACACACATCCTTTGTTTGCTGCATACTTTATTGTTTCACAGTTATTTCTTTTTTTCATTAGTAGATACTTGTATTTGCTTCAGATGTAAATTCTCGCATTTGAACAGATATAGGGAAACCGACGCTGCCTAAGCGACCGGCCAACCCCTCTTTAGGCATTTTCGAATGAAATCAAAGTAGAATAAATAATGGTAGTGGCTGTCACCCAACGTGACGTGGGTACGTCTCAGATATATATATATATATATATATATATATATATATATATGTGTGTGTGTGTGTGTGTATGCGTATGTTTGTAAAAAGACAAATGAAAAACACAAATTTAAATACAAGAATAAATCTTCAAAAACGAGAAATTTTACCGGTTTCGTTCATAACATTGGTTTTTTCTAGTAGTTTTTGAGTTGGGGAGGAATTATTTTTTACTACAAGATTTTAGGTTTTAAATTTCTTATAGTAAAAAATGAGTCTAATTTTATTGTTATTGTCAATTGTTGCCAATGTTATTTATAAGTTTAAATGCCCTTTGGGAGAATGTAACTCCCATAATAATAATAAAACTAATAGCTACATTGGATTTACAAGCACTACCCTATCCTGCCGCCTCACCATGCATCTTGTAAACTCTAGCTCAATTTACCAACATCTACAAAAACATAACTGCCCTCCCTCTGATTTAAGACAAATTCTAGTTAATAACACTAAAGGTATACATTCCGAAATCAATTTACAAAAATAAAAATACTACTGGAAGCTATCTACATTAAAACACAACAACCTAAAATTAATAGCATCACATATGAAACCAGTGGTAACATTTTAAAATGCTTAACATAATGCGATTTCGTTCTGTGATGCCATGCAGTGTTGCTGAATTTAAATCGTCAATGACTTCCTTGAACAATGCGAAAACGTTGTCTGCACGTTTCTCCGCTGTCTTTTTAAAATTCTCTTCTTTCTCCAGCTAACGTGAAACCTGTGAAACCTGTGGAACATTTATTAATTGTTTTGATTTTAATACAAAAAAGACCATCAAAAAAATTGAAAAAATAAAAATAGGCATAATTAAACAGACGAATTTTGAAAATTTTAACAACGTTTGCATAAATGCGAAAATGCTGCCTTAAATGCCAACTTAAATTTTTTTTATTATAACGGTTAGTAATTTGCAACATAAAAAAGAGCGTCTATAATATTGATATGTTACACGAGAGCGTGATTACATTCTAAGAGCGTGCAAGATTCAAAAGTGTGATTGCTTAACCGCTAAGAATTTGAAAGAAAGTACTTGCAAAAAAGGAAAGAAAATGGAACAAGAAACCCATGGAACTTACATACAGCAATTTGACCAAAACACTAAATGGACCATTCGGAAAATTGAAAAAATAAAAAAAAGTCTTATCAAGCAAAAACACTCCGTGTTATTTAATAATGTTTGAACACACACACACACACATATATATATATATATATATATATATAATATATATATATATATATATATATATATATATATATAGCAATAGATAAAATGAAAGAATAAAATAAGGTACAAATCAAATTTTATTACAATTCAATGTTCAGGCAAAGTTCTTTACAGTCCTTAACTCATGAGTTTTCAAAGAAAATCTTCTCCTCAGAGGACCATTACCGCAATGACATTATTGCAGGTAATAAAAATTAAACTTTGAAAAAATATATAAAAAAATATATATAAAAATACATAAAGGTCTCTTTGATATCTTGCCTGGAGCTATTTTAGACTTGTTGACTTGGATGAACTGTATAGTTTTACTAAAAAGTATGTTTTGGGCCGATATATTTGATGTTTTATATACCCTTATGTATTTTTATATATATTTTTTTATATATTTTTTTCAAAGTTTAATTCTCATTTTATCTATTGTTATTAATGCTCTATCCAGTATATTGAGCTTCATTTTTATCCGGATGTTCACTAATTAAAGATATTAGTTGCCTCATATCTTTTGTTGTATTAACCTTATATATATATATATATATATATATATATATATATATATATATATATATATATATATATATATAAAGATAGAAGAAAGAAGAGTGATAAACATGTACGAATGTCCAGATTTATTTCGAACTTCGATTGTTCAATGCAAGGTATATTCTGTAATAAAATTATGTTTACTATTCTTTCCTTAAGCCAAGGCTTTTCAAAGATCGCAATCTTATCATCAGAGGAATTATACAGATAGATAAGTTGGCAGTGGAAAAGCCAAAATTTAACATTTGAAAAAATATTATTTAAAAATGGAGAGTGAAAATAGTTCGTGTAAAAAAGATATGGGGCTTGTCCAGATGGTAATTGTCCGTTGATAAGGTGTTCAATGAAAGGAGATTTAGATGGAGAAAAGGTTTTCGTAGAGGAAGCATGGAAAAGCGTTAAAAAATGAAGTAACTCCAATAGTGAGATGTTGAGTTCAAATCGTAGATGGAGCGCACTTAAACGTAATTAATATGAGAAATCGGGCCATTTTAAAAATACTTCCTGGGCCTGAGTTGAATCGTATACAAATGATCTTAGTAGTGAAATATTTAAGCGATTCTAAGCAGAAATCCTTAAGTTAAAAACGAGGCCAAATTAGGAGGTGGTTTGGAAAGAAGGAAAGAAAGTGGGAGGGTTAGTTGAAAGAGCCATGGCTCTTTCAACTAACCCTCACACCTAATTTTATTACAGAATATACCTTGCATTGAACAATCGAAGTTTGAAATAAATCTGGACATTCGTACATGTTTATCACTCTTCTTTCTTCTATCTTTATAATTGCTCTATCTCGTATATTGAGCTTAAACCATTTCACTATAGGCTCTATCTACTAAAAGTTTACTTTTAGTTTTATATTTGATTATATATATATATATATATATATATATATATATATATATATATATATATATATATATGATTGATATGAATAATGAATGATGAATACTTAACTAGGCAAATTCCAAATATATTCACATCAATCGGAAGCTGAATATGAAAAGATTGGATAAGATTTGACTCAGATTGTGGCATAAATAATCTGAAAGGTTACATCAAATTAATGTCCATTGAATCAATAACTAAATATGACTTCCTTTACCCTCGACTAAATCCCAATTCTCAAGATTGTGATTAAATAACACAAAGCTATTCAAAATGAAACGGACAAAAGTTTAAAACATTGAGTGATACGCGATTTTTGATTAAACATTAAAGACATTTTTTGTTAGAAATCATGAGTTATTCAATCAGTGTTGATGTTACTTTTGCATTTAATTCATCTTTAGCTAAAAAGAATCCAAAAATACGTTTCCGGAAATATGATTGGCGTAATCAGCAATCTGCACTCAGATTGCCAAAGTCAACCAATTTGATTCAAATCCAGTCAGATGGGTATCTGTTGTTTAATGAGTGCGATGCTATAATATCGTCTGTCTTGAGAGCCAGGTCTGGAGACTTTCTTTTGATCTTTTTCTCGGCAGGCTTATACATACGTGCGATTCTATACCTACATGAGAGCCAGATACGTTCTAAGATGGAGTACTGCTGCCACATCTGGGGAGGTGCCACTCAGACCTCTTTCTTGCCTTGTCATAATCAAGGGAGGCGCGAGAGCACTCTATCCCTTAATAGACTTGTAAAACGGCCTATGCTAGAAATCTCATTTCTTTGATCAATCATAACTCAAAAACCAATAAACCAAATTAGTTAAAACTTTGCACAAAATATTTATTTGATAGGTTCTATAAGAGTGTAGAATTTCAACATCATTATTCAAGGCAACCTAGAGATCCAGAAAGGGCAGGCATGATTTTGTGTTATCCGTGTGTACGTACGTATGTGTCACCCTGTATCTCATCAACTATTTGATGGATTCAGCTGATTTTTGGCAGAGATAGAGGTTCTAGGGTCTAGTTGATGGCATTTTAATTTCAGTTTACCATATACCTTAGTTTTCCAGAAAATTCCAAAAAACCTTTAAAATGACCATTGTATTGAGGCATAGCCTGTACAAAAGTAGTGATATTCCATGATGCCAGTATACTGAAATCATATGCCCTTAATAGGGTTAAGATGAAAATTCATATACACTAAATGTACAAAAGCAAGGAAATTCCCACATGTTTACACTTTTATTGTCATTAAGGGTATGCGAGCACAACAGGGCTATGTATTTTACTGGTAGGAATTTTTCTTCAGCGCACCTCACACACTTCATCCACTCATGCATAGAGATTTATACTGTAGTGATGTGATAATGAAATGGTTTGGTTGATATGTAGTTATACCCTTAATTAATGACAATAAAAGTGTAAAAATTTGGGAATACAAAATAGACTTTGTAATCTAGTGAGCGATTATCTCTTCTCTTCTCTCCAGCCCATTTTTCATAGAAGAGACGTTGCTAATATTTCTACCATATCGTAATTTCGATGAAAGGTGCTCAATTGAGCTCCGACCTATGGTCCCCCCTTGTAAGACCTTCACAGCAAGAACTCAACTTTCTACCCAAACTTCAAAGAACCTTTATTTTTTTCCTCCATGCGCCTAGCGTTAGGAACATTTTCCATGAACAGAGTTCCTTTCCAAGAACTTCTTATCTGTGGAACACATTATTATGGGACTGTTTCCCTGCAGACTACAAGATGGTCGTCTTCAAAGTCAACGACAACAAATATTTGTCATAAAACATCCTCATAAGTAATTAAATTTTGTTTATTCCACTCATCATTTTCAATCCTCTAGTATTATTCATCATCATTGAATAGCCAATGCGTCCATCTCGTTTACCCTTATCATTGACTGACTTTTGGCCTTGATATATGGTGACTCATAAGTAACAAAAAAAAAGGAGGTGCCAACAAATTTATTGTTAACTATATTTCATTTATTTTAACTAATGGAGTTCTATTTCTTTAACAAAGAGTTTTATTTGACTAGACGATGCCCACGGAACGTCTAAGAATTCTTATCTCTCTAACGTTCTAAATAATCCAAAATTCACTGAAAACTAACTTTACTGTAAAATCTTTTCTCTGTCACAAGATTAACCTAACCAATCAACTATTTTCATATTAAGTCCCATTTCACTCGAACTTCATCTCCATCAATCATACTGTATAACGCATTGCATCTGGTGTAAATCAACACGTTCTTATGGTTTATTTCGCCGTGTTCATCTATGCATTGTAAAGCAACAAGTTTCGGGAAAGGAGAGAAGGAAAGAATAAGACACTTACAAGCGCATTGATTTATTGAATGGATTTTAGAACATCTTATAACACATCCAGTCGCCTTACAAATTACTAAACTTCGCGTTCTCAAATCCCTCATTTGATGTCGTTTTCACCAAGCTTAGTTTCCATGCAGAACAGATCGCTTCAAAAGGTTAAATAACTCTTAGTGTACGTACCCTACCAATATACAACATTGGAAAGTATGTCTACATTTCACCCGGAAAGTTAAAAGGAATTTGTAATACAGTCATTTACACTCACTTCTGTACTGAAGAGAGGTGTTTCAAATTAAATAGGGAATAAAGAGTGTGACTGCCCATTAGACACCGTTCTCAAGTGTATTCGATCTCTCTGTATAGAGGATTGTCAGGACAACCTGACATGAGGATACTTCACCCTACAAATAAACCTTGACCAAATATTAAAAATAACATAATATTCGAAGCCCAAATAAGATCCCCTTGACACGATTATACACTAGCTGATAAGGAGAATGGAGCAGCTTCTCAACTTGATGTTACCTCCACCAGACTAGATGATTTATTGTCCTAAGATCCGGTAAGACTAAGCGACCACACAAAAGATATACTTTAACACAGTTAACTGGTCAATTGAGGAGAGAAAAATTAATGTTCTTCACTTCTTTACTAATTCCACGTTGGAGAGGTAAAGGAGAACTTTAGTTGAACACTCGGATATCTATTGCTACACACTGGCTAATACAAGTGATGCTACCTCAAGTAACAGCACTAAGCTTGATACTCTACCAGACTAAATGAACTGTAACATAGTTAAGTGGTCAATTGGAAAGAGAAAAATTAGTGTTCTTCAGTGCCTTACTAACTCAATGTTTGAGAAGTAGGGGAGAACCTTAAATGAACACTTGCATATCTATGTACCTCATAAAGAAATCAAGTGTAATCCCAAGGAAAGGGACGCTTTAGTTTCTGAAAGCCAACTGAGCAAAAATAAAAATCTGAGAAATACTAATCCATTATTGGTTGAACAAATCACATGCCTCAAATTAATTATGTTCGTACCAGTCAAGATTCATCCTCGACAATCAGTTCGATAGTGATTTTGTTGCTGTCGGGCTGAGGTAGAGTTCTGTTCAGTCTAAGAAGGATTGAGAAGGGATTAGTTTCTCGTTAAGCGCCTGATGTGCCTCTATCAGGGAATACCGACGGGGCTGCTCGGGCATTTTTTGTAGGCCAGAGTGCGCGTATCCTAGTGCACTGGCTTTTCAAGAGAGAGATAAATAAAATAAGTTAGGTAAAAACGACTTTAAAATAATAAGTCAGTTGTTGATGTATTAGAGTAAGCTAACAGGTAGACAATTGGACAAGACTTAATATTCCAATTGCCATCTGAAAAAAAATCATGATTGTAAAATCTTAGTTATTTATGAAGCAACCAACTTGTCCGGTGTTTGTTTTGCAGTTAATAAATCAATATCTACAAAAGAAATCTGTTTGCAATCATCGAGCAGACCTGGCCATGTTGGTATCCAAGGAAACGCAAAAGCAGATATTGCAGCAAAGAAAGCATTAGAAATTTTTTTTAATTGATACCAAGACTTCTAAACAAAAATCAGAAACTACATGTCAACCAAATGGCAAGACATGTAGAATCTTTTTCCAAGAAATAAACTACATTCCATAATACCTATCATCAAAAAATAACAACCAGGACACGGAGGACCGATGAGCGGGAGGTGGTATTAGCAAGAATACGAATCGGTCATACTCACTTAACTCATTTATATCTCCTGAAGGGAGAAGAACCTCCAACATGCATACCATGCCAGTCACCGTATAACCGTTGGACACATACTCATTGCTTGTAAGGATCTCCAACAAACCAGATGAAAATACTATCAAATAGACAATTTGAAGGATCTGTTTAACAAAGTTCACATAGACAGTATATTCAATTTCCTGAAAGTTACAGGACTTTAGAAGAAAATTTGAAAAACACAAAAATCTCTTTACCCATCTCCCAAATATTCCTACCACTATACGTTTAATAATAAAAAAAACCCATACCACCCAATTCTACTGCAAATAACCTACACATAAGAATCTACGATAAATAACCCTTCATGACATTAAATGACCTTAGAGGATCGATATGCCGTTAAAAAACAACCAATCCAATCAACCAATCCAATCAACCAATCCAATCAACCAATTCAACATGGCAACTAGCACATGGAGAACAATTATGCCACACAGCAATTAAGAAAGGGATATTCAATATATTCTTATTTGGTGCCTGTGTTTTTTGAAGAAAATTAAATTGCATGTGAAAGATGACAGCAGAGACAATGCAAAGAATTAGCCAAAAACAAAGAAGGAAGAACTTAACACTAAGATGAACAAATAAAAATGTTCGCATACAATATTTTTATTCACTAATGAATCACCACCTACCAAGACCAAAAAAGACACCCGAGAATGAGGGTTAATAAGATGGATAGATTGACAGTCGAATGATGATAAATATTATGAGAGGATTGAACATCTCGACATACGATCCACATAAAACAACAGGTGATATACAGGGTGTCCCAAAAGTCACTGATACTTGAAAAAATTCATAACTTCTTCGTTTTTAAATATTTTTATTTTCTTTTTTCAGAGTAGTTGAAGCTATTCTTCCGGCGTTATCATAAGCAAATACAGCATTGAGGACCGAACCCACATTGTACAATGGTACTTTGAGTCACATGGGTCAAATTCAGACGACATTTTAACACTAGAGATGTGTCAAGTGTAAATGCCATTAAAGCTATAATAAGCTGGTTTCAAAAACAAGATGCACTATGTGACCTCTCGAGATCCGGAAGGTCTCGTTCAGTAAAAACTGAAGACAATCGGGAAGAACTGGAGCAAAGTCTGGGAGAAGATCCAACAGTTTCAATCATAAGAAAATCTTGACAGTTGGGAGTTTAACGATCCTCCTTACATAGGATGTTGCATGACATGGGCATGTTTCCATACAAAATTCAGCTTATCCAGCAGCTTCAGCCTCAGGATTATGAGCAAAGACTGGAATTTGATACAAGTGTCAGTGACTTTTGGGACACGCTGTAGAAAACAGCCATTTTCCCACTTTCTCAGAAACATCGCTCGTGGAATGTGAAAACACACGGGCAAAATTGGAGAAAGCCAGAGTTACAAGGCTGCGGAAAATAAACCGATGGTTCACTTTCTACTCTCATCAGCCGTTTGACAGCTTTTTTTTTAGTGTTGCTGGGTATCTACACACTTACTTCGTTAGACAAGCTAAGGCCTGCCCGATGGGAGTACCAGTTTAGTCGTTGACAGCCCGACCACGGAACACATAATACTAGTACTAGTAGCAAGTAAAAGAGCAGACCAGACCTGACAATAGATTTTACATAGGACAGAAAAAATACAGAACAGACAGATTAAAAGAATTAAAAATGATTTATATATAAACATGCTCATTTTCTAGTTATGAGCAGAACGAGGAACGAAACTAAACACATGTAATCTCTATTTTTATAAAGTTTAATAAGTGCATATGTTTATATATTTATATGTACAGGATTCACGCCTAAACTATTTAACCGATAATTATGAATGTGGGAACACAACTGCTAGGCGTAAGGGGTCCAAATGTGGGCTATATTTCGTTTAATTTAGGTTTATGAAAAAGAGGTAAAAAGGGAGTGGAAACCCTTCATGATAATTCAGATACCTCCAATTTGTGTGAAATATTTACAATAGATATTAGACATCATAGACAGGTCAATATACTGCCAGAGTACCCTTACCTCAAAAGAATTGGAGCATTTTGTTTTTGGTTGTTTTATGTTAGGCTGCGTCTAGTCTACAACATAGAAAAAATTGGACAAGATCGGAGTATGGGAAAGTATCAAATTTCGAATATGACTTGTTTTGGTTTACAAGTCATTTTCCATTTACATGTGAAGCACTAACTCGGTCAGTTTTCATGATAAATCAATAAATCTTTGATTTCTACTTGTTTCCAGGGTCAATCTTTCACATGAAAAGGGTTACCAGTGATGCTAAATAAACCCTTATACCATATCTAGGGGTACCCAACCCCTAAACTCCTCATTACATCCACATTGATGCCCGTACCCCTAAACCCCTTATTGGACTCACCCAGGTTCACAAACAGGCATATGGGTGATTATTTTTATATGGGTGCCAGTGGTGAATTATTACTTTCTTCAATTAATCGGGCCCCTTACCTCCGTATTTAAATGAAATTGTTTTATAGGGTATAGGATTCCTGAGAAAACAACTGAAACACTCAGAGACCACGTTTTACCCTATCAAAAACTGCCTTCACAAACAATTCACTAGCTCCATATACTAATACACATATATTTTCGTATATTTTCAGGGTCAAATATGTGTTCAGCCGCCAGTAGAGAAACTTGTCCTTTATGCAAACAGGATTTATACTGTGATGAGACCTTGGTGCTTCGAGAAAAGAGTGCTGCAGGTGTCAACCGTGCAAGTATCAAAAGAGGTGTCAGTCATTGTTGAAGCCGGAACGAGTTTTCACATGAACAAAAAAAGACATTGCTTTAGTCTAAAAAAAGGATGATTCTGCTAAGCCAGTAAAAAGGGGAGGTTGTGTATGACAGTAAAACGCATTGCTTTTTCTGTGGAACTGATACTACAAAAAAGATAAACGAAAAAGTGAGGGAAAGATTTGCTATTTGAAAACTGATGCAATTGCTCAAACTATCCTGGTTCATTGCAAAACAAGAAGGGATGAGTGATCACTGCTGTTCAAGGTCGCATCGAATATTTTGGTGGTAATCTTCATGCTGCAGACTGTGTGTACCACCAATCATGTAACGTCATCTTCCATACAATGCGAAACATTCCAAGACAGTTCACGTCAGTTGAATTAACCAAACGACGAAAAAGTGGAAGACGAAAAGACAGTGATCAGGATGAAGCATTCGAAAGGGTGTGTGTATTCTTGGAGGAAAACGATGAGGAACAGATAACGATATAGGACCTTGTAGCTAAAATGGGAGAATACTTACGAGGTAGTAAATTAACGGCGTATGGAAATCAGTATCTCAAGGAAAAGCTGATAAGTCGATATGGAAACGTTTTATTTGAGACCAAAGGCCGTTGTGGTGTCGCAAATATTGTGACATTTAGGGAAAATCCTGTGCCATTCTTCGTGAATTCTACAATTCACCTCCGACAGATGATAAGGAAGCACAGAAATGAGCAATTCTCAAAACCACAGCGAAACTCATCAAAGCTTTCTTTCACTTCAACAAGACTACTCCCAGCTGGCAAGGCATGATGCACCTGATGCATAAGGAGTACGAATATATAGGACATTGTTGGATGGCAGTAGACCCAAGATCATGGAGACAGTATATGGTGAAAATGCCGTCGTACACATGATGAGCGGAAAGGCAGGGCAACAAGCATTTTTTGGCCACCTGTTGGTGGATCTGTGTTACACTTGTCACAGTGTTGCTAAACTCTTGGAGAATGAACCTGCTTTTCAGGACCAAGTAGAGGAACTTGAGAGACTATACATGCTGATGGAGACATGTGAATGTGACTTGAAGTCATTGTTGGAATCAGATTCCATTGGTAGGATTTACAAAGCTGATCGAATGGAGTCTTGGGAACTGCGTCTTAGTGCCATCTTTGCTTGCCTGCCAATATTCGCAGCCACTGGTCATCCAAATTATCTGAAGTCGGCTCATCTATATGTCCAGAAGATGTATGCCTTGAGAGATGAACACCCTGCAGTACATCAAAAGTTCCTGTTTGGGTTTCACATAATCAGACACAGTAGCCAATATTGGCTCCGATCTTGTCATCAAGCAAACACTAATGCGCTCACTCAAAAGCAATCGCTGGTCATCCAAATTATCTGAAGTTGGTGCTTCTATATCCCCAGAAGATGTATACCTTGAAAGATGACAACCCTGCAGTACATCAAAAGTTCAGTCTTGGTTTCATGTAATCAGATGCAGTAGCCAATACTGGACTGGTCTTGGCTCCAGTCTTGTCATCGAGTAAACATAAATGCATGCAATCAAAAGCCAAGGTAAGCTCATATGGGGTAGTGGGATGTCCGACCACCAGAGAACAGTTTGGGCCATGTCGTCCACTATGTCATCCGCTTACAACCTCGCCATGCAAGACCTTACTGTATGAAGTTACCACAACAAGCGAACAACATAAGGAGTTGTCTGCCTCTCAGTTGAGAAGAGATGAGACAGATCTCGGGAAAGTTGCAGAGCAACTAGACAGCTTTAAGCCGTTTTCAGGCGATGAATCGTTATGCAATATTATCACAGGGATTACTCCTAACGAGGATGTCAATGTTCAAGACCTTTTCGAAATCGGAACAGACATTGTATAGAAGATGGATGGACAATTAGTTTTCTCCTACTCTCACAAATGGAGTTTGAAAGCAAAGAATTTAGTATCGAGCAAGAATGTCAAAGTTTTTGTAGATCATAGCATTGATCCAGTACTTTTATTCCAGAGTTTTCTTGTGGTGTCACAGATGGGTGATCTTAGGCTGGATGATCTCATGTTCTATGAACTCTGTCTCTACCCGATGTCTTTGTTTGAAGGAAAGCGCATCTCACGTCAAGCAGACAAACCACAGCTGGCAGCAGCTCTCAAAAATTATGTTGTTACAGTCACAGAGCACAATGTACTAGACAGAGGATCCATTTTTCACCATTTAAAATGGAAAAAGGGGAGTACCTACAGCTCGATTGCAAATGATTATGCCTCATTTACTGTTGAACACTATGGGAGAGCAAATGTCGTGTTTGATGGTTATGAAGTTTGATCAAGTATAAAGGACTGTACTCATCAGCGGCGAAGTCGAAAGCTGAATGCAAGAAATATGAACATTACCAAAGTAACAAAATTTCCTGGGGAAAAGGAGGACTTCTTGTCAAATGTGGCAAACAAGCAGGCGCTGATCCAGACGATCATGGAACGAATGTGGCAGAAAGGCTGTGACGTAATTCAAGCGGAAGGAAATGCCGATGTGGAGATTGCAAAGGCAGCCATCAATATGTTTGCTTTCAAATCGACCACCCTTATTGGAGAAGACAAAAACCTTCTCTTGCTGTTCCGTGCATATGTTTCGAAATGTACTGCATTTTATTTTTGCTCTGACAAGACGAAATCCTACAGCTGCAATATCAAGGTTCTCAAACAGGTGCTTGGCGAAGCAGTTTGTAATGATCTGTTGTTCCTGTATGCCTTTACGGGATGCGATTCAGTGTCCATGGTATTCGGAATAGGAAAGTGTTTGGGTACCAACGAATCGTCAAGAGAGAAAAGACAATGACAGACTGTTCAAAAGCATTTGCTCTACCAAAGCAAAGCCAGGATGTTGTGGAAACCAATGGTTGTAAGGCAATGGTAGCTTTGTTCAATGCGGATAGAGAACACTCCTTGGCATCTATTAGATATAATATGTTCTACAAGAAAGTTGCGAGAGTTAAGACGTTCGTCACGTCAGAACGACTCCCACCAACGACCTCTGCCTGTAAATTTCATTCTTTGCGAGCTTACTACCAGATTATGGAGTGAATAGGATGTAGTGATCAAATGGTGCCATCTGAGTAGGTGTGGAAGATGGAAGGGAGTAAACTTGTTCCAGTGATTGACAAAAGCCTTGCTCCAGATGCACTGATTCAGATAATTCATTGCAACTGTTCAGAAGGATGCAATAACCTAAGGTGTACCATGAAGGCATGGACTAGAATGTACAAGTGCATGTGGACTTTACCAAGACGGAAATTGTGACAATATGAAAAATGATCGATATTTAGTTTGCACCATATTTCCTTGCAGGTTGAGAAAAAATTAATTTCAGGCTCACTGATGTTGTTAGTCTGTTAAACATGAATTCAGCAGCAGACTAACTGAAAATAAACTCGTTTCTGAACGACATTTTCTTACCAGATGAGGGTCCCTTCTTTGGCAAACATTCCTTGTTTGTCAGGTCGGATGAAGTATAGGCCGGCTCGGTCCTAGCAGGCGCACATCCTTCCACTGAAGCGTCCCTATCTGGTAAATCCGATCGGTCCATTTATGGCTATTTTTGTACCAGTCAGCATAGTGCTCTCTCTGGGGAGCCGGCTATCCCTACCTTCTATCCTTGCTGCCGTGAAGCAAATAAATGATAATTATGCGGCATTGATCATCAAAATTACAGTGTAGTATTAATTCCTTCTCACAGGAATTCCATCAATCGTATGTCAAATATCTGTCACAGAACTGTATTAAATTACTGGCCTGATTTATTTTACATCCTTCTACTCAGACTTAGTTGAACACATTCTCGTGAACTCAATTACATAGCAAACACCATTTATAGAATTTCTTATACACATTCTCACTGGCCACTTTGCCTCCATGTGCGCAAACCCACAATTCGGTACTGCAAACCTTTCCTTTCTACATACACACACCACACATGATTCTTGTACACATTTTTATGAACACTATTTCATAGCAAACCCTGTCAGGTTCGCAACCAATAAATGTTTTGTTGAATTATATATTGTCTTCGAGTTATTACTTTGTTTTCATCGGCATGGTTGCATATTGAATACATACAAATATACTGCACTGCCAATCGCCGCACCGACGCTGCCCAAGTGTCAGCCAAAAAAACTCCTTGACTTCGCTCTCACAAAGTATAAAAACACACACAAACAATCTGTATTCAAAATGGATTTAACTCTTATCTTTCCTCCTGAATGTAATTGAATTGGAAACTTTCTAACTAATTTAAATTATTTCTTTTCTGCTAAAAACTATGTATTTCTTCATTTTATTTTAATATTGCTTCAAACTTTATATTTCTGCATGCCTAAATTACTCCTCCTTTTTTTAAAATCCAGTATTTTCTAATAATGGAAAAAATCTTTAAAATTTTAATCTAAAATTAATTTTTATTTTTTTCTATTTTGCATACTTTATCTCTGATATTAGTAAAATTATCACAGAAGATTGCGTGTGTCTGTGTTTCTCACTTATACGTAACTTTTATAAATACACGTTGATTTATTATTTTTTAGTTTACTATTAATCGAATATTTATTGAAATAAAAATAAAATAAGGGAAAACTAAAACGAATATCTAAAAATTATATTTAAAAAATGTAAACATGACTATATTTAGAAATATTTTCTCTAAGCTCTCCATCTTAGAAGGTATCTACCTGGACAACGCCGGGTAAATAAACCTAGTTTTAAATAAATGAAAAAGAAACGTATTCGTTTTATTTATTTACAGGATATTTAGTTAACAATTGCAATTATTTTTATGGAAGAAGAAAGAGTAATTTTTTTTAATAGTATTGACCCTGACAGACATTTATTATTTCAAAAAGAATATTTTTATTAACAGTAAATTATACAAATTTATGTATAAAACACCGTGGAATTTGTACAGATCCCATTAGTAATAATTATTTTTGAGGACATTTTTTTGGTAACACCGGTGTGACGCTTGGCAGCGATGCTTATCTTATATATATTTATGTGTTCAATATACAAGCATGCTGATAAAAACAAAGTAACAACTTAAAGACAATATATGATTCAACAAAACATTGATTGGGTTCACTAAGAAATTGTGTCCATTGAGAATGTGTATGAGAAAGTCTGTAAATGATGTGTCTGTAAGTAAAGAGAGGAAGTATTAGATATCGAATTGTGCGTTTGTGTGTGAGCACACATAGAGGCAAAGTGTCCATTGAGAATGTGTATGAGAAAGGCTGAAAATAGTGTTTGTTATGAAATTAAGTTCACAAGAATATGTTTAAGAAAGTTTGAGTAGAAGGATGTGTATGCATGTGTGAGTAGAGAAAAGTCTTACATGTTGGTGAGATGTTTATCAAAGCAGTCCCCCAGACTGAGGTCTGGTGTGTGTCGCTGTCGAGGCCAGCCAGATGAAAGAGAATGAATTTTTCCTGTGCAGCTCTTCTTGTAGTCACTGATAGGAGCGCCACTTGGCGTTTACAAACGGCAGATAACTCGGGTCTGAAAACTCCATCTGGTGGGGAGTCTGTGTACTTGTGTTGAGAAAAGAAATCTTCTAGTTTAAAATAAAACTTGTTTTTAAATTTCATAATTGCAAACATTGATGCATTTTTAGACTTATAACACTTTTGTTCAATTTATAATTCCATTTCATAATTATTATATTTACCTTAAAAATACTAAGAAACTTTTTTTATATAACAAAACAAAAAAGATTTATAACAAGTATTTTAAAAAAGCTTAATATTAACAGATTCAACAACGTTATTATAAAACAGAGATTAACATGGTTTTGACATGTTTCCCGGCTAGCAGACTCCAGCTACGTAAAGAAATCATTGTAAGATTTCATTCAAGAAAGATCAAAAGGACAACCACCAAAGAGATCGCCAACCAGATAAGGTTGAGACTGGCATGCTGCTCCTGACAGCTGAAAGATTGGCCCAAGATCGTAATAAATGGTGGGATTTTGTTTTCAAGCATGTGTAGAAGTTCTCTGGAGTATGCACATAATTCAAATAAGTAAGACAGAAAAAGAGAGGCTTACATAACCAGAATTAGCACATTAGAAATTGAAAGAATCACAGGTAACGTTAAATAAGTATTGTGTACAAACTTCAAACGTTTCATAAAGCAGTAGTTAATTGGCCAACTGTTCTTGGTCGATATTTGTACATTTTAGCGTTCAAGTAGCCCCCCCCCCCTTACTTGCGAAAATTAGGAGCGATCTAATGAGTGCACAGACCCTTCAATGTAAGAAGATCAGAAACAGAAAGAATAAATAATAGAACCATAGCGACATAATAAAGACACCATTACCACCCATCTCTGCTTCATTTCTGCTTCATCTCTGCTTCAGTAGCACCGCATCCATTGCTGTGTAAAAATGGGATAGTTTTATTGTTGCGCGCGTTATAAATTATGAAAATTGATTTTGTATCATGGCAATATTATCCAGAACTGTATCTGCTATGCTGGTTGTTTGAACATTATTATCATTGCTAACAACATATGGCTTGACATCATCTCGCTGTAAGAAATATATTTTACATATTAAAAATTCTTCTATTTATATAATTAGATCAATACGTGATTTAGGACAGGTAAAATTAATTCCCTGAACCGAACAGTTCTACACTACTTTTATGTCCTCTTATCAAGATTAAAATCAACATATAATGCTACTAAACCTTATGTCTAGAATCCTTATTCGAATTTTGATCAAAATCCATTACATGATTTTGATTCTAGAAAATGTCCAAGACTTAAGGAGACGTAAGAAGAAATTAAATTTCATGAAAGCTTGCTTAATTGGTGTCAAATGACTACGAATATTACTGAAAAGAAAATTAAATTTGGGAAATATTTATTAATGTTTAATACCTATAATTAAAATTTAATAAAAATCGTAGGTATTTTCGATTAAATAATGAATAAATAACACTTTATCTGTATGTTTGGATGTCTGTCTGTCTGTCTGTCTGTCAGTCAGGGTAATCTCACTGATATATTATTCTGGCAGGTCTTATGTATAGTCTATGGAAACTGGCCCAAACAACATGCGTTTTTTTCCAATTTACATAATTAATTTGTTTTAAATTCTAATAAATTAATATTCAAAAATATACAGTTATAACTGGTATTGTCAAATTTCCATATGAATTCATAATATTTTCCTCAGTAGTAATATTAATAAAAATTATTAATACAATAAATTAAAGACATGTTATTCAAAAACAATCACGTTTTTTAAGCATACTTAAACTTTCTGTTTCAAGGGAGATAATTACATTAAAACTTCCACGTAATTATTAGGAAAACTTCAGATTCATTCTTCTAGAAATGACGTCATTTTAAGAGTGAAGCGGGAGAGCATCGTTATTGTTTATTTTTATTTCGGTTTACGCTTATTTGTGTAGGTAAACTATCGATTCTTTTGTACACTAGAGGTGCATATGTAAACTTTCGTTGTCATGATATCATGCTCCCAGGCATTACCTCCTACTTTTTCATTAGAAAATAACTCGGTTTAATCTGATCTATTAATTCTGTGTAGTATATTTTCATTCGTCATGATACATTCCTCTCATGCATTACCTCCACTTTTCTGGGAAGGGTGGAGGTGCATTATAATATACGTTCGTGCCTTACAATACCATTCTCTCGGGATTATCTTCTCCTTTTTTATAGAGGGGTAGTGTAGTACTAAATATTCTGTAGTCATGATATTATGCTTCCAGGTATTAACTCCTACTTTTTGGGGTGGAGGAGTGTTCGTTTGCTTATTTCGTTTGATTTTCGCACACATTTTGAATGAAATTTATTAATTAGTCTTAAATTGTATGTTTTATCCCGAAATACAATTCTAACTTATTTTTTAATAAGTTGAAATTAAGTTGGAAAACTACAGAGTCATTCTTCTGGAAATTACGTCATTGTGAAAAGAAGCATCGGGGGGGGGGGAGGGGCATCGTCATTGTTTTTTTGTTTTTTTTTCGATTCTTTTGTACAGAGGCGTATCCAGAAACTTTCGATAAACTACGATTCTTTTGTACAACAGAAGCTCGGTGGTAAATTTTCGCTTCTTTTGTACACCAGAGGCACGTTCATAAACTTTCGTTTTTTTTTGTACACCAACATTTGTACATAAACTTTCGATTCTTTTGTTAACAGCGTACGTAACCTTTTGATTCCTTTCTACACCAGAGATGCGTCCGTTAACTTTTGAATCTTTTGTACACCAGAGGCGCGTACGTAAACTGTCGATACTTTTGTAACAGGTGGACACTAGGTAACGCGGTAGCCTTGCAAAAAATGCAACCGACATGGAGCATTTATTTGCTAGTCTAACTTTATATAAATAAAGATAAAAGTGTCAAGTAATCGTCTGTCTGTGGAAATTTACGATGAAACATAACTTTTTAAATTAACTATTTTAAAACTATGTTATAATTTATACTACTATTCTCATATTGCTGGTTATTTTCACAACGTTTCGGCCGATGTAACCTCCAACCATGTTCAGGCGTATCCTCAAAATTCTGAAACATAACATTAATATAGAGTTCTGCGTTCGACATAAAGATTCCCGAGTTGGAAAATATGCACCTGAAGAAGGTCGGAAGTTACATCGGCCGAAACGTTGTGAATATAGCAACCAAGATTAGTATAGTAGCGTAAAAAATCCAAATAATAGAACTTATTTATTCTTATCTAAAAAAAATGAGAAACATAGCATGTTATAATTTAAACATTTTTTATTCAATCATTGCAATGATCAAACAATACTGTAAGTAATTCAATTTACCTACACAAAATCCGATTTAAAAATAAAAATAAAAATAGACTAGTATGCAATAACTGTTACATTTTTTTTTATTTCGTACCATATCTATTTCGTCGTTAAAAAAACTCAAAAGTATTTATGGGGTTTAAATTTCAACATTTCCTGACGCATCCTAACGAAGGTGTTGTTGTTTTTTGTCCATGACATATATTCCTTTATTGAACTTTCTTTCCAAAAATATGAATATAGAAATTAATAGAAGGATAGAAATGAGGAGTGAAAGTAAAGGAGTGAAACATAAATAGAGTAAAATGTCAAGTTGATGCAACTTTCTGACATTAAGCATCTTTTCGAAATATTTGAATTCATTCTTTTTCAGCAAAAAAAAAGATGATTACTTCCATTACTTACAGAAGTAACCTTGAGGAAATATTCAAAGTAAGTCTTTCGTTTATTTATATATGTATTTTTGTATGAGGATTGATAACGTTTATCATTTAGATTATTCGAACTACTGATACTTGGGTTGTTATATTCTCAACATTTTGACCACTGTAAAGTCTGTTACTAAGGACTGATTGCTAATCAACACCTTTAACCATTGCACCATGGATCTACAGTCTTCTGGAGGTTGAAGGTTAAATCTTTACTACAAGCGATTTGTTCATTTATTTATAGGTAAGTGATCCTATTTCCATAGCTAATTTTTTTATAATATATATATAAATCTCTCTCTCTCTCTCTCTCTCTCTCTCTCTCTCTCTCTATATATATATATATATATATATATATATATATATATATATATATATATAAATATCATATTAGTATTTCATGTATCCACATAAAATTTTATAAGAAGATATAATTTTTTATGTATCAATTTTCAGTATTTACTTCAACAGTGCTCGATACGTAAGTAGAGCTAGGTAGTAAGCTATGAAAATATATGTATGGCAATTAAGCTACACAGAGGCTCCCGCGTTTCATCCCCGGGGAGGAATCTTCAGGCTAAAATGCCATTTTAGCCTGAAGATTCTCCCCGGGGATGAAACGTGGGAGCCTCTGTGTAGCTTAATTGCCATACATATATTTTCATAGCTTACTATATAAATAACATACACACACATATATATATATATATATATATATATATATATATATATATATATATATATATATATATATATAACATATTTTTTAAATATATATATAAATCTACATGTATTTATTCTTGCTTTTGTACTTGCGTGTGTGTCGTATAGAAATTCTCTGTGTGGTGATTCTTAGCCGTAGTGAATCGGATTTGACAGTCATGAAATCAATAAGTCATCTGGTATCTAAATAGAATAAAAATGTCAAATCAAATAAAATTAAATTTATTTGGCCAAAAATAGAAAAAAGTAAAGCGTAACAAGCCATGTAGAGAGACAGGTAGAAGCTATTTACATCTTCATACAGTCTTAATGTTTGTCCCAAACCGCTTTAAACATGAATATTATAGTCAGCGTAACAACCTCCTCTGGTAGGCGGTTCCACTGACAGAGAATGTTGCCTTTCTTCTATTGAGACGAAAGTGACGGTGGTACATCTTTGGTGGATGCTGACGGAGACTGCAACTTGCCACTGGAGTTAAACACTTTTCAAAAGTAAATTTAAATTCCTGTTGATGATATTGTACACCAGAATCAAGTCTCCTCGCATATATTATATTAGAGAAAATGTCATCGCTAAGTGACTGGATGAATGACAATTAGTTCAACAACTCTCTTTAAAAAAGGAAGAAATTATAAATGTTAACATGTAAAACTAATGAGATTCTTAAAAGAATTCAGTTACCCAAAAACAAAAATGAGTTTTTCTTAAGATGCGTCTATTCAATCAACACATTTAAAAATGAAAATGTTATTTCAAACTTTAGCGTGACAGACCGACGAAATTGCTATTTCATACTTAAGCATGAAAGGCCTAAGAAAATGCTATTTCAAACTGAAGAATGACAGACCTAAGAAAATGCTATTTCAAACTGAAGAATGACAGACCTAAGAAAATGCTATTTCAAACTGAAGCATGACAGACATAAGAAAATGCTATTTCAAACTGAAGCATGACAGACCTAAGAAAATGCTATTTCAAACTGAAGCATGACAGACCTAAGAAAATGCTATTTCAAACTGAAGAATGACAGACCTAAGAAAATGCTATTTCAAACTGAAGCATGACAGACCTAAAAAATTGCTATTTCAAACTGAAGCATGACAGACCTAAGAAAATGCTATTTCAAACTGAAGCATGACAGACCTAAGAAAATTCTATTTTAATATTTTTGTACTGATATCAAATATGTACCAGTTTCCGGAAACTTTGCGTCGACAGTATTCGGGCATGTTACATAAACACCCGAGAGATACCAAGCCGATTAGCCAATCAGCTGTCAGCTAACAAACGACATGGAAGGAATGTGGCGTTGGATCACCAAACACGCAGACCGATTGGAAGAATTTTTTGAGGGAGGTCTGCGAAGATTATTTGTTACAAAATCTTCATCAGATCATCGGTTGAGATAGACGAGTCTCTGTTTAGCCCTAATCCGACCCTAACCCTAACCCTAACCCTTACACTAACCCGACCATAACCCTAACCTTAAACCGGCTGATTAAAAAAGACAATGTCAAAAAGACCCCCAAAAACACACAAAAAAATTATTTTTCAGTTTTAAGAAACACAAAAACTATTTTTTTACCAGTTGTCTGAATACAAAATGAAATGTAAAAATAAAAGAATAAAAATGTATTTATTAACAGTTGTTAAGAATTGTTTTGTTAAAAAAATTATTATTTATTAAAAGTGATTTCGCTATGTTTTGTTAGTTTTTTTAGTTTTTATTTGCTATCTTTCTTGAAAATCAAACTGAAAAATACGTATCGAAGTTATCATAAGTCAACATTCGCCTCGGCATCTCTCGAGTGGTTACGTAACATGCCCGAATGCTGACGATGCAGAGTTGATACATGTTCGATAGCAGCACCAATATTTTAAACTGTTGAATGAGATGATGCAAAAATTCAGTCTAAATGTTTATTTATGAAAATGCTATATCGAACTGAAATGTGACCGACTGACAAAGCTTCTTATAGCTATACGAGAATGTCTTAAGGAAAGAAGATATGTACGCTATGCCTGTGCTCAAATTATTTCTCCAAATCCTCTTGGATGGGAGTGGAATATATTAAATCTACAGGAAAAGCTATTTTCATTTTTTTTTAGGATTAAAAAGAAGAAATACTAATTTGGAATATTTATTTACTATTGTGAGCGACATCTAATATATAAAATAAAGTTGGCCAGATTCTTGAAGTTATACCTAAATAGCATTGAATCTGACAAATCGATATTTCATTTTGAATAGTCATTTTTTCTTGTCCTTTCTGGTGCCATGTTTTTTAGAACACTAAAATATAATTCGACTTAATTCCATTCAGAAATTGTTTTACCCTGCTCGGAATATTTTTCGGAAGTTAGACACCATTTTATCAGCAGCAAATGTCAATTACAATGGCTGCCATCTTTGTTGTCAACAGCAAATGTCATCTAATTTTGTATTTATTATTAAGACATAAAACACAAAAGAATTTATAATTACAAATAAATTCATTACGATTTTACCTATACAATATTACTAACAAAAACTTTTCTCTGACTTCTTATATAACAGGGCGCATGCGAACGTGAGTGATTAAAACATCTTTGTTGTCAGCAGCAAAAATGTCGATTAAAATTGATGCCATCTTTGTTGTCAGCAGCAAATGTATGTTTATAGATAGAACATTAAAAGATGTATCACTACAAATAAACCCGTTACTCTTTTTCCTACACAATGTAACTAGCAAAGTACACTTATATAACAGGGTCGTTACAATTTACATGACATTCATGTAGAGAGTTACCACAAGTTACGCTATTACAGAAAAAAATAAAACGGGATATTTCCTGCATAGACACCGGTTTCCAATCATATTTCTGCCTTTATTTGTCAGCATATTTTGTCTAGCATTTGGATTACTTTACTGGCTTGCTGCGTAACACTTACGTCTGGACAATTAACACTGTTTAATAATTAATAACAATGCCATATTTAATCATTTCCTTTAGCTAATAACACAAGTTACGAATACTTTTAATAAATACTTTTTACAGAAGAAACGAAACGGGGCATTTCCTGCATAGACACTGGTTTTAAATCAAATAATTCATAACAATGCAATACTTAATCTTTTCCTTTCACTTTATATTTTCTATATTCTTAAATTTTACTCCGTTCTCTCTTTTGTTATAACAAAATAATTTCATCTTGCTGCAAGGCTAAACTTCCGGTCTGTACAATGATATGTTACGCTATTTTTTTTTCTCCACTTTCGTTGCATCTTACATTGTGTATATAAGACACCACTCAATAAGTCTTCTGCCTAACTCCAACTTTTAGGCGAAATTCGACTTTATTCATCAACTCGCTCTCTCTCTCTCTCTCTCTCTCTCTCTCTCTCTCTCTCATACACTAATTCCAATACTTCTCTACTTCTTAAACAATTCGATATATTTTGTGTAGAACGAATTTGTCTTTGGCCTCAAAATATGCCTCAGTTTCCGATATCACTTCTTCATGGGAGCCGAATCTCTTTCCTGGAGCATTCTTCAGAAGTCTACAACAGCCATTAGGTGCTGGTGGCGAGATCTGGAGAATATGGTGGATGCAGAAGCAATTCAAGGTGCAATTCATGTAGTTTTTCCATCGTTGTAATCCACGTGTGACACGGTGCATTGTCTTGGTGAAAAAGCACTTTTTTCTTCTTCATTTGTGGCTGTTTTATTGACGCTTTCTTCTTTCAAACACACCAAAATTATGCTATATAATATTCGCTATTAATGGTTCTTTCTTTCTCAACAAAATACTGTGCACATCTCAAAATATGGAGGCCAAAGCAAAGCCTGCTGATATTTGCATCTGGCTGCTTCACCTGCTGTTATCCACTCCACTGACTGCCGATTTGACTTCGGAGTAAAGTCGTGGATCCATGTTTCATCCATTGTTACATAATGACACAAAAACTCATTTTGTTGCATTGAAACAGTTGTAAGCAATGCTTTGAATCGTCGATGCGTTGTTGTTTTTGATCGATTGTGTTCAAAGGCAGCACCGACTTTGAACACAGCTTTCTCATTGATAAATCTCCATTCATACACTGCCTTCTGATATTATCAACTCCTTTTCTATCTTTCACCCAATGCTCGGCATATGGAGTGAGAAAGGAAAGTCTTTTTTCGATGTGGTAGAGAAACTAGTTCCTACAGCAAATATCTTACAACGAGAAACCAATGATTGAAGCTCAGCCGAGCACCTTTCATGGTAATAACGATAGAGCAGATAGAGACTAGTAAAGTCTCTTTGTAAGAAAGGGGTTGTAGGGAAGAGAAAGAATCACTCTTCACTTGATTTCGAAGTTGATTTTGTACTCTGTCAAGGCAGGAAAAAGTGCTCTGTGGCGCTCCTCCCCAGATGGGGCAGCAGTGTTCCATCTTTGGACGTATCGGACTCTAGGTGTTGGATAATGACCCTATGGGAATGGACGTATCTGTAAGAAATCGTTGGTTTGACTTGCGCGAATTAACGTGATGTGGACCCGGCAGTCGAGTGCAGAATAGGGTCTGTTCTCACAGTCGGAAATCACAGACGTGACAAGGTCACCGCATGACGAGATCCCAGATCAAGGGTCAATGTGCACCTGCGAGAGGCTCTGTGACGTCACGGGCCCTTGCGTGGGAAACAGAGGGATCCGTGACGTCACTCGTTCTTCGTGAGAAGCGAGTTTTAGTCAGTCTAGGTTTTGGAGACGAACCGATGAGACGTGATTTTTAGCATGTAGTCTACAACTGATTATGGGAAATATTTCCCTAAGAAAATACAGGCGAAGGATCTCTTCCCCCCCCCCTCCACGAGTGATTAAGGACTTAATTGTTAAGTAATTACAAAAGCACTAATTTGCTCTCTCTCTCTCTCTCTCTCTCTCTCTCTCTCTCTCTATCTCGACGTTTGGTGAATATCTCAAAGCCGATAAATAACTAACGCCTGTAATAAAAAGAATTGAAAGTTAAGAGGATTGTTTGTCGTCGGAGTCCGTCATGAAGTTTTATTGTAACGGCGATGTTCACGGCAGTACAGAAGAGAAGAAGGAAGAAAACCACTGGACGACACGCACCCTCCACACGACGAGGAAAGAAAGGAGGGTACGAGAAATTTAAAGGTATGCAAACTATATGATTTATGTTTAAAAAAAATAACGAGCATTAAATGTGAACTGCCACAGCCCTTTCGGGCACAAGTATACGAAACGAGTAATGCCGCGTCCCAAGGAGAGGGTTATGCAACATAGGTAAAGGATCACATCGTTATTAATCCTTCCTCTCTCTTTCCATCCTCTCAGTAAAACCAATTTTTTTTTGGGGGGGGAGGGGAGGGAGTGGTCAGATTATAAGATTTTTTTATATATCTACCTGGACTGTATCAGTTCTCTTGGGTTGGTCTCAGTACGTTCCATCTATATTCCTGGTTGTGTTTACGAAGTACTATCTTATTTCAACTTATTACTCACTAGGGTCATCACACGAGTTATTATGACTGGCAATAACAAATGGTGTTCTTTGAAATCTGAGTGCCAAAAAGTCTCTAGATTTACAGCACTCTCCGCCTCTTCTGATAACCATTGCACATCATTTTGCGTTATAGAAACAGCTGTTTATCACTGATTTCTTGCTGACAACGGTTGTTTGTCTTCTGTTGAGTTTGAGTGGCAATAAGCGCCCCTAAGGTTTCAGTATTCTCTGGACCCTTCCAGTGGAGATCTGGTTGGTGCTCTCCCACCTCGGCATTTCTTCTATCCTCTCTGACACTTCATGACGATTTCATGTGATGTCAGTCGAGGCTGTGTCATCACATAAGTGCATGCATATTTTTGGCGAGGGGATTATTATTATTATTATTATTATTATTATTATTATTATTATTATTATTATTATTATTATTATTATTATTAATAAGAAGAAGAAGAAGAAGAAGAAGAAGAAGAAGAGGAAAAAGAAGAAGAAAATGAATAAATAATAGAATTAAAGAAAGAGAAATGAACCACTTTATTATTAACATGTGAGTAGTACCAAGTATTGTCAGACAAAACAACCATTAATATAATTAAATTTCCTGCAGTTCTGTGAGCGCTAAACATATTTACAATAACTGTGAATACAATAAAAATACAGTCGTTTTAGAAAGTTAGGCAGACCTACATAAATAAAAAAGACAAAAATATTATTTTAGTTAATACAGTAAACAATATTATAAAAGACCTAATGTCAGAAATACACGTATAGCTTCCTTTTTATTAGTAGAATTGCGCCTTTTGATAGGTTTACCTTTAGTACAGATGTAGTATGCAGCTAATGATTCACTATATATATATATATATATATATATATATATATATATATTAATAATGGAGATTATGTATCTGTCTGTCTGTCTGTCTGTCTGTCTGAAGCCAAAACTATACTATTTAAGACTATTGTACTTATTACGAAATAGTATATACTATTTCAGACTAATGTACTATCTTTAAATGCTCAATTCAGGGGCATAGTGTGGTGTAGTATCTGCTCTGTTGTCATGATACCATCCTCACAGGCATTAACTCTTCCTTTTTTGAGAGGTGCGAAGGTAGTGTAGTATCTGTTCTGTTTTTATGATATCATCCTCCCAGGCATTATGTCCTTCTGTTTTTAGAAGTGTGGAGGTAGTGCAGTATCTGTTCTTTTGTCATGATACCCTCTTCCCAGGCATTACCTCCTCCTTTTTTGAGAGGTGTGCAGGTAGTGTAGTATCCGTTCTGTTGTCATGATACCTTCCTCCCAGGCATTCCATCTTCCTTTTTTGAGATGTGTGGTGTGGGGGTAGTGTCGTATCGGTTTTGCATCCATGATCCCATTTTCCTAGGCATTACCTCCTCCTTTTTTTGAGAGGTGTGAAGGTAGTGTAGTATCTGTTCTGCTTCCATGATACCATCCTCCCAGACATTACCTCCTCCTTTTTTCATGGTGTGGAGGTAGTGTAGTATTAGTTCTGTTGTCATGATACACTCTTCCCAGGATTACCTCCTCCTTTTTTGAGAGGTGTCGAGGTAGTGTAGTATCTATTCTGTTGTCATGATACTATCCTCCCATGCATTAGCTCCTCCTTTTTTGGGGAGGGGATGTAGTATTTGTACTGTAGCCATGATACTACCCTCCCAGGGATTACCTTCTCCTTTACTTTTTTTTAGACGAGAGGTAGTGTAGTATCTGTTCTGTTGTCATTATACCATCCTCCCAGGCATTACCTCCTTCTTTTTTGAGAGGGGGGTAATGTAGTATATATCTTACCCGCCCTCTGATTATTAAGTATAATGTTCTATTTCGAACACACAGAAAGTTCTATTTCAAGAAAGAGAGAGAGATAGAGAGAGAGAGAGAGATAGAGATAGAGAAAGAGAGAGAGAAGACAGGGGTGCGTTATTTTATTAATAACATGTAAACAACAGAATCTCTTAAATTTATCGTACGAGTCGCTCAAAAATGATATATTTACTTTTATTTTTTTATTAAAACGTTTTAGGTTTTTTTAAAAATATTATTAGAAATTATATCTTAAAGCACAAATTTATTGAATCAAATTATTTAATTTTAAAAATAATTGATTAAAAAATTACTATTTTTGTAAGAAAAACCAAACACATTTTACTGAGCAATTGAATAACTGTATTTAATTTTTTTAATTGTTGATTTTATTTTCGGTATACCTTTTTTTTCAATTTGAAAAACTTCAAATATTATTATCTTTTTACAACCTTAAGTGAGTTTAGAATATTTTATTTTACATTTTACGCCGTAAAGGGTAAATTTTGTTTCAAAACTGTTTTTATTATTCCGTGTTTTATTTATTAAAATAAATGATGGGTTGAGTTTCTTTCTTTCTTTCATTCATTTTTGTAAAAAACAAGCAAACACATTTTACTGAGCACTTAAATAAAACAACTCACAAAAATATGCGATCAGAGGGACCATATATTTGCTAGTATATATATATATATATATATATATATATATATATATATATATATATATATATATATGTATATATATATATTAGACAAAATGTGATCTGTTGACTCAGTTATTGAGAAAATCCGATTCGAACATAATCTATTATACAAAGTAATGTCATTTTCCCCTGAAAATTAAAAACTGAACACTTCATATGAACATATTTTACACTCACCACTCCCTGCATTTCCCAAACCGTGTTTCACGAAAATATTCGAAAATTTCGTCCCCGTCTTGAAATTATTACAATTATTCCGAATAAACTGTTTCTCACAAATACGTAATCCCACAAAGAAGGTAGTGAAGACGTTTCTGTCTTATCATTAAGTTCCCCCACTCAACTCACATAACCGTGTAACTTCCTTAATTGGTATACACATATGAAATATGCATAGCGTGAATTGATAAAAATAAAGAATTTGAGAATGAACGACAGGCGGCTGAAACGACGATTGTCCCGGATTTTCGTTTTGTTTTGTGCGTTGATTTCTTACAACTTTTTTTATTTAGTTTCTTACAAAACAGAAAAAAACACTTACAATATTCATCAAAACATTTCTTTATTCTTTGCATATCCATTTGTGACATATTTGCATTAGAACAATTCAAAGTTATTAGAATTGATGAGCCTTATTTCTGACAGCGGAGGAGTGTATTTTATGGAAGTTGTTTCTTTGACACGGATTTTAAAAAAATGTAAATCTTTATTATCACACCCGATAGTTTGCCCCTTCAAAAACTTCAAATGCTACGTTTTATTTGAGAGTACATGTAAACAGCCTAAAATAATATCCCAGAAAAGACATTAAAAACAATTATTAAATATTCCAAATTTTAAAGTGGGGGATTACTTTACTATATAAATTCAACGTAAAATGAGCATCCATTTCTGAGCCAGTTAATGGTGAATCGAGGCATATATCCGAATGGGTTCTCAATTTCGAGACAGGAAAATTGGGGTGGGCGCATTTTTTTTTAAATTATCACATTTAAGTCTTTTTAATTTTCAATATAAATGGTCTTTTTGATTTTCAATATAAATGGGAGGGGGGACTTATTCTTTACATTTTTTAGATTTTTATTTTAAAGGCGGTGGGGGCTTTTTTAAATTTCTAAATTGAACGTCCACTTGCCAAAAAATATCAACCATGATGGAAAATATTTATGTTTGACAAAGTAAAATAAATTTTAATTTCTCTAAAACATTGAAAAAAAACCCACTTTTTCACGTCTCCATATTACTGCTAAATGTCCCGGAAATGGGTGCTCAATTTACGTTAAATTTATATAGGAAAGTGATTCCCTCACTCTAAAAGCTAAAAGACTTTTTTTTAATTCATTTTTTTTTCGGATATCTTTTAAAGCAGTTTACACGAAATCGCCCCCCCCCCCCAAGTAGAATCTGTTTTTTTAATTTTGGGTAAACTACGCCGGATATTATAGTAAAAGTATACCAAAAAATCAAACTCAAATAAGTCACAAATTAGCTTTTCTATTGTTGTGAATTCAAAAAATGTTTTTTATTGCAGTTTGTTTTGGGCCACACGTACTATGCGTTACTGGTATGTCCATGCCGACAGGGACAAAGCCGCAACATTTTTTTTCTTTACATATGCATTTGTGACCTATTCGCGTTAAAATTATTAATATTTAATAGAATTTATGAGCTTTATTTCTTTTTGACAACAATTTAAATCCTATTTTAATAACCTACATAACTTAAAGTGGTTTCTTTACTGATTTCTTTTATTCAGAAGTGATAATCTAATATTTATTGTTTTAAAGTTAAATCATTCTTTTATATTCAACCCTGGACAATGCCGGGACACGAGTCCTGCTGGTACTATATAATACAATGTTCTAATCGGATCTTTTCAATAACTGCACTGATACATTCACTATTACAATGACTTTCTGCTCATTATTGAAAAAATTTTTGGACTATTTTTGCTTTAAACATAACTTAAGATTGTGTTGTAAATTTTCAAATCAATACTTACCAATAATTAGAAATGTATTGTTTTTATCCTTCTGAGGATAAGAGTTATTCTTTGAAAATTCATGGATTGAAGGTCATTCTCATAATTATTATATTCCTTGATGATTTTAATAAACCTGTAAAGTATGTAACTTTACATTTGTTTCATTATTTCACTAATACAGACATAACGTGGTTTTCAGACGATGAAAAGGAAAAAAGGAAAAAACAAAACACTTTGCTTTCAGAAGGAAAATTTTGTTTTTTGAAAGCTTCGATTAAAATAAATTTTATTTATTTTAAAAATACACACTGTTTTGGTTTCGCAAAATATATAATATATGTATACATAAGTAAACAAGGTATATTTACATTCCAAAAGCCAAGATTTTATTTTATCTCACAAAAAACATTTTCAAAACAGACAATCTTTAGTGCAATTATCATTATTATTGTCAATATCAGATCTGTCTTCCTTAATCTCTTCAGAAAGTACAAAAAGTTCTCAGTTTGAAAAATTGAGGATTTAAGATGGCGGACTGACACGCATGGTGGAGCAATGCTAAAGCGCTAATGTGAGTTCACGGTTGAATTTTCATATATTTTCACCCACCCACACCCACACCCGCACACACATACATTCACATATATATATATATATATATATATATATATATATATATATATAAATATATATATATATATTAGACAAAATGTGACATGTTGACTCACTCATTCATCTCGGGTTAGATTGCTTGGATCAGTAGATAAAAAGACAAAATTCAAAATTAGTCTCTTTCTTCTTGCCAAATCCATCCCCCTCTCTATATATATACTAAACCGGGTAAAATGATATTAGTACTTGTGATGATATTCACTTTTGTTTATAATGGACTGTTCCAATTTTTTAATTATTTCCTCCCTTTATTACCTTCGACTGTTAATAAACCCAGAGATAGATAGATAGATAGATAGATAGATAGATAGATAGATAGATAGATAGATAGAGAAACGAATATGATAGATACCGTATGAAATAAGAGCAGAGAGGTCAAATAACATGCAGTGATTTTTTTTAGGATAGTAATAAGGTATAAAAATCAATATCTCAGTTATTTTTGGATATAAAACCTTTAAGCAAAGTTCGACTTTATGATTTAGTGGTGATCATTATATAAGCCCCTCTCCACTCATTTTTCTAAATTACAAAAAAAAAAAAAATAGATCTATATTTTAAAAAAAAGTTGATTAAATTAATTGTTTAAACTTTTCTGTCTTTAATAATAAAGTATTATTACTTTAGTAATATATAATTGTTTTATTTGACCAATCGACATTCTACTTTTATTCATTTTATTATATAACCAGATTTTAATGGGGAATTCATTTTTATTTTTATGCTTATACAAAATGAAATCCCTCGACTCGTAGATAGAAACTTATGAAGAGATAGGTCCCCTGGTGAGTTAACTGCAAAATGCAGCTAGTTAAAATAATTAAAATGGAAGTTTTTCAAACGTAACTTAGTCTCAGAACTGAAGAATATTTAAGCATGTATTTTGTGTCGTTAAAATATATAGGAAAAAAAGCCTTCGGGAAGCAAACGTTGATTAACTCAGCTTTAGTATAATAAACACACACACACACACACATATATATATATATATATATATATATATATATATATATATATATATATATATATATATATATATATATATAGTCTCGGAAGTTTCTCAACCATTAAAACTATATAAAAAAAAAATTGTTATAAAAAATAAATAAATAAATAAATAAATAAAAAATTTAAAAAAAAACAAAAAAACTTATAGTCTCAAGTCTTCCAGTGGAAAATCACTCATGTAAGTCAATTTATTTTTAACAGTTATTATATTAGTTTGTTTCTAACACTATTTTAAGGGATCATCAGTTGTTTACCATGAAAAACTGTTTCGGGAATTTAATATATATATATATATATATATATATATATATATATATATATATACTAAACCTGAATTATATATATGAGAAATGTTGAAATGATTAAAAAATAAAACTTGAAAGTTTGCAAGTTTATTAAATCATCAGGTGTTCAAGTAAGGAATATAATAACCTGACCATTAATCAATCCATGGATTTTAAAAGAATTGCTCTCCTCCTCGGAAGGAATATTTGCATTGTTACAATGACTTGCTGCCCATCTTTAAAACTCTCCTTGAACTATTTTGCTTTAAACATATTTAATAACAAACATTTTTGTTGCAAATTTTTCAGATTAATGCTTACCATCAATCATTATTATTCTTTTCCTTCTGATGAGAAGAGCACTCCTTTGAAAATCCATGGATTTAAGGTCAGTTTATAATATTCCTTGCTTGAACACCTGATGATTTAATAAACTTGTAAACTTTAAAATTTTGTCTTTTTATCATTTTAACATTTCCGATATTAATGATGTGTCTACAGTATCGAGCATTTCCTTAGGATTTAATATAAAATATTCATCTTTATATATATATATATATATATATATATATATATATATATATATATATATATATATATATATATACATATATATATATATATTAGAGTATCGTGTCTACGGTTGCTTAATATTTAGATGTATAGTTATATGTATATAGGTGTAATCAGTCAACAGAAAATCATAAACGCACAAGTGGGAGAAAAAATAATAATAGTTAATAAAAAACTGAGAAAGAATAAACAAATAAACGTGCAACTTACAATTTTGTGCCGAATTTATTAGACGAGTTTAGAAACAAAGTAAAGTAAATCCCAATTTCAGTTTTTCTTTTTTGTCTGTAGGAAATTTTCGAGAACCATTCCCTTCTTCTAGCCTTCTATGAAGTCTGAACAAAGTTCTTGAAAACGGCGAACTAAAATTAATATTATTAATATCTCACCAATCGGCCACCAAGGATCGTATCTCAAGGTCATATATGGGTGTGCTTGTTGTCTGTTTTATTTCCGGTACACCTGCACCAGGAAGGAAAAGAAATCAAAGAGAGGGGAGTTTTTAAGTTAAATCTGTCTACTCGGTGTGTGGGGGTGTTCTCTTTGAACGTCGATGGGTGGCCTGTCTAGAAAATAGGGATAGAAAAAGAAAGGAAAAAAGAGAAACTAATATTCACTAGATAAATCCAATTATCTGCTGTAGGTAAGGTATTCATCTGATAGGCAATATATTTTAGTGGTCTATATCAAAAAATGAAATTATGTGATTAGCAAGTGTGTCTGTAAACACACAAACACACATCATGACATACACACACCCATACACACACGCATATATATATATATGCATATATATATATATATACACAAACAGATGCACACACATGAAAATATATAGCAATATGCTAACTTATATATTTATTGCGCGGTACACAATTGTCTTTCTCTAGTTTAGTTTAAGAGGTATGTGTATGCATGTGTGCATGCCAGTGCACGTGTGCTTTAGAAGTTAAATTAGCAGTGTTTAAATTAAATTGATAATGTGATGTGTATATCTCTGTATTTTAAAGGGCATGTTTATTTGTGAAAAAAATTTGTAGGACTCAAAATTCTGATATCTGAGTTTATCCCCTTGGTATGGGTGTTTAACTTGTAGATCAGTTTTATTTCGTTCTTTCTGCAGTGCTGTGTGGAATGGAAACCTGTCTGTAGTAATAAGCATTTTATGTGGTATATTGTGTGGTTTGCTGAGTTTTAATGTCTTGCAACTGGTGAGTAGGGATTGTTGTTCCTGATCGCTTTCTTGGGATTATTGAATCTTATGCAGAACGGAGTGCCTGTCTCCTTGACGTAATCACCATCACTACAATATGTGAAGTGCAAGTAATAGATGACATTGTCACTGTAGCACGTTGGACCTGGTGGTTTGAGTTTGGCATGTGAGTTGGGAATAGTGATAGCAGGATCTGTCACTATATGTTGGCAGATCTGGCAGCAAGGTTTATTGCATGGGAGATTACCTTGGTTGTTTTTCAATTGTGGTTTGGTGTAGGGTGATGTGAAGAGTATCAATAGATTGGCTGTTTGCCTTCTGCCATTGATTGGCGATGCGTTAAACAGAGAGGCGATGTCTGGGTCTATTTTGAGATGTCGGAAATCTTTAATTAGTACTTGTTTGTGTTCTGATTGCAGTCAAATATTATTTGAAGTTAAAATCTTGCACAAGAACATCAAAACACTTGTTGACAACAGCTATGAAGGAAAAAGAGATTGGAAAGGTACAATAGAATTATTACATGGTTCAAGAAAAAATCTTCCATTGTATCGATCTTTTCAGATAAAAAGATATTCACTGTCGATGCTGTTCTAAACCCCAGAAATGACAGGTTAATTGCAAAATTGACAGCTGTGGTAAAGGGGAGACTCAGTACAAAACACCCTGCTCAATTTATGGCTTTTGGTGTTGTGTTTTCTGATGGAAAGAAAGTACCTATAAAATTCTACAAAGCTGATTAAAAGATTAATTTAAATACTTATTACAAGACTTTGAGATACCAGGTATTGCCATGGCTTAAAGCAAACTACTCAGATGGTAATTATGTATGGACGCAGGATGGTGCTCCAGCCCACACAGCAAGAGAAATACACGATTTCTGCAAATCCATCTTCTAACCCAGAACTAAACCTTCTAGAGTATGCTATGTTTACTCTATGAAAGATACTATTAAAAAAGAATGGAAAAAGTTGTCTCCCAAATATTTGAGGAAAACTTTTGCAAGTTTCAGGAAGCGTGTGAAGGCAGTTATTGAGAAGTAAGGAGAAAACATAGTATGAAAACATTTTATATTATGTGAATTTTCTTGTACAAAATATATTCTCAGGACTTTCAATAAACTAATTGGTCATGCACTCTAAAGATCCCTACCGAAAAATATTGAAGATTTTGCTTCCCAACCCTGTGTACACACACACTCACACACACACATACACACATATATATATATATATATATATATATATATATATATATATATATATGTATATATATTAATTTGAAATGAATAATATTAAATTATTTTTACCTACATACGTTTCAAGGTTTCGCTCTCATCAATGTAGGGAATGATAATCTCAGATGGTCGTAATGTTCGAAACCCTGCTACAGAATAAACCTAGACTCCACAAGCAAGCGTCATAACCAATCGGCCACCAGACATTACAACGTCAAGAAGGGAATTTAAGTTCTATTTATGCGAAGGTAGAAACACATAGAAAGATTAACTAGAGAATTCAATGAACGTTGTCGTAATATGCCTTATAGCTACGTGTCAGTCTATTTTTAACTTCCCCGAACAGGGCTCAACTTCAATCTTTATTAAAGGGGCTTATAACAATATTAATTTTAAATAAATAATATTCAATTATTTTACCTACATACGCCAGCATTCCAAGCTTTCGCTCTCATCAGTGTAAGGAATGATAATCTCAGACGGTCACAAGGTTCGAACCCTTGCTACAGAATCAACTTAGACTCTGCAAGCAAGCGTCATAACCTATGATATATATATATATTTATTTATTATTCGGTAGAGAAAATTAATACAACATCAGTACCATTGGTTTCAAGCTCAGAAGGTGTTAACCTCTCGGCTATCTTCAGCTTTGTTGTCACTTGGGAGAGATAAAAATGGAGGGTCTCGTATAAACCACACGTTATTTGCTTTAAAGTGTTAAATTAGTATTGTCTGAATTGTGTGTTGGAGAAAGATATGTTAGATTAAAAAGTATAACAAAGTCTAAAAAGAAGGGATAAAATTTAAAAATCAAAATTCAAAATTTAAAAATAAATAATATTTTATAAAGTCTCGTGAATCAGTTTTTCTAACTGCTGTGTTTATCTGAGGCGTTATTAGTTTTGAAGTGTTAAATTTGTTTCATCTTAATTATGTGTTAAAGAAAGATATGTGAGGTTAAGAATTAAATTTATAAAATCTAGAAATTAAATATAAAATTTAAATTTAAAATTTAAATTTGAAAATTAAAAAAATGTTTAATTATTTTAAAATGTTTTATTATTTAAAAATAATAAATAAATATAATTTTAAAATCTCGTAAGTTAGTTGTTACTAATGCTAAAAAATTATAAGGGAGGCAACTCTGCAAATTCTTATTAATTTATATTTAAGGTATAATATAGAAATTTAAGATAATATTTTATAGTGGAGTATCAATTTATTATGAAATGTGTATATGTTTATATGTTTTTAATGTACAGGATTTGCTCCTAAACTAAATAACAGATTATTATGAATTTTACAACACAGCTGCTAGGTGTAAGAGGTCATCGTAATGTGGGATGCATAATTCAGTTTTATGCAAAGGGTGTAAAAAGAGAATAAAAAACCCTTTGTGAAAATCCAAATACGTCCATTTTTGTTAAAATTTCAACAGAAATGGAGGTATTTGGATTTTCAAAAAGAAAGGTGGAATCATGGTTAAGTGGGGCAATCTAGAAAAAGGAATGGCATCCTCCCCTACATTTCAATGTAGTAACCAATGAAAAGGGGGGTTATTGGGTCGCCCTCGACTACAGTCGATCCATTTATTTTTTTAAATAATATCTTACTATGATTGGTCCATGATTATAACTTGTTCTTGTTTTTGCCCCGGTGATGATTGTTGTTTATTGCTTTTGTATTTAATTATATTTTATATCTGTGAGTCTTGAAGACTGTGTGCAGAATAAGAAAATTCGATGGTATGGCCACGTTGAAAGAATGGACGGGAGTTGATGTAGCAGGTTCAATTTACAAGCAAAACACGGGAGGAAGTGATAAGAATGGACTTGAAAGAAAGATAGGTTATTTTGAAATTCAATTTCTAAAAGCCGTTCAATGCATACCAGCATGTAAAACGGACCATAAACCACTGATGATGATGATGATGATAATGATGATGATGATGATGATATAAATAACCGTGTAAGTTTCTTTAACCTCAACAACTTCATCATCGAATCAATACTAAAAGACTTGCTGTTCATGTCGCACAAAAGCAGAATTTAATGTTTTCTATTTATATGCCTCCTGAGAATTGACTTTAACCACATCAAGAATCAAAATATAAAATTGCCTTCATGTTTGATCGATTCATTGATTGGTTTATCGATTGATTTATTGAGTGATTTGTATGGCAAATCAACCTTACTTGGCCACTGAAAATTTAATAAGTTATTTTAACAAAAAGTTGTGATAGATTTTATGTTGTATATGTATATTACGTATAAAATTTGTGTTACTAATACTTAAAAACTCCATCCGTTTATCGATACAGTTCAGTAGGGAGTAGGAACATAATAACAAATTGTTCTTCCTAGATAATTCGCACTTAGCCGTAGATCGAAATAAGTTCAACTCCCACCATCCATACAATGTAACGAAAAGAATTGCCCGTTGTCTGCAATATTGAGCAAATCCAATATATAGTAACACCAATAGTATATATATATATATATATATATATATATATATATATATATTTCGAGATTGGTTTTTCGTGTTTTTCGGTGTTGTTTTCATGGGCACGTTAGAAATTTTGGCATGAAATTCTACTTTGATGGTATACGGTTTTTCATCTGACGACGGGAGTTTATTGTTTACTACTTCAATTTGTGTTGAGTCTATTTTTTTATTCTTCTAGAAACACGTGTTAGCTTTACTTTGCTTTGAAATTGTCAATAAATCACAGTAACATAATTTTGTGCTGTCAATTTTTATATATATATATATATATATATATATATATATATATATATATATATATATATATATATATATAGTATACTTTGAAAAGTCACACAATTTGAAGCGCTGGGTGGGTGGCAATAATAACGAAGATATTTTTTTATAAAATATTTAGAAAACCTTGCACAACGCAGATTATTTGTTTTTAAAAATAAATTATTTATTCATCTTAAAAACATTTTTTTATGAACTTGAGTACTTTCGGTAAATCTACTATCTTCAGAAGAATATTTCTTCTGTTTCTTTTTTTTCTTTTTTCCTCTTGGTTGAGACATTCTCGTGGCCAAGTTGAAATCCGTCTAGGTGTATATAGTATAATTTTTTTTATTTATATAAACATTATTGGTTACATATGTGTATATATGTTTCGGTTATTCTTTTCAGAGAGTCAACCTGAAACTAAATATTAAGTTTTCTGAATTTATTTATCCCTCTTTCTCTCAAGTCACTTTTTATTACTTCCTCCCATATTTTCCCTTGTGAAATTAACTCAACTGCTTTACATCTACTAACCCAAGAACTGTTATCCATCCTTTTAACGTGCCCATACCATCGAAGTCTCCTGTTCTGCACATCAGATCTAAGTCTGTCTTCAAAACTCACAGATATGAAATATAATTAAATACAAAAGCAATAAACTACAATTATTACTGTAATATAACCTTATTCTTCTTTCCAGTATATGTGCTTGTCTTATTTATTTGGCATACACCTGCATGTGTTTCTTGCTAGTAGGGCTATCTCACACACCTTACTACCATCATTTCCATTCGTAGTGAATAGAAAATGTGTGAACAAATAATGAACACAGTTCTGTATATGTTTATGAGGGATAAGTGACAAAAATCCATATTGCGTTTGAGGGGAATTCATAAAAATCCATAAATCGAGCTAGCTGTCAGCTTAGGATCATTCAATCCACTATTTAGAAGAGGTATTTACTTAAAGGCTTGCAGACTACCCCTCATCCAGACACTTATCAATAACAACAAGAGGAAGTGGATGGAATCTGTCAATCTGCTGCTCTTTGTGCTTGGCTTGTGAGATCCCTAAACCTATTCGTATTTGCTTACATCTCGTGGGTATATATGTTCAAGATCACATTTACATTCCAGCCCTACCTATTTACCTCGATGAACTTAAACATAAAACCGAGCAATCAACTCAGTGATATGCCGATGATGAATTCTCTAATCGCATTGATGTTGTCTGTGCAGCAGGTGAACATTGAACATTTATAAGACAAAAACTAATAATGATTATGTGTAGAATACTTGTGACTTTCCTGTAGCGTTCTGTTACTTTTCCTTATAAAAATATTGCATGATTAAATCGGTTCATTCTTTTTGAATAACTGTTCTCATTCTGCATGAAGAAAGTGGGTGTCTGTAAAAAGGAAAAAGTTCAGAACGACCATGAGTTTTGGAGAAACATATGATAAGAATCCGTGCTGCGCTTAAGGTGAGTCCATGGAAGTCCACAAATCAAGATAGTTGTGAGCTTGCAATCGCTCTATCCACTATTTGCCATGTGCTAAGATAACTTCTACATTTGAATCCTTAAAGATTACACATCATTCAGACACTTACTAATAACAAGAAGAGGACGCAGATAGAATTTTGCAATTTGATGCTCGTTCTGCTTGACCTGCAAGGTCCTGAGACCTCGCTGTGTCATTTGTTTTTTGTAGGACTATGTAAATGATTGCGTTTATGTTCCCCCACTATCCACTAGGCTCGATAACTTAAAGCATCGGATTATAACAGCAATTAACTTGTTGGATCGTGGATCTGATACATGTCGGGGGTGGGGGTGATTCTCTTATCGAATTCATGTTTCCTATGCTCCACATAAAATATTGTAAGACAGAAAATAAAAGTAGATTGTAAGTAAAACACAGTTTCTATTGCTTTTTATTATTAAATGAAATCGGTTAATTCTTTTGGCTGAAAAAAGTTACGTTCAATAATATATTAAACAAGTAGGAAATGCGTATTACGAAACGTTAATGCAAAAATTATGGAAGGTTTAGCTCAGAAAATCGATAGAAATATATATTTTTCTTATTACCGTGTGTATCATTTGTAGGTGACGTTTACTAATAAAAGGTGTATTTAAGCTTTCGATTATTGAGACTACTGTTCACATCTTGAGAGTTAGTTTCACAACGTTTCGGCCGATGTAGTAACCTCCTACCTTAGGAGGAACATTTTGTCAAACTCTGGAATCATTATGTTGAACTTGGGAATCTATAAGGAATTTTAAACTGAACCCTTTATTTAATCCACGGTCGACTGTTCTCCTTCCATCAGCTATAGGTAGTAGTTTTAAGCAATTTTTATTTGTATTCTTAATCAGAATCGCCTGTAGTGAGGATTGAACCTGCAACAAAGTTCCAAGAACTACGCAGCTATGGAGCACAATACCACAGGACTGTTTTTCAGGTTACTACAACATTTTTGTTTTCAAGTCCAATGTTAAGAAATTCTTAATAAAATGTTGCGCAGTTTTCAACCATCCTCTCCAATGCTCAAGGTGTTGTCTTACCGTTCAGTTAATAAAATCATTAACCCTTAGGCTCGAGTGGCTTTTGGGTCTTGATAAGCAGTTACTCATTAGTACAAAAAACTTCGGAGGACTCACTTAGAACTGATTATTACATAACAATTTACTCATTGTACCACATGTCTATGTATTTAAGCTGTTAAATCATCATCAGCGGCAGCAGTGGGAGCGTTAATAGCAACAATGAATTGTGAATAGAAGACAGTAATCTTCTTCTTTGCATGTCTTTGAAGCATGCGGTCATACAACACTTACCCACTTTTATACGAAGTCCTTTGCATTATTGTTGTACTCTGCAAGATTTTTCAAGCTGCACCGGTTGGGCAGTAGAGAGCAGACAAGGCAGTGTTGCATCGTATGGTCATCTTCTCTACATTCACAGATGGCTGAGTCAGTTTTGTAGCCCCATCTAGTCATAGCAACTTATGATCGCCCCATTTCCGTTCTCAGGCGGCTGAGTGTTTTCCACTGGACCCAGGGTGATTCTGAACCGGGTGGGAGGGCCTCAGAATGGGAGATTCCAATGTCAGTAGGAGGGAGCCATTCTCTAGCCGTCTGGTCCACAGCTGTAGTCTGGTCTCTTTATGTTGTTGTTAGGGGTACGAAATGGCTTAGAAAGCTTCTCCTTGACTTCAGTTGTTGAACCGTTGGTGCACGTCCATGAAGGAGATGGCATTTATCACTGATAGCCTTTATGATCTCTACTCGGCTGGCAACTTCCTGTCTCACATCTGAAGGGGCAATGGGGTGGATAAAAGTTTTTAAAGAAACTTTTAAAAAGAATTAGCTGTAGCATTAGCAGCAAATGAGCTTTTCATTCATTAAGACACATCAAATTCATGAGACACTCCTCTTAAAATTAATGGAGTGAGTTATGTTTTAGAAATAAGTATGTTAGTTCTGTGAATAGCAATGGGTTTAGTAGAAAAGTAATGAAGATTTGAGGACCAAATGAAATAGAAAATAAAATTAGACATGATTTTTTTTCGACATTTATTTCAATTTCACTTAAGTATTTGATTAATGGCCGAAAATATATACTACTGAGATCACTGGCGTAGCTAGGGGGAGGCGAGGGGGGCGGGCCGCCCCGGGCGGCACACCTGAGGGGGCGGCATTTTGAGAGGGTAAAAATAGAAAGTAGAGAAAAAAATTTAAAAAAACAAAAGTTAACAAAAAATATGAAATTTTATACTATAATTTTATATAATAATAAATTTAAATGAGAACATTTGAAAACCTGAAAATGTTATGAAATGATAAAATCATTTTTATTTACTTTTTTGTCGTTGTTGTTAAAGTCCGAATTTTCGCCAAATAACATGGATGTATCAAGGAGAGAATAGTCCGATGTAGTTTTCTTTTCTTTGTCTTCATAATGTTATTATTAAGAGGGCGAGCCCTCCGAAGAGAAAAAACGTCTTGTATCGGTGCTTTTTTAAATCCGTGTGTGTAATCGCTCGGTTTTCAGAAATTTGTTGTTGTTAATAACGTTTCAACTCTTTTAAAAATAGTTTTAATATATTTTAAACACATGTATTTATGAATGGCAAATAAGGCTATAAATTTATTTTTTGTGAGAGAACTGTCGCAAGGCATCAAGTCGGTTGAAAATTTACAAACAGATTTTTCGCGCCTTTTTTTCGGCAAAGTTATCAATGACTCTATCAAAATTCACTTCCTCGACAAGTTCCCTCTCTATTGAGAGGATTGCCAAGTCTGTAAGTCTTGTCTGGCTCATTGCTGATCTAAGGTAGTTTTTTATGAGCTTCAGTTTTGAGAAAGAGCGCTCACAGCTAGCAACGCTAATAGCTCTGGTGAGGAAAATTCTCAGCAAGATCACAATATTAGGGACGGAATCCCCAAGTTGGTATCTTTGTATAAAGTTCAAAAGTTCAAGAGGTCCATCGATTTTGTCTTTTTCTGAAGCTTTTACAACATACTGTAACCTCTTCTTTTCAGCAAAGAATTTCTCTTTTTCTATATCTTCGTCAAATCCACCAAGCTGACAATCATAATTATCATCAAGCAGATTTGACGGTATAAGAAAAGCGTATTTATTTGCAAGATTGTGAACTTGTTGAAATCTGCAAGATATTTCTTCAGTCAATCTGTCTATGACAGACAGCATTTCCCGTCTCAACTCAGTATCAAAACTCAGCGCTGCATCAGTCAATCCTTCACCATCCATTCGTTTCTTTTTGCGAATACGACGCTCCATGCTTATCCCCATTTCAGAGCAGAGTGTTTTTGACTCGTCTATTGCAGTGTTCACTATCTTTTCTCTATTCTGAAGAAGGAAATCTTTCAACGCCGTCAGCCTGACAGAACTTTGTTGCAGATCCAGCCCTTTTTTTTAAAGATATTTCTGGGCATCATTGATTTCTGGGAGAATAGTTTTCCAAAGGTTCAGAAATAAAAGAAACGGAAACGATAGTACCGAGTTGAGAATTAAAGATGCATCTGATCTTGTGGTTGCATTTTCTCCTTCTTCTGTGAGCTGTTCCAGGGCAATGACGACTTCCACTATTGTTTTTATCACAACATCTACAGCATCTGCTCGACTACTCCATCTAGTATCCACAGTCCGTTTGATACTTAGACCGGTCAACTGAATCAAGATGTCCCAGCGATGTGTAGATGCAGAAAAGAACGAGAATAACCGGTCCAGTGTGCCAAAAAATGTAACAGAGTGAACCGCTACTGAAGCTGCATGTACACAAGCCAGATTTAGTGAATGGTTGGTGCATGGCACAAATAGAGCTTTTGGGTTGATTTCAGAGATTCGTTTCTGCACACCCGATCGGTGACCTGCCATAACAGCGGCATTGTCAAATGCCTGGCCAATACAGTCACCAATCTGTATCTCATCATTCTCCAATTCTCTCAAAATGAGTTCAGAAATGTCCTCCGCGCTTTTACCCTTTGTTTCGATGAAGCGGAGAAACGACTCCTCCACCGTCACTTCATTTCTGTCAACTTTCACGTAGCGCAACACCTCACTCATCTGGTCCTTGTGAGATACATCGGGAGTACTATCAAAAATTATACAAAAATACTTGCTTTTCTTTATCTGATCGATAATTTTCTTTCTGACCTGCTTTGCTAAAATGCTCACAAACTCATTTTGAATTTCTGGTGACAGATAAGAAATAGTGAATTTCTTCCGTAGGTTAACTTTAACCAAATGTTCACACAGTACAGGGTCATATTTAGCCAATAGATTTACCAATTCCAAGAAATTTCCTTTGTTTTCTTGACCCCTTTCATCATTATGGATGTCTTCCCGGTGACCTCATAGCGCCAGATTCTGCTTGGCGAGAAATCTGATAATGTCCAGCAATCTAGCTAGGATTTCTCGCCACTTCTTTGTTTTTTTCTCAATGATATTTTGCTCAACTTTATCAACTACCTTTCCTTCAGCAAGTCGGATCTCTAGCTCCTTCCAGTCAAGAAACGCCTGAGCATGAGATGTGCTTGCTTCATGTTCATGTACTTTTGGATTTAATTTCCACCAATTCTTGAAACCCACATCAGCAGAAAAACTCGAGAGTCCAATTGAAAATAGTCTGCAGCAGAAGCAAAATAAGGCTTCTCTGGCAGGAGAATACACCATCCAAGTTCGCAAACTTTTCTCACCGTTCCGCAATACCTGATAGAACCAGTTTTTTGTTAGCTTTCTAACGTCGCCTTTTGTTTTTGTCCCTGGTCGCACTATTTCCTTGAATTCATGATCAAGGTGCTGCACAGCCGCAGATCCCTGCCGAACAAGCATAGCGCGAATTTCATGACTAATCTCAATAGGCCATAGACCAACATCTGTAAAATCGGTCGCGACAACCAGTGATTGCCTTTCCAATTCTTCCACTTCACGCGCATCATAATTGGCAGTTGTTGATGTATCAACGCGGGCAATGTCGACTTCCGAAGTAACAGTATCAACGTTAACTTCATCTTCGGTTTCAGCAAGATTTTCGACTTTCGTTTCCGCCATTTCGACCATAGAAGTCTTTTTGATGAATTTCAACAGCGTGCCTTTATTCTTGTTTTCTTCCTCTTCTTTTGTTTTTCGCTTTTTACGGAATGCCGCACCACTCTCCTTAATTCTCTTCATTTTAAAATTCACGTTAATATTCTGAAAAAAAATTTAAATACTATTTTAAAAAATAGCACGCTATTTCTCTGCATAAGCACCTTTTGTGTTGTTCCGTAATAGTACCACAAAAGGTGAGATAACCCCCCCATAAAATCTTAGATGCCTATCCCTAAAAATACATATATACTTAGAGAGCGAGACCCGTCACTACCCCCCCCCCCCGTAAAATAGAAACTTACGGGGAAAGAGTCTTTCAAACTACTTTAAAACACCAATAAATGATTCAATTAACTTTTATAGCCAATAGGAACATTTATTTGTTGTATATTTTTTGCACCTTTTCAAATCTCTTTATATTGTAAAACAAACCCCAAAACTAATTAAACTAATAAGTAAATATTTTTCAAAGTATTTCCTTATTTAAGGAATGTTATAGAAAAATACAAGGAATACATCTTCACTAAAGTCGTACGCAAGATGACGGCCGCAAACGGATGTAAAAATTGAAGGAAACGCAAATTTTAGCGAAACGAAATTTAGCGAGTTGACTGTACAATCTAGTAAGCAAAAAACAACAGCTGATAATAACAACTAATAATTTTAATTTGTAAATATTCTGTACTTGTTATGAATATCTTAATAATAAAATAAAATAATTAAGAAATTTTTTTTTTGTTTCACATAACATTTTAATAAATACAAGATACCATAAAAATTGAGTTTCATGGTCTTTTCTCTGCATAATTACCAAAACAAAACAATCAAATGAAAAGTAAAACAAACAGAATCAAATGAAACAACTAAAAAATAATATAATCTTCCAGAATATCAAACAAAGCAATTTTAATGTCTGTTTTTCGTTAAGAATAAAAGTAGTATTAAAAAATGTAAATAAATAAATTAAAAACTGAAAAAAAATAGGTGCGAAAAGAAAGTTGGATATTTGGGTGTATATACACCGACATCAAAGAGGAAATAACATTAGATGCGAAAGTTTGAATTCATTAATTTTATGACTGTCCAAACGTTTGTTTTTGTAGCATACTTTTTATAACTCCTTGTAAACTTTACAATTGCTAGCTGGGGGATCGGACAAAATCACCCCGGGCAACCCCCACCATCTACTTAAAACAAAAGGAAAACAGATAAAATCTCAAATGAATAAAAAATATTAAAAATCAGTTTTCATATTTTAATTTTAATTTAATTGAATTTAGGAAAATTAGATACCGTAGAACTAATTTTCGCAAGGTATGAAAATTAAGAATAATGTTAACTTAATAATAATGGACCAGTTTTCCTACCTAGCAAAAAATTTTCCATGGACGAATTATCCATGGGCGAATTATCCATGGACGAATTTTCCGGGCACCCAAATGCCGGGGGGGGGGGCGGCAAATTTTACTACCGCCCCGGGCGGCAAAAGGTCTAGCTACGCCACTGACTGAGATGAATGGCTCCTGGCTTGTTGCAATATGATAAATCAATAACAATTATCAATAGCTGCGTTTCAGCCTGAACCAAGTGTGTCTCTATGTATATTTGCTTTCTAATCGATCAACTATGAACCCTTTAGGAAAAACAAAAAGGACGACATAGTTTCCATGCTTCATCAAGTTCATGTAGAACATACTTTTCTAGTTACCTTATCTTGCCTATTGTATTCTTGTAATTTTTGCTTTGTATTGGTGAAACATTAATATTTGTCGGACACTGTTCTTTTTCTGGGCACATATGAAGCATGCTCATGAGATACCATTCTGAAAAGAGACGCTATTTGAGCAAATTTCCTGTTATATTATATGACTGAAAATAGACATTGTCTTGAAACAGCTGTAAGCAAATTTAATATCAGCGTGTATACTCTTTATTTGGAATATGATTTAAAAATAAGTTGAATCGTTAAATTTTCTTCTCTTCTCCAGCTTTTTGTTGATTTGATTTTGTCAGCTGAAAATGATTAGATAAAGAATTGAAAGTGCTAGTGATACTTATGGAACATTCATTAATTATTTTGATTTTGACACAAACAAGTTCATTAGTAATATTGAAAGCATTAAAAAAGCATAATCAAGCAGAAAATTCTGTTATGTTTAACAATGTTTGCTTAAATGAAAGAATACTACCTTAATACACACAATATATATATATATATATATATATATATATATATATATATATATATATATATATATATAAAGTAGACTTGATTTTCTCCTTGTACTTTTGGCGAGAGTAAAAATAACCATATGCATCATAGGCTACTAAACTCACCACTCTATTTACCTTATTCACTCGAGTGTGTTTGAAGAAATTTATGACTATTTTCAACATCTAACAAAACATTCTACTTTTAAACCGCCATCACATACTCTCACAAAAACATACTCCCTACAGATGATAGCAAAAACTTTTTCCTCTAATCTTTATCTACTCCTACTCTCCCACTTATACTGGTAACTAAATTACATCGGATATTTTATAGAATCATCACCGTAAGTATTTCATTTCATTCTTCTAATAATTTCTTACATAATATACAAGATTCCTAAATCAATTAATAACCCCTCTCTGATATTCCTTCAGAATCACAGGATATTGGATTACATATACTTATGCATTGTCCGTCGTTACTTATAACTATTAAACATACACTTAAACTCATTCCAGAATTTCCGGTTTACATTAATGAACTGAATAAACTCTTTTGTACATTGATTCAAAATGGCGTCACATACTTATTAATCTCCTCGAGAAAATTAATTTCAGTTGCAAATCTTCGCTTGTTTCATGTATACTTCCTTTTTATCCTTTATACTTTTATGCCTTAAACACTTTGGCAATTTCATTCATGACACTTTTAAGGCTGACAACTGAATTTAAACAACTCACAGTGTAAGAAGAACAGAGCTCCACACTTAAAAACCATCCAATTGCTCAGATTAATTTTACGGAGCTCCATAACAGTTTCTTTCCACAGCGTTGGCCAATAAGAAAAACACACAAAACAGGTAAATTGTTTCATTTTTAACATTCCCTACTTATCGAACATTATTCAAAATATCGCAAAACCTCAGAATATATTATTGTTATTATTGTTTTGCTTTCAGATGATTTTTTTCCTTTATACTTCTCGAAAAATTCCATACTTTGGATGATTTTTATTTTAAGTATTTTCTCATCTTTTCTTCTTTTTTCTTTTCATTTTAACTTTTACCTATTATCAGGGGTCAACTTATGCACTCAGATGCAACCTCAACCTACTGTATGCTATAAATGGATGTGACGTCACATGCCAAAAAGAGAGAGTGAACGAGAGAAGTAGTGAGTTCGTTGGGAAGCTTTGAGGCGAACATGACATGCAAAGAAATGACTTAAGAATCGATTATAAACTAAAGGCTAAGGCCCCGGATGTCAATAACCCCGGAATGTCCTTCCCCTCTGCCACAAGCAGAAAAGAAGGCAACGTCAGCAGCCTAATAAATGGTCCTTCTCTAAATTGGAGATATTCTTTTTTTCTTTGTGTTTTTTGTGTTAAATTGAATTCACCCCATGAAGACGATCATGGAATGAAGTGCCTCAGTCGCTGAGGATTGCCGAGGTTGAATGCGGGAGACACACAGTATGATTTAATTGTTCTGTTGTGATTTGTTCATTTGCATTCAATAACAAACATATATTTTATTTGATCGTGACATACGAGATATTAGACCTCCCCTTGAAGGAGATATATTGCAACAACCTTACTTCACACAACTTCCAAAGTTTCATAATTATCAAGGATGCGTTAAGGGCATTTATCGGAGTTCATTATTAATATCTATATTGCAAGATTTAAAATTAGTGAACCAATTCTGAACAACTTATACTCTAGTAATGCTTTTACTAAGTTTGAATTCATGTTATGTCTCTAATTTGTTGGGTGCCAAGCATTGCCATTTGTGGTTTACAGTTTATCAATTATGTTGAATTATCATCATAGATGCAAATAAATACAAATACATTAGTACAATTATCATTTTTAGTGTTTGTTTTATTGACATACCTGCAGTACGACATTTCACGTATAAGGACATAATACATAATATAGAGTTTAAAAACGGAAATTAAAATTTCAAACAAAATGGAATTGGTAGTATATGGAATGAGTAGACAAGCATGAAAACAAACTAGTATCTACCAAGCTTCAGCCCCTGTCGCATCACCACAGTGTTGCATCACTGTGTTTGTTTTAGAAGTACTTCAACAGAATGTACTCCAATGAACTTACTGCACTTGTACCACCCTGCAACATAAATACCTCTGATCCACACGACTAGCAGCAAAATCTCACCTCTTCATTGTAGAGGTAACTAGATGCCAGAAGTTGTTCTTTTTTTTTTTTTTTCATTTATGACGTCTTGGCCTTTTGGCTAAGATCAAAGTGTAGTATCTGTTCCTATGGATACTACACCCTATAGACCGGTATTGTCTTGGCCTTCGGGGCTTGATTTACGCCGGTCTGTGGGTTGTCCTGTGCAGTTCTAGGAGGTCCACCCTCCCAGACTTTGCCTCCCCTCTTTGGGGAGGAGTAAGTTTATTGCTTACTGCCTGAGGCGCCCCTACCGGGGAATGCCGACGGGGCTGCCCAGTCAATTTTTAATGGCCAGAGTGCTCACCTCTCGGGCGCTGGCTTTTCAAACCCCACTTTCCCGACCCGACCTTGGGTCACATCTTACTTGTGGGAGTAAGATACAAACTGGCCTTGTGCCTAACTCCTGGAGAGGAGTAAATCAATACTCTAATAGCTTTTTTTCTAGGACTGCTTGTCTTTGGAATTGTATTCATAATAAAAGGGCATGACTTACAAATCGAAAATATCAGTGCTCTAAACATGTGTCTGTGTCATAATTTTAATTTTTTTGTTCACATGCTTATCTACTCATTCCATATATTAACGAATCCATAATATAGAGTATATAAAATACACAGAAACAGTGAAAAATACCGAATTTGACTGAAATCCAACCTTGATGATTCATCTGAATTATATTATTTCAAGCAGTGCTGGCACAAGGCACTCACGGGCCTGCCTTAAATTTATGATATAAGACCCCAACTAGGAGACTACTCTTTGCTAGCAAACAAATATGTTAAATTTATTAATCAACTGGTCCAAACTAAGTAATTTTAAAAATAAATTGTAGCTTAGTACGTTATTATATTGCCAATAGCACGGTAGAGTAACAACAGCCTCGTAAAGTCCAACCCTTCCTCACCATGATAGGGGGGGGAGGGTAACTTGGTAGTATCAAGACTATGCCATCTGGAAATCCAAGTAAAAGGACAATAAATAAAGTCAAGGTCTCCTTCATCGGGCTACAGAAACATTCAATTCTTTCCAGCCAGCATTGGCCTAACCTGGTCAGGGCTTGAAGGTGGGTAGTGTTGATTCTGATTCATGGTTTAATAACTAAAATTTCTTTTTTAATTCTACTAGCCAATACATGCTCCCTCCGGCAGTATATTTTTGCTAGGCTGGGGGATTATATAATTGTGAAAAAAACTACATATAATACATAGTTTAAGCTAAACACATTGCATTGCACTATTAAAATCATTTCCAATGCTATTGATAATGTTTACGCATTCATTTATTTATTTTTTTTATTATCGCTTATGTTTGAATTCATGTTTTGGCACATGACGTAAATCATAAATCTATGACGTCACACCAAAGCTATAATTATTTTGTTATGGTAATATTTTACTCTCTATTTATAAGAAATTCCAAATAGGTCAGTTGATAGAACCTCAGACTGAAGATCTCAAGGTTTCGGTTTCGATTTCCGGTCATGGCATTTGCTTCATGTGTTGGGAATTTATTATTACTATTGATGCAAAATTCTCCATTTCTAAAAGTAGTTAAAATCTCTGATATTTCGAAATGAGATCAATTCCACAATGTATTTATTACGTTTGAAATAATTGTGACTGACGGACGGACGGATGGACGAAATCTCTATTTATATAAGATACCTGTTTGTGAGACAGTAGACTTCTTTCGATTTATACTGAATTTCACCAGAACAACTGGATTTAGTACCATTTGTTATTAGCTACTTAGATTGATTTACCAACGCTTGTTTTCAAAGAGAAACTATTTTTCTGTTATATTATAAGTACATGCCAATTAGTAATACTTTATTTTATCTATATTGACTTATATAAGATTCATTTCTGTTATAATACTCATCAACATCATATTCGATTTAACGTCCATTTTACATGCTGGCATGTGTTGGACGGCTTTAAGAAATTGACTTCCAAAGTAACCTATCTCAGGCCAGGTCTTTATTTATCCCTTTTTCTCTCAGGTCAATTTATATCACTTCCCTAATGTTTTCCTTGGCCTTTCTCTGTGAAATGAATCTGCTACCTCAATTGTTCTACAGTTGCTAACCCAAGAACAGTCATCCATTCTTTCAACCTAGCCATATCATAAAAATCTACTCTTCTTCACACATCTGCCTATACTACTGTCCAGATTTAATTCTCCTCTGAGGTCATCAGAATTAAGCCTGTCTCTAATACTCACATTACATATCTATTGTATCATTCTCATATCATTTCTTTCTGGGCAACTCATGCCCTTAACTGGCCAGGTGTCATTTCCATACATCATTACACTACATACACATGCCTGATACCCTAACCCTAACCCTAACCCTTGGGCAGCAGTGGAAATGCTTTGTTGGTTTGTAATAGCAGAAGTTCCCTGAACTTACTCCATCCATTCCTAATTCTTGCAATCACACTAGCACCTGTTGTATCCTGTACTTCAATGGTATCACCAAGGTAACAACACTTCTCGACAACATCAATAGCTTCACCATCCAAGTATATTTTCTTCATATCTAAGTTCTCATCCATCTCCATTGTATTACACTTCTTGTGTTTCATAGTCCTTTAATTACTCGTATCTTTTCTTCTTCGTCGTGGAGGGGTGTCGTCTCGATGTCGTCCAGCGGTTCAGTTCTCTCCTCGCCGCCATCATCGCCACACGCCGCACGTCCAGTATCCTCATCGTTGTATTGGACTGTAACAAAGATTCTCATACACAGCGAAAAACAAGGCAGACTCTTTCTTCTAAATGTGATTACTTTTATTTAGGCGTCAAGTTTCTGTCGTTCTTAGAAATGTTTTACTAACGAAGAGCGAGATCAATTCACTACTTTTATCGTAGTTAATTCCTAAGTATCTATGGTCCATTAAGTCCTTAGCCATTCGAGGAGGGGGGAGGGAGGAATTTCATCACCCGTGTATTCTTTTAGGGAAATAAATTCCCCTTTTCATTTGCGGACTACTTGGAGAAATACGCCTGTTCAGCTTGCTTCCAAAAAACAGATTTGCAAAACTCAGTTTCCCACACAAGATCCGGTGACGTCACAGAACCCATATGCACAGGTGCATTCGTCACAACCTGACTCCCTTGAACCCCCGACTTAAATGGTCTCATCAAAATGGTGGCCTGTCAACGCTTGTGAGCTCCGACTGTGAGAACCAGTTTTATTTTGCACTCGACTGTACAAGTCCACCCGCACTAAATCGTGCAAGCCAAACCAAACGACCCTCCACACATACGTCCACTCAACATGCGTCCGGCCTCACAGGGCCATTATCCAATACTTGCACACAAATTAGTTATCCTCTCTCTCAACATACCAGGAATTCCATGGCACTTCTTGTGTAGCCAATGCTTAATCCTTTAAATTTAACATGCATAAAAGAACCCCAAAACAGATCGACTTTCCGTAAAACAGACAAATAAGACCAAACACTGAAGAATATAATAAAGAAAGTGCACTTGTACACCTCGTAGATGGGGATGGGTGATAATTTCAATTTGCAAAATTCTAAATTAATCCTAAAGGGAAATAATTTAATTTTTTAAAAAGCTGCAATTAGCAGGCGTTAATTTTAGAATGAAATAACATTGATTAATCATCAGCAAATTTTTGTTTTGGTTGCTTATTTGGTCAAACTGCTATTGGTTAAATATCTGTAAATGATGATGATGGTAATGATGATAGTCATAGCTATTGTAGTTTGTAAATATGCTACTCTTCAACCACTTTGTTTCTACTGGTGCAAATGGTAGCCTCACCATTACTGTTACTCAATTAGTGGAATAAATCTTCTAAAGGCATGACCTCCTCATTTGTTCTGAAAAAGAAGTAGGATGTTCAACTTTAGAAGGTTTATTCCCCTAATTAAGTTACGGTGATGGTTAGGTTACCGTTTATACTAGTAGAAATTATGGGATTGAGGCAGTGGCGTGCAGAGATCTGGTGATACCTTGGTGATGCCCAGGGCCAACCCAAAAGACTCAAGTATAAGTCCTAGTAGTGAGAAATATTATGAGAAAGGGAGATAGTTTAAATATGCTTGGATGACCCCGCTCCCCAATTTGGATATCCGGGACAACCACCTGGTTTGTGGCTAACATTCCCAACACCTCATTCATTAAGAATGGACTTTAAATGAATGGAAGGGGTAGCGCAGATTGGTGTTGTTAATATTTTCACGGACGATTGAATCGCCTCTCACTAGTGATGGGCGAACTCTCTGCTTTCAGACGTCTCTGTTATCCTGTAATCTGTCCTTCTGACTTTTATCCTGTTGTATCATTATATCTATCATCTTATAAGCCTCACCCGATATATCCCACCTATCTAACTAGATATTTAATCATAAAAAATCAACTGTTTGTTCCACAACTCACATGAGATAATTTGGGGGTTTTACTATTAATTCTGCTCGCACAACCAGGCACAACAACTGCTATTGCTGATTCTCTAGTCAGGTAATCTTCGCCCGTCATTTGAGCAACCTCTGATTCCCATTGTTATTCAGGTAATCTAGGCCCATCAGCAAAAAGTATCTAAAATATTTCTTGCGATATTTTGTTTAATTAAAAAAACCTATTTAGTCCCAATTTTCAGTCATAAAGATTATATGAACTCCGAATATGGACCTAAAAAGATATTTCCCAAAATGAACTCTCGAGTTTTTTTTTTTTTCTAAACGTAAATTGGGGGGGGGGGGGCAATTTACGTTTAGAAAAAAAAAATTGTTTGTTTACATTTGTAAAAAACAAAGATGTTCTGACCAAATTTTAAATAAAAACAAATGAAACAATGTGATTACTGTTTTTTCCAAAATTTCAAATAGTCTTTTTTAACATAATAACAAATTTCCATGACATGAAATTAGAACCGTAAGAGAATATAAAAAAGAAAGAGAGAAGAATTTATTTTGGCAAATATTTTTTCAGGTCCAAATTCACATTCCATATAATCTTTATGATTGAAAGTTGCAACTAAATCCGTTTTATTTTTTATTTCAAATAATAGCGCAAGAAATATTTCAGATACTTTGTGCTGACAGGTCGAGATCGCCTGATTGACAATGTGAATTAGAGGTTGCTTGAACGACCGACCGAAATTGCCTGAATAGAGAATCATCAGTAGTTGTCGTGTCTAGTTGTGCCTTGTCGTGTCTAGTTGTGCCTTGTCGTGTCTAGTTGTGCCTTGTCGTGTCTAGTTGTGCCTTGTCATGATGGTTGTGCCTTGTCGTGTCTAGTTGTGCCTTGTCGTGTCTAGTTGTGCCTTGTCGTGTCTAGTTGTGCCTTGTCGTGTCTAGTTGTGCCTTGTCATGATGGTTGTGCCTTGTCGTGTCTGGTTATGCTGGCAGGCATAAATAGTTAAACTAATAATTTGGTGAATTCCCCTAAAATATCTAATATTCGGACAAGCCTGTTTTTTTTGCTGTAAATTATTTTTTTTTGTTTGAAAGTATCAAATTAAATGCTGTCTTTTTTTTTTAAATTTTGACACAATCAGCAGCAGCTATACAAAAGTAAACAAAACACTTATCACCAGCTACCCCCTAACCCTCAAGCCTAACCCTTCCTCACTGTATTAGGGGCGGTGACAACGTAGTAGTGTGAGAGGTATCCGACTAACAGGACTCTAGTGAAAATCCAGGAGAAGTCAGCATCAGGATCTGTCATCATCTGATCGTCTCTACCTCTGTATTTGGCAAGCAAGAATGTGTCAAGCGCATAACAGCAAATCAATGTAGTGAAAATGACAACGTTGCTTATTTTTGTGTTCTGAGCTAAACCTTCCCATGTAAATGCTGAGACTTGCTGTTATTGGTGTTTGGGGGTAAACACCCGTAATCCTGCAGGTGAACAAATAGCTGCGACCAATGAGAAGGACTTTCAGCCGACCAAACAATCCTGAGGCACGATCTTCATGAGCTCTATGCAGAAGTCCGACTTACCTAACCAACAAACAAATAAAAAAATCACCAATAACAGACTGGGTATATAAATATTGGTTGTCAGGAGACAGAGGAGGCCTATACACAACTAAAATTCTATCATTTAATTTTATAACAAATAACTACATATGATTTATAGCTTCAATATCTTTGATCTCATGACTCACAGTTAAAGGTACTGCTTTTCATTTTCTGTAACCTCTTCATCCAATTATATTTATGCAAATTGCCGACCACCTCAAATCATTAATTGTAACTATATATGGTAAATAATGAGTTCGAAGGGTTAAATAGTTCAAAAATTTAAATAACATTAGTATATAAGCCATAAAAAGAAAGTTAATAAAACTAAAATGCATTGTATGGCGTTCTAATTGCTTAATATTATTTTTAATAATTAATTTTATATATATATATATTTAAAGATTATGACATTAAGAGGGTTTTTGAGTTAAAAGTACTACGTAGTAATAGGGGAAAAAAGACGTTTTAATACTTTTTTTTTCTTGAGCGATACAAAAAAAGAACATGGCGGCATGAGCAATACAACAACACTTCCGGTCTCGTAAGACTCCATTTTTGTTAAGCTATCGATTATTCTAGCATATTTACATATTTCAAATGTGTTTTTATTCAGATTAAATGTGTTGTACTTAATATATTTTACGTTGAAATGGTTCCTCATTAAATATCATTTTTTAAAAAAAACAACATAAAGCTATTTTTATCGCTTATACACAATTTTTTATCATATTATGTTTATCCCTCCGAACTCATCAGTTACCCTATATCTTCAAATTTATTCAATCTGGCTGACAACGTGGAATTCTAACTATGTCCACTCCAGGTGAACCAGCATGTGGTATAACCACATTGCCACATCAGTTGCCGCTAGATCAACAAAGTTAAACGAAGTTGAGCCTAGTCAGTGCCGAATAGGTGACCATTTAGAGATACCAGGTGTCATATGTGAGAGAACGGTAACATTTATCATCATATCATCATCATATTCGGTTTAACGTCCGTTTTACCTGCTGCCATGAATTGGACAGCTTAAAAAAATCGACTTCCAAACTAACCTATCTCGGGCTTGGTCTTTATTTATCCCCCTTTCTCAGGTCAATTTTATCACTTCTTCCCATGTTTTCCTTGGCCTTCCCCTGTTAATGGATCCTGCTAATTCAACTCTTCTACATCTACTTACCCAAGCACTTTCATCCATTCTTTCAACGTTGCCATACGATCAAAGTCTACTCTTCTGCACACATCTCCCTATATTGTCCAGATTTAATCTTTCTCTGAGGTCATCAAAAGTAAGCCGGTTTTTAAGACTCACATTACACATCTGTCGTATCAGTTTAATATTATTTCTTTCCATGCAACTCATGTCCTTAAACCTCACTTGCCAGGTTTTACTTCCATACATCATCACACTGCGTACACCTGCCTGATAGATTCTTCCCTTGGTCGACAGTGATAACGCTCTGGTGGTTAGTAATGGCAGAATTAAACTGTGTAAACATACACTAGGATGCAATTTCCCTGTGTTAACATGCACTAGGATGCAATTTCCCTGTGTAAACATGCACTAGGATGCAATTTCCCTGTGTAAACATGCACTAGGATGCAATTTCCCTGTGTTAACATGCCCTAGGATGCAATTTCCCTGTGTTAACATGCACTAGGATGCAATTTCCCTGTGTAAACATGCACTAGGATGCAATTTCCCTGTGTTAACATGCCCTAGGATGCAATTTCCCTGTGTTAACATGCACTAGGATGCAATTTCCCTGTGTTAACATGCACTAGGATGCAGTTTCCCTGTGTAAACATGCACTAGGATGCATGTATTGGTGGTGCCTGCGAATAGCAGACGTTGCTCGGCTAAAGGAAAAAGGGAGAGGGGGGGCACAGGAATTTTAAAATATCTTTAGTTTTGTATTTTGAGCCACACAGAATCTTATTTCTCTTTGAAATAAAATAAGTGCCTTATAAAACAGGAAATCATGCTGAGATCAAAGAGTAATGTTCATAGATGGGCTCCATGATAAACCCATTTGAGTGGATTGTTTGGCAGTTGTCTCTAGTGGATATTTCCGGCAGTCAGCTTCTGGGTGGTCGAATGGTGACCACTGAGAAAGTCTAGAATTCAAGATTTCCGGTCAGGAGGAAAAGATTTCAGGAGATGGAAAGGGGAGAGATGAGACCTGGCATGACAGAAGAGTTTGTTTTTTCTGAAAGCTGGAGTCAGTTAGATCTGTATGCCTATTCAGGCAAGGTGAGCCCATTGCGGCTCTTAGCCAAAGGATTGAGTTCATTGAACGTATGTTAGATTTGGTCGGGCAAAAATCTCATTTTGCAAGTCTGCCATTCAACCTGCGAACACGAGTTTCATTTGTAACCTCCAACAAATAAACATCTGTTACTTGTTTATTATTTGCGGCCAGTGCAGTGGATGCACTCATACAGGTTCACACTAGTGCAAAAACTAATGTAGCAAAAATTACTTACCCTAACTGAGATATACGTGTGATGTGGGACCGGTTGTGAATTCAATATTCCCTAGAAACAACTTTCCTTGAAGGAGGAAGCCTTATCAATCCATCCAGGGTGGCCAAGAGGTGAACTAGCACCACCTCCGTTCATTTTTACATCCATTTCACACTGTCGTTCCTCACATCGTGGAAATCACTGAGTGATCATTTGTTTCTTTCTTTAACCTAACCCTTTTTTTAAGAAATAATTATATTAAAAATGTAAAACTCAGAAAAGAAGATTGAGGTTTGTTTTAAATTAATTATAATTTATAATTTTTTAATGAACTTCAGAGATTCATAGTTATACAATTTCTGGTACTTTTTAGGAATAGTTATCCAAACAAATTTCAGAACATGTCATCAATTTCGAGTTTCACCGGAGATTAGCGAGATTGGCGGATGTTAAAGAACTTCACCGAACAAACCAAATGTATTATTAATCTTTTTTATATGAAGAAGTTATTTAATGACAGAAACTTTTGATTTTATTTTGTATTTAAGTGTATTCTGTAATGTTGCTTTAGTACTTCTTCATAATACGAACCAAAATGTTTTTTTACTCAAACTCTAAATTAACCTTAAACTAACCCTAACCTAACCCTAACCTGACTTTAAACTAACCCAACCCTAACCTGACCCTTTTAATAAAGGTAAATGAAAAGGTATCAAAAAAATTCCAAATGAAAAATTGCAAAAGTAATAAGGATGTCCAAAAGATTACATAAAAGTCGGCACTTGATCTTTCTAATTGATTATAAAATAGTCGTATGGCAAATAACGGTGCTTTTTTTATTTGTATATTTCGGTAAAAGTCGGAACTCTATCAGCCTTTCTCCATTTGCTTACATCACGACTGCAAAGCTATGGAGACCTATTCCTAAAAAGCACCGAATTTATTTAATTATGCCTGACCTGGTACCTTGTATTTCAAATTTTACTACAACCCCCCACTGCTTCATTATTTTTCATGAACTGCTTATTTATGTTCTGTTATCTATTTTCTGATTCCTTTTTCATAGTGAAACACTTGTCTGACTGAATTTCATCCAGGGCCCACTTACCAATCTACGAGTGTTGTAGCACTACAATCGACCAATTCTTTTATTACAGACCGAAACAAAATGTCTCTGGGTGACGTCTTGTTTGAAATCTTGTTCTGTGAATATTTACGTCTCACATCTTCTTTCTCTTTTTTTCTATTAATGGGAGGAATTTAAAAGAACAACAAATAACTTCATTATTTGCTTCTGGGGTTTAGTTTACTTTCTTCAGCAATTTACAGCAAAGTACATCTAGATGAGCTGCAAATTCCTGACTCGCCCCCATAAGGACGGTGGATCTTGAAAAAGATGTCTGTTCACTTTGACGTGGTAAACTTACAAATACAAAACTGATCTCTCTTCTCTACCATGTACTTCTTCCCATTACGTCATATCCTACCCCATAGTTATAACTCTAATCTGTTAATTTTGAATGGAATTTTCCACGACTCTAAATTTATGCTTACTCTAGCCTTATATTGGAAAATTCCGTTTTTAACCTTAATTTTACACACCCGACACTAATCTTGCTGCATTGCTTCTCATCAACAGAAATGGTAGCTGTTCTTTTTATTTGTGTGCAAGGTATCCTTTGGGATAGGCGTGAATTATTACCTCCATAAACAACTAAAATAATGTACTAGATTGTGATCTCTTAGAAAGTCCATCAGTTGAATAAATCTAAAACAAAAATGTTTTGTTTTTTTTACGTATACTCATATATCGCTTGTTCTTTACTTGTCATTTGTTATCTTAAATTATCACCGTCCATGCATTGGAAAGAAAGTGATCATAAATTATCTACAAAATAAGTTATAAGTGCCAGCACAGAAATATGCAGGCAAGAAATAATCAGCTTATCAAATACCCTCCAAGGCAATACTTTCCCTGCAAGCATAATAACATCTTCAACAAAAACTAATAGAAGATTGAATTAAATAAGAAAATTGTTACGAAGCGTCTACCTCATGTTGAAGGCCTATTGGAAAATGATACAAAATATATGATATTAGAATAGGACTCAAATGAAGTTAGAGTTTTCAAAGAAATTTCTTCCGAATCAGCCAACGGTTAGACATTCGATCATCAACATCTGTGTAATACTGATCATCGAGAAGACACAATGACCTTTCTTTTTGTTTATTTTGCCGTTATTTCAGAGGAACAACTCGTTCTTTTTTTAGCCTTACACACGGTGTTGCATTTTTCCGATGTGTGTATAAACTATTATACAGTCGTGTTGTCGTCGTTGGGAACCCAAGTTCTTGCTTCTTTGTGGATACAATCACTCGGACGCCGATGTTTAGTTTTTAATAAAGGTTTATTACGAAGAGAAGAACAGTTACATACAACATCGGAGACAAAGAAAGACAGCCAGACAGATAGATAGACGGACATCTCGTCCGACTACACCTAGTTACATTCTGCTCCCTCCTCTATTGGGGACAGAACCTGGACACGTTTTTCTTGCTTGAAGTCTCGTCAGCTAAGAGACAGAATATTTCCGTCCAGAAGTCACGTGGTTCCGTCGACTTCCGTGTTCTGCATTTACCTCATATATTTCATCTCATGCAGTTCCTATTTACTTGCCTTCCCACGAGGGCCAAGTTAAACACAAGGTCAGTTTTTTTAAGTTGGGGAAATCCAGCTCCCCTATAAAAGGCCACTCTGAATTGGAACAAAAATAAAACTTGCTTCAGTCTAGAAAGACTCCTCCTTCTCTGGCCGAAAACAGAATAGTAAAATGGCAGCACCAGAACAGACACCATACCTTGCTCGAAGCCAAAAGGCGTGGCAGGGAATATGAACATAAAACATATTGCCCCTGGAGGTAAGGCTGGGAGAATGTTAAAAAGCTGTAGCTCGAGGATAAACATGTAATTTGTTAGAAAAAAGAAAAGAAAGAAAACAGTGAGCGTTCCGAAGCCAAGATAAGAAGAACTTAGAAAGACTGTGATAAAAAACAAGACAAGGAAAGTGTATTGAGGGTATACGTATATACAATTATCACAGTCGCTTTAGTTTTATTAGACTGGGCTTAGACCCAAGAGATCTGGAGAAACCTACAAGATTTTCGATTACCAGAAATATATATGATCCGTTGGGTCACCCATTGAGCTCGGTTTTAATTATTTGAATCAAGCAAAAGTGAGTTGACCAAGCTAGTTAAATATAAAAAATAAAAAAGATAAAATAAAAAATTAGTCTTTTTTTCTTTTCGCTCTATATCTCTTTCCCTCTCCTTCTTTCCATCTCTCTCTCTCTTTGTTTCTTTCTTTCTATTGAAACTTGTTAAATGATATTACTACTTGTGGTGATATTCCCTTTAGTTTATAATAGACTATTCAAATATTTTTTATTATTTCCTTTCTTTGTTATTTTCGACTGTTAATAAATAGAGAGAGAGAGAAGGGGACAGAGAGAGACGGAAGTGACAGCGATAGATATCATATAAAATAAAAGCAGAGGCGTCAAACAACATACAGCAAGAGAGGGTGAGAGAGATGAATAGAAACTTAGTGATGGGTCATTTGGTGAGTTAATTGCAAATTGCAGTTTTTTTTTCAAATATAATTCAATCCTAAAATTGAGGAATATTTTAGCATGTATTTTGTGGGATTAAAATATATAGAAAAAAGCCTTAGAAAAAACAAACATTGATTCACTCAGCTTTAGTATATATAAAAAAAACAAAGATGTATGTAAATCTCCTGTAGTCGTAATAAGCTTACAATTACGGTCCAAACTTCAGAAGGAACTCCTCTTCAAACAACACTGTAATAACACTGACAAAATTTCTAACACCATCGCTTTCACTCTGCTGCCAAATATTTCAATTCCCCGTCTGCTTTTAATCCGCCATTTTAAAAATTAGTCGGTCTCTACACATGTAGATTAGTTACTCGTGATTGCAAATTAGTTCCTATAAAACTATAAAAAATCTGCAATTCTGAACACAAGCTTTTTTGTTTCATTTTGATTATTCGGACTACATTTCTCATCTTGATTGCTATCATCAGAACGTTTCGGCCTCTGTAACACAGTGATATGTAGTAATAAATGTACTGATATATAGTGATAAGTAGTAAGACTATACATAGAAAAAACAAGAATAGGCTCCCAAAATTCATACTAGAACTGTCCGCAAGGACCCGTGGCACAGTGGGTATAATACAAAGTTAAATTCAGTTCTAAGTGATAGTTATCTGAAGGTTGAAGATTCGGGCGATACAAAGAATTACGAATTATTTAAGACTTCTCCCAGTCATGGCTGACGGAACAAGAGCATGCTACCCCCGTGGATTTAATAAAGAGTTCTGTTTCAAATTCCGTCCAGATTCCCGAGTTTGGCAGAAATATTCCCGAGTTCGAAGAGATACACCTGAAGAAGACTGGAGGTTACACTGGCCGAAACGTTGAGAGAAATGTAGTTCGAATAATTATCAATCCTCATCTCAAAAATTCAAAAATATAAGTTCTTTTTTCTCTGTAAAATGGCCGCTCGACATGCAAAACATCTGATACTCTTTGAAGCTGTTACAGTATAATAATAGATGAGCTCTTCTGTATGTAAAATAAGTTGTATTTTCATTAAATAGATGCTTGTCAGGTGATTTTTCTAATCAAGGGAGGTAATTGTGACTGATCAAATTGTTTTTATCCATCTAAAAATATGCAAGTGAATATCAATTACGTATCAATCAGTGTCTGTCTACTCTTGTCTGATTGTTGTGATTGCAGATGCAAACTTATTTTACATCAGGCATCAGCTGTCAGAATTAATCTTCTGCTGCTACTAGATAGTGATTTAAAACTCTCTCTCTCTCTTTCCCTCTCTGACCATCTTTCCCAATGGTGGCTTCCTCTGCATGAGAAGAAAGCTATTTATTAGCAACGGTTGCATTGAGCCCATCTTCATAAATCATTGGTCTTGTTTAATGTCCCTAGGCTCAAATGTAGTGCTTCACTAAAATATCATCAGTTTGTTTTTCTGTGTAAGATGTTTATTTAGTCAATGGCAACAGACAATGAATTTGCTAAACAAGGCTGAATGTAACCTTCATAAAGGTTCTTACAAAAGACAGAGGAGATTTCCATATAGTAATTTGATTTTTACCTTGAAAATTATTATAAAGATTTGGATGCCTCCTTGGCCTTTTATGTTGGAGATAATGTTAAGTAGGTTTGTTCATAGAGTGAATGCGGTATTTTGGTGACTGGAACTAGTTTAGAGAATAGACCAAGAGGACGACAGACGACACCCCCATCCCTCTTTACCCAGTTTTAGCCTTATGCCACATCTTCAAATGTTGTACAGTGAAATTCACTTTTTGCTGTAAAATTTAACCCTTAAATGCTTTATTTTTTATATTGGTTTGAAAAAAGTGAAAAACGTAGTAGCAATGATTTTTGGAAAAATAAAATATTTATTGAACAAAAATAAATGAATTTGCAAATGTGCAACAAATGGCATAAAACTTTGCATGTATAACAAAACACTACAATCTATGCATCTAAATAACTATAATACACTAGAGAATCATAAAATAATTTTTACTTACCATTATAATGACCATATTTTAAAGTTTAGGCTCTTAAATTAGGCAGATGACACACCAATGACACTTGCCCGTGACATCGAAGATACTGATTACCTATTTAGCGGGTGTGCTGATGCAACATCATACTAATACCTACTCACACTTGCCAACAGGCTTGTCACAGATGTGAAACAAGTTGCCGTTTGACACATTTTCGTTAAATATTATATTAAATAGACATTTTGTTAGAACGTATCATATTTGAAACAAAAGTGTTTAAGGGTTAAGATAAATAAATTGAACTTTTGGCTTGGAGCAAAGTGTAGTATCTGTTCTGATGATGCACTTAGTCATGTTTGTCCTCGCTCATTGAAGTCCTTACTGGTGCTACCAGATCAAGCTGTCTGAAGATACCAGCTTTCTGACTTAAAATGCACCAAACATTGATGTTACTTTTTTTTCCTTTCCCTTTGCACAACTAAATCATGTTCTGCAAGGCTAAAAACAAAGACATTTTTCCTCTACAAAACAACCAAACGAAATACTATGAATAAATATTTGAAAATATAAAGAACTTGAAGCATAAACACTTTTATCAAAATGACCTGATTCGGCATTTAAATACTCCTAAAAGGGTTGATATGCCGTAAAACATAACAACCAACCGAAATGCCATGAATAAATATTTGAAGATATAAAGACTTTGAAGCATAAAAACTTTTACTAAAATGACCTGATTTGGCATTAAATAACCTGAAAAGGGTTGATATGCCGTAAAACAAAACAACTAAACCAAACCAAACCATTGAAGTCGTTCTAAACTGAGGCAATTTTTATTTTTGTTCAAATCCAGAGTGCCCCTTTTGGGGGAGCTGGATTTTCTCCACATTAAAAACCGACTTTGTGTCTAACTCTGCCTTCGTGGGGAGGCAAGTAAAGAGGAACACACGATTGATTGAAGATAAAAAAAAACAGTAAGTAGAAAAGAAAAGAAAATTCTTACATTACATATTCTTTCTTGTCTATTGTTTCTCTTGTTTCTCACCTAGATACTCTTTCAATTCAACTTCGTACGGCCACTGTCAATATAATCTCTGTTAGGCTACGGACCATCTCACCTTTGTCCCTCACTTCTGTTAGCCCGCAGTCCACCCTACCTCTTTAATATCTTAGTAATACCACAATTTAATCATTGTAATAAACTTATTTAATTCATGCAAACTGGTAAGAATCAATTTTCGTTCTCCCTACAATTTGTGTTTGATTTATTTCAAAGGCAATATCGCTATATTTACCACAGTTGAGTGCTGTCTGTCTTCCCATACAGAGGAGTATTCTATTGGGACGTTCTCTCTTGATTATCACTTTCACAAATTCCATGGTGATGGAGAGAAAGTACACAATGTTGGCTTGTTTCTCGTCCTCAAAATTTGTGTTGGGGTTCATCAAAGCAGTCTGGATTCCCTCTTTCTGATTTCAAAGAAAAAAGAAAGGAGCTTTAACCTCGAAATATTAGAAAAACTTTGAGGCCATATAAAACACGATTGATTGCAGATAAAAAAAGCAGTAACTAGAAAACAAAAGCAAATTCTCACATTATATATTGTCTCTTCATGTCTATTGTCATCTTCCTTCTCAGCTAGGAATTATTCCAATTCACCTGGTGCTCATAATCTTATATTGCATTGCCATATCTATAGTATTCTAAGTTTTAGTGCCGGTGTTAGGGGCCCATTCACCCACACACACACTGAATCTAGGTTTTCACTTAATAAACAAACCAATAGTTCCATTTTTAATCACTAGAGATCATAGAAATATACAATTGCAATGAAATCTTGGTAAAACTGTAGCTCTGCATCCTGTGCTAATTCACCAAAAAAATAAAATAAATTGATTCTCTTGTTTTGTTATTACATGTAAGCAGTCTGAAAAATTAAGAGTAAAAGAAATACCAAAAAACACACAATATTTTAGATTTTAGATTAGGGTTCACTTTCACATATAAATTTAATGCAAAATGATCACCCACCACCGGACCAGATAATGGTTTTAAGGACCGGTCCTTATAAACGCTATGTGCTCCAGATGTGGGTGATCATTACCGTCTGGTAGCCTGGAAGTAGGTGGTTATTTTATATTAAACTAGCTGGCTTTTCTGGCTGTCTATCTCTTCACAAATTTCACTACTTGAAATACTTGAAACATTTAATCTAAAATAATAAACATTTCATTCATAATTTTGTTGTAAACACAAAACAAAATCTTTCTCATTTATTCATATAGATAGATAAAAATTAACATGTTGGTAATTTCGATACAATTTTTTTCTCTTTTAACTGTTACCATAAAATAGGAAAAGAAAGAAGAAATCAATTTGCTTTTTCACTTGCAATTTAGAAATCGATTGCAACCTGTTGAAAATCAAGTCGGTCCCTCTAAAGAAAGGAACATTTGAACACAAATGCTAAATATTTGTCCAGGAAATAAACCGATGTTGGGAAGCAAAACTATTTGTTGTTTTAAAATCAAAACAATCATTGAATTAAAAAACAATAACAAATATTAGTTTATTTATAAAATGTCGTTTTTTAAAACCAATATGCAAATTAGTTAACCTTGCGACTGATATCACATATGCATAAGCAGTATATAAAAAAGATGGTGTTGTTTCGAGATAAGGGCACACTTTTCGCATTTATTCATTTAGATTTATATCTAAAAGTCTAAAATATTGCTGTTTTTTTTTAAATTTCAGTAAAGTATAGTAACTCAATAAACTGCTTGTCCCCACCTTGAACAATTTAATTATATATTGAATATAAGTAAAATTTGGTAGCCCCGATATGATTGTTGTCGTTAAAATACTGGCCCGAGGAGAACTAAAGGTTTTAATTCTTATGCTATTTAGATAAACGTTACTATGACATCACAAATTATTTTAAAGAAAGTACAGTTGAGAAATTAGCCAAATACAATATTCTGGTTTACTTACTCATTTGTGACCTATTTGCACTAAAAATTATCAGTAAAAGTGTGGTTCATGTCAGTCGACCACGTGGGCTAAGGGTTAAACTTAACATGTGTATAGTAAATAAAATGGGAATTAAATGAAAAGAATGTAATATTATATTAGATAATAAATGTTTGGGTCACCAGCGATCAAGTGCCCGCTCCACATGTATGGCGTTTTGTGAATGAACGAAGGAAAGAAAAGACTACAAACAGGAATAACATTTAGTGAACTAACAAGTAAAAGAAAACATTATTATATCAACAAAACATTTTATAATTAAGAAACAATTTAGTAAAGCTAAAGGTTACCTGGACTATAAGAGTTCATTTTAATGAGTGAGAATGTTCTTTGGTAAAGTCTATACTTTGTTTTCATGTTATAAATGTTCATTTAAATCGTGTCCTTTGTTCTGCTACTGTGTGTGTCATGGAAATCTTGTGCATGACTCTGTGTGTGTGTGTGTGTGTGTGTGTGTGTGTGTGTGTGTGTGTGTGTGTGTGTGTGTGTGTGTGTGTGTGGATAAGGGTTCTTTGTGCATGCGAGGAAGAAAAACTTGTACATACTTTTTGAAGAGTTCGTTTATTTTGTCCTCCCAAGAGGCTAGGGGTGGAGTGGAGTGGACGGCGAACTCCTTGTGTTGTTCCCTACTAGAATATTGCAATGATAGTTAACACATTTCGATATACTTTAGATAAACCCTTTCACTGCTAAAGATATACCCTCCTTCAACATCCAGCCACCACATAGCAATTAATCCACTCAAATATAGACACTCCAATGAATAAACTTTTTGAAAAAATGCAAAATTATGAATAAATAAACAAATAAAAAATAAGTTAAAATAAAATAAAACATTTAATACGCCACAAGTAAAACTTAATTACGATTAAGACTCATATATTAATATATAACCCTGACTCCTTTACTCGGTGCTTCCCTGACCCCTTTACACAGTCCATCTAGATAAAACCGCGGTACACCTCTGAAATTTGTAACGCATAGTTTTTAAACAAATAATTTGTATTAGCTTTCACTTTTTTGCGATTGAACACTTCATTAATTTCTTTTCAACATAATATGATGCACTATATACACACACACACACACACATACCCACACACCACATATATATATATATATATATATATATATATATATATATATATATAATATTTGTTATTGTTTATTTATCTATGGACGTATACGTTTCGTCTCTTTTCAATCAAGACTCATCAACACAGAAGTACGACTATTCACTACCGGTCACACGATTCGAAACCCTGGATTACAAGTATTTTTCAACCCCAATCCAACATCGCTAACCGATAGGCCAGTTCTGAACAGCTTATAAACATATATATGTGTGTGTGTGTGTATCCATTCTGTCAATTATAAGATTGGCTCCCTCTACCGTGCTAGTAAACTTTTCACACCTGACATTATCCTATATCTCTACAAAGCCACCATCCGCCCATGCATGGAGTATTGTTGCCACATGTGGGCTGGTGCATCATCCACTAGCCTCTTCCTCTTAGGTCCAAAAAAGAGTCACCAACTTAATAGTACCCTCACAATCCACAAGCTCTAGCCTCTGTCCCATCGCTGCAATGTTGCATCCTTGTGCCTGTTTTACAAGTACTTCAATGGTTTGTGCTCTGATGAACTTGCTGCACTAGTGCCCCCTTGATGTAAATTCACTAGACAAACCCAACAATGAGCCAAATCCCATCCATTCACTGTGGAGGTCCCCAGATGCCGAAGAGACTTCTACTCAAATAGCTTCTTTCCTCGTGCTGCCGGCCTCTGAAACTTCCTCTCTGCTCCCTGTTTCCCTGACTGTACTAACATGCAGAAATTTAAAACTAATGTAAACAGCTCCCAACTTAGGATGACCCCCAAAACCTACACCCTATTTCTTAGTAGTCCCTTACGTCTGCCTTGTTTGGGGTGAATTATGTGAAAAAAAAAATCTTTTTAAATAATGTTTTTCACAGTAGAAGTTAGATATTTAAAACTTATTTTAAAATCACCATGTTTTTTCACTACCAAAAATAGTATGTGTACAAAGCTTTGAATGTGCAATTGTTCACTTAAGTCCATTTTTGTGCATCTGCATGTGTTCTTTCTCTAACCAACGAAATACTTTCAGACTTCGCTACAAATGATGCATGTGATCGCATCAGGCCTCAAAGGAAACGTTGCCTGCTCACATCCCCCTTGACATTTCATAGGTTGATGTACCTAGCATTAGGTAGAAGAACACGACCACAGACACCACGCCTCCGTGCAGACACCTGAACTTAAGAATCTGACATGGTTCCTTTTCTCAGCTGTTACGTCAACCGTTCATGATCCTCAAAGGAAACACGCCCTGTCTTAAATGTCTTTCTCCACTAACATTCTCTCAACGCCAATTCTGGCAAAACCCAGGATATCAATCTTGAATGATTTCAGATTACTGTTTTATGTTGATTATTATTATAACTAGCAAATATACGCTCCCTCTGGGAGGATGGTATCATAACGAACGAACCTATATAATATCCCCCCTAAAGGAGGATGTAATACCTGAGAGGATGGTCTCATGACAAGAAAACATACTTCCCCCATAAAGGAGTGGGTAATGCCTGGAAAGATTGTCTCATGACAACAGAACCGATAATATACTACGCCCCCCCCCCCCAAAAAAAGAAAGATGACGAGGTAGTGCCTGGGAAGATGTTATCATGACCACAGAACAGATCTTACAGTATCCATCCCCCCAAAAAAATATAAGAGAAAGAAGTAATACGTGGGAGAATGGTATCATGACAACAGAACAGTTACTACACTAACCCCATCAAAGGAGAAGGTAATGTCTAGGAGGATAATCTCATGACAACAGAACAGATACCATACTACCCTACTCTCCAAAAAGAAGGAGTTAATGCCTGGGAGTTTGGACTCATGTAAACAGAACAGAGACTACTATCCCCCCCTCTCTAACTAAAAGCGGAGGTCATTCCTGGGAGGATGGTATCATGGCAACAGAACAGATACTTTTCTACCCTCACCCCTGAATTGAGTATTGAAATACAGTACGTTAGTTTGAAAAATAGTATAGTAAACTAAACTGAGCATTAAAAGATAGTATAATAGTACGATTAATAAAAGTAATAGTATAGTTTCGGCTTCAGACAGACAGATACCAAATCTCCGTTAGTAGTAGATATATATTTCTCTCAATTCCTCTGCCTTCATTCTGCATAATATTGTCTGCGTTTCTCACCCCCATCCTTATTCTTTTTTCCTTTCTTTTTCCTCCGGCACTCTCTTATTTTTACATTATTCATTATGTTGTGCATACCACTGCCTTTTGGTTGGCACTTGTGCTTGTGTAGGCAATAGCATCTATTATATGAACGGTTATTTATTCTATGGGTATTTTAGTTGACACTTGCATTTGCGTATGCAATAGCATCTATTATATAAACGGTTATTTATTCCATGAGTCTGGGAACATAGAAAATTCACAAAGAGGAAAATACATGACATATTATCGGAAATAAATATTTATCTTGACTTTTACATTTCTGAAGAAGGTACAATGTTTACCAAAACGCTATATGAAATGAATAATGCCTATCTCATCTAAAAGGTTTTTAGTCATTCAAGCTCTGGAGTGAAATATGAAAAGGTTTCTATCTAAGCGTAGAAATAGAACATTCCTCAGAAACTTACTATCGTTCTTAATTGTTAATAGCATTTATTTATCTCTCATTTTATATGCCTGTTATGGCGGCCGCGTTGATTGGAGTGTTTGGATATTGAAAGTCAAAGGTGACTGTGGTCCGAGTTAGAATTATGCGACCGACGGAACACTTGTATATAGCCACACTGATTATTCTTGGTCAAAATGTAACATATATATATCTGGCTATTAAAAATAATATCTATTAAAAGTAATAATTATTTTTCTTAATCTGAGGTTGAATCCTCTTAAGAGACAATTTATCGTACTGATAACATGCAATATCTATACTTTTTCATTCGTACAACCGAGTCGTTGGGTGCATGGATTCAGATGTTGGGTTACCAGAACCAAGGTATAAGGTTCGAACCATGCGGTCGACGGGGTTGTTGTATATAGTCACACTCATGAGTCTTTCAAAGACGAAACAAGCGCTTGCCTGTTGATATAAATATTTAATTATAAAAGTATATATATATATATAGATAGATAGATAGATAGATAGATAGATATATGTTAAGGTGTAAGGCTATCAACATTTGTAAAAAGTTTTTTTCAACATTTATTTATTATTTTGTTATTTTATTATTTTATAATTTTATCATTTTATAACGCGTTTCAAGCATGGTGCGCTCTCATCAGATATGTAAATCCATGCATATATATATAATAAATGACGGTTATAGAAAGCCAAAAAACAATGCATTATTTCTTTAACTTTTTAAACTTAAATTTTCTTCCTGCGCAGAAGTTTAAAAATGTCTATGAACTTCCAAGGAGGAAGTAAATTTAGGTTTTAAAATTTTTTAAATTAAAGAAATAATGCATTGTTGTTTTGGCTTTCTATAACCTTCACTTATTCAAATCCAACAATATCACAGGCAGCCACACGCAACCACATACAGTCATGCGTTTTCTCTTGACCAGACTGTCTATCCTGTCTCCATATAACAACACACGGATTTTAAACTTTTAGCAAAGGTAACTATTTTATTTTATAAAATGTTACTTTAAAAGATGAACAAAAAAAAGTTAGAAATGTCTTTAAAGTTTTAAACTTAAATTTTTTTATGAAATATCGCATTGTTTTTTGGTATTTTATAACCGTCATTTATTAACAAAAGAGAGCTATTCCTAATTTCACACCCATATATATATATATATATATATATATATATATATATATATATATAATGTATTTTTATGTAATTATTTTTATTGGTGATTGTAGCGTTCGTTGTTATTTTGCTTACTATTATTTCGATTGTCTCACTTCCCTAAGTGATTAAGATGCAGAAAATTGCATTATTAGTCGCCCTTAACATCATATATATTTTTATTAATTTTATACGTACATAAAAGTAATCCATGGACACGTGTTTCTTGCTCATAGCCGTCATCAGCATGGCTAACTTTGACAGAGATCGAACTTCGATATTGATGTCTGTAGTCCAGCGTTCTACCACTGGACCAAGAAATATGCACGATTTTTATCACCTAAATATTTCATGTATTTTTATGTAATTATTTTTATTGGTGATTGTAGCGTTCGTTGTTATTTTGCTTACTATTATTTCGATTGTCTCCCTTTGCTGATGACGGCTGTGAGCCAGAAACACGTGTCCATGGATTACTTTTATGTACGTATAAAATTAATAAAAATATATATTAACGGAAAAAATACGTCCTATGAAGTTAAAGGCGACTAATAATGCAATTTTCTGCATCTTAATCACTTAGGAAAGTGAGACAATCGAAATAATAGTAAGCAAAATAACAACGAACGCTACAATCACCAATAAAAATAATTACATAAAAGTACATTAAATATTAGGTAATAAAAAATCGTACATATTTCTAGACGGAGCGTCTTGGTCCAGTGGTAGAACGCTGGACTATAGACATCAATATAGAAGTTCGATCTCTGTCTAAGTTAGCCATGCTGATGACGGCTGTGAGCCAGAAACACGTGTCCATGGATTACTTTTATGTACGTATAAAATTAATTTTTAAATATATATATATATATATATATATATATATATATATATATATATATGTATATACTAAAAGGACTCAATATATGTTCAGATAGCGTTTTTAACAATAGTAATAAATAATAAAGTTGCCTTCAGTTTCATGGTTCATCCAATATTAGAAGCGTATGAGAAAATTCCTGAACGTTTTAATGTATTTTAATACACATTTAAAGTTTAAAAATTGTATTCAAATGTATGAGAAAAACGTTAATGCTCTTCTAATAAGTTTATCATCTATTAAACTACGGTAAAATGATGAGATGAGCCACAGTTATTATTTACCAGACACACACACACGCACACAGATACACACACAGATACACACACACACACACACACACACGCACACATATATATATATATATATATATATATATATATATATATATATATATATATATATATATATATATATATATAAGTCAGGTTCATATTATATTCCAATAACCATGTTTCTATTTTATTATTTTTATTTTTTCACATTTCCAAAAAACATAACATTTATGTGAGATATATTTTTTACGGTCCGTTTCATTTGTCTTAAGTCAAACAACATATATAATGTATTTTTATGTAATTATTTTTATTGGTGATTGCAGCGCTCGTTGTTTTTTGCTTACTATTATTTCGATCGTCTCACTTCCTAAGTAGTTAAGATGCAGAAAATTGCATTATTAGTCGCCCTTAACTTTATAGGGCGTATTCTTTCGTTAATATATATATATTTTTATTTATTTTATACGTACATAAAAGTAATCTATGGACACATGTTTCTGGCTCACAGCCGTCATCAGCATGACTAACTTAGACAAGAATCGAACGATTGATATTGATGTCTATAGTCCAGCGTCTTTACCATCGGACAAAGACGCCCTGTCTAGAAATATGCACGATTTTTATCACCTAAATATTTAATTTTTTTTTTATTTAATTGTTATTATTGGTGATTACAGCGTTCGTTGTTTTTTTGCTTACTATTTCGATTGTCTCACTTCCTAAGTGATTAAGATGCAGAAAATTGCATTATTAGTCGCCCTTAACTTTAATAAAAATATATATATTAACGAAAAATACGTCCTATAAAGTTAAGGATGACTAATATTGCAATTTTCTGCATCTTAATAATGGTTCGTGTAACTAGCCTTAAAATCAGTACTTGTACCCCTATGTAAAATTTATTTAAATTAGGGTTGTTTTCTGGGAATACAGTTGGGAAATGAACTATATCTTTTATTAAACACTTTCTTTGTGGCGGGCAGTTTCTCCTATCTCTGAAGCTGTTGTTATTATTATTTTGTAAGTTGTTATCCTCTCTTTTTAATATATGCATATTATGACTCTTAATTATTGTTTCTAAGTTATTTGTGCAACTATAACTAAGTTTGATCGTATTTTTATTGAATAGTTTATACAGTGGGTTATTTATTGGGAGGTTTTTTTTCTTAATCTTAACCTTGGACTAGCCTTGTTGAGCGTGGTTCGTAACCGGTCAGCTTGCCCCTTCAGTCTCTCATCTTTTAATTTCATCATGTTTAAAAATAAATATTATTTGTATATAGCAATAATAAAGTTTTGTATCACAAAGAAAATATTTAAATATAACTATATCTATCTATCTATCTATCTATCTATCTATCTATCTATCTATCTCTGTCTATCTATCGCTCTCTGTCTGTCTGTCTGTCTGTCTGTCTCTCTCTCTCTCTCTCTCTCTCTCTCTATATATATATATATATATATATATATATATATATATATACATAGTTATCCAGGTAAAGTAAACATTCAGAGGATAAAAATTCAAAGAATTTCAACCGGGCTTATAATGAGTGCTTAATATCAAATAGAGCTTATATATATATATATATATATATATATATATATATATATATATATATATATATATATATATATATAGTAAGGAAGGATGAGAGTAATCCGACGTAATGGGAAATGAAAAAAGAAAAACCAAGCTTTCCATATTCATTTCTACTGACTGACTTCTTGCAGCCCGGACCTTCGTCCAGCGCTCTTAGTAGCCACGGCTACTACTTTTCCTTATCAACCCATCATGCCAACCCAATATCTCGGTGTACTTGCATGACATGTTTCTTAAAATTATCATCTTGAGGAAGTCTTACAATAAAGACGAAACGTTGATGAATATATAAAACATATCTCTTAGTTTTTCCTTTTTCATTTCTCATATATATATATATATATATATATAAAATTACATAAACAATATTATAGCCTTACGTCAATCAACCAACGTTTCAACGTGCTAACGCATCTTTTCAAAGGCAGAATGAAAATAAAATTAAAATCGAAAGTGAGAATTCAGAGCCTCGCATTGGAAACCACCAGCTGAAGCCAGATTTTAAGAGAGAAGAAAAGGGGATAAGAAGTGTGCGAGAAGAGGTGGGGAAGCCGACAGAAATGATTAAGCATAGTATCAGAACAGATACTACACTTTGCTCCTAGCCAAAAGCCAAAAGCAGAATAACAGTTAACAACTTGAAAAAAAGGAAAAATTAGAATAAAAAGAAATTATCAAGCCAAGTTTAAATCTTGGCCAAAATCGTGTGTATTCACTTTGCCTTTTTATAGTTTGAAAAACGAAAAAGAAAAAGGGAATGAATCCATGAACCTGCCAGCCAGCTATGAGTAAAATAGCAGGAAAAACTGGGCTCAGACTTTGTTCTAACAAGTTTAATAAATGAACAAGTCTGAATTGAAACCCAGGATTGGATGAAGTGTAGTATCAGAACAGATGCTACATTTTGCTCTTAGCTAAAGTCAGACTAAAGGCATCATTTTTTTAATTAAAAAAATGCTTTCCATTCTCAAGTCTCTTTGAAAAAAACCCTTAAAACCTAATTAAGTAGACGTAGAGGATGCAACAAGAACAACACACTGCTATAGTTTGATTAGGATTTAAAATGGGGTCTTCAGTTCAAGGTTCCCAGAGTGTCAGCCATTTTTATGTATGCCTAGAAATGATTAAAGGGTACAACAGCTTCTTCTTCTTTGCGTGTCTTTGAAGCATGTGGTCATATGACAGTTTCCCACATTTTTATGCAGTCCTTTGCAATAGTGTTGTACTCTGCAAAATCTTTCAAGCTACACCGGTTGGGCAGTAGGGAGCCGACCAGATAATGTTGCATCGTATAGTCCTCCTCTCCACATTCACAGATGGTTGGATCAGTTTTGTAGCCCCATCTATTCATATCAACTTTTGACTGCCCCATTCCCGTTCTCAGGCGGTTTAGTATTTTCCATTTGAGCCAGGGTGCCTCTGAACCGGAAGGAAGTTCCTCTGAAACAGGGATTCCCATGTCGTTATGAGGGGGGCATCTTCTAGCCGTCTGGTCCACAGCTATAGTCTGGTCTCTTGTTAGGGGTTCGACATGGCTGAGGAAGCTTCTCCTTGAACTGAAATGTTATGACACTAGATACTAAAATTAGAACAAGCTAGTCCAAGTATAGATAATATAAATAACACTTCCTCATCTCAAAAGTTCTGACAAAAGCAACTGATGTTAGACGACTATTGGATTCTATGATACAAACATATTTTAATCAAAACTTTTCAACAAGATATGTTACATTCAGTTCAGAAAGTTTAAGTATGATGTGAGACATAATTATTCTGTCCCCTAATTATCTTCTACCAGTCGAGCAGTCGACTCTGGATGGTTATTCAATACCATACCTTGTTTCATGGTTCTCTTCTATGACTGAAGACACCTCTGATGTGTGTGTCTGATCATTTGTTGTAGAAGCAGAACGCTCAAAATCAAAAGTCGTCAGACATTTTTCTCTTAGAAAAGGCAGCAAAATAATTAGACCAACATCATGTCAAAACAATAGATTTATTGAGTTGCATTCCGATTAATTAGATCAAAGTTGTTTGATTATATCAGCTGTGATCGTCTCATAGTAGTGATCGTATTTTTCTTTACTAATGAATCACCACTTATCAAGGCCAATAACAACTCAAGGATAAGGTTAATATTTTTTTTTTAACTTTCCAGTTTGAGACTTTTTTTTATTATTATTTTTTTAAAAACTTTACCAATTGAGACGTTATTTTATATGAATATTAATGTGAAAAACTGAAAAGCCTATTTTTTTCCCATTATTTTTGAAGAAGGTTGTAGATTTGTCAAAAATAATGCATTATATTATTTACATCCTTGTCTTTTCTACTTAACGTCAAGCCCCTATTCAATTTATATATAAAATAAAATCATCGTCCACAGAGAGAATGGTAACATGATTAACATATTGATTTGTTAAAACGGATTTTACTCAGTATCGATTTAAAATTGTTTTATGTTATATTTTTTGTACATTCTCAAAAAAATATACGTGAAAGAATCTTAAAAGAAAGTGATAAAAAATATAGAGAAATAACTGTCATTTTATAATTTAATTATTTAGCGAGATTAATAATTTTTATTAGTCTTCTTGTACATGGCTCACACGAGTGGGTTCATACCTTCTCCAAGAGTGTTAGGGCATGACTGAACGCAATAAATCTGATGGGATTTGAATTCGGCCTGGCTGATTTTCACAGACATTATTGATGACCATTAGACCACTTATAACTTTCCCATTTATATTTGGTATCGTTGTCTTGGAGAGAGGGAATCTGGTGAAGAAGAATTTATTTCATTCTGATAATTGTGTTTGCTTGTTTCTGGGTGATTTGAGATAACAGAATCAGAAGATAAATTGATGCTGCGATGACCAAAATAGTTTGTGGGAATTTCAATCATTATCCTACAAAAAAAAATGATAAAATAAAAATTTTACCAAATTTAGCATGAAGCACCCTTGCCATGTCGGCTGTATCGTATGGGGGGGGGGCAGAATTTTTCTACTACTATTACTACTACTGCTATTACTACTACTAATACTAAAAATAGCAATACCTAATATCATAGAATTGCACCAGAGTTGTCATAATAGGCCTGTAGCAGAAGTAGCAGCACAGTGTCCCCACCCACCCCTAAAGTCCAACCCTTTCACACCCTAACCCTAACCCTAACCCCTAAAGTCCAACCCTTTCACACCCTAACCCTAACCCTAACCCCTAAAGTCCAACCCTTTCACACCCTAACCCTAACCCTAATCCCTAAAGTCTAACCCTTTCACACCCTAACCCTAACCCTAACCCCTAAAGTCTAACCCTTTCACACCCTAACCCTAACCCGAACCCCTAAAGTCCAACCCTTTCACACCCTAACCCTAACCCTAACCCTAACTCTAACCCCTGAAGTCCAACCCTTTCACACCGTAACCCTAACCCTCACCCACCCCTAAAGTCCAACCCTTTCACAGCTAACCCTAACCCCTAAAGTCTAACCCTTTCACACCGTGTTAGGGGCAGTAACAATATGGTAGAGTCAGAGCTACCCGGCTAACAGGGTTCTGGTGAAAATCCAAAAGGAGTCGGTATTAGGATCCATCGTCTTCTAGTCGTCTATGCGTCTGCATTAGGCAAGCAAAGACGTGCGAGACGTGAAACTGCAAATCAATGGAGTGAAAGTGGCAATGTTACTTCTGCACCATTCATTTGTGTGTTCTGAGCCAAACCTTCCCCGACTTTGCATGCAACCGCTGAGCCTTGCTGTTCTCGGTGTCAGATGTAAAATTCTGCATTCTTGCAGGTTAGCTGCGACCAACGAGGAGGACTTCGTGCAGACATGACAATCCTGAAGCATGATCTTCAGTAGATCTTTCTTAGAGACATATTTTATTTCGATGGCAAGTCGTCCAGTGTAGCACAACTCCTATTAAGAAAAAAATAAAAATACAGTATAGACGTGATGAACGTGTCAACAACAAGTGGGAAACAACACAAGGGTACTATAAAAATAAGAGTGTTTTTATTTCGATAGAAGAAGATACGTCTCTATGAAAAAGCTGAACTTCTTTCTAACCAATAATATGGATTTAGGCAAGCCCGTTTTACTGCGGATATACTCACGGTCATCTCTGGACGCTTTATACCAGACACTGTATAAAGCAGTTGAAGCTAGGGTGGTAGCGCTAAATAGGTATTACTGGACGAATATTTAATGTAATTAGATCCTTCCTGGCCAAAAAAAGTATGCAGGTTGTCCTCGATGGCCGTAGATTCAAACAACATGGCATAAATGCCGATATGCCCCAGAGGTCAATCTTTAGACCTATATTATTCCTGATCTTCATAAACGACTTGCCTGGTGCAATTGCGTCTGAGATAGATATATTTGATGATACCATGCTCTATTCTCAACATGTGGACAAAAGGAACACACACATACTCAATGCAATGGCTGAATCATTAGAAAATGAGTTCCAGTCTGCAGTGGAATGAGGCCCAAAAATGGATGGTAACATTTAATGCTACTAAGACAAAGCTCCTTTCCTTTAACAATTATAAAAAACCTTTCCAACCATCGATTGTCATGACTAATTGCACCTTACTTGAGAGTCCTACATTCAAATTCATCAGTATAACATTCACGGGTAATATGAATCGGAACAAAACACAGAAGACATGACCAAGACTGCTGCAAAGAAGGTGGTTTCCTTCTACCATGCTAAAAAACTTCTCTCACCTGCCAGCATTCTATATCTCTATAAAGCCACGATTCGCCCATGCATGAAGTATTGTTACCACATCATGGCTGGTACACAACAACTATCTCACCCTCTTAGACAGGGTCCAAAAATTAGCCTCTAATCTAATAGGTCACACACAGTTACCAAGCTCCAGCTCTTGTCCCATTGCCACAATTTTGCATCCCTGTGCTTGTTTTACAAGTACTTACATGGAATGTGTTCCGACGAACTTGCTGCACTTGTGCCCCTTCAACGTAAATACCCCTCGTCCAACACGACAATCAACAAAATCCCACCCCTTCACTGTTGAGATTCCCAAAGGCCGGAAGTTTTTCTACTTCAATAGCTTCTTTTACCGAACTGCTTTCCGTTGGAATTCTCTCCCTGTTCCCTGTTTTCCGACTGTATAAACATGCAGAAATTTAAATGTAATGTGAACAAATATCTTGCTGCATAACTCCCCACTTAGTATGCCCTTATTTATCTGGCCCCTACTCACAGTAGCCCCTTGCGTCCCAGTGGCAATGTGCCTTGTTTGGGGTGAATATAAGTTGTTTTTTTTAAATTGTCTGCGAATAATTCTCTGGGCGCCATACCAAACAGGGCAGTGAGAGCTGGCTGGGGTGTTTGCTGGCAGTTTCATTCACCTTAGTGAAGCTCTGACTCAGTGTTGCTATTTTCTATCTGCACCGGAAGGAAGTTCCTCAGAAACAGAAATGAACCCCAGTCAAAAATATATCTTCCCACACTCGTCATTTTCTCACCCTGCAAATATATATTAATCACTGACTTACTTTGAAGTATTAAATGGAAAAGAAAGAAACCCAAGCTAAGTGGGTAATAAAAAATAGAAAAAGGAAAGAAATAGAAGGCAGGTAATAAAAATGATAAAAAAGATTGAAACTAATTGAAAGAGTTAACAAGTAAAGAATGTAACCCGATACTAAATTATAAAAAATATTTCATCCCCAAAAAAGATTTACTTAAAGGGAAAGTTTTCCAAATTCATCTCACTTCTCTGTCTTCTTTGGTCTGAAGAGGTTGACATATGTAACCAATAATGTTTGTATAAGTAAAAATTTATACTATATATATATACATATATATATATATCTATATATATATATATATATATATATATAAAGAACAGGAAAATAAATATATAATGTATACCTTTAAATTAGAACCTATCATGAAAGAGTTAGTGCTCGATATACGAGATAGAGCAAGTGTATAAACAACTAAAAGATGAGAATAAAGATTGTAAAATATCAATATTTATTATGTTATCTACTACATTAAATCTTTGAAAGCCATGGCTTAAGGAAGGAAAAACAAATCTCTTTCATTTTAAAAACCTTGTTTTGAACAACTAAGGACGTAATAGATATTGTATTTTTACAATCTTTATTCTCATCTTTTACTTCTCTCTCTCTCTCTCTCTCTTTATATATATATATATATATATATATATATATATATATATATATATATATATATATATATATAGTCTTGAAAGTTTTTCAACCTTTAAAACTACATGAAAAGAAACAAAAAAACTTTTAGTCCCAAGTCCTTCGTTGAAAAATTCCCTTGCTTGTAAGTCAATCAATCTCTTGTAATCACTGTATTAGCTAGCTTCCAAGATTTTACTCTAGTCTTAATATTTTTATGGGAATGATCAGTTATTTACCATGAAAAACTATTTCAGGGATTTATAAACAAAACAGTAGTTTTGCTCGTGGCTCCCCAGCAATGTTGATCAGACACCACCTCCCTTAAAAACAAAAACAAAAACAAAATCGTTCTGAATATCAGATATAGTTTTTTGCTTCAGGTTAATTTTTCTAACCTATTTTGTTATTAAAAATATTTTTATTTACCTGTGTTGTTCCTCTTTGCTCAAGAAAAATGTATTAGTTATTTACAAAACTACTGTATTTTATCGAATTTGGACGAATCCATATATATATATATATATATATATATATATATATATATATATATATATATATATATATATAAGGGAAAAGGAAAAAGGAAAAAGGAAAAACCAAAATTATTTATGTATTCATCAACGTTTCGTCTTAATTTCAAGACATCCTCAGGATGATTGATTTGAAGAAGTAAAATATACGTACAATATTTTAAAATATTTAGTGCGTTTGTGATGTGAAAAGAATGTTTTTGTTCTTTTTTTCGAACGAGCAATAGCCGTTAGAATTCAAAATGTGTAATGCATATATGACATGGAATGTTTTTGTAAACGACACATAGTCGTTAGAATAAAAAATTATTTTATTTCTTCAAATCAATCATCCTGGGGAAGTCTTGAAATAAAGACGAAACGTTGATGAATACATGAATAATATCAAACTGGAAAAATGAAGGAAACAACATTAACATTTTTAAAAATACAGTCAGCTTATGGTAATTTTAATAAGAAAATATTTATTTTTTGCGAAGAAAAAATAACGAAGCAACTGTTAGCAAAAATATTTTTTGTTTCAATGGTTTTTTTTTAACTGGTACAGCTTTTGAATTTGACTGATAGGTTAGGTTAGGTTTTTTTTGTAAGGTTAGGGTGTAAAGGAGCATGTTCTGCAACTTATTTTTTGTCCTATAAGTCAATAATTCCTTCCGGAGACTTAAGCGTCTGTCCTAACTCGATGAAATTCATAATCACTTTAATCAATTTTCTTAACTTGTTGAATTTTACGCTATATTCAATTCGCTATTGACAATTGTCGTCTGCTGCAATCTGATTGGCTAAGCGTTTCGGCGGTTTACATACACTGCCGAAAGATGCTGACAAAACAGCGACTTCAGCACGGGTCGTAAACGACACCAGTACCGTAAAAATAACTAAAGACTATATAAATATTGAAAACCGGCAAAATAGTTTTATTCATATACTGCCGGAAGATGCTGACAAAACGGCGACTTCAGCACGGGTCGTAAACGACACCAGTACCGTAAAAATAACTAAAGACTATATAAATATTGAAAACCGGCAAAATAGTTTTATTCCTACACTGCCGGAAGATGCTGACAAAACGGCGACTTCAGCACGGGTCGTAAACGACACCAGTACCGTAAAAATAACTAAAGACTATATAAATATTGAAAACCGGCAAAATAGTTTTATTCATACACTGCCGGAAGATGCTGACAAAAGGACGACTTCAGCACGGGTCGTAAACGACACCAGTACCGTAAAAATAACTAAAGACTATATAAATATTGAAAACCGGCAAAATAGTTTTATTCATACACTGCCGGAAGATGCTGACAAAACGGCTACTTCAGCACGGGTCGTAAACGACACCAGTACCGTAAAAATAACTAAAGACTATATAAATATTGAAAACCGGCAAAATAGTTTTATTCATACACTGCCGGAAGATGCTGACAAAACGGCGACTTCAGCACGGGTCGTAAACGACACCAGTACCGTAAAAATAACTAAAGACTATATAAATATTGAAAACCGGCAAAATAGTTTTATTCATACACTGCCGGAAGATGCTGACAAAACGGCGACTTCAGCACGGGTCGTAAACGACACCAGAACCGTAAAAATAACTAAAGACTATATAAATATTGAAAACCGGCAAAATAGTTTTATTCATACACTGCCGGAAGATGCTGACAAAACGGCGACTTCAGCACGGGTCGTAAACGACACCAGTACCGTAAAAATAACTAAAGACTATATAAATATTGAAAACCGGCAAAATAGTTTTATTCATACACATCCGGAAGATGCTGACAAAACGGCGACTTCAGCACGGGTCGTAAACGACACCAGTACCGTAAAAATAACTAAAGACTATATAAATATTGAAAACCGGCAAAGTAGTTTTATTCATATACTGCCGGAAGATGCTGACAAAACGGCGACTTCAGCACGGGTCGTAAACGACACCAGTACCGTAAAAATAACGAAAGACTATATAAATATTGAAAACCGGCAAAATAGTTTTATTCATACACTGCCGGAAGATGCTGACAAAACGGCGACTTCAGCACGGGTCGTAAACGACACCAGTACCGTAAAAATAACTAAAGACTATATAAATATTGAAAACCGGCAAAATAGTTTTATTCATACACTGCCGGAAGATGCTGACAAAACGGCGACTTCAGCACGGGTCGTAAACGACACCAGTACCGTAAAAATAACTAAAGACTATATAAATATTGAAAACCGGCAAAATAGTTTTATTCATACACTGCCGGAAGATGCTGACAAAACGGCGACTTCAGCACGGGTCGTAAACGACACCAGTACCGTAAAAATAACTAAAGACTATATAAATATTGAAAACCGGCAAAATAGTTTTATTCATACACTGCCGGAAGATGCTGACAAAACGGCGACTTCAGCACGGGTCGTAAACGACACCAGTACCGTAAAAATAACTAAAGACTATATACATATTGAAAACCGGCAAAATAGTTTTATTCATACACTGCCAGAAGATGCTGACAAAACGGCGACTTCAGCACGGGTCGTAAACGACACCAGTACCGTAAAAATAACTAAAGACTATATAAATATTGAAAACCGGCAAAATAGTTTTATTCATACACTGCCGGAAGATGCTGACAAAACGGCGACTTCAGCACGGGTCGTAAACGATACCAGTACCGTAAAAATAACTAAAGACTATATAAATATTGAAAACCGGCAAAATAGTTTTATTCATACACTGCCGGAAGATGCTGACAAAACGGTGACTTCAGCACGGGTCGTAAACGACACCAGTACCGTAAAAATAACTAAAGACTATATAAATATTGAAAACCGGCAAAATAGTTTTATTCATACACTGCCGAAAGATGCTGACAAAACGACGACTTCAGCACGGGTCGTAAACGACACCAGTACCGTAAAAATAACTAAAGACTATATAAATATTGAAAACCGGCAAAATAGTTTTATTCATACACTGCCGGAAGATGCTGACAAAACGGCGACTTCAGCACGAGTCGTAAACGACACCAGTACCGTAAAAATAACTAAAGACTATATAAATATTGAAAACCGGCAAAATAGTTTTATTCATACACTGCCGGAAGATGCTGACAAAACGGCGACTTCAGCACGGGTCGTAAACGACACCAGTACCGTAAAAATAACTAAAGACTATATAAATATTGAAAACCGGCAAAATAGTTTTATTCATACACTGCCGGAAGATGCTGACAAAACGGCGACTTCAGCACGGGTCGTAAACGACACCAGTACCGTAAAAATAACTAAAGACTATATAAATATTGAAAACCGGCAAAATAGTTTTATTCATACACTGCCGGAAGATGCTGACAAAACGGCGACTTCAGCACGGGTCGTTAACGACACCAGTACCGTAAAAATAACTAAAGACTATATAAATATTGAAAACCGGCAAAATAGTTTTATTCATACACTGCCGGAAGATGCTGACAAAACGGCGACTTCAGCACGGGTCGTAAACGACACCTGTACAGTAAAAATAACAAAACACTATATAAATATTGAAAACCGGCAAAATAGTTTTATTCATACACTGCCGGAAGATGCTGACAAAACGGCGACTTCAGCACGGGTCGTAAACGACACCAGTACCGTTAAAAAAACCAAAGACTATATAAATATTGAAAACCGGCAAAATAGTTTTATTCATACACTGCCGGATAATGCTGACAAAACGGCGACTTCAGCACGGGTCGTAAACGACACCAGTACCGTAAAAATAACTAAAGACTATATAAATATTGAAAACCGGCAAAATAGTTTTATTCATATACTGCCGGAAGATGCTGACAAAACGGCGACTTCAGCACGGGTCGTAAACGACACCAGTACCGTAAAAATAACTGAAGACTATATAAATATTGAAAACCGGCAAAATAGTTTTATTCATACACTGCCGGAAGATGCTGACAAAACGGCGACTTCAGCACGGGTCGTAAACGACACCAGTACCGTAAAAATAACTAAAGACTATATAAATATTGAAAACCGGCAAAATAGTTTTATTCATATACTGCCGGAAGATGCTGACAAAACGGCGACTTCAGCACGGGTCGTAAACGACACCAGTACCGTAAAAATAACTAAAGACTATATAAATATTGAAAACTGGCAAAATAGTTTTATTCATACCTTGTCGGCAAATGCTGACAAAACGGCGACTTCAGCACGGGTCGTAAACGACACCAGTACCGTAAAAATAACTAAAGACTATATAAATATTGAAAACCGGCAAAATAGTTTTATTCATATACTGCCGGAAGATGCTGACAAAACGGCGACTTCAGCACGGGTCGTTAACGACACCAGTACCGTAAAAATAACTAAAGACTATATAAATATTGAAAACCGGCAAAATAGTTTTATTCATATACTGCCGGAAGATGCTGACAAAACGGCGACTTCAGCACGGGTCGTAAACGACACCAGTACCGTAAAAATAACTAAAGACTATATAAATATTGAAAACCGGCAAAATAGTTTTATTCATACACTGCCGGAAGATGCTGACAAAACGGCGACTTCAGCACGGGTCGTAAACGACACCAGTACCGTAAAAATAACTAAAGACTATGTAAATATTGAAAACCGGCAAAATAGTTTTATTCATATACTGCCGGAAGATGCTGACAAAACGGCGACTTCAGCACGGGTCGTAAACGACACCAGTACCGTAAAAATAACTAAAGACTATATAAATATTGAAAACCGGCAAAATAGTTTTATTCATACCTTGTCGGCAAATGCTGACAAAACGGCGACTTCAGCACGGGTCGTAAACGACACCAGTACCGTAAAAATAACTAAAGACTATATAAATATTGAAAACCGGCAAAATAGTTTTATTCATATACTGCCGGAAGATGCTGACAAAACGGCGACTTCAGCACGGGTCGTTAACGACACTAGTACCGTAAAAATAACTAAAGACTATATAAATATTGAAAACCGGCAAAATAGTTTTATTCATACCTTGTCGGCAAATGCTGACAAAACGGAGACTTCAGCACGGGTCGTAAACGACACCAGTACCGTAAAAATAACTAAAGACTATATAAATATTGAAAACCGGCAAAATAGTTTTATTCATACACTGCCGGAAGATGCTGACAAAACGGCGACTTCAGCACGGGTCGTAAACGACACCAGTACCGTAAAAATAACTAAAGACTATATAAATATTGAAAACCGGCAAAATAGTTTTATTCATACACTGCCGGAAGATGCTGACAAAACGGCGACTTCAGCACGGGTCGTAAACGACACCAGTACCGTAAAAATAACTAAAGACTATATAAATATTGAAAACCGGCAAAATAGTTTTATTCATACACTGCCGGAAGATGCTGACAAAACGGCGACTTCAGCACGGGTCGTAAACGCCACCAGTACCGTCAAAATAACTAAAGACTATATAAATATTGAAAACCGGCAAAATAGTTTTATTCATACACTGCCGGAAGATGCTGACAAAACGGCGACTTCAGCACGGGTCGTAAACGATACCAGTACCGTAATAATTACTAAAGACTATATAAATATTGAAAACCGGCAAAATAGTTTTATTCATACACTGCCGGAAGATGCTGACAAAACGGCGACTTCAGCACGGGTCGTGAACGACACCAGTACCGTAAAAATAACTAAAGACTATATAAATATTGAAAACCGGCAAAATAGTTTTATTCATACACTGCCGAAAGATGCTGACAAAACGACGACTTCAGCACGGGTCGTAAACGACACAAGTACCGTAAAAATAACTAAAGACTATATAAATATTGAAAACCGGCAAAATAGTTTTATTCATACACTGCGGGAAGATGCTGACAAAACGGCGACTTCAGCACGGGTCGTAAACGACACCAGTACCGTAAAATAACTAAAGACTATATAAATATTGAAAACCGGCAAAATAGTTTTATTCATACACTGCCGGAAGATGCTGACAAAACGGCGACTTCAGCACGGGTCGTAAACGACACCAGTACCGTAAAAATAACTAAAGACTATATAAATATTGAAAACCGGCAAAATAGTTTTATTCATACACTGCCGGAAGATGCTGACAAAACGGCGACTTCAGCACGGGTCGTAAACGACACCAGTACCGTAAAAATAACTAAAGACTATATAAATATTGAAAACCGGCAAAATAGTTTTATTCATACACTGCCGGAAGATGCTGAAAAAACGGCGACTTCAGCACGGGTCGTAAACGACACCAGTACCGTAAAAATAACTAAAGACTATATAAATATTGAAAACCGGCAAAATAGTTTTATTCATACCTTGTCGGACAATGCTGACAAAACGGCGACTTCAGCACGGGTCGTAAACGTCACCAGTACCGTAAAAAGAAGTAAAGACTATATAAATATTGAAAACCGGCAAAATAGTTTTATTCATACACTGCCGGAAGATGCTGACAAAACGGCGACTTCAGCACGGGTCGTAAACGACACCAGTACCGTAAAAATAACTAAAGACTATATAAATTTTGAAAACCGGCAAAATAGTTTTATTCATACACTGCCGGAAGATGCTGACAAAACGGCGACTTCAGCACGGGTCGTAAACGACACCAGTACCGTAAAAATAACTAAAAACTATATAAATATTGAAAACCGGCAAAATAGTTTTATTCATACACTGCCGGAAGATGCTGACAAAACGGCGACTTCAGCACGGGTCGTAAACGACACCAGTACCGTAAAAATAACTAAAGACTATATAAATATTGAAAACCGGCAAAATAGTTTTATTCATACACTGCCGGAAGATGCTGACAAAACGGCGACTTCAGCACGGGTCGTAAACGACACCAGTACCGTAAAAATAACTAAAGACTATATAAATATTGAAAACCGGCAAAATAGTTTTATTCATACACTGCCGGAAGATGCTGACAAAACGGCGACTTCAGCACGGGTCGTAAACGACACCAGTACCGTAAAAATAACTCAAGACTATATAAATATTGAAAACCGGCAAAATAGTTTTATTCATACACTGCCGGAAGATGCTGACAAAACGGCGACTTCAGCACGGGTCGTAAACGATACCAGTACCGTAATAATTACTAAAGACTATATAAATATTGAAAACCGGTAAAATAGTTTTATTCATACACTGCCGGCAGATGCTTACAAAACGGCGACTTCAGCACGGGTCGTAAACGACACCAGTACCGTAAAAATAACTAAAGACTATATAAATATTGAAAACCGGCAAAATAGTTTTATTCATACACTGCCGAAAGATTCTGACAAAACGACGACTTCAGCACGGGTCGTAAACGACACCAGTACCGTAAAAATAACTAAAGACTATATAAATATTGAAAATCGGCAAAATAGTTTTATTCATACACTGCCGGAAGATGCTGACAAAACGGCGACTTCAGCACGGGTCGTAAACGACACCAGTACCGTAAAAATAACTAAAGACTATATAAATATTGAAAACCGGCAAAATAGTTTTATTCATACACTGCCGGAAGATGCTGACAAAACGCCGACTTCAGCACGGGTCGTAAACGACACCAGTACCGTAAAAATAACTAAAGACTATATAAATATTGAAAACCGGCAAAATAGTTTTATTCATACACTGCCGGAAGATGCTGACAAAACGGCGACTTCAGCACGGGTCGTAAACGATACCAGTACCGTAATAATTACTAAAGACTATATAAATATTGAAAACCGGCAAAATAGTTTTATTCATACACTGCCGGAAGATGCTGACAAAACGGCGACTTCAGCACGGGTCGTGAACGACACCAGTACCGTAAAAATAACTAAAGACTATATAAATATTGAAAACCGGCAAAATTGTTTTATTCATACACTGCCGAAAGATGCTGACAAAACGACGATTCAGCACGGGTCGTAAACGACACAAGTACCGTAAAAATAACTAAAGACTATATAAATATTGAAAACCGGCAAAATAGTTTTATTCATACACTGCGGGAAGATGCTGACAAAACGGCGACTTCAGCACGGGTCGTAAACGACACCAGTACCGTAAAATAACTAAAGACTATATAAATATTGAAAACCGGCAAAATAGTTTTATTCATACACTGCCGGAAGATGCTGACAAAACGGCGACTTCAGCACGGGTCGTAAACGACACCAGTACCGTAAAAATAACTAAAGACTATATAAATATTGAAAACCGGCAAAATAGTTTTATTCATACACTGCCGGAAGATGCTGACAAAACGGCGACTTCAGCACGGGTCGTAAACGACACCAGTACCGTAAAAATAACTAAAGACTATATAAATATTGAAAACCGGCAAAATAGTTTTATTCATACACTGCCGGAAGATGCTGAAAAAACGGCGACTTCAGCACGGGTCGTAAACGACACCAGTACCGTAAAAATAACTAAAGACTATATAAATATTGAAAACCGGCAAAATAGTTTTATTCATACCTTGTCGGACAATGCTGACAAAACGGCGACTTCAGCACGGGTCGTAAACGTCACCAGTACCGTAAAAAGAAGTAAAGACTATATAAATATTGAAAACCGGCAAAATAGTTTTATTCATACACTGCCGGAAGATGCTGACAAAACGGCGACTTCAGCACGGGTCGTAAACGACACCAGTACCGTAAAAATAACTAAAGACTATATAAATTTTGAAAACCGGCAAAATAGTTTTATTCATACACTGCCGGAAGATGCTGACAAAACGGCGACTTCAGCACGGGTCGTAAACGACACCAGTACCGTAAAAATAACTAAAAACTATATAAATATTGAAAACCGGCAAAATAGTTTTATTCATACACTGCCGGAAGATGCTGACAAAACGGCGACTTCAGCACGGGTCGTAAACGACACCAGTACCGTAAAAATAACTAAAGACTATATAAATATTGAAAACCGGCAAAATAGTTTTATTCATACACTGCCGGAAGATGCTGACAAAACGGCGACTTCAGCACGGGTCGTAAACGACACCAGTACCGTAAAAATAACTAAAGACTATATAAATATTGAAAACCGGCAAAATAGTTTTATTCATACACTGCCGGAAGATGCTGACAAAACGGCGACTTCAGCACGGGTCGTAAACGACACCAGTACCGTAAAAATAACTAAAGACTATATAAATATTGAAAACCGGCAAAATAGTTTTATTCATACACTGCCGGAAGATGCTGACAAAACGGCGACTTCAGCACGGGTCGTAAACGATACCAGTACCGTAATAATTACTAAAGACTATATAAATATTGAAAACCGGCAAAATAGTTTTATTCATACACTGCCGGAAGATGCTGACAAAACGGCGACTTCAGCACGGGTCGTAAACGACACCAGTACCGTAAAAATAACTAAAGACTATATAAATATTGAAAACCGGCAAAATAGTTTTATTCATACACTGCCGAAAGATTCTGACAAAACGACGACTTCAGCACGGGTCGTAAACGACACCAGTACCGTAAAAATAACTAAAGACTATATAAATATTGAAAATCGGCAAAATAGTTTTATTCATACACTGCCGGAAGATGCTGACAAAACGGCGACTTCAGCACGGGTCGTAAACGACACCAGTACCGTAAAAATAACTAAAGACTATATAAATATTGAAAACCGGCAAAATAGTTTTATTCATACACTGCCGGAAGATGCTGACAAAACGCCGACTTCAGCACGGGCCGTAAACGACACCAGTACCGTAAAAATAACTAAAGACTATATAAATATTGAAAACCGGCAAAATAGTTTTATTCATACACTGCCGGAAGATGCTGACAAAACGGCGACTTCAGCACGGGTCGTAAACGACACCAGTACCGTAAAAATAACTAAAGACTATATAAATATTGAAAACCGGCAAAATAGTTTTATTCATACACTGCCGGAAGATGCTGACAAAACGGCGACTTCAGCACGGGTCGTAAACGACACCAGTACCGTAAAAATAACTAAAGACTATATAAATATTGAAAACCGGCAAAATAGTTTTATTCATACACTGCCGGAAGATGCTGACAAAACGGCGACTTCAGCACGGGTCGTAAACGACACCAGTACCGTAAAAATAACTAAAGACTATATAAATATTGAAAACCGGAAAAATAGTTTTATTCATACACTGCCGGAAGATGCTGACAAAACGGCGACTTCAGCACGGGTCGTAAACGACACCAGTACCGTAAAAATAACTAAAGACTATATAAATATTGAAAACCGGCAAAATAGTTTTATTCATACACTGCCGGAAGATGCTGACAAAACGGCGACTTCAGCACGGGTCGTAAACGATACCAGTACTGTAATAATTACTAAAGACTATATAAATATTGACAACCGGCAAAATAGTTTTATTCATACACTGCCGGAAGATGCTGACAAAACGGCGACTTCAGCACGGGTCGTAAACGACACCAGTACCGTAAAAATAACTAAAGACTATATAAATATTGAAAACCGGCAAAATAGTTTTATTCATACACTGCCGAAAGATGCTGACAAAACGACGACTTCAGCACGGGTCGTAAACGACACCAGTACCGTAAAAATAACTAAAGACTATATAAATATTGAAAATCGGCAAAATAGTTTTATTCATACACTGTCGGAAGATGCTGACAAAACGGCGACTTCAGCACGGGTCGTAAACGACACCAGTACCGTAAAAATAACTAAAGACTATATAAATATTGAAAACCGGCAAAATAGTTTTATTCATACACTGCCGGAAGATGCTGACAAAACGGCGACTTCAGCACGGGTCGTAAACGACACCAGTACCGTAAAAATAACTAAAGACTATATAAATATTGAAAACCGGCAAAATAGTTTTATTCATACACTGCCGAAAGATGCTGACCAAACGGCGACTTCAGCACGGGTTGTAAACGACACCAGTACCGTAAAAATAACTAAAGACTATATAAATATTGAAAACCGGCAAAATAGTTTTATTCATACACTGCCGGAAGATGCTGACAAAACGGCGACTTCAGCACGGGTCGTAAACGACACCAGTACCGTAAAAATAACTAAAGACTATATAAATATTGAAAACCAGCAAAATAGTTTTATTCATACACTGCCGGAAGATGCTGACAAAACGGCGACTTCAGCACGGGTCGTAAACGACACCAGTACCTTAAAAATAACTAAAGACTATATAAATATTGAAAACCGGCAAAATAGTTTTATTCATACACTGCCGGAAGATGCTGACAAAACGGCGACTTCAGCACGGGTCGTAAACGACACCAGTACCGTAAAAATAACTAAAGACTATATAAATATTGAAAACCGGCAAAATAGTTTTATTCATACACTGCCGGAAGATGCTGACAAAACGGCGACTTCAGCACGGGTCGTAAACGACACCAGTACCGTAAAAATAACTAAAGACTATATAAATATTGAAAACCGGCAAAATAGTTTTATTCATACACTGCCGGAAGATGCTGACAAAACGGCGACTTCAGCACGGGTCGTAAACGACACCAGTACCGTAAAAATAACTAAAGACTATATAAATATTGAAAACCGGCAAAATAGTTTTATTCATACACTGCCGGAAGATGCTGACAAAACGGCGACTTCAGCACGGGTCGTAAACGACACCAGTACCGTAAAAATAACTAAAGACTATATAAATATTGAAAACCGGCAAAATAGTTTTATTCATACACTGCCGGAAGATGCTGACAAAACGGCGACTTCAGCACGGGTCGTAAACGACACCAGTACCGTAAAAATAACTAAAGACTATATAAATATTGAAAACCGGCAAAATAGTTTTATTCATACACTGCCGGAAGATGCTAGCAAAACGGCGACTTCAGCACGGGTCGTAAACGACACCAGTACCGTAAAAATAACTAAAGACTATATAAATATTGAAAACCGGCAAAATAGTTTTATTCATACACTGCCGGAAGATGCTGACAAAACGGCGACTTCAGCACGGGTCGTAAACGACACCAGTACTGTAAAAATAACTAAAGACTATATAAATATTGAAAACCGGCAAAATAGTTTTATTCATACACTGCCGGAAGATGCTGACAAAACGGCGACTTCAGCACGGGTCGTAAACGACACCAGTACCGTAAAAATAACTAAAGACTATATAAATATTGAAAACCGGCAAAATAGTTTTATTCATACACTGCCGGAAGATGCTGACAAAACGGCGACTTCAGCACGGGTCGTAAACGACACCAGTACCGTTAAAATAACTAAAGACTATATAAATATTGAAAACCGGCAAAATAGTTTTATTCATACACTGCCGGAAGATGCTGACAAAACGGCGACTTCAGCACGGGTCGTAAACGACACCAGTACCGTAAAAATAACTAAAGACTATATAAATATTGAAAACCGGCAAAATAGTTTTATTCATACACTGCCGGAAGATGCTGACAAAACGGCGACTTCAGCACGGGTCGTAAACGACACCAGTACCGTAAAAATAACTAAAGACTATATAAATATTGAAAACCGGCAAAATAGTTTTATTCATACACTGCCGGAAGATGCTGACAAAACGGCGACTTCAGCACGGGTCGTAAACGACACCAGTACCGTAAAAATAACTAAAGACTATATAAATATTGAAAACCGGCAAAATAGTTTTATTCATACACTGCCGGAAGATGCTGACAAAACGGCGACTTCAGCACGGGTCGTAAACGATACCAGTACCGTAATAATTACTAAAGACTATATAAATATTGACAACCGGAAAAATAGTTTTATTCATACACTGCCGGAAGATGCTGACAAAACGGCGACTTCAGCACGGGTCGTAAACGACACCAGTACCGTAAAAATAACTAAAGACTACACAAATATTGAAAACCGGCAAAATAGTTTTATTCATACACTGCCGAAAGATGCTGACAAAACGACGACTTCAGCACGGGTCGTAAACGACACCAGTACCGTAAAAATAACTAAAGACTATATAAATATTGAAAATCGGCAAAATAGTTTTATTCATACACTGCCGGAAGATGCTGACAAAACGGCGACTTCAGCACGGGTCGTAAACGACACCAGTACCGTAAAAATAACTAAAGACTATATAAATATGGAAAACCGGCAAAATAGTTTTATTCATACACTGCCGGAAGATGCTGACAAAACGGCGACTTCAGCACGGGTCGTAAACGACACCAGTACCGTAAAAATAACTAAAGACTATATAAATATTGAAAACCGGCAAAATAGTTTTATTCATACACTGCCGGAAGATGCTGACAAAACGGCGACTTCAGCACGGGTCGTAAACGACACCAGTACCGTAAAAATAACTAAAGACTATATAAATATTGAAAACCGGCAAAATAGTTTTATTCATACACTGCCGGAAGATGCTGACAAAACGGCGACTTCAGCACGGGTCGTAAACGACACCAGTACCGTAAAAATAACTAAAGACTATATAAATATTGAAAACCGGCAAAATAGTTTTATTCATACACTGCCGGAAGATGCTGACAAAACGGCGACTTCAGCACGGGTCGTAAACGACACCAGTACCGTAAAAATAACTAAAGACTATATAAATATTGAAAACCGGCAAAATAGTTTTATTCATACACTGCCGGAAGATGCTGACAAAACGGCGACTTCAGCACGGGTCGTAAACGACACCAGTACCGTAAAAATAACTAAAGACTATATAAATATTGAAAACCGGCAAAATAGTTTTATTCATACACTGCCGGAAGATGCTGACAAAACGGCGACTTCAGCACGGGTCGTAAACGACACCAGTACCGTAAAAATAACTAAAGACTATATAAATATTGAAAACCGGCAAAATAGTTTTATTCATACACTGCCGGAAGATGCTAGCAAAACGGCGACTTCAGCACGAGTCGTAAACGACACCAGTACCGTAAAAATAACTAAAGACTATATAAATATTGAAAACCGGCAAAATAGTTTTATTCATACACTGCCGGAAGATGCTGACAAAACGGCGACTTCAGCACGGGTCGTAAACGACACCAGTACCGTAAAAATAACTAAAGACTATATAAATATTGAAAACCGGCAAAATAGTTTTATTCATACACTGCCGGAAGATGCTGACAAAACGGCGACTTCAGCACGGGTCGTAAACGATACCAGTACCGTAATAATAACTAAAGACTATATAAATATTGAAAACCGGCAAAATAGTTTTATTCATACACTGCCGGAAGATGCTGACAAAACGGCGACTTCAGCACGGGTCGTAAACGACACCAGTACCGTAAAAATAACTAAAGACTATATAAATATTGAAAACCGGCAAAATAGTTTTATTCATACACTGCCAAAAGATGCTGACAAAACGGCGACTTCAGCACGGGTCGTAAACGACACCAGTACCGTAAAAATAACTAAAGACTATATAAATATTGAAAACCGGCAAAATAGTTTTATTCATACACTGCCGAAAGATGCTGACAAAACGGCGACTTCAGCACGGGTCGTAAACGACACCAGTACCGTAAAAATAACTAAAGACTATATAAATATTGAAAACCGGCAAAATAGTTTTATTCATACCTTGTCGGCAAATGCTGACAAAACGGCGACTTCAGCATGGGTCGTAAACGACACCAGTACCGTAAAAATAACTAAAGACTATATATAAATATTGAAAACCGGCAAAATAGTTTTATTCATACCTTGTCGGCAAATGCTGACAAAACGGCGACTTCAGCACGGGTCGTAAACGACACCAGTACCGTAAAAGTAACTAAAGACTATATAAATATTGAAAACCGGCAAAATAGTTTTATTCATACCTTGTCGGCAAATGCTGACAAAACGGCGACTTCAGCATGGGTCGTAAACGACACCAGTACCGTAAAAATAACTAAAGACTATATAAATATTGAAAACCGGCAAAATAGTTTTATTCATACCTTGTCGGCAAATGCTGACAAAACGGCGACTTCAGCATGGGTCGTAAACGACACCAGTACCGTAAAAATAACTAAAGACTATATATAAATATTGAAAACCGGCAAAATAGTTTTATTCATATACTGCCGGAAGATGCTGACAAAACGGCGACTTCAGCACGGGTCGTAAACGACACCAGTACCGTAAAAATAACTAAAGACTATATAAATATTGAAAACCGGCAAAATAGTTTTATTCATACACTGCCGGACGATGCTGACAAAACGGCGACTTCAGCACGGGTCGTAAACGACACCAGTACCGTAAAAATAACTAAAGACTATATAAATATTGAAAACCGGCAAAATAGTTTTATTCATATACTGCCGGAAGATGCTGACAAAACGGCGACTTCAGCACGGGTCGTAAACGACACCAGTACCGTAAAAATAACTAAAGACTATATTAATATTGAAAACCGGCAAAATAGTTTTATTCATACACTGCCGGAAGATGCTGACAAAACGGCGACTTCAGCACGGGTCGTAAACGACACCAGTACCGTAAAAATAACTAAAGACTATATAAATATTGAAAACCGGCAAAATAGTTTTATTCATACACTGCCGGAAGATGCTGACAAAACGGCGACTTCAGCACGGGTCGTAAACGACACCAGTACCGTAAAAATAACTAAAGACTATATAAATATTGAAAACCGGCAAAATAGTTTTATTCATACCTTGTCGGCAAATGCTGACAAAACGGCGACTTCAGCATGGGTCGTAAACGACACCAGTACCGTAAAAATAACTAAATACTATATATAAATATTGAAAACCGGCAAAATAGTTTTATTCATACCTTGTCGGCAAATGCTGACAAAACGGCGACTTCAGCATGGGTCGTAAACGACACCAGTACCGTAAAAATAACTAAAGACTATATAAATATTGAAAACCGGCAAAATAGTTTTATTCATACCTTGTCGGCAAATGCTGACAAAACGGCGACTTCAGCATGGGTCGTAAACGACACCAGTACCGTAAAAATAACTAAAGACTATATAAATATTGAAAACCGGCAAAATAGTTTTATTCATACCTTGTCGGCAAATGCTGACAAAACGGCGACTTCAGCATGGGTCGTAAACGACACCAGTACCGTAAAAATAACTAAAGACTATATATAAATATTGAAAACTGGCAAAATAGTTTTATTCATATACTGCCGGAAGATGCTGACAAAACGGCGACTTCAGAACGGGTCGTAAACGACACCAGTACCGTAAAAATAACTAAAGACTATATAAATATTGAAAACCGGCAAAATAGTTTTATTCATACACTGCCGGAAGATGCTGACAAAACGGCGACTTCAGCACGGGTCGTAAACGACACCAGTACCGTAAAAATAACTAAAGACTATATAAATATTGAAAACCGGCAAAATAGTTTTATTCATACACTGCCGGAAGATGCTGACAAAACGGCGACTTCAGCACGGGTCGTAAACGACACCAGTACCGTAAAAATAACTAAAGACTATATAAATATTGAAAACCGGCAAAATAGTTTTATTCATACCTTGTCGGCAAATGCTGACAAAACGGCGACTTCAGCATGGGTCGTAAACGACACCAGTACCGTAAAAATAACTAAAGACTATATATAAATATTGAAAACCGGCAAAATAGTTTTATTCATACCTTGTCGGCAAATGCTGACAAAACGGCGACTTCAGCATGGGTCGTAAACGACACCAGTACCGTAAAAATAACTAAAGACTATATAAATATTGAAAACCGGCAAAATAGTTTTATTCATACCTTGTCGGCAAATGCTGACAAAACGGCGACTTCAGCATGGGTCGTAAACGACACCAGTACCGTAAAAATAACTAAAGACTATATAAATATTGAAAACCGGCAAAATAGTTTTATTCATACCTTGTCGGCAAATGCTGACAAAACGGCGACTTCAGCATGGGTCGTAAACGACACCAGTACCGTAAAAATAACTAAAGACTATATATAAATATTGAAAACCGGCAAAATAGTTTTATTCATATACTTCCGGAAGATGCTGACGAAACGGCGACTTCGGCACGGGTCGTAAACGACACCAGTACCGTAAAAATAACTAAAGACTATATAAATATTGAAAACCGGCAAAATAGTTTTATTCATACACTGCCGGAAGATGCTGACAAAACGGCGACTTCAGCACGGGTCGTAAACGACACCAGTACCGTAAAAATAACTAAAGACTATATAAATATTGAAAACCGGCAAAATAGTTTTATTCATACACTGCCGGAAGATGCTGACAAAACGGCGACTTCAGCACTGGTCGTAAACGACACCAGTACCGTAAAAATAACTAAAGACTATATAAATATTGAAAACCGGCAAAATAGTTTTATTCATACCTTGTCGGCAAATGCTGACAAAACGGCGACTTCAGCATGGGTCGTAAACGACACCAGTACCGTAAAAATAACTAAAGACTATATAAATATTGAAAACCGGCAAAATAGTTTTATTCATACCTTGTCGGCAAATGCTGACAAAACGGCGACTTCAGCATGGGTCGTAAACGACACCAGTACCGTAAAAATAACTAAAGACTATATATAAATATTGAAAACTGGCAAAATAGTTTTATTCATATACTGCCGGAAGATGCTGACAAAACGGCGACTTCAGAACGGGTCGTAAACGACACCAGTACCGTAAAAATAACTAAAGACTATATAAATATTGAAAACCGGCAAAATAGTTTTATTCATACACTGCCGGAAGATGCTGACAAAACGGCGACTTCAGCACGGGTCGTAAACGACACCAGTACCGTAAAAATAACTAAAGACTATATAAATATTGAAAACCGGCAAAATAGTTTTATTCATACACTGCCGGAAGATGCTGACAAAACGGCGACTTCAGCACGGGTCGTAAACGACACCAGTACCGTAAAAATAACTAAAGACTATATAAATATTGAAAACCGGCAAAATAGTTTTATTCATACCTTGTCGGCAAATGCTGACAAAACGGCGACTTCAGCATGGGTCGTAAACGACACCAGTACCGTAAAAATAACTAAAGACTATATATAAATATTGAAAACCGGCAAAATAGTTTTATTCATACCTTGTCGGCAAATGCTGACAAAACGGCGACTTCAGCATGGGTCGTAAACGACACCAGTACCGTAAAAATAACTAAAGACTATATAAATATTGAAAACCGGCAAAATAGTTTTATTCATACCTTGTCGGCAAATGCTGACAAAACGGCGACTTCAGCATGGGTCGTAAACGACACCAGTACCGTAAAAATAACTAAAGACTATATAAATATTGAAAACCGGCAAAATAGTTTTATTCATACCTTGTCGGCAAATGCTGACAAAACGGCGACTTCAGCATGGGTCGTAAACGACACCAGTACCGTAAAAATAACTAAAGACTATATATAAATATTGAAAACCGGCAAAATAGTTTTATTCATATACTTCCGGAAGATGCTGACGAAACGGCGACTTCGGCACGGGTCGTAAACGACACCAGTACCGTAAAAATAACTAAAGACTATATAAATATTGAAAACCGGCAAAATAGTTTTATTCATACACTGCCGGAAGATGCTGACAAAACGGCGACTTCAGCACGGGTCGTAAACGACACCAGTACCGTAAAAATAACTAAAGACTATATAAATATTGAAAACCGGCAAAATAGTTTTATTCATACACTGCCGGAAGATGCTGACAAAACGGCGACTTCAGCACTGGTCGTAAACGACACCAGTACCGTAAAAATAACTAAAGACTATATAAATATTGAAAACCGGCAAAATAGTTTTATTCATACACTGCCGGAAGATGCTGACAAAACGGCGACTTCAGCACGGGTCGTAAACGACACCAGTACCGTAAAAATAACTAAAGACTATATAAATATTGAAAACCGGCAAAATAGTTTTATTCATACCTTGTCGGCAAATGCTGACAAAACGGCGACTTCAGCATGGGTCGTAAACGACACCAGTACCGTAAAAATAACTAAAGACTATATATAAATATTGAAAACCGGCAAAATAGTTTTATTCATACCTTGTCGGCAAATGCTGACAAAACGGCGACTTCAGCATGGGTCGTAAACGACACCAGTACCGTAAAAATAACTAAAGACTATATAAATATTGAAAACCGGCAAAATAGTTTTATTCATACCTTGTCGGCAAATGCTGACAAAACGGCGACTTCAGCATGGGTCGTAAACGACACCAGTACCGTAAAAATAACTAAAGACTATATATAAATATTGAAAACCGGCAAAATAGTTTTATTCATACCTTGTCGGCAAATGCTGACAAAACGGCGACTTCAGCATGGGTCGTAAACGACACCAGTACCGTAAAAATAACTAAAGACTATATATAAATATTGAAAACCGGCAAAATAGTTTTATTCATATACTGCCGGAAGATGCTGACAAAACGGCGACTTCAGCACGGGTCGTAAACGACACCAGTACCGTAAAAATAACTAAAGACTATATAAATATTGAAAACCGGCAAAATAGTTTTATTCATACACTGCCGGAAGATGCTGACAAAACGGCGACTTCAGCACGGGTCGTAAACGACACCAGTACCGTAAAAATAACTAAAGACTATATAAATATTGAAAACCGGCAAAATAGTTTTATTCATACACTGCCGGAAGATGCTGACAAAACGGCGACTTCAGCACGGGTCGTAAACGACACCAGTACCGTAAAAATAACTAAAGACTATATAAATATTGAAAACCGGCAAAATAGTTTTATTCATACACTGCCGAAAGATGCTGACAAAACGGCGACTTCAGCACGGGTCGTAAACGACACCAGTACCGTAAAAATAACTAAAGACTATATAAATATTGAAAACCGGCAAAATAGTTTTATTCATATACTGCCGGAAGATGCTGACAAAACGGCGACTTCAGCACGGGTCGTAAACGACACCAGTACCGTAAAAATAACTAAAGACTATATAAATATTGAAAATCGGCAAAATAGTTTTATTCATATACTGCCGGAAGATGCTGACAAAACGGCGACTTCAGCACGGGTCGTAAACGACACCAGTACCGTAAAAATAACTAAAGACTATATAAATATTGAAAACCGGCAAAATAGTTTTATTCATACCTTGTCGGCAAATGCTGACAAAACGGCGACTTCAGCACGGGTCGTAAACGACACCAGTACCGTAAAAATAACTAAAGACTATATAAATATTGAAAACCGGCAAAATAGTTTTATTCATATACTGCCGGAAGATGCTGACAAAACGGTTACTTCAGCACGGGTCGTAAACGACACCAGTACCGTAAAAATAACTAAAGACTATATAAATATTGAAAACCGGCAAAATAGTTTTATTCATATACTGCCGGAAGATGCTGACAAAACGGCGACTTCAGCACGGGTCGTAAACGACACCAGTACCGTAACAATAACTAAAGACTATATAAATATTGAAAATCGGCAAAATAGTTTTATTCATATACTGCCGGAAGATGCTGACAAAACGGCGACTTCAGCACGGGTCGTAAACGACACCAGTACCGTAAAAATAACTAAAGACTATATAAATATTGAAAACCGGCAAAATAGTTTTATTCATACCTTGTCGGCAAATGCTGACAAAACGGCGACTTCAGCACGGGTCGTAAACGACACCAGTACCGTAAAAATAACTAAAGACTATATATAAATATTGAAAACTGGCAAAATAGTTTTATTCATATACTGCCGGAAGATGCTGACAAAACGGCGACTTCAGCACGGGTCGTAAACGACACCAGTACCGTAAAAATAACTAAAGACTATATAAATATTGAAAACCGGCAAAATAGTTTTATTCATACACTGCCGGAAGATGCTGACAAAACGGCGACTTCAGCACGGGTCGTAAACGACACCAGTACCGTAAAAATAACTAAAGACTATATAAATATTGAAAACCGGCAAAATAGTTTTATTCATACACTGCCGGAAGATGCTGACAAAACGGCGACTTCAGCACGGGTCGTAAACGACACCAGTACCGTAAAAATAACTAAAGACTATATAAATATTGAAAACCGGCAAAATAGTTTTATTCATACCTTGTCGGCAAATGCTGACAAAACGGCGACTTCAGCATGGGTCGTAAACGACACCAGTACCGTAAAAATAACTAAAGACTATATATAAATATTGAAAACCGGCAAAATAGTTTTATTCATACCTTGTCGGCAAATGCTGACAAAACGGCGACTTCAGCATGGGTCGTAAACGACACCAGTACCGTAAAAATAACTAAAGACTATATAAATATTGAAAACCGGCAAAATAGTTTTATTCATACCTTGTCGGCAAATGCTGACAAAACGGCGACTTCAGCATGGGTCGTAAACGACACCAGTACCGTAAAAATAACTAAAGACTATATAAATATTGAAAACCGGCAAAATAGTTTTATTCATACCTTGTCGGCAAATGCTGACAAAACGGCGACTTCAGCATGGGTCGTAAACGACACCAGTACCGTAAAAATAACTAAAGACTATATATAAATATTGAAAACCGGCAAAATAGTTTTATTCATATACTTCCGGAAGATGCTGACGAAACGGCGACTTCGGCACGGGTCGTAAACGACACCAGTACCGTAAAAATAACTAAAGACTATATAAATATTGAAAACCGGCAAAATAGTTTTATTCATACACTGCCGGAAGATGCTGACAAAACGGCGACTTCAGCACGGGTCGTAAACGACACCAGTACCGTAAAAATAACTAAAGACTATATAAATATTGAAAACCGGCAAAATAGTTTTATTCATACACTGCCGGAAGATGCTGACAAAACGGCGACTTCAGCACTGGTCGTAAACGACACCAGTACCGTAAAAATAACTAAAGACTATATAAATATTGAAAACCGGCAAAATAGTTTTATTCATACACTGCCGGAAGATGCTGACAAAACGGCGACTTCAGCACGGGTCGTAAACGACACCAGTACCGTAAAAATAACTAAAGACTATATAAATATTGAAAACCGGCAAAATAGTTTTATTCATACCTTGTCGGCAAATGCTGACAAAACGGCGACTTCAGCATGGGTCGTAAACGACACCAGTACCGTAAAAATAACTAAAGACTATATATAAATATTGAAAACCGGCAAAATAGTTTTATTCATACCTTGTCGGCAAATGCTGACAAAACGGCGACTTCAGCATGGGTCGTAAACGACACCAGTACCGTAAAAATAACTAAAGACTATATAAATATTGAAAACCGGCAAAATAGTTTTATTCATACCTTGTCGGCAAATGCTGACAAAACGGCGACTTCAGCATGGGTCGTAAACGACACCAGTACCGTAAAAATAACTAAAGACTATATATAAATATTGAAAACCGGCAAAATAGTTTTATTCATACCTTGTCGGCAAATGCTGACAAAACGGCGACTTCAGCATGGGTCGTAAACGACACCAGTACCGTAAAAATAACTAAAGACTATATATAAATATTGAAAACCGGCAAAATAGTTTTATTCATATACTGCCGGAAGATGCTGACAAAACGGCGACTTCAGCACGGGTCGTAAACGACACCAGTACCGTAAAAATAACTAAAGACTATATAAATATTGAAAACCGGCAAAATAGTTTTATTCATACACTGCCGGAAGATGCTGACAAAACGGCGACTTCAGCACGGGTCGTAAACGACACCAGTACCGTAAAAATAACTAAAGACTATATAAATATTGAAAACCGGCAAAATAGTTTTATTCATACACTGCCGGAAGATGCTGACAAAACGGCGACTTCAGCACGGGTCGTAAACGACACCAGTACCGTAAAAATAACTAAAGACTATATAAATATTGAAAACCGGCAAAATAGTTTTATTCATACACTGCCGAAAGATGCTGACAAAACGGCGACTTCAGCACGGGTCGTAAACGACACCAGTACCGTAAAAATAACTAAAGACTATATAAATATTGAAAACCGGCAAAATAGTTTTATTCATATACTGCCGGAAGATGCTGACAAAACGGCGACTTCAGCACGGGTCGTAAACGACACCAGTACCGTAAAAATAACTAAAGACTATATAAATATTGAAAATCGGCAAAATAGTTTTATTCATATACTGCCGGAAGATGCTGACAAAACGGCGACTTCAGCACGGGTCGTAAACGACACCAGTACCGTAAAAATAACTAAAGACTATATAAATATTGAAAACCGGCAAAATAGTTTTATTCATACCTTGTCGGCAAATGCTGACAAAACGGCGACTTCAGCACGGGTCGTAAACGACACCAGTACCGTAAAAATAACTAAAGACTATATAAATATTGAAAACCGGCAAAATAGTTTTATTCATATACTGCCGGAAGATGCTGACAAAACGGTTACTTCAGCACGGGTCGTAAACGACACCAGTACCGTAAAAATAACTAAAGACTATATAAATATTGAAAACCGGCAAAATAGTTTTATTCATATACTGCCGGAAGATGCTGACAAAACGGCGACTTCAGCACGGGTCGTAAACGACACCAGTACCGTAACAATAACTAAAGACTATATAAATATTGAAAATCGGCAAAATAGTTTTATTCATATACTGCCGGAAGATGCTGACAAAACGGCGACTTCAGCACGGGTCGTAAACGACACCAGTACCGTAAAAATAACTAAAGACTATATAAATATTGAAAACCGGCAAAATAGTTTTATTCATACCTTGTCGGCAAATGCTGACAAAACGGCGACTTCAGCACGGGTCGTAAACGACACCAGTACCGTAAAAATAACTAAAGACTATATAAATATTGAAAACCGGCAAAATAGTTTTATTCATATACTTCCGGAAGATGCTGACAAAACGGCGACTTCAGCACGGGTCGTAAACGACACCAGTACCGTAAAAATAACTAAAGACTATATAAATATTGAAAACCGGCAAAATAGTTTTATTCATACACTGCCGGAAGATGCTGACAAAACGGCGACTTCAGCACTGGTCGTAAACGACACCAGTACCGTAAAAATAACTAAAGACTATATAAATATTGAAAACCGGCAAAATAGTTTTATTCATACACTGCCGGAAGATGCTGACAAAACGGCGACTTCAGCACGGGTCGTAAACGACACCAGTACCGTAAAAATAACTAAAGACTATATAAATATTGAAAACCGGCAAAATAGTTTTATTCATACCTTGTCGGCAAATGCTGACAAAACGGCGACTTCAGCATGGGTCGTAAACGACACCAGTACCGTAAAAATAACTAAAGACTATATATAAATATTGAAAACCGGCAAAATAGTTTTATTCATACCTTGTCGGCAAATGCTGACAAAACGGCGACTTCAGCATGGGTCGTAAACGACACCAGTACCGTAAAAATAACTAAAGACTATATAAATATTGAAAACCGGCAAAATAGTTTTATTCATACCTTGTCGGCAAATGCTGACAAAACGGCGACTTCAGCATGGGTCGTAAACGACACCAGTACCGTAAAAATAACTAAAGACTATATATAAATATTGAAAACCGGCAAAATAGTTTTATTCATACCTTGTCGGCAAATGCTGACAAAACGGCGACTTCAGCATGGGTCGTAAACGACACCAGTACCGTAAAAATAACTAAAGACTATATATAAATATTGAAAACCGGCAAAATAGTTTTATTCATATACTGCCGGAAGATGCTGACAAAACGGCGACTTCAGCACGGGTCGTAAACGACACCAGTACCGTAAAAATAACTAAAGACTATATAAATATTGAAAACCGGCAAAATAGTTTTATTCATACACTGCCGGAAGATGCTGACAAAACGGCGACTTCAGCACGGGTCGTAAACGACACCAGTACCGTAAAAATAACTAAAGACTATATAAATATTGAAAACCGGCAAAATAGTTTTATTCATACACTGCCGGAAGATGCTGACAAAACGGCGACTTCAGCACGGGTCGTAAACGACACCAGTACCGTAAAAATAACTAAAGACTATATAAATATTGAAAACCGGCAAAATAGTTTTATTCATACACTGCCGAAAGATGCTGACAAAACGGCGACTTCAGCACGGGTCGTAAACGACACCAGTACCGTAAAAATAACTAAAGACTATATAAATATTGAAAACCGGCAAAATAGTTTTATTCATACCTTGTCGGAAGATGCTGACAAAACGGCGACTTCAGCACGGGTCGTAAACGACACCAGTACCGTAAAAATAACTAAAGACTATATAAATATTGAAAACCGGCAAAATAGTTTTATTCATACACTGCCGGAAGATGCTGACAAAACGGCGACTTCAGCACGGGTCGTAAACGACACCAGTACCGTAAAAATAACTAAAGACTATATAAATATTGAAAACCGGCAAAATAGTTTTATTCATACACTGCCGAAAGATGCTGACAAAACGGCGACTTCAGCACGGGTCGTAAACGACACCAGTACCGTAAAAATAACTAAAGACTATATAAATATTGAAAACCGGCAAAATAGTTTTATTCATATACTGCCGGAAGATGCTGATAAAACGGCGACTTCAGCACGGGTCGTAAACGACACCAGTACCGTAAAAATAACTAAAGACTATATAAATATTGAAAATCGGCAAAATAGTTTTATTCATATACTGCCGGAAGATGATGACAAAACGGCGACTTCAGCACGGGTCGTAAACGACACCAGTACCGTAAAAATAACTAAAGACTATATAATTATTGAAAACCGGCAAAATAGTTTTATTCATACCTTGTCCACAAATGCTGACAAAACGGCGACTTCAGCACGGGTCGTAAACGACACCAGTACCGTAAAAATAACTAAAGACTATATAAATATTGAAAACCGGCAAAATAGTTTTATTCATATACTGCCGGAAGATGCTGACAAAACGGCGACTTCAGCACGGGTCGTAAACGACACCAGTACCGTAAAAATAACTAAAGACTATATAAATATTGAAAACCGGCAAAATAGTTTTATTCATACACTGCCGGAAGATGCTGACAAAACGGCGACTTCAGCACGGGTCGTGAACGACACCAGTACCGTAAAAATAACTAAAGACTATATAAATATTGAAAACCGGCAAAATAGTTTTATTCATACACTGCCGGAAGATGCTGACAAAACGGCGACTTCAGCACGGGTCGTAAACGACACCAGTACCGTAAAAATAACTAAAGACTATATAAATATTGAAAACCGGCAAAATAGTTTTATTCATACACTGCCGAAAGATGCTGACAAAACGGCGACTTCAGCACGGGTCGTAAACGACACCAGTACCGTAAAAATAACTAAAGACTATATAAATATTGAAAACCGGCAAAATAGTTTTATTCATACCTTGTCGGCAAATGCTGACAAAACGGCGACTTCAGCACGGGTCGTAAACGACACCAGTACCGTAAAAATAACTAAAGACTATATAAATATTGAAAACCGGCAAAATAGTTTTATTCATATACTGCCGGAAGATGCTGACAAAACGGCGACTTCAGCACGGGTCGTAAACGACACCAGTACCGTAAAAATAACTAAAGACTATATAAATATTGAAAACCGGCAAAATAGTTTTATTCATACACTGCCGGAAGATGCTGACAAAACGGCGACTTCAGCACGGGTCGTAAACGACACCAGTACCGTAAAAATAACTAAAGACTATATAAATATTTAAAACCGGCAAAATTGTTTTATTCATACACTGCCGAAAGATGCTGACAAAACGGCGACTTCAGCACGGGTCGTAAACGACACCAGTACCGTAAAAATAACTAAAGACTATATAAATATTTAAAACCGGCAAAATAGTTTTATTCATACACTGCCGAAAGATGCTGACAAAACGGCGACTTCAGCACGGGTCGTAAACGACACCAGTACCGTAAAAATAACTAAAGACTATATAAATATTGAAAACCGGCAAAATAGTTTTATTCATATACTGCCGGAAGATGCTGACAAAACGGCGACTTCAGCACGGGTCGTAAACGACACCAGTACCGTAAAAATAACTAAAGACTATATAAATATTGAAAACCGGCAAAATAGTTTTATTCATATACTGCCGGAAGATGCTGACAAAACGGCGACTTCAGCACGGGTCGTAAACGACACCAGTACCGTAAAAATAACTAAAGACTATATAAATATTGAAAACCGGCAAAATAGTTTTATTCATATACTGCCGGAAGATGCTGACAAAACGGCGACTTCAGCACGGGTCGTAAACGACACCAGTACCGTAAAAATAACTAAAGACTATATAAATATTGAAAACCGGCAAAATAGTTTTATTCATACCTTGTCGGCAAATGCTGACAAAACGGCGACTTCAGCACGGGTCGTAAACGACACCAGTACCGTAAAAATAACTAAAGACTATATAAATATTGAAAACCGGCAAAATAGTTTTATTCATATACTGCCGGAAGATGCTGACAAAACGGCGACTTCAGCACGGGTCGTAAACGACACCAGTACCGTAAAAATAACTAAAGACTATATAAATATTGAAAACCGGCAAAATAGTTTTATTCATACACTGCCGGAAGATGCTGACAAAACGGCGACTTCAGCACGGGTCGTAAACGACACCAGTACCGTAAAAATAACTAAAGACTATATAAATATTGAAAACCGGCAAAATAGTTTTATTCATACACTGCCGGAAGATGCTGACAAAACGGCGACTTCAGCACGGGTCGTAAACGACACCAGTACCGTAAAAATAACTAAAGACTATATAAATATTGAAAACCGGCAAAATAGTTTTATTCATACACTGCCGAAAGATGCTGACAAAACGGCGACTTCAGCACGGGTCGTAAACGACACCAGTACCGTAAAAATAACTAAAGACTATATAAATATTGAAAACCGGCAAAATAGTTTTATTCATATACTGCCGGAAGATGCTGACAAAACGGCGACTTCAGCACGGGTCGTAAACGACACCAGTACCGTAAAAATAACTAAAGACTATATAAATATTGAAAACCGGCAAAATAGTTTTATTCATATACTGCCGGAAGATGCTGACAAAACGGCGACTTCAGCACGGGTCGTAAACGACACCAGTACCGTAAAAATAACTAAAGACTATATAAATATTGAAAACCGGCAAAATAGTTTTATTCATACCTTGTCGGAAAATGCTGACAAAACGGCGACTTCAGCACGGGTCGTAAACGACACCAGTACCGTAAAAATAACTAAAGACTATATAAATATTGAAAACCGGCAAAATAGTTTTATTCATACACTGCCGGAAGATGCTGACAAAACGGCGACTTCAGCACGGGTCGTAAACGACACCAGTACCGTAAAAATAACTAAAGACTATATAAATATTGAAAACCGGCAAAATAGTTTTATTCATACACTGCCGGAAGATGCTGACAAAACGGCGACTTCAGCACGGGTCGTAAACGACACCAGTACCGTAAAAATAACTAAAGACTATATAAATATTGAAAACCGGCAAAATAGTTTTATTCATACACTGCCGGAAGATGCTGACAAAACGGCGACTTCAGCACGGGTCGTAAACGACACCAGTACCGTAAAAATAACTAAAGACTATATAAATATTGAAAACCGGCAAAATAGTTTTATTCATACACTGCCGGAAGATGCTGACAAAACGGCGACTTCAGCACGGGTCGTAAACGACACCAGTACTGTAAAAATAACATAAGACTATATAAATATTGAAAACCGGCAAAATAGTTTTATTCATACCTTGTCGGCAAATGCTGACAAAACGGCGACTTCAGCACGGGTCGTAAACGACACCAGTACCGTAAAAATAACTAAAGACTATATAAATATTGAAAACCGGCAAAATAGTTTTATTCATATACTGCCGGAAGATGCTGACAAAACGGCGACTTCAGCACGCGTCGTAAACGATACCAGTACCGTAAAAATAACTAAAGACTATATAAATATTGAAAACCGGCAAAATAGTTTTATTCATACACTGCCGGAAGATGCTGACAAAACGGCGACTTCAGCACGGGTCGTAAACGACACCAGTACCGTAAAAATAACTAAAGACTATATAAATATTGAAAACCGGCAAAATAGTTTTATTCATACACTGCCGAAAGATGCTGACAAAACGACGACTTCAGCACGGGTCTAAACGACACCAGTACCATAAAAATCACTAAAGACTATATAAATATTGAAAACCGGCAAAATAGTTTTATTCATACACTGCCGGAAGATGCTGACAAAACGGCGACTTCAGCACGGGTCGTAAACGACACCAGTACCGTAAAAATAACTAAAGACTATATAAATATTGAAAACCGGCAAAATAGTTTTATTCATACACTGCCGAAAGATGCTGACAAAACGGCGACTTCAGCACGGGTCGTAAACGACACCAGTACCATAAAAATAACTAAAGACTATATAAATATTGAAAACCGGCAAAATAGTTTTATTCATACACTGCCGGAAGATGCTGACAAAACGGCGACTTCAGCACGGGTCGTAAACGACACCAGTACCGTAAAAATAACTAAAGACTATATAAATATTGAAAACCGGCAAAATAGTTTTATTCATACACTGCCGAAAGATGCTGACAAAACGGCGACTTCAGCACGGGTCGTAAACGACACCAGTACCATAAAAATAACTAAAGACTATATAAATATTGAAAACCGGCAAAATAGTTTTATTCATATACTGCCGGAAGATGCTGACAAAACGGCGACTTCAGCACGGGTCGTAAACGACACCAGTACCGTAAAAATAACTAAAGAGTATATAAATATTGAAAACCGGCAAAATAGTTTTATTCATACACTGCCGGAAGATGCTGACAAAACGGCGACTTCAGCACGGGTCGTAAACGACACCAGTACCGTAAAAATAACTAAAGACTATATAAATATTGAAAACCGGCAAAATAGTTTTATTCATACACTGCCGGAAGATGCTGACAAAACGGCGACTTCAGCACGGGTCGTAAACGACACCAGTACCGTAAAAATAACTAAAGACTATATAAATATTGAAAACCGGCAAAATAGTTTTATTCATACACTGCCGAAAGATGCTGACAAAACGGCGACTTCAGCACGGGTCGTAAACGACACCAGTACCGTAAAAATAACTAAAGACTATATAAATATTGAAAACCGGCAAAATAGTTTTATTCATATACTGCCGGAAGATGCTGACAAAACGGCGACTTCAGCACGGGTCGTAAACGACACCAGTACCGTAAAAATAACTAAAGACTATATAAATATTGAAAACCGGCAAAATAGTTTTATTCATATACTGCCGGAAGATGCTGACAAAACGGCGACTTCAGCACGGGTCGTAAACGACACCAGTACCGTAAAAATAACTAAAGACTATATAAATATTGAAAACCGGCAAAATAGTTTTATTCATACCTTGTCGGAAAATGCTGACAAAACGGCGACTTCAGCACGGGTCGTAAACGACACCAGTACCGTAAAAATAACTAAAGACTATATAAATATTGAAAACCGGCAAAATAGTTTTATTCATACACTGCCGGAAGATGCTGACAAAACGGCGACTTCAGCACGGGTCGTAAACGACACCAGTACCGTAAAAATAACTAAAGACTATATAAATATTGAAAACCGGCAAAATAGTTTTATTCATACACTGCCGGAAGATGCTGACAAAACGGCGACTTCAGCACGGGTCGTAAACGACACCAGTACCGTAAAAATAACTAAAGACTATATAAATATTGAAAACCGGCAAAATAGTTTTATTCATACACTGCCGGAAGATGCTGACAAAACGGCGACTTCAGCACGGGTCGTAAACGACACCAGTACCGTAAAAATAACTAAAGACTATATAAATATTGAAAACCGGCAAAATAGTTTTATTCATACACTGCCGGAAGATGCTGACAAAACGGCGACTTCAGCACGGGTCGTAAACGACACCAGTACTGTAAAAATAACATAAGACTATATAAATATTGAAAACCGGCAAAATAGTTTTATTCATACCTTGTCGGCAAATGCTGACAAAACGGCGACTTCAGCACGGGTCGTAAACGACACCAGTACCGTAAAAATAACTAAAGACTATATAAATATTGAAAACCGGCAAAATAGTTTTATTCATATACTGCCGGAAGATGCTGACAAAACGGCGACTTCAGCACGCGTCGTAAACGATACCAGTACCGTAAAAATAACTAAAGACTATATAAATATTGAAAACCGGCAAAATAGTTTTATTCATACACTGCCGGAAGATGCTGACAAAACGGCGACTTCAGCACGGGTCGTAAACGACACCAGTACCGTAAAAATAACTAAAGACTATATAAATATTGAAAACCGGCAAAATAGTTTTATTCATACACTGCCGAAAGATGCTGACAAAACGACGACTTCAGCACGGGTCTAAACGACACCAGTACCATAAAAATCACTAAAGACTATATAAATATTGAAAACCGGCAAAATAGTTTTATTCATACACTGCCGGAAGATGCTGACAAAACGGCGACTTCAGCACGGGTCGTAAACGACACCAGTACCGTAAAAATAACTAAAGACTATATAAATATTGAAAACCGGCAAAATAGTTTTATTCATACACTGCCGAAAGATGCTGACAAAACGGCGACTTCAGCACGGGTCGTAAACGACACCAGTACCATAAAAATAACTAAAGACTATATAAATATTGAAAACCGGCAAAATAGTTTTATTCATACACTGCCGGAAGATGCTGACAAAACGGCGACTTCAGCACGGGTCGTAAACGACACCAGTACCGTAAAAATAACTAAAGACTATATAAATATTGAAAACCGGCAAAATAGTTTTATTCATACACTGCCGAAAGATGCTGACAAAACGGCGACTTCAGCACGGGTCGTAAACGACACCAGTACCATAAAAATAACTAAAGACTATATAAATATTGAAAACCGGCAAAATAGTTTTATTCATACACTGCCGGAAGATGCTGATAAAACGGCGACTTCAGCACGGGTCGTAAACGACACCAGTACCGTAAAAATAACTAAAGACTATATAAATATTGAAAACCGGCAAAATAGTTTTATTCATACACTGCCGAAAGATGCTGACAAAACGACGACTTCAGCACGGGTCGTAAACGACACCAGTACCGTAAAAATAACTAAAGACTATATAAATATTGAAAACCGGCACAATAGTTTTATTCATCTCCTAATATTTTGCCTCACTCAAGGCAGATTTTAAAAACTAGATATATTAACCAATTGAATATCTGTTGTTGCTTTATTTGCCAGCTCAAATTAATAACAGCATGTGTAGAACATTTTAAGAATAAATTAGATAAATTCAGAAATAATGGTAATAAAGTGAATTAAGAGCGCATTGTTGGGAACTATCAGATGAAATATTCAACACAACGTTATCTGTATATTGATATTGTATTAATCGTGTACATGTTCTATGGAAAAAATTAAGGGCTGAATTGAGAAGATATTTAAAGAGATACCCAAAGAGGCATAGCTAACAAATAATAATATATATAGGGTTATCTTCTCACGTAATGTGAATTTTGAAATATATATTCGAAAAAGTATGGTGAGTAACATGGGCACATTATTTTTTTGTAAATGTTAACATTTAGGGAGTGCATATATATATAATTAAACATATTTTTTTATCAACCAATCATTGTGTATTTAGGAATTTTGGAATTTATATTCTTGGCCATCCGGTGAGTAACATGTGCACATTATTTTTTGTTAACTTTACAGTTCAGGGGATGCGCCCACCTAAAAAACTTTTTAAATAAGTTACAAAAAAAAATAATAGAGTAAAAAATTGCTCTACATCAAATTTTGAGTTACATTAAGTAATACATTTTAAAAGGATCAGTGCGCGTGTGAACGTCAATAATATGTATGTGCTTTGTAAAATCCTAAACTATTGAACTTATGATTATGAATTATGGAATATGTATTCTAGGCAACAGGGTATGTAACATGGCCACATTATCATTATTTTTAAAAACTATACCATTTAGGGAGGTTCCACCGTAACCGTACCATACCCCCTCCCAAAGAAAAAAAAACAAAACTAATGCTATATTTATTGCTTATACACGTACTAGGATGCATAGTCTATTAGTGTTTATATATATATATATATATATATATATATATATATATATATATATATATATATATATATATATATATTGATTGATTGGAGAGCCATGAATATTATAACTGTCCTGTTTTTAAATCTCCGAAACAGTTACATGGTAAACAGCTGATGATCCCCGTTCTAATATTTCACAATATATATATATTACAGTATGTTAAGAAATTGTCAGTACTGACTGCGTTTGCAACATCGATAATAAATCAATAAAGTTTTTATTTATGTTCAAACATATTTAACATTTTAGAAACGCTGTGTAATCGCTGCTAGGATATATAAGCATTGACATGCAGAAATAAGTAAAAATTAGTTTTTTTATGTGTTATATTTCCATTTTTCAACGTTGCCTTTCATCAGCCAATTCTATTCTCACAGATTTATAAAATGATCCGTTACATATGAATAAAAACTGTAGAATAACGTATGATGACCCTTACAATGCACAAAACTTAGTCATTGCTTGCACTTAATGCACGCTTAAATATATTACAGTTCAGCTTATGGTTACATTAAGTTGAAACATCGATTCCCATCAAATCACCAAAGTTAAACAATGGTGAGCCTGGTCAGTACTTTGATGGTGTCAATGTTGGAATATTAAATGCTGAAAGTTCAGAAGTGAAAATGGTTGTAAAGTCACTCTCTCTAATACCATTACCTATGGGTGAAATAGGGTAGACTCCAATGTCGCTCAATCTTATTTTTATTTTGATGGTAGTTCTTTATGGACCTTTTATGTCAATTTGAGTTTTTATCCCTGACAATCTCTCAACTTAATACATTGAGAAGAGTATTTTGGATAGTACTATGGCATGAAAACAGAAACTTCAGTTGAAAATCAATGAATAATATTGTTTGTATAAATATTTTATTTGAATAAACTGATTTATTTACCTAATATATCTAATGAAAGATTTATTAACAATTTATTTTTAACATGACACTTTTCATCCTTTTATATAATGATTATCGATGTTCGGAAAAGCAATTTTTTTTCAGAAATTTTGTTTTTATTGGCTTTTCTCTGCAATCTCTCATCCATCATCTCCTGTTTCTTATCCCCTCCTCTCATCGATTCTACTCTGAACCACACGTAAAACAATCTATTCATTCTTGCCACACAAAAAAGACAAACAACTTAGAATTTATTTTTCTGTTGTTTTGTCTCATAGTCAGACCGACTTTGATCCCAGAGTTATCAAGATTAAATGTGAACATTACAGAAAATTTACAATTATAAAGACAAAATAAAAATTGAAAGAAAAGTTGGTGAAAACATGCCTTAATTTAAAGAAATTTTCAAGAAATTAAAAACCGAAAGCAGCCATTTTGTATAGATCATACGAAAATATTACATTAACAAACTTGGTCATTAGATTAATTTGATATTTAATTTAATGGTGAATTTAACATTCTAATTTTAACTAATAATAATTAATTACAAAATCTCCATTCTATATTTTCTGTACCAAATATTTCCTGTGGTTCCTTGTGCTTCACTCCGTCCTCTCAATTTTTTCAAATTTAACCTTGTGAGTCCTGGTAATATCTCATGGACCCCTGTGAGAAACCTTGGACTAAACTCTCTAAGGAAGCTTGTCTAGAAGTAAAACTTGGAAATAAAACCAGTTTTTCTCTGGATTTCGTGTTGCTATTAGAACTTAAAGTAATACTGGATCTGGAGAAGTAAGGCGGGGGGTTGCGCCTCACTTGGTTTACTATACATTCTTCATAATGTAAATACCTTTTTCAGAATGAGGTCATCTATATAAAAGGTTCATGAATTCATGACTTTCTTATTTTCCCGTATTCAAAATTCAACTAGATTAAAATGAAGGCCCATGTTGGTACCATTCTTGATATATACTGAAAATACACAACCATTTCAAAGAAAAAAAGACTTCATTCGGAGAATAAATAAGAAAGCAAGACAGTTGTTGTTGTTTCACTTTAAAATTGTTTATCTCGATCGAGTTTTACTTTGATACTAATGGATTTGAATTCTTTGTCTTTCACGGAAATCAAAATGAGGCTAAGCTGGCAATTCAGTGGTAGAGACTCACATTGAGAAAATAAGAAAATAATGAAATGTTCATTGAATGTTTTCAGATTTAGTTGGGTATCAAGCAGGATTTTCTTGTTACGTTTTTCTTCATTTTTTTTTGTCTTTTTCTAATCGTTACTTTTTCCTCGTGTACACACCAATATTGATATTGCAGAATGAATATTTAGAAAGTCAAATCAATATTCAGAGCTTTTTGCATCACAAAAATAAAATATTAAATAAGAAAAAGGGAGTGAAAAAAGAGGGAGAGAAAATAGATTAGAGGGTCGAAATGAATGATAGAAAGAAAAGCGGGAAGAAAGATTAGATGTGTTACTGGAGGAGGAGGAAGAAGAAAGAGAACAAGAAGAAGGAGGAAAGTTAGTGAATAATAATAATAATAATAATAATAATAATAATAATAATAATAATAATAATAATAATAATAATAATAATAATAATAATAATAATAATAATAATAATAATAATAATAACAACAACAACAGAATACTGAAGCCAGAGAGAGAGAGAAGGAGAAAAGACAGAAGAAGAAATAGAAGAGACATTAAAAAAATAAGCAGAATAAGAGAGAACAAAGAATAGAAAGGGAAAGTAAATGAGAAAGAAAAGGAGCATGAAATTAACATTTAGCAAATAATATTACTAAAAAAAGTATGAAAAAAATATTAGTAAATACAACTATGAAAAATTTGTAACAAAAAAACGAGTTAAAAATAATGAAAAATGATAAAAAAAAACAAGTATGAAAAATATGAAGAAGTATGAAAAACAAGTATGAAAAATATCATATAGTATGAAAAGAATATTAGTAAAATCAAGTATGAAAAATTGTATGAAAAAATTGTATGAAAACAAGTATGGAAAAGCAAGTATAAGAAAGCAAGTATGAAAAAATTGTTTAAAAAAACAAGTAAGAAAGATTAATGAAAAAGTAGGAAAAATGTAGTCTTGTTTTTCATACTTTTTTTTCACTAGTATGAAAAACAAGCATGAAAACTAATAAAAATGTTTTAAAAAGCAACCGCGAAAAACATAATATAGAAAAGTATGAAAAAAGACATTCGTAAAAAACTGGTATGAAATAATTATATTATAAAATTGCATAAAACAAGTATGAAAATTTAATGAAAAAGTATGAAATAATATAGGAAATAAGTAGAAAAAAGTAGGAAAAATCGTATGAAAAACAAGTAGGAATAACTAATAAAAATGTTTTAAAAACAACTATGAAAAACAAGTATGAAAAAGTATTAAAAAGCAAGTATGAAAAACAAGTATTAAAACAAAAATATAAAAAACAAATTGGATAAAGTATGAAGAAACACGTTTGAAAAAATATTAGTAAAAGAAAGGATGAAAAAACATTCATTTTATTTAGTAAAAAACAAAAGGTGAAAATAATGAAACAACCCTATATTTCTACTACTTTTCTAACTATTCCTTTATAGTGAACAATGCATAGATTTGTCTACAAAGCATTTGTCTTTAAGACAAAATATTCAAGATTAGGGTTGATATGCCGTTTAACAAAGAAACTAAACCAATTCGAAGAGGTTTGTTTGTGTTTGATCTAGCATAGATGGATTCTATCTAGACAAAAGGAATCTTAAGTGAAATAGAAGGGAAGGATAAATAAACGAAGAAAAAAACATGAATAAATAAAAAATTTAAAAAATACAAGGGCAAAAACAGGAAAAAAAATCTGTGTTTTGTTTATTTGTTTTATTATTTTTGATAATAAAATAATAGCCACTATGAAAAGGTATACATATTATAGATTTTTAAGTGACAATAAAGAGGAGAGAAAGAGAGAGAGAGAGAGAGGGAGAGAGAGAGAGAGATAAGGATACATAGAGAAAAAATATATGAAAAATAATGAAAGCCAGACAAAAAATTATGCGAGAGAGAGAGAGAGAGATAAAAGAGAGAGAGAGATAAAAGAGAGAGATATATAAGAGAGAGAGAGAGAGAGAGAGATAAAAGAGTGTAAAGGATGAAAGGAATGAAAAAACAAAAAAAAACAGAACTAAGATTAGAAACCAGAAGAGAAAATTATGCAGTGAGAGAAACAAAGAATGAGAGAGAAAGAGAAAGAGAAAGAGAAAGAGAAAGAGAAAGAGAAAGCGTGTGTATGTAAGAGATAAGAGAAAAGAAAAACGAAAAGGTGAGAGGGAGGAGAAATAAAAAAGGAAGAAAGGAAAGAGAAAAGTATGCAAGAGATAGATAGATAGATGTAGAGAGATAATGACAGAGACTGCAAGAGATGAAAAGAAAGAGAAAGAAACAAAAAATATATATATATATATATATATATATATATATATATATATATATATATATATATATATATATAAAGGAGAGTGCACCTGATATCATGCCATATCCAATTTAAAATATTGACTCAAAAGTAGAAGTGGAGGATAGGAGTGGTGGCAGGAGTGTGTGTGACTGTGCACAGAGAAATAAGTACATTCTGCTGATGTCAGAGGCTGCTGCTGCTGCTGCTGCTGCTGCTGATACTGCTGCTGATACTGTTTGTGATAAATGGGAGAATATTCTATTTTCCATAGCATTAACCCCCTCAACCCTCCTCCCTACTCCCCTCTCTCTTCCCCTGCATTTATGCAAAATCATTACATTAGTTGAGCAAAAATCTAATTGCTATAACAGACAACTCCGATACTAAAATACATCAATAGCTTGACAGAGAGAAACACAACCTGCCTCTGATACAGCCTTTAATGGAAACTGCAGAGATTGTTTGGGAAAAGAGTTGTTAAGAATATGTTATGCAACCCATATATTTTTCCTTTCTTTTTTTTTCTTCTTCCTTTAAATCAATGAATACTATTTCTTTATTATCAACTCTCGAAAATTCTCGATCGAATAAAGAGGGCAATTGGTTAATTTTTTTTCTTCTACTTCTTATCTGACTTAGAATGTAGATTTGGTGTCTGCCTGTAACCCAAACTATGTTGCAATTCTCAAAGAACATCACGTCATATTTCATTTTAAATCGTTAAGATTGCATATCCTCAACTCTATAATAAAGGCCAATGTGTATTTATTTGCATATTTATATGTTTATACATAAATATATATTAATCTATGTACTTCTATCCCATCACGCAAAAGTTAGCGAGTAAAATACGTGCTTTCAGGCGAAACCATTTAAAATAGTGAGGGGAAGCGAAAAAGCAAATAAGTCAGAAAACCCCATACTCCACCACCTGAAATGACTTCGGAAAGAATTCCCTCACTCTATAATAAAAAGTCAACAGTGAGTGTTATTTTTTCTTTAGGTCATCAGAAATGATAATAATAATTAATAGATGAAAAAAAAATTACTGGTGTAATTCTATAATTATATATGAACATTTTAGTTATATATCTAGATAAATAGCGAGTGCAAACATTGGCGAAGCATAATTTATCTTTTCTGGAATTTTTGACGGAGGGTGTACACTCGTTATTGTATAATAATCTATATATATTGATACGCTTGTACCTTCATTTTGTGTCACGCTATAAGCAATACATAGGTAGTAAAATAAGCTACAACAGCTACAGTCGGTATTACAGTTACAATTTTCCTCAAAGATTTTCATATACTTATTATTTTCAAGGTAAAAGCTCGATGATTGTTAACATATAACAACAGAGCATATATAAATAGACAATATTAAGCTAAATTCCAGTGACCAAGATTTTATTCATTTTACTGTTCATTTTTTCCAAATCTAAAACTTGAGTACATTTTGACAGAACGTTTCGCCTATAAACGAACAACCAAAATTAATATGTCAATTCCGGATCTTTTGACTATGTGCTCTTCAGAAATCCAAAGTTCGCTTCCAGAAAAATGTATCATAAGGCAGCAAACAAAAAACCACAAAAATAAACAACTTACATTTGATACATGTTTATTTTGAGGAAAACAACATTATCCAATGTAATTTGTTTGTTTTGTGTTTTTTTTGTTTGTTGCCTTATAATACATTTATATACAAGATACAAAATGCAAGAATGAAAAAAAAGTGTGTGTTACATTTTTTTTTAAAATCTTCTCTTTCTTCAGTCACGTTGCTTTTTTAACACACTACTCCCTCCTCTCAACTGCTTCTCTCTCTCTCTCTTTTTCTCTCTCTCTCTCTCTGTCTTTATATTTGGCAACTGGTTCAATATAATCGAAAAAAAGAAACAGGAAAGAAAGCAAGAATAGACAAGAAAAAATCATCATCAGCTGACTGATGGTTTGACCTAGTTTCAGTGTTGATTTTGGAACAACTACCAGTAAGAATGAACAATTTTTTTTCTGACTTTCATTTACTAATTTACTGACTGGTGACTTTAAACGATTGAATATTAGTGTGTGTGTGTGTGTGTGTTTTTGTTATGGGGGAGGGGTAATCCGATGTTGTAAGTGTATCTGTGGTTGTTTCTGAATTTTAGTCGGGCAGACACACATACAAACGGAAGTACGACTTTCCTTTATATACCAGATATAATATGTTCTACAGTATTTCCCTTTCTAATTTTATTAATTTCGTATAGATAGAGTAGACACAAAGATTGTGGAAACATACGAGAAAGGTGTGTTTGTAAATAGAGTTTTAAAAAGATATTAATTCAGTACACATTGGGAGGGGGGGTATCATTTTTAACCGAATGATTCACCATTTTCATTGTTGTGGCCTTATAGGAGAGTAGAAAGTAGACCTTGGGTTTACTTGTGGCAGCCTCGTAACTCTCGCTTCCCTTATTGTGTCCTTTAGTCCTCACATTCCATGAACGATGTTTCTGACAAAGGGAGAAGAATTGCTGTTTTGTGGGTCAGAATCTATCCATCTAACACTTATCGTTTTTAACATCGAAGTAGCATTTTTTTAGTTCCTTACATCAAAGGGCTTCATGCTTTGTCTGGGGCAATTCCCTCCCTCCAATTTTTTTTTAAAATGTGAAACTAACAAAGCTCAAACACAACACACCGAATTGTCAGTCTGTACAACACAACCATCACATCTCATATTGCTCTAATATTAATACTATTACGCATTTATATGTCATATTATGTTAGATTTTATTAAAAAGAACTTATTATTACATTTCAATATCTTCTATACATATAGAAGTCAATGTCTGTTTATGTGTTATAGAAATCGGTGTGTTAAAAGTTAGAACATTCAAATAAGTTTCAATAAGGTTTACATTTTTCAGAGAATCTCAAAACACCATTGCATTTCTTTTCGATTCTATCTAAGGTCACTAGGGCCAGTTATCGGTTAGATCCATAAAATAACTGAAATATATTAAAACGGAAAGAAACTAAATTCATTTTTTTAAAATAGATTTTCTCCATTTTATAAAATAAAAATAAAATGAAACAAATAATATCTCAGGGAAGAATGTATTTAAAAAAGGTTTAAACATTTAAATAAATATTTTTATTGGTACATTTTTGTAATAATTCGAATTCGTTTCAATTCGGGAAATCTATTTGCCGTTTTACAGCTCTCTGTAAGAAATGTAATTTTATTTTAGTAACACCACCGCGCTAACAGTTTTTTTTATTACTTTAACTCATATTACAAATGTTACTTTTAACTTTTCTTTCAAGGCAAATATTGTAAACAGGACTATATATGAAATTACTTTTTCCTAAAAAAACCTTCCAACCGACACTATATCTCTACATGGACAACTGCTAGTTTATTGTATACACAAAGGAATAGCGATTTACAGAGAAAACGGGATGTGATCTATAAAAAAATGTTAAAAAGCAGATTTTAATCAATAACTAGACCCCCAAGGGTCTCGATGGCTTTTTTCCCCCCTTGCCTGTTCTCTCTTTGGTTTGATGGATAATGGCATAATTTTATGAGGTCATCCACTGTGCACGGTTATTCAACATCTCTCTATTTTAATGGATTACGTCTGCTTCTGTGCACCATGGTTATCTCTACTTCTGTTTTAATGGATTATGTCACAAAAGGATGACGTCATCCAAGCTGCACGAGGACAAGCAAGCAAGCAAGCAAGCAAGCAAACAAAGAAACAAAGAAACAAGCAAGATCCACAGTGTAGGTAATATATAGATTGTCCAGTATTCTTGATTTTAATTTTATTTTTATATTTTCATACATGTAAAACAGACGTTAAGTCCAAGATGATGATGATGATGATGATGATATAAGATTGGTGCCTGCCTGTAACAGAAAGTATGTTTCAATTCTCAAATAATATTATGTCTGTTATGGCGATCTACCCTATTACGTCACTGTATGGACTCTTCCTAACTCTATGAATAGAGTCGTTATAAACTATCAGCAGAAGTGAGGAAACAGCCTCTGACAACCCATTACTTCTGTACTTTCTGTTAATACAATTTTTTGTTAATTACCTTCTGTTCCAAAACTTGTTAAGATTTGCCCGTCCGAAACAAAAATGTAGAAGATAGCAGTATGAAAGTGCACTTCTTGTAACTGAACAACTTTTTCTACCCAAATAAATATTCTTATACAGAAACCAACCGACGGATTTGTTAATGACCTTTCTTTCATTGTTCTGATTTGAAATGGCCCTTTGCTCCTCAGTGGTACCAAGTTCCTGACCAACGTTGGGCAGTTGCCCTCTGATCTTTTAATCACAACATAGGAGAGCCGGGATTGCCGGACAAAGACCCTTCGACATCTTCTGCCACTTTTCCCGAGCAGTGCCAGGTGACCAAACGAACTCAGTAATAGACAAATTAGTGACGTCACCCAGTCGAGGTTTGGGGTACATGCGTATTCCATTATTCTCTCATCTTCTTTCTCTCATGTGTTTTATGTGTATTACCTTTATTCTGTTTCTGTTCTCCTTCAGATCTGTTGTTTTAATTCCGTTACTTTCTCTCCTCCAGATCTGTTGCTTTTCCTTCAGATCTGCTGCTTTTATCTTGTTTCTGTTTTCAGCCAGTTCTGTTGTTTTAATTCTGTTTCTTTCTCTCCTCCAGATCTGTTGCTTTTCCTTCAGATCTGCTGCTTTTATCTTGTTTCTGTTTTTATCCAGTTCTGTTGTTTTTATTCTGTTTCTTTCTCTCCTCCAGATCTGTTGCTTTTCCTTCAGATCTGCTGCTTTTATCTTGTTTCTGTTTTCAGCCAGTTCTGTTGTTTTCATTCTGTTTCTTTCTCTCCTCCAGATCTGTTGCTTTTCCTTCAGATCTGCTGCTTTTATCTTGTTTCTGTTTTTATCCAGTTCTGTTGTTTTTATTCTGTTTCTTTCTCTCCTCCAGATCTGTTGCTTTTCCTTCAGATCTGCTGCTTTTATCTTGTTTCTGTTTTTATCCAGTTCTGTTGTTTTTATTCTGTTTCTTTCTCTCCTCCAGATCTGTTGCTTTTCCTTCAGATCTGCTGCTTTTATCTTGTTTCTGTTGTCATCCAGTTCTGTTGTTTTTATTCTGTTTCTTTCTCTCCTCCAGATCTGTTGCTTTTCCTTCAGATCTGCTGCTTTTATCTTGTTTCTGTTTTCATCCAGTTCTGTTGTTTTCATTCTGTTTCCTTCTCTCCTCCAGATCTGTTGCTTTTCCTTCAGATCTGCTGCTTTTATCTTGTTTCTGTTTTTATCCAGTTCTGTTGTTTTCATTCTGTTTCTTTCTCTCCTCCAGATCTGTTGCTTTTCCTTCAGATCTGCTGCTTTTATCTTGTTTCTGTTTTCAGCCAGTTCTGTTGTTTTCATTCTGTTTCTTTCTCTCCTCCAGATCTGTTGCTTTTCCTTCAGATCTGCTGCTTTTATCTTGTTTCTGTTTTTATCCAGTTCTGTTGTTTTCATTCTGTTTCTTTCTCTCCTCCAGATCTGTTGCTTTTCCTTCAGATCTGCTGCTTTTATCTTGTTTCTGTTTTCATCCAGTTCTGTTGTTTTCATTCTGTTTCTTTCTCTCCTCCAGATCTGTTTCTTTTCCTTCAGATCTGCTGCTTTTATCTAGTTAATGTTTTCATCCAGTTCTGTTGTTTTCATTCCGTTTCGTTCTCTCCTCCAGATCTGTTGCTTTTCCTTCAGATCTGCTGCTTTTATCTTGTTTCTGTTTTTATCCAGTTCTGTTGTTTTTATTCTGTTTCTTTCTCTCCTCCAGATCTGTTGCTTTTCCTTCAGATCTGCTGCTTTTATCTTGTTTCTGTTTTCATCCAGTTCTGTTGTTTTTATTCTGTTTCTTTCTCTCCTCCAGATCTGTTGCTTTTCCTTCAGATCTGCTGCTTTTATCTTGTTTCTGTTTTTATCCAGTTCTGTTGTTTTTATTCTGTTTCTTTCTCTCCTCCAGATCTGTTGCTTTTCCTTCAGATCTGCTGCTTTTATCTTGTTTCTGTTTTCAGCCAGTTCTGTTGTTTTCATTCTGTTTCTTTCTCTCCTCCAGATCTGTTGCTTTTCCTTCAGATCTGCTGCTTTTATCTTGTTTCTGTTTTCAGCCAGTTCTGTTGTTTTCATTCTGTTTCTTTCTCTCCTCTAGATCTGTTGCTTTTCCTTCAGATCTGCTGCTTTTATCTTGTTTCTGTTTTTATCCAGTTCTGTTGTTTTCATTCTGTTTCTTTCTCTCCTCCAGATCTGTTGCTTTTCCTTCAGATCTGCTGCTTTTATCTTGTTTCTGTTTTCATCCAGTTCTGTTGTTTTCATTCTGTTTCTTTCTCTCCTCCAGATCTGTTGCTTTTCTTTCAGATCTGCTGCTTTTATCTTGTTTCTGTTTTCAGCCAGTTCTGTTGTTTTCATTCTGTTTCCTTCTCTCCTCCAGATCTGTTGCTTTTCCTTCAGATCTGCTGCTTTCATCTTGTTTCTGTTTTCATCCAGTTCTGTTGTTTTCATTCCGTTTCGTTCTCTCTTCCAGATCTGTTGCTTTTCCTTCAGATCTGCTGCTTTTATCTTGTTTCTGTTTTCAGCCAGTTCTGTTGTTTTCATTCTGTTTCTTTCTCTCCTCCAGATCTGTTTCTTTTCCTTCAGATCTGCTGCTTTTATCTTGTTTCTGTTTTCAGCCAGTTCTGTTGTTTTCATTCTGTTTCTTTCTCTCCTCCAGATCTGTTGCTTTTCCTTCAGATCTGCTGCTTTTATCTTGTTTCTGTTTTTATCCAGTTCTGTTGTTTTCATTCTGTTTCTTTCTCTCCTCCAGATCTGTTGCTTTTCCTTCAGATCTGCTGCTTTTATCTTGTTTCTGTTTTCATCCAGTTCTGTTGTTTTCATTCCGTTTCGTTCTCTCCTCCAGATCTGTTGCTTTTCCTTCAGATCTGCTGCTTTTATCTTGTTTCTGTTTTCAGCCAGTTCTGTTGTTTTCATTCTGTTTCTTTCTCTCCTCCAGATCTGTTGCTTTTCCTTCAGATCTGCTGCTTTTATCTTGTTTCTGTTTTCATCCAGTTCTGTTGTTTTCATTCTGTTTCTTTCTCTCCTCCAGATCTGTTGCTTTTCCTTCAGATCTGCTGCTTTTATCTTGTTTCTGTTTTTATCCAGTTCTGTTGTTTTTATTCTGTTTCTTTCTCTCCTCCAGATCTGTTGCTTTTCCTTCAGATCTGCTGCTTTTATCTTGTTTCTGTTTTTATCCAGTTCTGTTGTTTTTATTCTGTTTCTTTCTCTCCTCCAGATCTGTTGCTTTTCCTTCAGATCTGCTGCTTTTATCTTGTTTCTGTTTTTATCCAGTTCTGTTGTTTTCATTCTGTTTCTTTCTCTCCTCCAGATCTGTTGCTTTTCCTTCAGATCTGCTGCTTTTATCTTGTTTCTGTTTTTATCCAGTTCTGTTGTTTTTATTCTGTTTCTTTCTCTCCTCCAGATCTGTTACTTTTCCTTCAGATCTGCTGCTTTTATCTTGTTTCTGTTTTCAGCCAGTTCTGTTGTTTTCATTCTGTTTCTTTCTCTCCTCTAGATCTGTTGCTTTTCCTTCAGATCTGCTGCTTTTATCTTGTTTCTGTTTTCATCCAGTTCTGTTGTTTTCATTCTGTTTCTTTCTCTCCTCCAGATCTGTTGCTTTTCTTTCAGATCTGCTGCTTTTATCTTGTTTCTGTTTTCAGCCAGTTCTGTTGTTTTCATTCTGTTTCTTTCTCTCCTCCAGATCTGTTGCTTTTCCTTCAGATCTGCTGCTTTTATCTTGTTTCTGTTTTCATCCAGTTCTGTTGTTTTCATTCCGTTTCGTTCTCTCTTTCAGATATGTTGCTTTTCCTTCAGATCTGCTGCTTTTATCTTGTTTCTGTTTTCAGCCAGTTCTGTTGTTTTCATTCTGTTTCTTTCTCTCCTCCAGATCTGTTTCTTTTCCTTCAGATCTGCTGCTTTTATCTTGTTTCTGTTTTCAGCCAGTTCTGTTGTTTTCATTCTGTTTCTTTCTCTCCTCCAGATCTGTTGCTTTTCCTTCAGATCTGCTGCTTTTATCTTGTTTCTGTTTTTATCCAGTTCTGTTGTTTTCATTCTGTTTCTTTCTCTCCTCCAGATCTGTTGCTTTTCCTTCAGATCTGCTGCTTTTATCTTGTTTCTGTTTTTATCCAGTTCTGTTGTTTTTATTCTGTTTCTTTCTCTCCTCCAGATCTGTTGCTTTTCCTTCAGATCTGCTGCTTTTATCTTGTTTCTGTTTTCATCCAGTTCTGTTGTTTTCATTCTGTTTCTTTCTCTCCTCCAGATCTGTTGCTTTTCCTTCAGATCTGCTGCTTTTATCTTGTTTCTGTTTTCATCCAGTTCTGTTGTTTTCATTCCGTTTCGTTCTCTTCTCCAGATCTGTTGCTTTTCCTTCAGATCTGCTGCTTTTATCTTGTTTCTGTTTTCAGCCAGTTCTGTTGTTTTCATTCTGTTTCTTTCTCTCCTCCAGATCTGTTGCTTTTCCTTCAGATCTGCTGCTTTTATCTTGTTTCTGTTTTCATCCAGTTCTGTTGTTTTCATTCTGTTTCTTTCTCTCCTCCAGATCTGTTGCTTTTCCTTCAGATCTGCTGCTTTTATCTTGTTTCTGTTTTTATCCAGTTCTGTTGTTTTTATTCTGTTTCTTTCTCTCCTCCAGATCTGTTGCTTTTCCTTCAGATCTGCTGCTTTTATCTTGTTTCTGTTTTTATCCAGTTCTGTTGTTTTTATTCTGTTTCTTTCTCTCCTCCAGATCTGTTGCTTTTCCTTCAGATCTGCTGCTTTTATCTTGTTTCTGTTTTCAGCCAGTTCTGTTGTTTTCATTCTGTTTCTTTCTCTCCTCCAGATCTGTTGCTTTTCCTTCAGATCTGCTGCTTTTATCTTGTTTCTGTTTTTATCCAGTTCTGTTGTTTTTATTCTGTTTCTTTCTCTCCTCCAGATCTGTTGCTTTTCCTTCAGATCTGCTGCTTTTATCTTGTTTCTGTTTTCATCCAGTTCTGTTGTTTTAATTCTGTTTCTTTCTCTCCTCCAGATCTGTTGCTTTTCCTTCAGATCTGCTGCTTTTATCTTGTTTCTGTTTTCATCCAGTTCTGTTGTTTTCATTCTGTTTCTTTCTCTCCTCCAGATCTGTTGCTTTTCCTTCAGATCTGCTGCTTTTATCTTGTTTCTGTTTTCAGCCAGTTCTGTTGTTTTCATTCTGTTTCTTTCTCTCCTCCAGATCTGTTGCTTTTCCTTCAGATCTGCTGCTTTCATCTTGTTTCTGTTTTCATCCAGTTCTGTTGTTTTCATTCCGTTTCGTTCTCTCCTCCAGATCTGTTGCTTTTCCGTCAGATCTGCTGCTTTTATCTTGTTTCTGTTTTCAGCCAGTTCTGTTGTTTTCATTCTGTTTCTTTCTCTCCTCCAGATCTGTTGCTTTTCCTTCAGATCTGCTGCTTTTATCTTGTTTCTGTTTTCATCCAGTTCTGTTGTTTTCATTCTGTTTCTTTCTCTCCTCCAGATCTGTTGCTTTTCCTTCAGATCTGCTGCTTTTATCTTGTTTCTGTTTTCAGCCAGTTCTGTTGTTTTCATTCTGTTTCTTTCTCTCCTCCAGATCTGTTGCTTTTCCTTCAGATCTGCTGCTTTCATCTTGTTTCTGTTTTCATCCAGTTCTGTTGTTTTCATTCCGTTTCGTTCTCTCCTCCAGATCTGTTGCTTTTCCGTCAGATCTGCTGCTTTTATCTTGTTTCTGTTTTCAGCCAGTTCTGTTGTTTTCATTCTGTTTCTTTCTCTCCTCCAGATCTGTTGCTTTTCCTTCAGATCTGCTGCTTTTATCTTGTTTCTGTTTTCATCCAGTTCTGTTGTTTTCATTCTGTTTCTTTCTCTCCTCCAGATCTGTTGCTTTTCCTTCAGATCTGCTGCTTTTATCTTGTTTCTGTTTTTATCCAGTTCTGTTGTTTTTATTCTGTTTCTTTCTCTCCTCCAGATCTGTTGCTTTTCCTTCAGATCTGCTGCTTTTATCTTGTTTCTGTTTTTATCCAGTTCTGTTGTTTTTATTCTGTTTCTTTCTCTCCTCCAGATCTGTTGCTTTTCCTTCAGATCTGCTGCTTTTATCTTGTTACTGTTTTCAGCCAGTTCTGTTGTTTTCATTCTGTTTCTTTCTCTCCTCCAGATCTGTTGCTTTTCCTTCAGATCTGCTGCTTTTATCTTGTTTCTGTTTTTATCCAGTTCTGTTGTTTTCATTCTGTTTCTTTCTCTCCTCCAGATCTGTTGCTTTTCCTTCAGATCTGCTGCTTTTATCTTGTTTCTGTTTTTATCCAGTTCTGTTGTTTTTATTCTGTTTCTTTCTCTCCTCTAGATCTGTTGCTTTTCCTTCAGATCTGCTGCTTTTATCTTGTTTCTGTTTTCATCCAGTTCTGTTGTTTTTATTCTGTTTCTTTCTCTCCTCCAGATCTGTTGCTTTTCCTTCAGATCTGCTGCTTTTATCTTGTTTCTGTTTTTATCCAGTTCTGTTGTTTTCATTCTGTTTCCTTCTCTCCTCCAGATCTGTTGCTTTTACTTCAGATCTGCTGCTTTTATCTTGTTTCTGTTTTTATCCAGTTCTGTTGTTTTCATTCTGTTTCTTTCTCTCCTCCAGATCTGTTGCTTTTCCTTCAGATCTGCTGCTTTTATCTTGTTTCTGTTTTCATCCAGTTCTGTTGTTTTCATTCTGTTTCTTTCTCTCCTCCAGATCTGTTGCTTTTCCTTCAGATCTGCTGCTTTTATCTTGTTTCTGTTTTTATCCAGTTCTGTTGTTTTTATTCTGTTTCTTTCTCTCCTCCAGATCTGTTGCTTTTCCTTCAGATCTGCTGCTTTTATCTTGTTTCTGTTTTTATCCAGTTCTGTTGTTTTTATTCTGTTTCTTTCTCTCCTCCAGATCTGTTGCTTTTCCTTCAGATCTGCTGCTTTTATCTTGTTACTGTTTTCAGCCAGTTTAGTTGTTTTCATTCTGTTTCTTTCTCTCCTCCAGATCTGTTGCTTTTCCTTCAGATCTGCTGCTTTTATCTTGTTTCTGTTTTTATCCAGTTCTGTTGTTTTCATTCTGTTTCTTTCTCTCCTCCAGATCTGTTGCTTTTCCTTCAGATCTGCTGCTTTTATCTTGTTTCTGTTTTTATCCAGTTCTGTTGTTTTTATTCTGTTTCTTTCTCTCCTCTAGATCTGTTGCTTTTCCTTCAGATCTGCTGCTTTTATCTTGTTTCTGTTTTCATCCAGTTCTGTTGTTTTTATTCTGTTTCTTTCTCTCCTCCAGATCTGTTGCTTTTCCTTCAGATCTGCTGCTTTTATCTTGTTTCTGTTTTTATCCAGTTCTGTTGTTTTCATTCTGTTTCCTTCTCTCCTCCAGATCTGTTGCTTTTCCTTCAGATCTGCTGCTTTTATCTTGTTTCTGTTTTTATCCAGTTCTGTTGTTTTCATTCTGTTTCTTTCTCTCCTCCAGATCTGTTGGTTTTCCTTCAGATCTGCTGCTTTTATCTTGTTTCTGTTTTCAGCCAGTTCTGTTGTTTTCATTCTGTTTCTTTCTCTCCTCCAGATCTGTTGCTTTTCCTTCAGATCTGCTGCTTTTATCTTGTTTCTGTTTTTATCCAGTTCTGTTGTTTTTATTCTGTTTCTTTCTCTCCTCCATATCTGTTGCTTTTCCTTCATATCTGCTGCTTTTATCTTGTTTCTGTTTTCATCCAGTTCTGTTGTTTTTATTCTGTTTCTTTCTCTCCTCCAGATCTGTTGCTTTTCCTTCAGATCTGCTGCTTTTATCTTGTTTCTGTTTTTATCCAGTTCTGTTGTTTTTATTCTGTTTCTTTCTCTCCTCCAGATCTGTTGCTTTTCCTTCAGATCTGCTGCTTTTATCTTGTTTCTGTTTTTATCCAGTTCTGTTGTTTTCATTCTGTTTCTTTCTCTCCTCCAGATCTGTTGGTTTTCCTTCAGATCTGCTGCTTTTATCTTGTTTCTGTTTTCAGCCAGTTCTGTTGTTTTCATTCTGTTTCTTTCTCTCCTCCAGATCTGTTGCTTTTCCTTCAGATCTGCTGCTTTTATCTTGTTTCTGTTTTTATCTAGTTCTGTTGTTTTCATTCTGTTTCTTTCTCTCCTCCAGATCTGTTGCTTTTTATTTCAGATCTGCTGCTTTTATCTTGTTTCTGTTTTCATCCAGTTCTGTTGTTTTCATTCTGTTTCTTTCTCTCCTCCAGATCTGTTGCTTTTCCTTCAGATCTGCTGCTTTTATCTTGTTTCTGTTTTCATCCAGTTCTGTTGTTTTCATTCTGTTTCTTTCTCTCCTCCAGATCTGTTGCTTTTCCTTCAGATCTGCTGCTTTTATCTTGTTTCTGTTTTCAGCCAGTTCTGTTGTTTTCATTCTGTTTCTTTCTCTCCTCCAGATCTGTTTCTTTTCCTTCAGATCTGCTGCTTTTATCTAGTTTCTGTTTTCATCCAGTTCTGTTGTTTTCATTCCGTTTCGTTCTCTCCTCCAGATCTGTTGCTTTTCCTTCAGATCTGCTGCTTTTATCTTGTTTCTGTTTTTATCCAGTTCTGTTGTTTTAATTCGGTTTCTTTCTCTCCTCCAGATCTGTTGCTTTTCCTTCAGATCTGCTGCTTTTATCTTGTTTCTGTTTTTATCCAGTTCTGTTGTTTTCATTCTGTTTCTTTCTCTCCTCCAGATCTGTTGCTTTTCCTTCAGATCTGCTGCTTTTATCTTGTTTCTGTTTTTATCCAGTTCTGTTGTTTTCATTCTGTTTCTTTCTCTCCTCCAGATCTGTTGCTTTTCCTTCAGATCTGCTGCTTTTATCTTGTTTCTGTTTTTATCCAGTTCTGTTGTTTTCATTCTGTTTCTTTCTCTCCTCCAGATCTGTTGCTTTTCCTTCAGATCTGCTGCTTTTATCTTGTTTCTGTTTTTATCCAGTTCTGTTGTTTTCATTCTGTTTCTTTCTCTCCTCCAGATCTGTTGCTTTTCCTTCAGATCTGCTGCTTTTATCTTGTTTCTGTTTTCATCCAGTTTTGTTGTTTTCATTCTGTTTCGTTCTCTATTCCAGATCTGTTGCCGTTACTCTGTTTCTTTTTTTTCTGTATATCAGTTGCATAGATTTACTCTACATTCCATTACTGTTTTGCTTTAGATCCATTGCTTCCATTTTGTTTCCTTTTTTCCTCCAGATCTGTAGCTGTTATTCTGTTTTTATTTTCCTCATTGGACCTATTAACTTTATTCTGTTTAATTTTTTCCATTCAGATCTGTTGACTTAATTCTTTTCTTGCTTATTCTTTTTCTCTTCAAGATCTGTTGCTTTTATTATGTTTCCTTGTCTTTTCTAGATCTGTTGCTCCATTTTATCACTATCATTCCATCCACATCTGATTATTCTTTTAGAACATCTGATTCCACCGACTTGTTAACTTGATGCTATCAATTTCCTACATTTCGCATATTACTCGAGTTTATCATCTTAATTTTATTACTTGTTTTCTAACAGCTGGTGTATTCCTTCGATCTGTGTTCTTCATGCTCTCTCTCTCTCTCTCTCTCTCTCTCTCTCCCTCTCTCTCTCTCTCTCTTGGTATCCCACATCTGGCATATCACTAATTCTGTTAGCTTCATCATGTTACTTGTTCTCCCGTATCTTATGTATATCATATATCTGTTACTTTTTTCCTTTCTTCAATGTCTGGTATATATTTTATATCTGTTGCCTTCATTATATTATTTGTTTTCATACAGAGATGCCTGGGTAGTGTTTTTACCACTCAAGGTCTCCATTTTATTATTAAACGTTTTCTCTGCTACCTGCAGAATACGCACTAACATGGCTGAGTGTCCTCCAAGCCTTGCTATCTTGGGCCAAGGTGTTCGCTTGGTTTATGTTCATGTTCGTCTATTCACAAACGTTTTCTATCCATCTTTACTTTTGTCTACTTTTCGACCTGCTTCCTTGTAGTATGCCTTCAACACATATTTTGCATAGCCTTGACTGGAACGCTTAATGTGACCAAATAATCTCAAGACTTTACATTTAATGACAGAAGACATTGAGCAGATGCCAGTGAGTTTTTGCAACTCTGTGATACTGATGTGATCAGATAGTTTATGATCAGTAATGAAGCGCATGATGTGGCTTTGGAAGGTTTCTACTTTCTGATGTAATTTTACAGTCCAGTTGACACATTCAAGTCCATATAAGACCACAGGAAGGACATATACGTTATAGATTTCCGCTTTCATTTTGTACCGTATGCGTTTCAAAGTTAGGGCGGTTTTGTTTCTTGTGAAGGCGACCCAACCTGTGATTTTCAGTTGTTTACCCGTCATTACATAAAGACAGCTTGTGCCCAATGTAAACAAACTCTGTAACTTGTTCGATTTGTTGGCCGTTGATGTTGATGTTGAGAGGAGTTTGTTTTTTCATTATTTAGTCTTGGGTGTGTTCGTAGAAATACCAACATCTTTCAAGTACTTCACAAGATTATTCAGAAATAACTGCAAATCAGAGCTGGAGCTACTGGTTGCAGCTATGTTATCAGCACAGCTCAGATTGGACAAAAGATGGACACCAATTGAAAAACCAGAGCTACATTGTTGTTCTGTTTTCCAAATAACTGATGCCATAATGATGCAGAATAGAAGCGCTGAACGGACATCACCTTGCTTTACACCCTTGGGGAGTCGGATTCGGCGTGATGAACCTATGTCTGTGTTAATTGTAACAGTCAAATTAACATAGGTTATTTTCAAGAGGTGTATATACTGTTTATTCAGATTTGTTTCTACAAAACATTTCCAAAGAGATGGAAGCTTGATGCTATCAAACACTTTAGTAAAATCAATAAAGGCAATGAACACAGGATTATTGAATTCTGTGGACTTTAATTATTATCTGCTCTCAGGCGATAATCTGCTCTATAGTATCTCTCCCTGGTCGGTATGCAGCTTAAGAAGTTGGGAATGGTGCATAAATATCTCTTTTGATACGTTTCTTTTGAAGGCGACCCAACCTAAGCCGATTCTGTGAGTTACAGCTGTTTGCCCATTGTTAGATAAAGACAGCTTGTGTCCAAGGTAAAAAAAAAACAACTTAATACAATGTAATAAAAGGTCTCGATTACTTGGATTAAATTAATAGAACTTTTACAAATGCTGACACGTGATCATTTATTTCTTAATTGAAAAAATACATGTAAATCTATTAGTGCGTCGGGGTATGTTGAAAAAGAAATCAATAACGTGTTAGATCGTCAGAATGTGAGAGCTACCATACAAATTATTTCTTTAAAAACTATACGTTACATATCCCAGAGACGTACCATGGTTTCATTGACATGGATCGACCTTTCCTGTTTAGAAAACGCCCTCATAATCTACCCCAAATCTTTGGCGACTCACGTTAACTCCTCTGTTAACTCTGTACTTTCCCCAAAAGCGACTCTTGGGCAATTCACCGGACGATGAAACTGGTGATTGTTGATTTCCATATTTCAGACTGTCTTCATTTCGTGAGTTGCCAAAGATTTGTGATGGATTATTAACAGGAAAGGTCCATCCATGGCAATGAAACCATGGTAGTCTTTGGAATATGTAACATATAGTTTTTAAAGAAATAATTTGTATACATTTATTATATAGAAATTCTCCTTGCTCTTAGCTGTACAAAATCTTCAATAATCTTTTCAAAGCTCTCTTTTTTTGCCAAGTGTTTTTATGGTAGAATCCTTAAAATGCCCACAGTAGAGGGTCCACGTGTGGTCCCATTTACGCCACAATCTCATATAATGGTACAAATCCAATTAAAAACAATGTTACATACATTTTAAATGAACGCCTAAATCTATAACAGGCATCTGACACGAAAGTGATGATTTTGACTATAATCCCAAACTAGCTTGACTCAGAACACTGTTATCATGATATCAATATGTTTATATATAAAGTACATTCGTAATTTCTACTATTTCTTAACAAAAGGGAGCTAACACAATGTGTTTCATCAGGTTTATTGTTTAATCATTCGTCTATGTTCTTAAAAAGAAAATATATTTCAATCGATTTTATTGATTTTAATATTTAATCCTGATCGATATCTCATTGTTTACTTAGTCATGAGTAGAGAAAGACGAGAGAGAACTTGATCTCACAGTCACATCTACTATGCATGCCATTCATAAGACCAGGAAGGAAGAATCTAATAAGAGAATGTTTTGCCATATACACCGTTTTCGTTGGCTATTCGTCTCCCTCCCCACAAACCTACATTGATCCGAGAAAGAGAGAGAGAAAGGGGGTGGGAGAAAGAAAAATAACAGAAGTGTTTTATGTATTTAACAGCATAAAGATTTCTTATTTTCTGCCATGGGTCATTTCTCAGTTCAAACCTCACCCGGGGCATAATTATTTATTTATTAATTTTTATGAAAATCGCTCTAGAAAAAACATGAAGCAACTTGATGTAATGAGATAAAATAAATAAATACTACTTCAAGGTCAAGAACCAGCTAACGATAATTGTTAGATGGATATATCCCGACCTACAAAACAGGAATTCTTCCCCCTTTGTTAGAAACATCGCTCATGGAATGTGAGGACTAAAGGACACGATAAGGGAAGCAAGAGTTACGAGGCTGCCGAAAGTAAACCCAAGGCCCACTTTCTACTATCTTGATTTTGTCTTAAAATAAACTTAGACATTTCAAATCCTAATATTAAGCAGATTTTTACTTTTACTTTCATTTTTTTCTGTAATCTACATAATTTATTGCAATTATTACTGCATCTTTTCATGTCCGAGAGCTATCGTAGCTACAGTTAAAAAGAGGAAGAAGACGTGACGTTGTTGAAAAGTTCAATAATAAAGGCAGATAACTTGTTTGACTACAAGGGAGATAACTTATAGCTGACTATTCGAAGGAAAACAACTTATAACATTACAAGCTCAACCTATTTTCGCCACTGTACATATACTCTAGTATATTCTTGAAACCTGCCACTTATTTTCGTATATCTCAGTTTAACCATTCCAATAAAATATTATGACAAATCAGATAAAATTAAGACAAACTAGTCATTTGAAGGAATAAAAATAAGAGAAAAAGGTAAAGATGGTCTGTAATATTAGAAACAACATGCTTGCCGCTGGAATTTTGTTACAATGTATACTTTTTTCTTGTGACAACATATTCAATGAAACAACGTGTTTGCCACTAGATCTTTATCACGTAGTAGACTTTTCTCCAACAGCACTCTTTTCAATATTGATCTAAAAAAAAAATTTGTTTGCCACTGGAACTTCGTTACGTGGTATACTTTTCTCCAACAACAGTGTTTTCAATACTGTTCTCTATTTGTCAATAATCTTAGCCTTTGAGTGCTAAAACGCTTTCTTGTTACTTCTATTAAGCCTGTCTTTAATGGATGGTAAAGCATGCCAGTCACTTGTTCTTTCTCATATCTAGGTTCTACACACTTGGCAAAAACAGGCTCTTTTATGGCGGGGGATAAGGTAAGTCAAGACTGTTTCTACTACTCGATCCAGGTTCTGGCTCGTCACGTCCGCAACATCATGATGCTTAAACTTTTGCTTTATTTAATGTAACTGAATATTTTAATGACAATTTCTTTAAGCAAATAAAATTATCGATTTGTGTGTATGTAGGTAGATTTTAATGGACAGTATCCTAATATTGGACTTCAATAATTAACGATGTCAAGGTCTTTCAGTTCAATATCGGTTTTGTTTGTGTGGCAAGAATAGAAAAAAAGAAGTGATTGTTTTCCAAGTCATTTGTAGATGGAAACAAGAATGTCGAAATTAAATCAATGTTTTTATAATTATTTGAGCTTCATGTTTCTGATTCCGTTTTTATTGTCTTTGCTTTTAATGGCAATTGATGTTCCAAAAATATATTTTTAATTGATTTTCTGCTAGTCTTTTATACATGATGAATGTCGTTAGAATTCATCAGATTCTGTTCATATGGAAAAGAAGCACACATAAGTAAAACAACATTGATCATAGATTTAAAAGGTGCCTATTCTATTGGCGCTGACACAATGTATTTGAGGAATTACGGAAGGGAAATGACTAATGTATTGTCTTTATACATGTGCAAAGATATAGGGGTGCATTCGCACAACTGCAGTTTAAAAAGTTAGTGAGATTTCTATTATAATATAAGAACTCGTCTTACTACCGTATCTGCAAAGAACTTTCCTATCTTGGGGCTTACTTGACAGCACCAGACTCTTCTTGTTCGGGATGAGGTTTTGTCTGGCTCTGTCCTAGAAGGTGCCTCCTTCGGGAGTGGTGACTAGTTCATTGTGGCACCCTTTGGTATAATGTTGTAAAGGTCTCCCTAGCAGTAGAAAGTGTTGTAAAGAACGCTTAACAAGCTTACATTATTTGGTGAATTACAGAATTGAAATGATTAATGCCTATTCATGTTCAAAGCTATAGGGGTGCATTAGCACGACTGCAATTGAAAAAGTTACTAAGATATCTACTATTACATAAGAACTCGTTTTTTCTACCACAGCTGCAAAGAACATTTCTTTCTTCCCCAGCGTGCCTAACATCAAGCAAAATTTCCATAAACATAGTTTTCTTTCAAGAACTTCTCACCTGCTCCCCTGCGAACTGCAACATGGTTGTCTTCAAATCCAATATCAACAAATACTTGTCATAAACTGTCCTCATAAGTAATCGATGTTAATTCGATTCATCATTTGCAATCCTCTCATAATATTCTTCATCATATAACTGACAATTCATCCATCTCATTAACCCTTATCTTCGAATGGTTTTTGGTCTTAACTCACTAGTAAATAGAAGGAAGATTTTTATGGGGTGGGGTTGTTAATCAAATCAAATATTCATCAAAGTTCAATTCAGTTTTGCCCTTAGACATGTAGCTGTCAATGGCTTTGGTGTTCACTTTTCCCTATTATTTTATAAATTATAATGGAAAGAGGAATTTCTATCTGTCACAGAACTGGTGGATATCAATTTGTGGTCATTTTAGTTGCTTCACTTGGATTCCTCACATGTGTTACGTATTCGAGATTGGGTAGAATCCAAGGGGAAGGAAATCTTGTGCAGCTGCTGGGCTGGACATGATATCTCTCGCCCTCTTTCTCTAGTTTAGACTTTGAGACCCGAAAGACATCAAAGCATTAGTTGTTGGTGCGTCTCGTCCAACTTATATTGGGTTTGGTTACATAAAAAAGAAAAATATGGATATTATTTACCACAGTACATGCATGCTTTTCTGATTAAAAATAAAAAGATCAGACACACATGAGTTACCACCTTAAGTTTCCTTGTTTTTCTCTACACTAATCGTCACCTTAATTTTTTTAAATATTAATTTATTAACACAAATAAAATATCTCTGACCTGCCTCATACATCGTTAAGACCTTTTAAATACTATTTCCCTATCCAGGTGGCTTTGGCGAAACAAAGCCCTAATGTAGTTATCATAAAGTAATGCCGTCTCTTATCTACTTAGTATCTTTAAAATCCAAGTCTCCCTTAACATGTGATATTGACCAATCAGAGTTTCTTTCTTATCTGATAAGTTTATTTAATGTGAAAATATCCACTGCTAGCTAATTTATGCCCAAAACACTAACTTTGGCTCTCTTTCTAATCCCTACCTTTTTATGTCTATTGCTTATACTTTTTATAATTAAAAAAATAATTTCAATAAAGACAAAATATTACCTAGCTACACACATGAGTTTCATTTAATTTATTTTATTTGTATCTATGCAGTTATTCATTTTTCCAACTATTCTCACAATATATATACACAATATATATATATATATGAATGCATAGGGTTCACTCCTAAACTAAACGAATTTTTAACAATAGCTATTAGACATCAATTAATAAAATGCTCTAATTACAGTTTCTCTGGCATATTTTAAAAACGGTTTTAGGGGCATAATATGGGCACAACCTCACATTTAAAAATTAAAATATTTCAGATTTGTATCAACTTTGATATATAGCCATTCAACACCAATTAGTAAAGATTCCCCGAATGTCAATTTCTTCTTAAGACTCCTTAAGCTTTAGCCTTGAAGTTGAGGTATTTTCTAGAATCAAGCAATCCATGGATCTTGGTCAAAATTGGAATAAGGATTCTAGACATAAGGTTTAGTCGCATTATATGTTAATTTTTGTTTATGTAAGGGGACATAAAAGTGGTGCAAAAGTGTTCTGTTCAAGAAATTAATTTTACTTCTTCTAGTATATATAGATATGGAACCATCATAGAAATTATGGTTTGATTTCTGTTATGGTGCCGTACCTATATGATGAACAGTTGGACTCGTCCATTCCTAATAAAATACTGGAAACATTTAGGCTTCTTGTAATTAGATTGAACTCTTGTCTACCCTGGCAGTCAGGACTGATATACAACTTCTCTTGTGCTCTTTTCTTCAATATATATTGTTCACCTAACCCCGTGTTCCGTGTTTTCATTTTGGCCCCTAAACAGGGTCACAACAATTTCTTTGTTAGATAAAACATAATGCCAAATCTCATGTTTCATGTAGAAATCACTCACAGACAAATGGTTTTGTATACAAATACATTTCTCAGAAATGAATTCTGAAGATAGTAATATAAATAATATTTGCTTTTATGTATGCATATTTGTATGCACACTTATTTTATGTATGCATATTTGTATGCACACTTATTCTATGTATGCATATTTGTATGCACACTTATTTTATGTATACATATTTGTATGCACACTTATTTTATGTATGCATATTTGTATGCACACTTACACTATAACTCCACTTTGGTGGGGGATTAGGTATCGTCGGGCTTGGTGCTAGAAGACATTACCTCCTCCTTCTTATTTCCGGTACCCTGAGGTTCCTCTGCCAGGGAATGCCGTTGGGTCAGTTGATGGCTATTTTTGCACCCAACCAGAGTGCTACATCTTGCTGCAGTTACCTTCCAGGCATTAGTTTCATCCTTCAGGGGTAGAGGAAATGTTTATTCTTGATCGCTTGAGGCGCCCCTTCGTATAATTTTGTAGAGATCTCCATAGCAGTAGGAAGTGCTTTAAAGAATGCTTAATAAGCTTACATAATACTCAATGGTTGAATCCATCTTGACCATACGGGGAATATGCCTGTTGTTGATACTGTCTGGAACACGTCTATTAAGTTTGGAAAGGGGTAATAATTAATGTTAATAGTTTGTATTTCCAAGTTTTGATTCAGTTGATCTTGACAAGATCTGTCAAAATAGACTTATTTCTGATATGAAACTTTGTAAAATGCGGCTAAGGAACAATTCGAATATAAATAAAAACAATGGAGCTAATTAGCTGAGCACGCTCTTAGTTCAGTTAAGGAAAATACACAAAAGATGTAAACCTCCTGCTGGCATGCCAGATGTTCTAATGATTTAAAAATTTGAATATTTAAAATCGTGATTATATGATTAGAAGGTAAAAATAAATAAATATGGAACCTACTGAATCAAATAACATGTACAATGAAAAAAATATGTTGTTCTATAATTTAATGAGAAATACATGAAGTATGTCTGAAAAGTAACAGGACTGGATGTGCTGCGTGTTGCGTGAGCTAAGGATGAAAGAGGGATAAGCAGATCGTGTTATTATCTAATATTATATATTTCTAGTATATAACCGTAATCTGAACTTTCTGTGACCATTATATTCTTTTTCTGTAGTATATCTGAAAAGAAACGGAGCTGGATGTTCTGTCTGTTGTGAGGGCTACCTGACTCCTGACACAATTCTCCACCTGCATGAGAGTCAGATACGTCCTAAGATGGAGTACTGCTTCTAAACTTGAGGTGATGTTGCTCAGAACACTCTTTGTCCTTGCCTTGACAGAGTGCAAAACTAACTTCGAAATCTAGTGGGAATGTTTTCTTCTCTTCCCTACAACCCCTTTGGCACATAAGAGCTGTTGTTAGTCTTCCTCTACTCTGTCGTTATTTTCATGGTAGATGCTCGACTGAGCTCCAATCTATTGTTCACCCCTGCAAAATTTTCACAGCAAGAACTCATCTACCTACCACCACTTCAAGGAACTTCCCTTTCTTCCTCTATGGACCTAGAAACAAACAGAACTTCCATGAATGGAGCTTCTTTTACAGAACTTCCATGAATGGAGCTTCTTTTACAGAACTTCCCATATATGGAACACAATACCACGATGGTGTTTCCCTGCTGACTACAACATAATCCTCTTCAAGTCGCGGGTCGACCTTTGGCTTTCTGTAGGTCCCATTTACTATCCTATGGGAGTCAGGGTACAGGGTACTGGCTTAGTTAATTACAGAACCATTTCCCATCTCAGTTTTTGAACATTTATTTGTTCTTCCAGAGTCAATTATTGATTAGACGTACTAAACTAGGAATATCAAATTCTATTAAACTTGTCTCTTGAAGATTTATAAGTTTACCAAATTTGAATCAAAACACTGTATCATGTGAGAAAAAAATATTTCCAGCAACAAAATAATTATTACTGATTTTCCGTTTTTTTCATTTTTCTTCAGTTAGATCTCAGAAATCAAGGGGCCCCTTCGTGGGGCCAAAACTTGATTTCTATATAAGATACATAGATATTCGAGTGTTCAATCAAATTTCTCGTCTCACATTGGCTACTTAACTATGTTATAGTTGATCTTTATTGTGCTATTTTCTTGATCTTGCCAGAGTCCAAGACAAAGACTCATCCAGTCTGAAGGAGAATCCAGCTAAGTACTGTAACATCACTCGGAGAAGGTGCACCAATCCTTGGTGGAGTATGTAGCTAAGTGCTATTAGTTGAGATAACATCACTCAGAGAAGGTGCACCAATCCTTGTATGGGCCAGTGTATAGTATGGCAAGTAGATTTTGGAATCGTGATGATGCGATGGCAATGAATGTTGGGGTTTGGCATGATAAATAACGACACAAAATATTTTTTCCCAAATCGTTACCGTTAATTGAGGAAACGACTTTAAAGGTTGAAAATTAACGATTTCGCATGTGCTTTCGGTGATCAGTGAAATATTTCCCACCATAAAAACATTCCGTACCATTGGAGAAATAGAAATGTGTAAATATCATTTAATAAAGATTTTGTCAACTAAATTATTTACATCATTTTCAATAAATCAAATAAAAATAAATAAGGATCATAAATAATGAAAAATATTCATTTGTAAAGGCAAAATTGAGATTGTTAGTAAGTACTGTTTACTGTTTACCGATAAAAGATTACTTTATTTTTTTTCTCTCGTGGAATTCAGGATTTGTGATTTTTCAGTAGAAAACAAATCAATTTAATTATCAATAAAACACCATTAAACCTAAAAATGCCTTCATTTTAATGATGAAATAAAATAAATATAATGTTTTTATTAATAGTGATGCTGGAACTTTCTTTGGGGGTATTATTTAAATTTACACCGTTTTAAATGCGTGTTTGTTATTGTATATCGAATGTATGAAATATTGACGGCTGTTGGATTTTAATTGTAAAAATAATTAGTAATTTTGTATTTTTATGTAAGAAACTTAATTATTTGACATAGAAAGAACAAAAGCTTGTTTAATCTATATCATTTTATATTTTAAGTGTATCTGGCGTTTCAAACGCGTTTGTTTTTCTCCGTCAAGAAATATTTCCATTTTTTAGGTAAGTAAATTATTTTTGTTCTATTTTTTTTTTTTTCGTGTTTCAAATTTAATTTTATCAATGAAGTTTGTATTAAAATACCATAATGTTTCAGTTTTGTATCAGAAAAAACTAATTGTTGGCGCATTTTAAGTTATTACCCACTTTTTTTATTTTACGGACCATTTTTTTTTTCTGTGTAAAATTATCGATTATGTCGCTAGAGTAATCCGTTTTTTTACCCAATATTTTAGATTTTAGAGTATTTTTATTTTTAGTGTGATTGTCATGAATTGGGTGATCATTTTACATTAAATGTATTTGGGAAAGTGATCCCCCACTCTAAAATCTAAATTATTGGGTAAAAAAAAAGGATTTTACCATAACTCAAACAGTATTGAGTCTGTTTAAATAGTCCTGTCATTTTAAGCCACACTTTTAGATGCAGCCTAACCCGAACTCCAACAGACTATCACTAAAGCTAACCAAAACTCCTTACCATAATTGTCAGCCATTTTTTTTTAATATGAAACTAGAAGATATAAATCAAACTGTTTTAGACTTATTCATTCATTTTCTTCTTTTTTTTCAGATAAAAATGTCTGTAAAAGGACGTTCTGTTTTAACTCGCAGTAATAGTTCCAAAAGATTTGCTGGTCTACCTTGTCCTTTGGATAAAACGGAACCCCAACTTTACAACAAGTTATCCAATTTAGTTATTTCCTTGAAAATACCTATCCCCACTTTTCAAATAGTGATATTTCCAAATTGATCGCAAAGGAAATAATCAATATTTGGCAAACAGTGAACCCACAATTGCCTTTGTTAAGGGAATATTATATAGGGCAGAGGGTGAATGTATTTTGCTTCAAGAGGGCCAAACTGATTAACAGGAAAACTCTTACTGCACCCAAAGTGAAAATAATTAAGGAACAGCTGGATAAATTATTTGATATTTCTTCATGTTGCTGCAAACTGCCTGTCTTAAGATATGATGACTTTGCTGTAAAGTGCAATACAGAAAATTGCCAAACAAGGCATATAGTCTGCACTTGTCCTCCTAACAATAAGGTAATATTAATTCTATGGTTGCTTTTTGTTTGAATTTTTTAAATTGAACTAATTCATGTCCCAATTTTCAATATTTAAATTAATTGAAAAATATGAATTTACTTCTGATAATCTTTCTTTTTCTAGTAAATAATATTGTGATATTTTCCTTAATATTTGTCATGTATGCTAGATCTGTTATTAAACACATAAACATTTTGACATTTCAGGTTTCCATTGAAGAGAGAGAATATTTAAAAGATCAGATAGAGAAAACAGGACCAAAAGGCAGTTTCCAACTTGGACCTATTGACAAAGATGCTGTCAAAAAATACAAAAAAGATTCAGCTGAAGCAGATAGATTAGACAGGCAAATTGAAAGACAGCAACAAGATTCTTCACATGTTGCTTCCTCTACATCAGAAATCTTTTCACGGACATCTTCCAGTGAAGAAACAACCGATGACAGTTTTGAGCCAGGGAGACAGTCTAAGGGACCTTACAGTCTTTTAAAAGTCCCGAGATATTCTATGGAATTGATTAGAGGTGATATATCTTCTAACCTTGGGGCTTGCCTTGCTAATGCCTTTCTATTAGACTTACTACATATGGACCTTCTTCATCCAACCATTAATTCAAAAGACATTATTATAGATAAATCAAAAATAGATAGAGAAAAGGCAAGAGTGAAAGTAACCAGCCATCAAAAACATGTCCAGGAATATGAACATCTTATCTGCATTGGAGTTGATTGCAGAGTTGATAAGGACACTTTGTATAACAAGGAAGTTACAGGGAAAATGGTGAAAAAATGATTAAGAAAAGCAAGGGACCAGAGCGCCACTTAATATTTACCAGAGAGATAGGAACTGCAAGTAAATATCTCACCCATAGAGTGATACCCAACATTGGTGCAACTGGTGTTCTTCTAGCAGAGGATGTTGCTGCTGTTCTAGAAGAGTACAACAGTGTAAATACCGTTAAGGCAATTCTGGTGGACAATACCAGTACAAACACTGGTTGTGAAACCGGGATGGTTACAGTTTTGGAGAAAAAACTTAACAGAAAGTTACATACCATTGGCTGTTCACTTCATCAAAATGAACTGCCATTTAGAGCCATCTTTAAGTTAATTGATGGAACTACAAGAAGCCCTACCACTTTCACTGGTCCTTTAGGGAAACTTTGTGGAACTAATTACCAGGATTTGCCCCAGGTAGCATTTCATAGTATTAGTGGTCCTCTGGATAATTTATATCTTACTGCAGAGGTAATGAATGATTTAAGTGGTGACCAGCGACTACTTTGGGAATATGCTATAGGCATTTCTACAGGGAAAGTGAACCCTAGATTTGCTGCCTGGAAGATTGGGCCTCTGAATCAATCAAGATGGCTGACTTTAGCCATCAGGTTAATGTGCTTGTGGACCAGAGGTGCCTATCCACCAGAACTCTCGGATAAATTACACACCATTATAAAATTTATAATTGAAGTATATGCGGTTAGTTGGTTTGAGATCAAAAGGGACAATACATTTTTTAACCAACAATTGTATATCTTCAATATGATCCAGAGAGTCAAGCAACAGTCGACCGAAATTCAGAATGTTGTATTAAAAAGTTTACGATACAATGCTTTTGCTTTGCTTCCGGAAAACATTCTGTTGTCGATGTTGAAGTCAAATGAATTGGAGGTGAGGGAAGAGGTCATAAAAAAGATCTTGTCCATTAGGTAAGTAAACATTTATGTATACTTAATTAGTTATGTCAATTTACAAGAATGATTTTAAGTTTCATTAAAATTACATAAAAAATATAACAAGTACAGGTAAATTTTCTAATATAAATATTTTTTGTTTTGTTTCAGAAGTAGCGAACCACCAAAGAAAAGATTGAAGAAAATTACTGCCATCAATTTTGAAGCCACACATTGGTCAACTTTGATTGACCTCTCACAAAGTGGGGTCTGTGAACCTGCACTCACAGAAAGGTTTTCAAACAATGAACTAAAAGCTTCGATGAATGGAACAACATTGGAATTTCCAAATTTACCTGCACATTCACAAGGCGTGGAAAGAGCTGTCAAGTTAACAACTGAAGCTTCACAAATTGTATATGGACAGGAAGCAAGGCACAAGCACATTATAACCAAAACATTGTGTCACCAAATAAGACCTTCATTTACTTCGAAGGGAAACTACAGGGAACAATTTAGTTCTATTATAACATAATTTGGTAAACTTACAGTATTGTCCTCACAACAAAAATTACATAAGCTAAACAAAAATAACTTCAATGCAAAACAAATTTAAATAAATATATCGAATCGCATACTTTAAAAAGCAAAATTAACGGTATCAAAACTAATTATTATTTATCGTAGCTAGAAAAGAGTCAGCAGTTAAAACAAGAACATGGTGCTACATTTCGTGACAGTCTCAATCCAATATGGTGGTATTTTCAAAATCGTTTACACTTCAGGTGAAAGACAAAAACAAATGAAATTAAATTCGGTTTTCACATGCTTAAACTATGCAGGTTTGTAGAGAATTTCATTCTGATGCGTTTTTATATAAGGTAAGTGTTGTTTTATTTTTTTATTTAGAAGTTATGGCCTGAGGACTACACTGTAAGCTTACCCATAATTTTATATGGTGCAGTAGGTTTTAGCACATTGTTCAATGAACAATTCAAATTTATAACATTTGTTCCTATAATCTGTTTCCAGTAGTATTATTGTATAATACACTTTTATTTATATATTTTTAAAAGTAATTATGACCAAAAATGTAAAAGTGATTAGCCTTTTTTGTAATTTTGTACAATTTCTACAGTTCTCATTTATTGAATACAGTTAAAAAATGACATATTTTACTAGTGATGATTCATACTTAGAATTCTCGTTTGAATATATTTTCTATTCATTGTATCTAACAAAAAATATCAATTTTATCTGGATTTATTAGTGAAATAGTAAATTTTGAAATCAGTTTGTCAGCAAAATCCTGCGGAAATTAGGTATTTCTGAACATTTTCGTACCCGATCTTTAAAACTAAATGCTCAGTTAAGTTTTAAAGTTAAGAATCTAATTTTTGACATCAGTTCTCACAACACCAAACCCCAGCTTTCGCCACCATAGCAGCGTTGATTTTCTAAAAAAAAGTGAAAAATCGACCTGCCCTAGTGTATAGTCGTATCGAGAGATCTTATTTTGAATACTAAGTTATTTTGAATATTTGGTCAGGGTTTATTTGTAGAGTGAAGTATCCTCATGTCAGGTTGGTCAGACAAGCCAATATACAAGGAGACTGAAGACACTTAATGGAGGTGTCTAGTGGGGATTCAAAATCTCTCTTGATACTGAATAGGGACAAGTCTAATGAGCTAATTATTACCGTCCCATCTCCATTTTTCAAGCTACTAGTGTCCATACGCTGTTGATATCTGTTCTCTTCAATAGTATCACACACGAATGGAATATCATCTGCAGAACTCACTAATGCTGTTTAATTAATGCACAGTTATCGTATCCAACGAGCAATAGCTAAATACAAACTCAAACGTGCAGTAAACAAAGATATCACCCGTTTTGCTTTACTACCAAGTTATCAGAATGTTGAATTTGTAGTTGCAGAAAATCTTCATGCACTTAAATTAAATGTTTTTAAATCAATTTGAAATATAAGGGAGAAGGGGAAATTAAAACGGAAATTCAATTATCATTAATTCCAGATAAAAACAATTGTTTAATAAAAGCAAACAAAAAGAAAAACTAAAAATTAAAAAAAAAAAACAATCACCTTGTTTGGTTGTTTCCTTCTGATCATTGTCTTGCCCGTTGTCATATCGTTTGAAAAATGCTATAATGTTACATCTGGAAACTTATATTCGTTATAAAATACTAGGCATTTTCCGGGAGTTGTTACTTTTGTTTATATTATTATTTTTTGAAATACGATAATTAAAATTTCGCTTTATTTACGGGTTACATTTTAAGAGAGGACAGATTTTTAGGCGACACCATTGGCTAAACTATAACGCCCCAAATATGTGATTAAATGAATGAAAAAAGTTGTTTTTTTACATGAACTCAAGTAATTTTTAATAGAAAAATACTAACAAATAGTAAAAAATATATTGAAATACAAAATAATAATAGTTTTATGAGAAGGGTCACGCATCCTTAGAAAAACTTTTTTTGAATTGTATTATAGAATTTTGAAAAAAAACAAGAAACGTTATTTTTTTATGATTTCATTCATTTAATAAATATATATTTATTACATGAATAAAATCATTTTTTCATAATTATATGTCTGAGACTTTCATTGATGAAATAGCCTTATCAAAGAGTAATTTCCTTTCTTTTTTGTTTTCTACTTCATCTTGCTGGTGTTAAAAATCGCAAGAAAATCGACGGTTATGCAGATTTGGATAGGAGAAGTGTCATACATCAAATCTGCATAA